>JAREIS010000297.1:0-730262 GCA_030060385.1 Muscicapa striata striata | reverse complement strand
CAAATCACGATATGGGATAAGGGGGTGGAATGTTCTAGGTTGAAGTTTATGTTATGACTAGCTCCTCTCCCTGCCCCGCCCACGGAGCTGCGGGCCGTGTCGCTGCCTCCCCCCCGGGCTTTTGCTTTTGCTCGGCTGTGACGGCTGCTTAGCTGCTTACCCCCAGCTTGCTCTGCTACCCCCCAGCTTGGCTGCTACCCCCAGCTTGGCTTTGCTGCCCTTCTTTCCCCCTCCCTTTTCCCCCCAAGATCGGAACCGGCTTCCAGAGGAAACGCATCTGAACCTCAGAGAGTGCCGCTGGAAGCTTGCCAAAGAAGCTCTGCTGCCCTTCCCAGCGAAGATCTCCGAGTTCGTCTCACTGCCTCGGTGAAATTCGTTTTGTTTTCCATCCGGGTCTGACTGGGAAGTGTTTTTTTCTTGTGTTTTGTCAATAAACAAGTTTTTTCCACTTTCCCCCCTGGAAAGAATCCTTTCTGAGTTCTTTGGGAGGTTTTTTTCCTAATTTGTCCTAAACTGGGACACAAGGTATGCAATAAAAAGGAAAATGCTTTGTCAACCAGCATCCAAAAATTCTATACCTTGAAAAAGTACTTATATGACTGATTCTTATCAATATCTTTGTTCCAGTTTCTTCAGAAATGTTAGCTCAAATAATTACTCCTATGATATCTGCTGACACTAAAACTTCTATGTATGTCTGAAGTTTGGTCTTGTTTCAATTCAATCAAATCCATTTTTACTTTACAGGCTGGATTTTAGCTATCCTCAAAATTTGAAGTGATGGTCAGAAAACTAATTTTCTGAGCACTTTATCTACTTGTAATGTATCATGTGCTTACTCTTCATAGTTTTCTGTGTGCACAATGATTAATAAAAATGTTAAAACTTCAGCAGTGCCAGAAACAGTAAGTGGGTTACACAGTTTGTGAGCTATAGTTTGAGTTCAGCAAAAATTTTTAGGTTAACATTTTTTTTACCTGTGCTTTTTGAAGAAAGTAAATATGGAATTTGTGATGATTAAAATATATTTTTTTTCTTTCTTCTGAAAATCATCAAAGAAATTCATATATGCATCTTTTAAGTTAAATTCTAATATTTGCAAAGACTGATTTTTGTAGTAATCCTAGTCATTTTATTTGTGAGTCAGGATTCGTAATTGATCCTAGTCTTTTATGTTAGCTTGCCCCTGGGTAAGATAATGTTTTTTCCACCACAGATTAAATTGACACCTTCATATTTGCAACCAGTTTAGATCATATGTGTAGGAGTCAGCCTGATCTGTATTCCAGGTCAGGCAACCATTACTGAAGAAGACCTGTACCCCAGCCCTAGGCCTTGGCAGGCATCTGTTTGAGCTGTGGCAATCCCAAAAGAAGTTGGTCCAAGGAGTTATGGGATTCCCTTTGTTAATGCCTCATAAATATCCCCAACCCTCATTTTCCAGTTATCATCACCACTCCCAGCCCCTAGAATGTTCTCCCTTCCTTGTATCCCCATTGGCCCTCGTTTGATGCAGTGTCCCACACAGCCTACCCCATTGGACCCTACCTTCCCTTACCCCACCTCTGCACCACTTTCCCCTATACCCATTGGATCCTAACCTCGACTCCACCCTTTCCTGCCCCACATTTATACCCTGGACATCTCTACATTTTGGTCTTCGACCACCGGCTCCTACTAAGAGCTGGTTAGCCTTGGGCCTCGTCCCACATTTGTTTTCACTATTATTAAAGTATTTTATGTTGCTAGTTGTAGTCGTCTTTTATTTTGCCACACTAGCCCTAATTTCAGTGGAACCCTAAAAGTATTGTTGGGGACCACCCTCACCCCCGACAGATATGGTCTTTTATATCATCAATTAATTTTGAAAGTAATGACCATTTATTTGCGGATCACACCACATAAACTCTGAAACATCCCCAGTAAAAGTAAAAGTTCAGTAAGCTTCTTGAAAATACAGTATGTTTTCTCTGTGTCAGGTGGACTTTTTAAGATGTAATGACTTTATTATGTGAAAGATAGTTGGCTATGATATTGCCTCAAAGGAAATTCAAGAGGATCTAAATCTGTTCTGAACAAGTAACTAGGCATCAGATTATATTTTTGATATACTGTATTCACTGCTGTACACACTGAACAAGCTGAGATATTGTGAATTGTAATATGTATTTCACTGTCATTTTTCCCAAGAAATTTGTGGCATATGACACATTTTGAAGCTTTCTGTCATTTTCTGCAATAGAAGTCAGGAACAGCATTCTTATCATGTTCATTGTTTTTAACACATCTATTTATTTTCTATCTCCAGATCACCCCTTTGACAGATGCTGGAATCTGTACATGTCAGTTTATGAACAAGAAAAGGAATCACTAAGGTGGTTATTCCCATCTTTAAAAGAGAAATCTGTTGAGGTTAAAAATGAGCCTCTGAGGTTTAGACGGGGACTGATTGGTTAAATTAGAGTAGTCCAAGAAGCTTTTTTTTTTTTTTTTTTTAATGAATTTTCCCTTAAAAATAGATACTGATGGCAGTTACCAGAAAGAACAGCAATGTTATAATAAAAAATGTCAGATGGAAAATTCAGTTGCTTTGAAAAAAAAAGCTGACTGACTATGACTATGCTCAGTAATAGGAATGACTTCCATAGCATAGAGTACAGGGCTACTGGTTCAGTATAAATATTGCAACTACTCTTTTATATTTAAAGTGATCATAGATGGTTTAAAAACACTTTTCAAATATTTCTGCTGTCATTTTATTCCCTGAATGCACTGTTCTGGCACAAAAATTATTAGCTGTAAAAAGGAAAAAATAGGAGTGATAAGATTAAATGAGGGAGTTGGTATGCTTCTATCTAAACATTTGTATACAACGATCAAGTCATTGGTACTGCCATTATGCACAATATGAAAGCTCTTACCTTATTATTTAACCAAAGGAAATGTTGAATAATTGTGGTTTATGAAGGGGAAAGATAAAAGTCTTTCCTAGTTTCTAAAAGCTGCTTTCAAAAATTATGTGGATCACTGACTGCTCATCTGTAATGACTTCTTTTTAAATTTAGTTAAAGATATATAATTTTATACAAGATCTTTATTGAGAAGACCCCTCACTTCATCCCCACCATGTTCCCTTGTATTATTACAAATGAAAGATTATTATTCCTAATATACTAAGAAATAAGTTTCTCAGTCAAAGGGATAAAGATAACTAAAGAAGCTGTCTAGAAAGAAAGGAAAGCTTCATTTATGGAGTACAAAACTGCTATGGTCAGAGTGAGCCATCTTTAATCTCTCTGTGAAGTTTGCTTGGGCAACACTGAGGCTTAGCTTCTGCCTTCTTAGATGGAACTTGATACTGTCTTGCTAGTTAGCTGGAAGATCTATCCATTCCAAGTAATGATAGGCACCTTCAAAAGAAATAGACTCTTCAAGAAGAAATTAAGGAACTTACAACGATAATATTTCTTTGGATGTAATGGAGGAGCTTATTTGCACTTGAGCAGAAGCAATTGGATGCACTTAAATACAATTAAATATAATTACTGCAAGCTTGGTTTTCAAAGTCTTAGCTGATGTTCCTTCAGAAAAAGTTTAAAGTGGGTCATTGAAAAGATAGTTTATTTTCATCTCCTGTTCTTTAGTGTATGTGTTAAAAATTGACCTGATAAGGCCCTGATTTGGGTGAATACCTCAACACAAGCTGAAGTCCTGCTGACTGTAATGGGAAATATGTGTGTTGATTATCTAACAGAACCAAGTATAGATTCTGATAAGACTTAACATGCTCTTGAATGGTTTTCTAAACATAGGTAAAATTTTCAAACAGCAAAATAATTCTTGCTAAGACACATTAATGACCTGCTGCAGTCCTGCTGCTATTTTAAAAATATTTGTTTTACTGAGCCATAGAATAGAATAAATCAGTATATCAAAGATAAGAAAGCATATGAATCTCAGTAATGAAAATTAAATGGTTGTGTAATTTTCAATGCTTATCAAACTATAAATACATTCAGTTAGTTTATGGATTTATCTGTTCCTGTCCATCATTACTTATTTTATGTATGGAAAATTCATGCCATAGAAATGTCTTTTATTATCATATTAAAAAAAAAAAATGGAAATAATATGAAGATTATTAAACAAAAGTTCTAGGAATTAAAAGACATAAATATTAAGACTCATTGTTCCATTCTGGAATGCTATGACATCAAAGTTCTCCTCAGTTTTTCTCCACATCAAGCTTTAAAAATGTTTGGACTTCAAAAAGCAAGACAGCAGAGAATTTTTATGACAAATCCTTTATCAACAGTGACTGAGTGAATCCTAAGGTGAAAGGGGATTTTTGTGTCTTGCTCTGTAGCACTAACAAATGGTAGAAGTGAAAGGACATATTCTTCTCCTGCTCAAGGTATTCACTGAAGTAATGCTATGTTCTGAAAGTTGAAAATGAAGCTGCACCAAACCTTTAAAGACTGCTAGATAAGCCATAAACCATGATTGCAATTCAGTGATTAGGAACCAATTAAGAGTATGGCACTGGAGGCAAAGAATGAAATAATAAGTTGCTATCAAATTTCAACGCATAAAACAACCTCACAGTTCTGCCCATTTGCTTTCCAATCTTGAAGTGAAAAATATCAAAGACAATTAAAACCATTCTGAATGCACTCAGGTGTAAATACACTTGAATGCAATTACTAAGGGAAATTATTGTCTATAAACAAAAGAATGAACAGTCACTTAATCTGAGCCATGAAATCAACCTTTCAGGCAGCTTAGTGCTGATAGAGTTTTTAGACAAATGTCTGCCTCAAAATAAGATCTTCAGTGCTCAAGGTCTAATCTTAATATACTCCAAGCACATAAACATTTGGGCACTGGGTTCCATTGTAAACAAATTTACCCCTTTAATCTATATGAGTCACTGTATCAAAATACCTAGTAAAGTACAGGATGTGCAGACCACGGCTGCTAGACCCTGCTCTTATATTCCTGGCCCATGGAATATTCCCCACAGCATCCTCATGATTAGGATATTTGTGGCTGCATAGACAGATGGTAGTCTTCAGATATCCTGTGTAGTCATGCTTTGAGCTGAGAGTTCTTATAAGAAGTTCTGATAAAAAATATCCTTATATAAGAAATGTTTTTGTAGTTCAACATTTTTCTTTAGTTAAAGCTCACTGATTAGCAATATGCATTCAACTTATAACATTATAGTTTTTTTCTCTTTTTGCCTCTGTTGTTACCCTTTCTGACAATTCAACTCTGTTTAAATAAGAACCATAGCTGATAATTTATTTAATTGGTGTTGTTTCTCCTCTGTCTTCTTTTCTCCTCTATTTTCCTCATTGTCTATTTTAAGCTCTGCAACCTCACTTTTTACTCCTGTTTGCAACCTGAGAATCAATGATACTGCTTAGAGACTTCTGGTTGACAGAAATAAATTAAAATAAAATTAAAATCAACCTCAGACATATTAATTGTTCTAATATGAAAATTTTTCCTTAAAATCCACACAAATGATCACTGTAATAAAACATTCAATGTAGAGAGAAACATTTCCAATTAGGGAAATTTGTTTTTCTTTAAAAACTTTCCAAGATACTACTGCAATGAAATAAAAGGGGTTTTTCAGTCAGTTTGGGGGTTTCCTTGGTTGGCTGGCTTTGTGGGGGAGAGGTATGGGGGGAATGTTATTACTACTATTTTTCTTAGGAGTGGAGCAAATAAGAAATGCAGAATTTAAGAAGAATTTTTGTTTCTCATTTTCAACTGTAGTAATGGACTCAAAGGGCAATATTCAGCTCTTGAGTTCCAGATACAGAGATAGTATTCTAGTGTTCTTTTGGGCTTCAGAGTCAAGTTTGGAGTTCTGCACATCATAAGATTACCTTTACTGGCAAAATCCAAAAGAAAACTTGTATTCAACTTTGCTGTTCAAAACCCCAGGATATGTGACTGGTGATTATTCTTAATACCATTTTTTTCTGTACTCTAATATTGCACAAACAGCATGTTTTCAAAAACTGTATCCTTAAAAATGATCTTCTTTTGTAAGCATGCCCAATTATATCTCTGCATAAACTCTCTCTAGTGTGCCCTCACTAAGATGTGTTAATTATTGATTCCAACTCTTAGCTAAAAGTTTTGTTTGGTGCACTGGAGTTTCTCTAATACACACAGAAAGCACCATACAGTGGTCTTAAATATCTAGAGAAGTCAGTAAGATTCCCCTTTTCCCTTGACTGATGAGGAATGATTTCCTCTTATAAACAACATGAGAATGAAAGTTCTAGTGGAGAGACAGGTCTGAAATGCAATACATATCTGGATGTACTTCCCTAACCTGAACTGAACAAAACAATTCCTACAGTTTCTTAAACAGCTAGCAATTGCTTATAAACTGGCCAATTTAATATTTTGGTGGGGTTTTTTTACAGATTTGTGACGCTTTTCAGATAGAAGCTAAAATTGTAACTTAAACTTGAAAAGTTTGCACTATTTATCTCAAGCATTCAAATACAGAGAGAGATTTTTAAGTATCTGCTTCTCAAATTTCAAGTTTCCCTCTATATCAAAGGAAGGTAAAATATTTTTTTCTACTCCATCAATGATAAATAAGGAAAATTTTCATGTAAGGATGTGACTCCAGAAGTTATGACTCTTCTAAACAAGAAGAAGAAAAAGCTTTGCCTATTGTGAGGATAAAATCAAGGTAGTAGGAATTAATGGATTTTTCAAATGTAATGGGAGATATTTTGTGAACATGCAATTTAGAACTAAATAGGTACTAAGCATCTGCTAATGACTTTTCAGATTTGAGGCATACTGGAGGTATTTCAAAGAATATCCTAATACTGCTTGAGAGTTCAGACAGTACAAAGGAAAGAGTGCATATAGATTTGGTTCTCTGTTTTGTTTTGTTTTGCTTTGTTTTGGTTTTTTTTTTTGTTTGTTTTTTTTTTTTTTTTTTTTTTTGTTTGGTTTTTTTTTTGTTTGTTTTGTTTTTTGGTTTTTGGTTTTTTTGTATGAAACAACAATAAAAACTTTGACATTTTTTGTGGTGGGTTAACCCTGGCTGTGTGCCAGGTGCTTGCTGAAGCCTTTCTATCATTCCCTTTCCTCATCCGGACAATGGAGAGAAAATAACACAAAAGACTTATGGGTCAAGAAAAGCATGGAGAGAAATCACTCACCAATTATCCTCATGGTAAAAGCAGATTCACTTGGGGAAATTACTTAATTTATTACCAATAAGATCAGAGTAGGAAAATGAAAAATAAAACCTTTAAAATGCCTTCCCTTCACATCTTCCTTCTTCCTGCATTTGTTTTTGCTCTTTTGAACTCAACTTCCTTTCTTGAAGCAGTGTAGGGAGACAGGGAATGAGAATTGTGGTCAGATCACATCATGTCTCTGCTGCTGCTTTGTCATCATGTGAATGACTCCTCACACTCTTTCCTTGCTTCACTGTAGGTCCCTCCCACAGTTCTCCATGAACTTCTGGGTTCTTCCTATAGTCTGCAGTTCTTCATTAACTGTCCAAGCATGGGTCTCTTCCATCAGATGCAGTCCTTTAGGAACAGGCTGTTCCAGAGTTGGTTCCCTATAGGGTAACAAGATCTGCCAGCAAACCTACCCTGGGCTGGACTCCTCTCTCTGGAAGCCCACAACTCCTGCCAGAAGCCCACTTCAGCATGAGTTTACAGCCTCCTTTGGGCATCCATCTGCTGTGCTGAGGCTCTCTCTAATATGTTCTCACTCCTTTCTCCAGCAGAAATTGTTGCATCTTTTTCCCCCTCTTCTTAAATATGTTATCCCAGCTACCATAGTTGCTGATGGGCTCAGCCTTGGCTGGTGGAAGGTTCATTTTGAAGCCAGTTGGCACTGGCTCCATCAGACATAAATGAAACTTCCAGCAATTTTTACAACAGACACCCTGTAGACTTTCTACTGCTGCCACTACAAAAACCTGGCTGTGTAACCCCAAATAATTTCTGAAAAAAATCTGATATATAAGCAAAAATGAGTGAGTGTAGGAGGAATTTTTTGTGCATAAACTATCACTAGATAATTGTGTTAATTTAGCATTTGAAGCAGCCCATTTCTACAAAGAGAAGAATGAATTATCTTCTAAGACAGGAATTGTAGATCATATTGTGTTTGTGTAAATATAAATGTGAATGCATGCAAAAAGATACATCCACAAAGATGCATGTGTATATATATACTATATAATGAGCAGGAAATAAAGTTTGTCTTCTACTGAAAGACAAGAAGTAAATAAAAAGGATTAGCAAAACACTGTATTTTTCAGATTCTTAGCCTCAGCTATTCTAATGAAACATTTCAATAATTTAGTAATTGTCAATTGTCAATTACTAAGGATCTGGTAAATGTTGTACAAGCCTGTTTCTTCTAAATCCAGTTGATACATTTGTTAAAAAAGAAATTGTGGTTGTTTCTGTCAGAATCACTGTTTAGCTTCTTATTTAATACAAACCTGACTAATAGAATTTAATTTCAAGAAAAACACACCCAAAATCACCAAAGTAAATAAACAGAAACAAAGTGAGATAGATGTACAAGACTTTGTCCATTCTCATTGATTGGTTCTATGCTATACCCCTCACTGTTATAATGACCTCTGTTTAGATATCATGTGATGTCACTTAAGTCAGTTTTTTCCCCTAAATCTCAAAGTGTTTCATAGCTTCAAGTGCCTGCAAATGTTAGCTGTTATAATCAAATAATAAATAGTCATTCTTTTCATCAAGAACTGATTGAGAATGTGAAGTACCTTTTAATTTCAACAGTTTATGACATTATAATCAGGATTTGATTCTATATCATTGTTTCACTTTGCTATGTCATGACTGTACTTGGGAGGCAAGGAGAAATTCTGCTGCCTCTTCATAAGAGAATATGGAAAGTGTGGAACAGAAGTTCAATCAAGCAGGAAAAGATAATTGCAAAAAATTGCTTACTCAAATAGCACTCAAAAATTGTGCAATATAAATTCCGTGATATAAAGAATAAATCACAGTGTCTGCAGCATTGCAATGTTATATTACTGCATTTTTCTGGAAAAATATCAAGTAAGAGAAGTCAATTCAGCAACTTGCCTTCTGTGAACTTTGGCTGAATAATTTTTCAATCCTTTTTTTTTTTTCTTCTGATATGGTATTAAAAAAAAAAAAAAAAACAATTAATAGAAAATACATAGCATTCTTACAGAGAGTTGACATATAGAAGACTAGATCAATTCTGACACTTGGAGTTGAAATATATAAATTATTTCAGCTGATAGGCCATTGAAAAAAAAAATGAAGCAAGGATTTCTTAATTTAATATCAGAGAATAGAAATTACTTGATTAGAAATAGGCCAGAAACAACTCTTAGATTTTCAATTTTATATGTGTATTCCATTGAGATTCACACAACTCTTTATCATTCCTTGTCTCCTTAAAATATGTCTCTGTAAGTGTATATATACAATATCCAGATTTACCTAATGTTTTGTGCTTTTAGGGTGGGTCAAAGAAGTCTGTTTTCTTATCTTCTATGTATCATGAAAATTAACACCAACTATCATTTTCTGTTGTGAGAAAAGTCATGTAGAATTAATTGAATCATGGAAGCTTATTGAACATCAACTGCAGAAATATTTATCACCAGCCCTTCTGTACCTTTGTTTCACAATTGTTTGCTGCTTTCCATCCAAGAAAATGATGATAGACTTCTAAACTCATATCCAATCAAAAATCTTTTCAAGTTTGTAATGATATCAAAACACTCATTGGTGTGAGCAGACATTGAGTGTAAACTGAGTGACGACAAGTCTAACAATCAAGGAATATAGATTATTCTTGTAACTTGAGATGTGATCTAGTGAAGCGTACACAAATTAGTACAGTGACAGCAGTGGATGTCATCTTTATTAAACTACCCCCAAGCTCAGCTACCTTATTGACACAGGAGACACATCCAGGAGTTAAAAGGTAAAGATGTGGCATTGAGGCTAAAAAACAAACCCAGTGGAGAAGACATTAAGAAATCTTCCCTGAATTGTAAAAAGTGGAAGTATATCTGGAAGTGGGAATATCTGAAGACTCTTTCCACTTATGCAAAGAAGTGCAAAATAAAAGTGTGAGGTAATGATAAGTTCCTTGAATTTGTATTTTAACAGAAAATTGCTACAAAAGATATGAAGTGCCTAAATAGCTGAAATGCATTTACAATTCACAGCTTTTGTGTTCTGTGTGTATGTGCAGGAAAAAAAAACAAAGAAGTAATATTTATAAAATAAGATTCTAAAAAAACAGAGTAGATGTTTATGTAACCTCAGTGTTACAGGAAGAATTCAGATCGAAAATTGTAAGTATATATGTAGAGAGAAAGAGAGAGGAGTCATCTTCCTCTCTAGTCTTTAATGTTCTGGGTTTTTTTAAGAGTTCCTAAAAAGAATTCAGATAAACTTTTCTTACTATAGGTAATTTGATAAGTTTTTCTTACCATAAATATTTTGGAATAATATAGACATTTGGGTTGACTCAATAAAAAGAGTGTAAATATTTTAATCAGATGAAAGGATTGATAAAACAAATGGCTTAAATTAATTTGAAAATATATGGGAAGACTAATAACAAGGAAATAAAGAAACTACTAACATCAATTAAGGTAGTTGCTTAGTAGTAAGTTAATCTGTTTCAAGAGCATAAAGCATACTTTACTGATATCTGATCCTATACCCTTCAGCTTTTCACTACTCTTTTCCTCTCTCCTTTCCTCTGTCTCAAATGTTATGTAAAATCTCTAAATTACATATAGAGAGATTTAAAGCCATCCTAGCTCTTAGTTTTCAAAAGTCAAGTTAAATGGGGAAGTGTCAGCCAGAGATGATTTGTTCTTAGGCCAGTACAGTTTAATACCTTTATCAGTAGCTTGATGTGTGTGAGGGGAAAATTGCTAATAAGGTTTTCATATGATGTACAGTTGTTCCAGTGGCAAAAAGGAACATAAATTCGGCAAAATTCAAAAGCTTGTTATAAGAAAACAGTAATTTGTAGTAATTACCCTGTGAGAAGCTGTATAGTTGGAAGTAATGATGCTGAAATTAATAACTTTAAATAACCACTTTAACCTTCTAATGAAGTTGTTGTTTGAGACAAAACTGTCTTAGCTATCCGATACAGCAGTTCCTGTGCATACTGATAAAGCAGATTAGTCTCTGCCCCAAGCATCATATTAAGTTAAAAAAAGATCTATTTGAAATCTTTTAAGCTGAAAATATCAAAGCTGAAAAAAAATAAAATAATATTTTTAAACAGACAACTATCTCAATCTTATTAAATATAAATTTTAGCAGGCATCATCCTTGTTTAAAGGCATATAAATAAAGTTGTATCTGATAAGAAGCTGATTAATCTATCACACAAGTGCAGTTACAGGATGCACTGAGTGTACATGTTTAAGTGCTAGGGCAAAACTGGGACTGATGTGGTAAACATGGGAGCTAGAAATTCAGAAAGCCTAAAAATCCTCAAAGAGAAGTGGGAAGGCAGGATTCACAGCTTAGAAAATGGCATTTCTTAGATGGAGTTATGAAGGCTTTCCTGCTGCTGAGGTAGAGGTTAAATGTCACTACACTTCGACAAACTGAAGGAAAAGGTCCACATTAGTGATAAAGTGGTAAAAGGTATGAAAGAATATTTGTGTTAACCTGTTCTGTTTGTCCATTAGAGGTAAGAGTTTAGTTTTAAAAAAATCCTTGTTATAACTTTTTTCTTCATGTTTTTCAACTTTTGTTTTTATCTTTGTTTTAAGAAAAAGAATGCACATCTACCTCAAAAATCATGTTGGTGTGTGATCCTGGGATTATTCGATTTTACTGCAAGTACAGTCATTGATTATTCTATCAAATTTGTTATTCAGGAAATAGCATCTGTTTTCTGAGGAGCAAATCCAATTCAGTACTTAGAGGACCAAAACTAGTGAGTTTTATGGATACAACTGGGAAAGTAGTTACTGGAGTGTTTGTTTCTTCAGGTAAGCATTGAACTGAACATCTGAATTTGCCTACCCAGTTAGATGTCAACGTGGAGAGATGCTATCATCATCTCTGTAAGTCTTAAAGAGCAATGGGACTCGGTCTTCATCTCTCTGATACAGAAATAGTGAGAAAGGATAAAGGTTGCCTTTTTGTCAGTCAATATCCTTTTCAGTTATACTTTCAGTGTGATGTTTAATTCAGGGATAAGTCTGTAATTAATTTATTTGCAAAAGTTGCATGTAGCAAAGGCCTTGAAAGAATCACAAATATAACTGATAAGATTATGTCACACTCCACATAAAAGATGGATCTTCTTTTACCCTAAAAACAGAAAAATCAACAGGTAGATGAAGGAATGGCGAGCCCCTCCATAGACAATCTTGTTATATTCTTTTCCTGGGATATACACGACACTCAGTTTTCCCATCTGAGATACTGACATGATCAGTATATAAAATATCTCATTTACTCAACTTTTCACTTGAAAACTACATATCTTGGCAATGTTTGAGGAACATAATGCACAATGAAAGGAATAGCTTGTAAGCACAAGGCCCCAGTGCAGCTTATTACCAGAGCTGTGTCCTCAGTAGACTGAAGGATTTGGAGAGACTGAGTACTGGCAAGCAAAAATCTTATTGTTGAATGAGCAACCACTCTAATGAACCCAGAAAGGCTCTGCTTAGCACAGTCTCTGGTGTGGCTCACATGGATTGAATTGTAAATGAAACTGGTGTAAAACTGCAATGCATTCATGCAATGGTGTATTATGTAGGTTTAATTTAATGTGATCTGAGAAAAACAATGGAATAAAATTACCCAAAATGTTTTTATTAATAACCACAGTGAATTAATTTATTAACATAAAGCAGAAGAGCTTTCTGGAGTTTAAACTTTAGTGGTTTCTTTTTAAATATCTTATAAATATTCTTCTTTTTTTAAAAACAAATTTTAGAATTATATGCATTGAGAGTTTACAGATATTTCAACTACAGTCGTTTTGATAATCACAAGGTGATTTTTAGAATGTCTCCAATGTGTCCCTTGAATTACTAAATTTTAGATTTGATCCCAGTGTGTAAATATCTGTAGTCTGATATTTCTCACCAATTTTAAAATAAGAATCTAAAACTGGAAGAAAGGGGGTCTGGTCCTTATTTTGTGAAGGTAAATTTGTCTGGTTAATTCTTCATGTACTATAAGAGTGAAGGAATCTTTCCCTTATGCTGTGGAATAATAGCAGAACAAAGTCTCATCTTATAGTAGTCACTGTAGTGACTGTATGTCTTCTTCCTCTATCTTTGTAGTTGTGGTCAGCAGCATTGGGAAAAACACACAGACCCAGACTATTAATACATGATTCTGTTGCTGATGTCATCAGCACAGTTTTATATTTTTTAATTAGGAGTTGATCTACACAGTACCAGGCCTGCTGGCATTGGATAGGATTCATCTTCCTGAAAGGGAAAGAGGGTCTTTGCTCATGATCTACCAGGGGTCATTGACAGAGTTTTAAACTGACCTGAAAGGAGAAGAGCAGAATCCTAGGCTTGCCTGTGCTAGCCAGGGCCCCCAGCCTGTTGCACTGCAGCACAAGAGAGATGATGCTAGAGATGAGGTAGAGACTCCTGGGGTAACAGTAGGCAAACAGTGAAACCACACAAACACAAGAGAAATATCACAAAGGAATCAAGATGTCTTCCCCTAAGGTGACACATCTGTCAGCACAGCTGAAGTGCACCTACACCAATGCACACAGCATCATCAAGAGAGGAGGAAACCACTGTGCTGCTAGGTGTCCTTATTAAAATTTGATGTAATATGTGTGTAAAAGCCACTGTTTTTCTTCTTATCATATACGCGGCATCATTCTTCAATGAAAGCTTTAGAGTTTTTAAACAGAGGCATGTAGAAAGAACAGCTTCATAATATCCATTGGACTTCCTATAGAGTTTTCAGGACAAGAGACGAACTAGGTAGAAGAAACAATGAGATTCCAGTCTGGCTTTAGTTGCCATTATTTCTGCCTTATGCAAGAAATTGGGAAGACTCCTTCTCTTGCTCATTTAATTGCTCTTGGTGAAATGTTGTCGTTGATGAAAAAATTGTCCATTCAATTGTCCATTTGTCCACTTAAAATAAAGGTATGATCCTATTTATTTTACTTACACTGTTAACTTACAAAAAAATAATTTTTTTTATTTTTTTTTTTTCCTTGGGAATGTCAATTCAAGACAACAGCTGAACTAAATCAAGGAAGTTGAAGAGCCCAAAAATCAGGTTTTGGAAGTTAACAGTTTGGTATAACAAAGGAGAACTCCTGAATAGGACTCAGAGGACATATGAAACCAAAATGTTTTGTTTTTCTTTTTCCTTCTAAGTTGTTCCTGACATCTAATTTCATACACGTAACTGTCAGACTATCTATGAGATGTCAGTTCAGAAATTGGTGCAGACATCTCTGAGCTCGCAATGATTTTTGACAAGTATGTAAACTCCATGAGTTGCTGCAAAAAGAATTATTCTAAGTAACCTCTTTTCCAATTTTCAAAACATCTCCCTGAGGAAATAATTTACACATGGTCTCAATGTCCTGAAATAGTTTGTTGAAAGAAGCTGATTTAATGTGGATGACACTTTTATGATGATGGTTAGCAATATGTAAAAAAGAGGTAATAGAACCATAGAATTTATGCCTCTGTAGACTAAGAAAACAAATTGCTGCATTTGAACCAAAAAACGGCCATGGTGTCTTTCAATTAACTAATCTTATTAGAAACGTTATAGCTGGAGGGACAACAACTGTTCTCAGACACATGGCTTAACATTTTAAGGGCAAGTGTTGATTTGTGAAGGTGGGCAGAAGGACTTTGATGATATTTATCACATGAAATTCATTATTAAATTTTAAATTTGATTTTCTTAAATGTTTAATTCAAACTTGCCTTTTATGTGAAAGCAGACTTATACTTTTCATTTCAAATATGAAAGTATATATTTTGTAATTTACTTTATAACTGCCTTTGCTCCCGAACAATTAATGCTCTCTAAATAGCAATTTTGTTAGACATAAGAAAAAGGATCTTTTATACTAAAACACAAGAATTAGTAGGAGAAAGAGAAAAACTGTAATGTAAGAAACCACCACATTAAGGATGCAGAGCTATTTCAAATTGTTGGTTTTGCAACAGTTTCATTTTGACTAGGTTATCTCAAATGACTGATTGTCTGAGTTAGAATAAGAATCTTAAATTATAATAATACTCCTTTAAATTGTTCTCATACAACATAAATTGCAGAGCTTTTGATTTGATCTTCTATTTCTGAGGTGCAATTTCACCACTGGCTGATGCCTATCAGAACTTGTGCTGCCTTCAAGGCGAGTGGTTCCACTCCATCTTTGGTCACCCTCACAGTAACTCAAGTGAGTCTGTTCTAGCAATTGTGCAGCCATGCCTGAAGAACACTATGGCATTGATCCTACTGAGAATTATGAAGAGTAAATAATTAGTTCTTGGTCTGATCAGGAAATTGATACAACTGCCATGTGGCCATAGACTTCCTAGATGTGACACAGGGAAGAAGGAGACTGGAGAAGGACATTATTTTTTTGATACAGGTACAAATTCAAATCAACCTTCACTGACAACTCTACTTGCAAGCCTTCCATTTAAGTATCTCTAGACATTTAATTGATATAGGTGTGTATATATACACATCTATGTATGTATATATACACATACACAAATGTGTATGTATATGTATAATACTGTAGCTTTTTGGCAAAATCTTTTCTGAATGTGAACCAAATTTTCCAAGAATTTATGAGTATCTACAGTAAGTGGTTTCAGTGACTTTTTTCTTTGGAAAACCATAAGTAATTCTTATGCTTATCATTCTCATGCATCTTATTTCTTTTGAATTTTTTGTCAGAAACATAATATTTCACAAATTCTGAAAAAAAAGTGTTCTCCTGAAAGATTAGCTCTCTGTTCCACTTCATAGAAGGTAAGAAACTAGAGAATTGTAGCCCATACTCCTCAGGATTCCTTACTGGAAGAATACTTCTATTGGGATTTTCAAGGCTAAAATAAAGCTCTGAAGACTCTTAATGTCTTTTTTGCTGGCTAATAACTTTTTTTTGGGGGGGTCAGCTAACTGTAATAGTGACTTTATGTTCAAGAATGGTAAAAATTAAAAAAAAAAAAAAAAAAGAGATAAAAAAATCTCATCCATTTTTCTGTAACTTGAATTTATGTTGATCTTTTATTTTCTTAAGTGCTGATACTCTCATCTTGCACTACTCTTAATACTCTGAATTTCTTTATTACGTCTTCTAATTTCAGCTGAAATATTTGCCAATACCACTTTATCTTTCTTGTGGTTTCCATTTTGAAAGTATGCTTCTTTATATAGCCTTTCTATTTATATTGCCAAAACTGAGTAATATTATCTTTTTTCCCCCTTCAGTGAAGGCCACTGAATTGGCTTTGGTTCACTGGTAAAATGGACCCAAGTTAATTTACATGCACTTGGACCTGCCTGAAATGCCTAGGAAATGAGTATCGAGGCATGCAAATTTCCCCACAAAATTACAGCAATGTAAAACTGTGGGTTTTTTTCAATATTGTTTAATTTATTTTTTTAATAACTTCAATACACAACTCTTGGAAATAGACTGTTCTAGCTAAAATACAGATTCCAGTATTTTAATCAAAAATACTATAAACCCAACAGAAAAAATAATTGAAAAATAGCTCTTCTTCTTATCATCTTATCTTCAATGAGACATTTCCAAGTGGAATACTAACTGACAAGTGAAGAGATTATTCAGGGTTTTAAGCTAGGTATTGCTGTCTAAGACTCTATTTCCTTACCTATTAAAAAGCTCTCAATAGTATTTCTACCTTTTTTAGATAAGTGAAGGTTGTCTTATTTTGCTATGATTTTCATAGTTTATTTCATTTATAAACTATACTGTATTAGCTATTTTTGAAGTGAAGTAAGCAAATCAAGGGTAGGCACTAATAAGAATAGCCACAGATTTGTAATACATTAAATTTTTTTTTGGTTTTTTTTTTCTTTTCCTTGTCTTTTATCCTCCTGCTCTTTTTTCCATGAAAGTGATATTACTCGTATATTTTTTGACCCATAAAAGAGCGGATGACAGGTATTTCTTTTATTGGAAAAAGTAAGCTTTATAAATTCTAGTAAAGCACATTTTATTCTGGTAATGTAACACTCATAGAGACAGATTTACTTAGGGCAGGTATCTTTTCTGCCACTGCTGTGTGAGTAAAAATCCAAATTTACTTGCAGGTTGTCTTTGTATTGACCTAGGTAACTAAGTATTAGAAATTTAGTTTACAAAAGCTCAGCATTGGCCAGATGGTTGAAAACATAACACTTTGCTCTTTTTAGTTAAGGCAGTACAAAAATACATCTTCACTTTGTACAATATGGCAAGACTTTTAGATACTGCTTGTATATTTCTTGTAACAATGTTGGCTGACTGCTTGTGCTAACAGGGGAAAGATTCCTAGCACATCACCCTTTCAGGTTTTTCTACTGTTTTCTGTAATAAGGGTTTCCATGTTCTCTTTTGTAAGAAACTGTGGGGGTGTTTTCCTGGATTTTTAAAATTTGGCTTTATTTTTGTTGTTGTTTTTGTTTGGGGTTTTTTTCTTGTATGGAGGAAAAAGGTGCTACCACCTGGACTTACAAAGAATGACACTGTGGCAAATGTCAGCTATTTGTGATGCACCTTTAGGGGACTTTAGTCCAGTAATTTCATAACCACCCTTTAAAATGATATGGAGACCGTGATTTATTTCTTTCTCATCCTTACAAAACCCACTCTTTTTTCAGCCTAAATACATCTTAATGCTTTTGTGTTCCCCTCAGGCTGCTCAACACACTTAAAATTTATGGCCAAAAAATACAGTGTTCAGCAGCTCAACTTCTAGCTTTATTCTATGTATACAGAGCTAAAAGCAAGCAGAAGAAAAAAAAATCTGGCATTTCTTGTTGGTTTAATTTATTTATTTAGTTTCAACTACATTTTGTAGAATGTAAGAAGTGGATTACCCGGGAGAAAAAAAAAAAAAAAGGAGCAAAATACATTCAATATAACCCCTTATTAACTTTTCTACTTTCCTGGCAGAAATTGTTTCTGTCAATACTTTAATTTCAACTGAGCTGAATAAGGAAAAAAATTTATGGGTTTTGGCAACATGGTAACTGCAGATCAGATTTGTTCTATAAATGTTATGCTCTATAGTTTCTTTCATCTAAAGTTCTCAGGTCATGATAAAGTTCCTAATTCTTTTCAGGTTTTATGTTTCTAGGCTAACAATGTTGAGCTACATTGGTACTCATGAACTTAAAGGCAAAAGTGTGAAGAGAACAAATATGCTGCTGTATAACTCCTTTAGGCATCGCTTTTGACATTAATACAACAGGACAGAATTTTTCCCAGTTTTGTGCAGCAGAAATAAAGGTTCATGTTGATTTTATTTATCACTCTATATGAAAAATATCTCAATGCTGAAAGCAACTTTCTGATCTTTTAAAACATTAACAACGATGTACATCAAGTTGCTTTTTAACCACACTGAAACTGATACAAAGAGAAGGTGAAGACAACATAGGAAATAAACATGAAACCAGACATTCTGTTATGAAATTTGGCTGGCACACTTGCAGTCAAGGAGAGAGATGCAACACCTACTTTACCAAAAAAACAAAAACAAAAACAGCAACAGCAAAAAAGCCAACCAAACAAACAAACAAAAAAAAAATGAAAAAAAAAAAAATCATAGAGGACAAGGATTCTACTCTTAGCAGACTTCAGTCAGGACAGAATAAGTGTGTGGATGCCTAACAGGCTCTGGCACATGCATCACTATACCAGTGCTTCCAGTGAAGGCAGGAGGCAGTGCTTCTCTTTCCCTGCATTTGCATGACAAATGAGCTGTGTCAGGTTGAGACAGGGAAAACACTGGATGATGGAGAAACATTAAAACACAGCCTCTTCTTTATAGGATCCTGTAATAGTGTTCCCAAATGTTCCCAATGGCAATAAAGTAGCTGGATATTTTGGTTAACTTCTTTAGTTCCTGTATTCCTCAGAAGACTGGAACTTTGATTAGACTGAAGATTCTTGGGCTGCAGAAACTGGAGTGTTTGCTAGATATTAGTCAACATTATTATGTAGTCTACCTAGCATTTCCATTCAGCACTGCAGTAAAAGGGTTTTTGTGGGGGGAGAGGGGTTGTTTTTTTTTTTGTTTGTGGTGGCTGCAAGGAATTTGTCTATCTTTCAGGTCACTGTTGTATATCTCTCTAAACCAACTTGTTCAGTTTATACTTATTTTAACCAAGAAAATAAGGATTAAAAAGTTATTTAACTTATTTTGTGTAATACAGGCATTTTGAGGTAGTCTAGAAATAGAATCCAAGAGCAAGAGGTTGATCACCTTTATTTTTCAAACAGAAGATGGGTGTACAGCACATTGCAGCCATTTACTGAGATAGCAGATTAAAAAGATAACCTATGTCATACTTGGAAGATCATGCTGTCTTTTTATTTAGAGATACTTCAGGTATCTGAACATTGTAAAATCACTCAACTTCCTCTTCCATATGGGACAACTGCTTCTCTCTGCACATCAAATTTTGACACCTGAGATCACTTACAAAGTCACAGCAAGGTTTGTCAAATGTACAAATCTTCCTACAGCAGTAAATTTGAGGTCCACTTGGAAGATTGTTTTTTTTTTTTTCCTTAAAGAGAGGTGGACAGGTTTTGTTCACAAATCAAACAATTTTGATTTGCAATTGACATTCTATTACTACTGTTGAGATATTATCATTTTTGTACATCATATGTATTTTAGTCAGCTAGTACAGTAGCTGAAGGTATCTGTCTTTCATTAAAGGTAGTTATTTTTCGAATGTTCCTTTATCAGATGTACATTTACACTGAAAGAAGTAACAGATATTTAAGCATTGAGCTACATGACACAAGAGATTGGAAACCTTCCGAGATGCTTAATAGAGAATTTTTTTATTATTTTTTTAGATTTGAAAGTATCTTGACTTGATTAAAGTTTCTTAAAATCCTTCAGAAAGTATAATCAAAGAATATGTGTCCCTGTCCAAGTAGATGGCTTCAGTGATCTATCTTACTATTAATTTTTTCACTGTTCAGAAGCACTGCTAAAGGTGGAAAGAATAGTCATCAACATGGAAATAATCTGTTTTCTGTTCCTCAGTGATTTACTTTTCCCATAGATCTTCAATAAGCACAAGATAAGATCATAAAATTTAAAAAAAATCATGTTAATTAATTTTTGATCAAGCAACAGGGAAGAATTAATCTACAGTATATTCACTACCTGGAAATAACATAGGCCAAAATTAAAATTCTACATATTTGCTGCATGTGCAGATAGATGAATTAATAAAATGTACATGAAGTGCTACTAAAGCAAAATGAGAGTGTGTTGAATTCATTGTAGTGTAGTTGTTTACTTGAGGCAGAATACCAATAGCATTACATTCAGGTTCTTTCTTTTTTACTTTAGTATATATAACTTAAATGTGATTACATAGAAAAATTCACCCTCGTGATTGGAAAAAATCTTCCAATTATGCCTGAGGGGAGGTATAGCTATATGATTAGTATCAGCAACCAAAATAAAAGTGCATTCAGAAGTGCACACACATTTCACTTAAATTATGTTTTGCCTCAATGGAGCAAGTTTATGTAATTCTTAGAACTTGAATTTAACTGGTTCTGAGTAATGCAGCTTCTCAGTCAGGACAGTTCGATCAGAATCTGAAAAGCATGTTTCTGGAGCTCTGTTGAGTATCTTTCAGAATTAAGTTGTCCATAAGTTATAAAAATGTCCATTATCCCATGATTGTGATGAAAGCCAACTTAAAACATTAAATTTGAAATAATGTCAGGGATTTTTTCACTTGCATCTGAGTAAATTCCAGAATTTCTTTTATCATGCTGAGGTGAAGTTCTTCTATTCTCACTATGCAGCAGAATATGCCTATGTTCTACCTTTAACCTAAATTGGTTGTTTGTGTTCTGAACCGCAACAATACTGCACTCATCCTATTCCTTCCTATTCTTACAGCTTGTATTTCTGAACAGGCATAGCTTTACAAATGAGATCTTCCTTTATCTCACCCACAATAAAGCCAGAAAAATGGTTTAAATATAAATAAATAAGTAAGTAAATAAATAAATAAATAAGATCCTTTTATTTTGTCAAGTCAAGGAACAAACAAAAGCTATTATTTTTACATTATGAAGGTCAAGGAGAACATGCAATTATTTTCCGTTTTCCCTCACTCCACTGCAGTATGTTACGGACATAATAGGAGTAGAATAACTAAATAAATGATTATAATAATTGATAAATAAAAAAAGAGTTGCAACATTACCAATGAAAAATCAAGTTATACAAAAACTCACAAGGTATTATTTTCAGAAAAAAAGTAATCACTTAAAATAGACTGCCATGAAACAGAGCTTGTAAGATACTACAGTGAAACAGAAATTGTCCCCATCAAAGAGGTCATAATAGGTTCTGAAAATCTACGTCCTTTTTTATGAGATTACTGAAAAACTGTATAAACTTCATTTATCATCCAACTATTATATTTTAACTATTGGCATGATAATTCAGGTCAAGGAAAAATCTGTATTTGGACAAGTAAGACCAACAGAGCTTTCTAAATGGATGAAACCTGTTAGTAGCCTTGAGTGTATTAGCACAATTTGATTCTGATTTGCCAATACAATTAGTGTGTGATGCATTCTCCCTATGGGGTGAGAGCAGTCATATACCACATTATGCTCACAGGAGAGTAAAAAACCAATTACCTTTGCTTCAAGGACACTAAGCAAAGCAGAAAGCCACTACACAGAATTGAATGACAGCATAACCATTATCTTCAGAGTGTGCAAGTTTCATTGGTATTTGTATGGATTAAAATTTCACATTTCTGACAGATCTTCCTCTCATATCATATCTTTTCACCACACTTGGTTTTCCATTTCTAGCTATCAAGAAAATGCAGAGGTGGGCTCTTCTGTTATCTTCCCACACTTGTTATCAAGCTCAGAAATTCTTCATTAGTTGATTATTCAGATGGTTTGTCAAGATTAGCTTTATCATTCAAACACCAAAACGCTTCCCATTTTTGAGAGTTGGAACACATGCAAAAGGTTTCCTGGGAATGATAATGCATAGGTGAGCTCAGTAATCTCCTAAATTCTAATGGAAGTGTGTATATGACTGACATTTCCAAATTAGTACAACAGAATAATCACTAACAAATATTTTCTATCTATATGCAGGTTAATAGTTACTAAATCAGGCTGTACTAGAAGGCACCATTGTTCTTGGTAATGCTGTCTCTACAGCTGATTGATTAATTTTTGCCCAGATTTGAATGCTGAGGTATTTCTTAGCAATTTTAAACCATTCTGAGGCATACAGGTGGTCAAGAGGAGAGTTAGCTTTTTGGCACAGCCTCTGGACTAGAACAGGTAAAAGTATTGCTACAAGCTGTCTGCATCAGTATTTAACAAGAAAATTTTATTCCAGGGAACTAATTCGTGTAAAGGATAATTTCTCATCCAAATAACAATTTTCTTGCATACATCTGTTTTAAAGATTTCTGTGAGAGTTGAACAACAGACATGCAATTATATGTTCAGAACGCATGTCAACAAAAATTAAAGTTGAAAATAATTTTAAAATATACCCCAATGCCTAAAAGCAAGTGTTTTTTCTACTGTATATGCTGGGAAAGAAAAGGCAGGGTAACTGTTTTCATGCTGTAAATAACTCCAAGACAGAAACAGCATATTATGCAATAGTCAAACAATGAATTTAACTGGTTCTATATGATTAAAAATATAATAGTACAGAGAAACACCTGATTCATCAAGCTAGTAGTTTAATACACAGTATTCTGAAACCTTATATTGTTAACAAATTGGAATGTGTCTTCTTTTTGCTCAAATTTTTTATCCCCTAAGATTGATTTGTTACAAATTTACTAGTTGTGTGTAGGAGATAAGAGAACACATCTCAAGTAAGAACTTCAAACTTGTTGACATTCTGTACCCTACTTTCATTGTTAGCTACTGGCATCAGTATTTCTACTTGCCTTCTTTAGGTATTTTGCAGTAAAATGTTAATTTTATTTCATCCAGAATATTAATTTGCCTCCTTCTCTCTTTTAATAACCTAGCTAAAAGGACTAAGTATTTGATCAGAAATTTCCATACTTGAAAGAAATGGTCTCTCATCTTCAGCCTTATAACTTAATTTTAAATGCCTTTCATGCTTATGTCATGGTGACTTGGTATAGAATATAATTAACAGTATACAATAGAGCACATAAAATACACTCCAAATGTTTATTTATGCAGTTTTGGAGCATGGCACTGTAAATCTAACATTAAGTATTGTCTTGGTTTAATTTGGGTTTGCCAGTACTAATATATTCCATTTTTTTTTAGAGATAGGATTTAGAAGCAAAGACAAGCAGACCTAAAATGTAAAAGGGTATATAGAAGAAATTTATTAATAACACAGAAAAAATAAGAAATTCAGAATGAGATTTCCAGATCATTACCTCCCCCCCCCCCTTCTATATTTCTTAACCACAATATACAGACATCTTTTGAAATGCTCTTTCTCCATAAACTCCTTTGTCTTGAAATTTTGGGAAGTAAGAAATATTCTTAATGGTACCTTATAACACAGTCTATGAATGAAATATATGTTTAGCTGATTTTGTGCCTAAAATAAAAACTACCACACAAAGCTGAATATCAAGAGTCAATTACTTTGACTCTCTAAAGTCATGACAGTTTCAATCAGGTTTACATTGTCTTAGGTTTTCTTTCAAATTTGCATAATTTCAAGTTCTAAACAGTTTTAATGTGAACTTAACCACTGCAATGATTACACACAGAAATTAATAATATTTGTCACTACATAGTTAAAAATTAGTGTCCAAACCATGGAAAGTTTTATATTTCTGCAAATATTAATTTTAAATATAGATTTTCAATATACTGTAGTTATCGGAACATATGCTGCTACTAAAAGTTTGGACAGTTTGCATGTAGTACAGAAATCTAACAGCTTGCTAATGCAATTTTTTTAATTCAGACTTAATCTTTGCTAATTCCTGAGAATAGTGTCTGAAAACTCATATTTTTACAACACTGAAGAAGCTGTATTTTCACAACGTTATTATTTGCAGTAATCTATCTAATCCAAACTAATTGCAGTTGAGATAAAGCTATTTCCTACTGTTAGAGATAGTTTCATTTTCTCCTGCCTTAGCAAACAGTGTTATTTTTCATTGTTTTACTTGTTTCTTTCTGGTTTTATTGTGCACATTTTATGTAAAAAAAAAATATTTTTCCAGTCTCTTGCTCTAAAAATAGTTACACTGTACAGAATGCTTTTAGAATAATATGTAAAATTTCTTTCCTGGAGACTCTTATAACAGACTGCTGTAGTTTAGCCCTGATGGTGGCAAGTGTGTGTTTTTTGGGGTTAGGGAACCAAAGAGGTATTGGAGTAGCTGGAAATTTATTTTCATCTTCACTCTCTTGAAGAAACTATTGTTGCAGTGGTTGCAGGTGGCTCCTGCAAAGTATTAATTTTGTTTTGATTATCTTTGTTAATAGAGACATAACAGGTTCTTTCCCCTTATAATTGCAATGGTATGAAGGACTAAAACTTATTTTATTTTGGACAAGCTCTTTTATAGTCAATTTAAATACTTAATTTAAATACTGAGTGCACTGCATTTTTTTTAAGGTGATCGGCTCCAGTATGAATTTTTTTGCCTTAAATAAGAGGTTTTCTCCCACTCTTTAGCACGATTGATCAAATGTTAAAAATAAGCATAAGCAAAGTGATAAAAAAATACAAATAGCACATTTTATTATTATTTAACTCCCTGGGGTATAGTAGTATTATAAGCTTTTCTGAGACATGTAGACTCAGACTCACTGTAAACATGAGCAAAGAATATGAAGGAAGTGAGAACAGTTCTGGCTTCTTTCTGTTTGTTGCTCAAGCTGCAAATGAACTGACTCATTATTTTATAAATATCTAAAAACCTTCTATGTGAGTTGAGGCCACTGTGGGAATCAATTTGCGGTATTGCAATATATGTATTACTTATAGTACCTTAAGATTCACAAGGATTTCCAATCTCTTAAATGCTGTCATAAATCTGATCTTCAAAGGGTTGCTACTTTCATTTTACCTAAAACCTTATTTCAGTCTTCTGTTTAGAAAGTCCACTTAGAGGAAACATAGAGATGTTCTGGGGACAAGGGTCATCTACCTTAACATTTCACTGGATAAACCAGGTTCCAATGCAGTACAACTAAATGACATTTCATTTTACATATTTTTTTCATCACTTGTTAAATAATTTGGATATTTTTCAGACATGTCAGTTTTACAGGATTAAATTCAGAAATAGGTATATGACTTTTGGTTTATTCAGTATAAATATAAGTAGATGCTTTAGGTAAATAAAATTTAAGTAGTTATTCTTTATCTTTTAATTGCAGCTGTTATTGAAATCACCACAACTACCAAAAAGCAAAGAAAGCCCCTAACCACATAAGCCCTTGTGTAGTAAGAGCTTTTATTTCTTCACTGTTCCAGCCAAAATGACTGACCACTGCTCCCAAAGTTATGGCAGAATCTGTCTCAACTGGGGCAACTAAGCCAGTGCAAGCTTGTAACTGAGTTTGAGTGTCTCTGGATGAAACTAAAGTTTATATATGAACTTCTCTGGCACAGAGAAGCCTTACATGCTTTCTGGTTTATATAGGCCAATACTTAAACTGTGTGAATATATATCACCTACTTTTAGCTCCTATCTATCCATTCTAAGTGACACTGGTGATCTTGGTTCAAGGAAGACTGAGATTCTACCTCTGAAAAGAATTTTTTTCTTTCATTCTTTGCATGAAACAATGGGCAAAAAAAAATCTAAACACTTCCCAGGTGTCTCAGTCATAATGGAAAATTTTGTGATAAGCAAGTTACCAAGCCTTTAGGGTAGATCCGGATTTAGGCATTTCATTGGTCCAGAGATACGTGTTTCTCTGAAGAATCTGTGGAATTTAATATCAGCAGCTGATGTGAAGGGCCTTTGCTAGTCCACCTTTTCAATTCAATTCACAGATTATTGAAATATTTACTCTTCCACATGAGAGAGAACCTGAGAAGAAATCAGCCATTCCTCTGACTCTGAGAAGAGGTGACTCTCAAACAACAGGCACCCTGTCAGCTGCTATTTGCTTCAACTCTCTGGAGGTAATCCATATCAGACAGCTACAGATCAGTCTGGAAACCTACATCTTAAATGTCTTCCTTTGGTATTTACACATTCTCAAAGTCAAACTTGTGCAGAAACAAAAATCTTATCAACACAGCTCATACAACAGAACATCTAAAACTGCTGACCTTTTTTTCCTTCTGCTGCAGGTTCTGTAGGAATGACCCATCGTTGTTCATTTGAATCATGCATGACTCCACTGACTTACTGCCTTTCGACTTCCAGGAAGCACCTACTCCCTTTGGTTTGAATAAGTCAAACAAGGAAATGGCTGACACTGAGCTTCAGCAGACCTCTGTTTGTGGTGCCTTCCTGGCCCTTCAGGGGATTGATATTGCAGCTGGGAGATGATATTCTAGTGAGATTTGCCATCCAAGATGTAACAACTTTGTCTGCTTAGGTGATATACCTCTTTTCAAGATACATTTCCTTTCAAAGCTGTCCATTCTTTTTGATGATTCTGTGTAATGTACAAGCCTGCAGGTCGGAGTGTTCTCTGCCTGTCATTTTCTACTGAAAGCCTGAAATCTCAGAATTTTAAAATTGTGAAGACTGCTCTCTTGAGCAGAATAAAGTGAAAATAGGTACTTATTTTCATCTTCAAAATTTTTTGAACAAGACCAAAGGGGAGTAAATGCAGACTCACGGGCAAAGAAATAGAATTTTTCAGCAGTGAAAAAGCCTGTATAAAGAAACTGCTTTTTAACTCCTATCTGGGCTTGACAACCTGTTCAAATGCACAAATTATGTGATAACTCCCCTGAAAACACGGTTTGATATTAGAAGTGAGTGGAAAGTCTACTCTGTCTCATGGGCTATCTTAGGACAAGTACTGTGAATCCTGTGATTTTACTGAGAGCTGCTTCTTTGGTGAATTATTTTTTTTTATGTTCTGTATATTAGCAAGAGGCTGAAAATCTCTGTCTCCCAGTGAAGAGCAGTCCATTAGACTGGGTTGATCTCAAGCATTGTTTCTCAGTGTACTACTCTAGCTGTACTCTGGACATGCCTCCAGCCCTAAACCCAGGCACAGAACACAGTGAGCACACTGCTTGTACAGACAGTGTTGCAGAGAAGATCCATGTCCTGTATTTATGCTTAGTCCATGCTGCTTCTGTGGAGAAGAAAGTGTGTGAATCAATTCATCATTGCTTAGGCAGCAACCTGCATCCTCTCGCACTGGAAGTTCCAGGGGGAAGGGTGGCAGAAATGCTATTTAATTTGCTACACAGGGAGGACTATATAGATGAATGAAATTGTTTTCCCTGGCATGTTGAACAGTGTTTCCTGTCTGTGTTATTTGAACTGATCAGTAGCCCTTCAACAGATGATCATAACTCTCTTTTGGGAAAGAGGCACCAGAAATTGGATAGACAAAATAATCACTGGAATAGCTATTCCTCATATTTCTGGCAATTACATCATAATTTAATATGATATATTTGCAAATGCTAAATTTAAGCACTGAGACCATTTTACATATTTGGTGTGCTTGTGCAGAAAATAATTTTCTTCTATATATTTCTCTGTAAAAGTTAAGCCTGAACAGAGAGTTGAGTGGGTGTATCAAACTCATCCCAAAGCTTACCTTAACAAATTTTGGATTACCTGAATTTTTCTGCACTGAAAGTCCTAGGAACTCATGATGATGCATAACAAAACTACATTTATTTTTGTGCTTTGGGGTTTTATTTCTTTATTTCTTCAGTTATTTTTAAAGTACTACCTTAGATCATTATTTCTAGTAATGTTTATAATACTTTTTTTGTGCGATATCTGACCTTTGCAGACTTTAGATATGGACAGAATACCAAATTATAATTTTTTTATTCTGATTTTGGGCAATGGGGGAGGAAGATAAACATTTCCCAAAAAAAGCTCAGAAAAGAACACAAGTTATATGGTTAGTGTACATCAAGGATGTAGACTATTATATTACTAAATTTTTATTATAGAACTAGGAGATAAGAAAAATGTAATCCCAAGGGCAGAAACACCCTTTGAAACAGCATTTTTTTGTGCAGCAGATTTTTAGGACTAGTAAAAGTTCCACTTTCATGAAATTAATATGAAAACCTTTGAAGCTTAAAACTTTATTGTTGTCATGAAGTAGTGTCCCCCAATTGGCCAGCACTTTCTCCTACCTGAAAAGACACTCAATATACATATATACAAAATGCACACCACTTCCTATGATGTCTAGAGGAGCTGAAACACAGGCTACACAGAATTAAGAGGAATAAAATGGATGTTTATTGAGAGGTCTTCAAAGGCCACACCCTGGCAGTACCAGTGCCACAGTTGTGGCAGGTTTCACACTGCAATAAGTCTGCCTCATGAAAGCCTGTGATAACCTTACCAAGGAATAAAATTTTCTGTCAGGTCATAGGACAGTGAAATTTGAATGTAAGTATGTTGTAAAATCATGATTTTGTTTTCTTAGTTAATGACAAGATTGTCATGAATACAAAAAGAGGAAAAAATTATCTTGAGTAGGAAATGCCTCAGTTTGGAAGTTTGTTGTAAGAAATATTATGTTTACTTTTGTTGACAATTTAAAGAATGTTTGGGTTTTTGTTTTTTTGTTTTTTTGTTTTTTTAATTACAGTAACATCTAAATAACAGGGAAAATGTGTGGCTGTTTTTATGTATGTGAGATATAAAATTATGCACACATTTATTTTGTCTATTGAACTGGAGACATAGATTCCCCCATAATTTATTTACAGTCACAAACCCATATATTTAAATCCTTGTGTTAATACTTAATGTTACATATAGTAATAATTTACATTGATTCTGTTATGTATTAATAATTGCTTACTTTGTCATATATTTGTCGCATTTTCTGCAAGTGGAACCAAGAAGAAAGAAAGAAATTTATCCTAAATAAAGGTACCTTTCCTGCCATTACATAAATAGTCAGGATGATGATGCTACTGACACTTACAAGGGTAAAAAAGAAAGATTTCAAAGGCAGAAAGAGTGTTTGGGGTTTCTGTTTGTTTGTTGGTTTTTTTTTTGTTTGTTTGGTTTTTTATTATTATTTTAGCATAGTTGATAAAGAGGGTGAATTTACTGTCAAGTGCTAGCAAATCGTCTGCAAATACATTAATTTCTCTTTGGCTCTTGAGCACAACAGCTAATTGAGAGGACAAACTTGCACATTTGACAAGTGAATACAATTCCCACTTAACTGGGATTTATTTTGAGCTTTGCTTTCTATTTGGATTTCTGTTGTCAGATAGCTTTGATTTCTAAGGATAGAATAGGGAAATCCATCCAGTGATGACACAACCCTTTTTTACTTTTGACTAAATTTAGTTGATATTTGTGAAGTTTCTTGCACTGCTAGTCAAAAGAGAGGTTCTTTCTTCGGTGTATTCTCTGAAAATCCCTTTTTCCTTCATTAAGAGAATTCACAAATTTGTATTTAACTCATTGTCACAATGAATTAAATACAAATTCAACCCAGAAGCAAGAGTAATGTTGGTTTTAAATACTCATTCAGATGAGTAAAGTCACCAGCCCACCTGTCAGGGAAATCTTAGGCTTTATTGTGTAATTGTCTTCACTCTACCTCTATTTAATTGCAGTGTTGGCCAACAAGCTCTCAGCTTCTGGTGGAAACTTTAACAAGCTTCCAACTCTCACAACAAAGTTCAGGCATGGAGTAAGAGGGAGAATGTGATAACCTCACTTGCCAGGATAAAACAGAAGAGGAGGGAATAAAGATGAAAAAAAGAGAAAGAGAAAGGAAAAGATCACCATTACTTAGGTCCTTCCTGCCGCTATGGATGGTCTGGATCTGAGATCAACAAAAAGAGAGCACATGATACCTAACAACTTTCTTTTCTGGCTTACCTGGTACACATTTCTTAAATAAAATACATTTTTCATGCCATTCACACCATATTGTTCTTGCAAGCAGTCAGCCTTTTGGAGCACTCCAGGAAATGAGTTTTTTGGAGTGGAGGGCCTGTGAACCCCTGAAGCCTCTTTTAGTGAGGTGACCAGGACTCAATCCTTCTTGAAGCACAAGCACACAAAGCATGATTCTCTTCTCAGGGCAGACTTGCAAGCCCAGGAACTGAAAAGGGAAGTTGGCTCAGAACAACACTGCCCCATCTCCACAGGGTCCTCTCTTCCACTCACAACCTTTCTGTCACAATAGTCAGAATGTTTGAGACAAAACTTGCATACATGCTTATTTCTGGTCCTTCACATTCCTCCAGTTTTCTCTTCCACAATAATTGTGCTGCACATCATCTCATTGCAGAGTACTCTTGTAATTTGCCTGTAGCTGTAGTTTTGTGTTGATATTTAGAATTTATTCAATAGGTGCCTCCTTTTCTCTTAGTCTCTTTGTCCTCCCTCTTCTTCCTTTCGTGGCAAAAAATTTCATAGCAAGTGAGAAAGTTTGCTATTAATTGCCTATGGCAATGAATCCTTTTTACCTTATTAATTTTTTTCCTGTGCTCTGCAGAGGTCAGACAGTAAACAGAAATATGAGTCCCCCTTTTTTAAGTACAGGCATAGTTTTTAAATGAGCTGTGTAACTTAGTTCCTGTAAGTCTTTTTATATCATAAATAGTTTTTTGGGGAGTTTTTGTTTGATGGATATGAGTAACAGTATTCTCACTATACCAGTGACAGAAAAAATACCATCTAGTGGAATGAGGATTCCGTAACCAGCCCATGGCATATCTAACAAATTATATTTTCTCTAACTCTAATCTTTATTCACTTGTATGTTGCATTCCATTTTGTTGAACAAAATGATAACACATCCTTGTCAAATACAATTTTTAATATTCTGATAAGTTTAATTTGAGCCTGATAATCAGCTTATTATCTTAAATGTAAATCATACTCCCTTTGAGACAAATACTTATATCCTGGAAAGGCTCTGTTTTCCTATTTATATCAATGTAGCTGCAAACTTTATTAATAAATTACTTAATAAACCTTTCCCTACCCAGAAATTATTTTTCTTTAGCCAGTCTGACTAGGAAAGTGCCGTATAAATATCATGACTGGATAAGAAACCAGTATTTAAAACAATGGCTTTCAAATATGTAGGAGTTCAGTAATTAGATCCTTTCCCCATTTGAAAACAGTAGATGAATTCCCAGACATTTACTTTGACAACTGTAGGATACCTAATAGTTTCCTTCATTTCCTAAATTTACAGTAGGGCAGTTTTGTAAGTGACAAGCTCACCTGACCAGCCTGTCACTAGGAAGCTCTTTTAATTCAGAGTTCAAAATGTTCTAAATACAGAAGTTCTTTGAGACGTTGAAAAGATATATAATTTACATAGCATTCTGCATATTCAAAGCACTGTGTAGGCATCACGACTTAAGCATTTTCTGTCCCAGAAACAGCAATGAGGAAATGTTATACATATTTTACAGCAATAAAATCTTGAGGCAGAAGGGTGAAAAAAGCTCAGCCAAAACCATGAGATGAGTAACTGGTAGATGCAATTAGGAACTAGGCACAGCTAATTTTGCTTTTTAATTCACTTCTCCAGATTCTGGTGCTTTTCAAGGATACAGCTCCCTGACTAGGGTCCTAGATAACTTTGTGACTGTTTTCTTTCACCATGTTGAAAGCAAAACAGAAGGCAGGAAAATAGAGCTGCAATTAGCTGTGAAAGACAGCCAATAGGGCTTTGTAAATCCCTTGAAGGCTCTGATAATTAAGGGATTGTCAACACTGATTCTTTACTGTCTGAATGAGGTGTCTATTATTCAGAATAATAAACCAAAAAGAAAAAAGTAACTCTGTATTGTCCTTAGATGTAGTCAGTCTAAAGAAAGCCTAAGAAAAAAAATTAAACTGGTAAAGCTTTGAAGAACTTAGTCTAATTATGATTCATTAGTTTGCTGTTAAGTGAAGGATGATTTTAAAATGTCATCCTCCCTCCATCATTTCTTACAAAATATGGAAAGGCATTAGTTCTCTTTCTTAGTAGTTCTTTCACTGGCTCTCTAACATTTGCAATTTGATAATTTGCAAATTACCAAAGGAAAACACAATTGTTTCATTTGTTCTGTAAAAGTGTGTATTTTCTGAATACTGGTGCCTTAGCAGTTTGACTGGAGAGAAAAGGAAACAGGTTTCTTAGCATTAAAGTATTTCAGAGTAGTTGTAGAATCAGTTTTGCGTAAACAATCATGGAGGAATATATTTTTTTCTGTTTTTTTTTCTTGAAATAAGGCAAATTAACAAAAGTTTCTAAATATTTTTTATTTAAGTCCATTCTGTGATTTTTATTTGAAAAGAAAGGAAAAAAAAAAAAAAAGACTAATAACTGTTTGTTACTGGTTCTCTTTCATTTGGTTTCAAAAGGCAATTTAATATATATACACTAATAGGGGCAGATTAAAACCATGTTCCATAACATTGGTACATCCGTGAACAATCCTTTCCAAGTAAATAAATACAAGGAATCATTATTGTTTGCATCCTAAGAAGGTATTCTCCAGTGTAGTTCTCTCTGTGCTGTCAATCCTGCATGAAGTAGCTGGGATTCTTAATGCCCCTGCTCTTGTAGGCTGTGTTTTCCCACCTTATGAGGTTCTGCACAGCTTGCTCTGAAAGAGCCTGCTCGAGCAGGAAGGTTAGATAGGCTGTCCTTCAGAGGTTCCTTCAACCTCAGCCACACTCTGATTGTCTTCCCAGTGTCTACAAAGGCACCATGTGGAACTTTCTAGAGCCAAGCAATGTTTTTGTGAGTTTAAGTGAGCTGAAACAACCCTTTGTTACTCATGAGATAGCTACTATCATAAGTAGCTTTTTCCCCATATAGATAAATTTTCCCCAAGCATTTTTATGACCAGAACTCTGGATAGTGCCAAACTAGTAGTTTCTGTGTCACAATGTTAACATACCATTAACTTCAACTAGTGGGGCTTATAATAGTAAAATTATTATAGTGTTGTTATAACACAGAGGGATCCTGCTGATGACATTTTGATCTGGAGTCACAGAGATCTTCAAGAGCTTTATCTTGAAAAATAATAGAACTTTGAGGTCTGTGACTCCAGACCAGATTTTCAGGGAGCAGGGTAGAGTATATTCCTGAATAGGGCACTCCTCTCAGCTACATAAAAAAAAAAAAAAAAAAAAAAAAAAAAAATCCGAGAAACCAGGGAACCAGGAATAGACTTTGAAGCTGAGATGGTAACTGCGAGCCAAGTACTGCTTTGGTTATCTTGGGTTTTCCCTGTAAATTAAACTGAGTTGAATGAATATAAGTTAGAACTGATTAACCACTTGTTACTAATAAAAGATTTGAGCTCATTACTTTCTAAAAGGTTCATTCAATGAACAGTACTTGGAAAACCTAGTTATGCACAATAAGGTTTCCATTATCTTACTTTTTTGTGAAAATCATCAACATCCTTGTCAGGTGTGAAGAATATTGTGTAAAGTGTTTTTACTGGGTCCTAGAACAGTGAAGAAAAGTCAGTAAGATTTTCTTCCTGGGTGCTAGCAGTTGGGCTTTCATTACACTATTACATGGTGAAATGCCTCCATTTCATTAAATAACCCAATAAAGAAGCATAATTAACAGTGTCAGAAGACATTTTTCAGTGTTATCTCATTTTTGGTGTCTTAAAATATTTTTTTCCTAAAACCAGTGTAAAAGGAATTTCTAATTTTTTTTTTTCCTCAAGAAAGGAATTTATATTATATCCTGTATATTTTATAAGTTTTGCCTGCAGGAACTCTAATGAATAATGACTACTTAGTTGTTATCCCATCTGCTTCCACAGGAAAATCTTAAGAAAAATACCAATACTATCTTACTCTGTATTGTTACTCTGAGTCTTTGCAGCTATTTTTTTTTTTTTTTTTTAGAGTTGAAGGAAGATATCCAAAGATGATTTTGGGTGAGGTTTTTCTTCGGTGGGGAGGGTACTTTTTAGCATAGCAGTTCATCACTGTATATATTTTAGCTAAACATTTAAAATTCTGAGTCTAATTTCTGTAACCTGTTCATTTCAAACAAATGGATTTTAAGTGAAACAGCAGGGGCCAGCTAATGCAAGAAACATGAGGTTGCTGGCCTTTGCTCAGTAATAATAACACAGAAATTGCAATCCAATTCCCAACTTTGTATTTTACGTGTGCCCCTGCGCAGATTAATTGGAGAAGAGATTTGGAACTGCACTGTAGTGTGTCATGAGAAAGTGAAAGGTCAGAGAAGCAGTTTTGAAATGTGTAGAAGGAAGAAGCAAGCTATGAATTAAATATTTCTGCAAGAAATTATTAAGTAATTGCATGGAAGGATGACGAAGAAGAATTATATAGCATTTAATGAATGTAGAAAGAAAAAAAAAAAGTCCAGAAGTATAAAGCTAAGTTGTATTTTCCAAATATTTGTACATTAAAATTTTATTAGATTACTGAAGAAGCAGAGGACATCCTATTTGGACCATCCTTTTGTGAGGCATAACTGACAGGACACATTATATCTTAGCCTGATATCTTCCCACTCCTCTCTCTTTTTAAAAATCCTTAATAAAATGTTCATAATTATCATGACATTGTTCTAACTAGGGTCACATGAGAACTTACAACATAAAAAGATAAAAACCTAGAAATCTCTAAAGGATAACATCTTCAAATAACTGGCAAAGCATTAACAAATCTGAACCCAAAACAAATGTTCTCAATTTCCTAATTCTCTGGGTTCTTATCTTCAGCTGATAGCCTGCAGTACAGCTAGCCTGATAGCTCTCCAGATCAACAAAACTTGAGGATTTGATGGAGTTATTCCTTCAGTGCAGATAAATAAGTCAGGATTTAGTTATTTAATTTCTTATTAGACAGAGATGGACAACTTCTTACATTTATATTTTTTGCTTTGAATACAAAATTGCATATAGTATTTGGACTGGGGAGGTCAGGGGAAATTGATCTGAAAGGAACAAATTTCTGTATTATTTTGTAGGATGAGATCAGTAGAGTTGGTGGTCAGAAAATGTGAAAGTAACTCAAGTGTATCATTTGCAAAAAAATAGTGCAAGTTACATAATCTACAGATGTATTTGTTTTTAAAAAAGATGTTCAACATAAAATGAAACATTCCAGGTCTGTTACCTGACTTACTCATTTTATGTGGTGACATTCAGAGTAATTGTAGGCAAGCGCTGTATGGAATTCCATGCACATATGAACCTTCACAAACAGTTCAGGCACTGAAAGTCATAGAAGTGTTGTCAAGCTTCAGTTATATGTGTACAAGCACATTCAATGCCAATGTGACACACTGACATATTATCTGAATAATCCAAAGTAGCATTTATGATTTTATATGTAGAAAGAGAAAATAGAGATTTCTCATTTACAATATCATGTACCTTGGTACAAATAAGATTTAGAAGAGCTATCAGATTTCAGTATGATAAAGCAAAGCAAGCCTCAAGATTGTTGATGTTGCTCACCAATTTTCTGCATAATAAAAAAATATTAAATTTTAACTTGATTTTTCATCTCCTTTAAGAAGAATATTAAAACGTTGTTGAAGATTTTCTTTCTTAAAGTAAATCAAGGATTTTTACATTGATCCCTGATAGGAATAAAACAGACTGGTAAAAAAAAGTCAGAATAAAACTATTGGGGAAAAAAATGACAAAATCACAACAAGAAAAGTAATTTGTTAGTATATATTTTCATTATAAATATATAAAGCCAAAAATATCCAGGAACATCTTAGGTAATTTTTATTTGTATCATAATGCTTATGAATAGCCCTAATTATATCTTCACATCCAACTTCCATGTGGAATCTTCACCAGTCTTCTTAAGGATGGAGATCTCTTAGAGCAGCCTGGTCCCACCCTGCTGATTAAGAAAATTAAGTAGGTATCTTGAGTGATGTGAAATTCATCTGTGTCTTGGGAGTACTTTCTCTGTTGTTTTATATTTCCTTGAATACAGAAAGCTTTACTTCTCTGAAGACTTTTTAATAATATCTGAACACAAGGTTCACAGTACTTTATATCAAGAGAGGGAGTTGGGGAGCAAGGCTATAAATTCCTGACCATCTGGGTATTTTGAAATATACTTAAGCATTCTCGACACAATTTTAATATTTTCTGTGTAAAAAGGTGTGTTTCATCACATTTTCTGTGTCTCTGTACTTAGACTAAATACCATCAGCCACTCCAGCTGCCAATGGTAACTGCTTTCCAACAGTTTTAGAGCCCATATAAACTTGTGATAGACTGATTTTATTTTTCCCTGTCTCAGCTGCCATTGCCTCACAAAATGCTCCTGCTTTGCAGCCATATTTTTCCATGTTCATTTTTACTGAACTTCCTCATTTCTTTTCAAAATCTGCATGTAATACAATGTCCTTTTTTTTTTTAATTATTTTGTCTCTTCTCTACAGTATTCCTCACCACCTCATTTTCCCTCCTTTTCCAATCTATTTTGAATATTACAGTCCAACACATCACTTATCTGTGATAACACACTTAAATCCTGTTGTAGCATGGTTTGGTGTTCTTGTTGGGGTTTTTGTTGTGGTTTGGGGTTTTGGGTTTTTGGTTTTTTTGTTTTTGTTTTTGGTTTTGATTTTTGTTTTTTGTTTTTTTTTTTTCCTTAAAATAAATTACAAGGCTCAAAGCAGTATGGGGATGCATATTCCTGGGGATTTTTTGTTCCTGTCATCTCATCATATGATACTGCACAATGTAACTGTCCCAATAAAGAATCATTCTTCGATATCCATCTATTTAAATTAACTTCCATACCTTGCATTAGTGCTGACTTAATACTTTTGAAGCTTTGTACTTATTCATTCTTGAATATAAAGCGCTCTGAAAGAGGAATTAGCAATTTCTTCTTGCCCATTATGAAGGGATTGCTCACATGAGATATGCATCTCTTGAGGATGGCAGTGCTAAACATAGCCTTTGACCCTAGCTACTGAACCGTATTGTCTGGAGATATGTTGCTATTGAAGACAAGTATACTGATGTATTTCTCATCTCTCTCATTCCATAGTCCTCTATGACATAATTTAAAACTGATTTTCTGGTTTTCTTTCTCTCTCTAAATTACATGTATAATAGCTACTGGAGCGTTTCACATAGCTGTAAACATTGCCTCGTGCAACTTCTGTGGTTATGATCCCAGGTGACATTGTTGCCTCTCACATGTTTCACAAATGGGGAGGTTATTATTTAATTAACCCTGATAACATCAAAAGGAAATGCATAAATGCCAAGCTATTTCCAACTTTTTTTTTTTTTTTTTTTTTTTTTAATGGGTGAACATAGAAGAACTGGTAATATCTCACATTAAGGTGGTAGAAGCTAAGAAAAAAATGAAAGCAAAAAACCAGAAAAATCCTCCAAAACCATTTTAATGTAGGGTTTTACTGTTATGGTTGTCATTACCATAATCATTCATAAAAAGATACATTTTATTCAACAATGCAGTGACTGAGGGCTTGACAAATGTGGACACTTGAGAAGAAAAGAAGATATAAAAAATGTGCACTTAGAATTTGGTCTCACATTTATAAAATAAACTTGGATTTGATTATTTCAAGTTTGCTGAGTCAATCCTGCTGACTTTTTTTTATTTTAAAGTTGAACAGCTCAAATATCTCATTTACAGGACATGTTATAATGCACTATTTGAATGTAGATCTAAATCTATATGATGGGTATTAGAGAAAATAATTTGCATTCAAAATGTTTGCAAACCGGTCATTCTTAACTTATGTATGCCTATATAGAACTCAGCTCATACAGGTATAATATTTTTTGAACAAGGTCATTACACCTGTATGTTAGATTTCACAGTACTCACCACAGCCATTATTCAGCCTAATGAAGTGGTTTAACATCTAGACATTAATGAGGGTGATAAAGCCAGCATTAGCACCTAGAAAGAAACTATCGCTTACCACTTCTTCAATGTTTCCTCAAACCCCTGCATTTTGTTTGATAAGTTGACAACTCATGCAGTGACAGGTTATAAACATGACAATTTATTATATTCATTATTACCAAGAGGCACATGCTGTGATATAAGACTGTCTTAGCTCCACACATTAACCATATTAAGGGCTTACTTTTTCATGCATTTAATTGCCATAAAAATGTACTAAAATATTATCTTAAACATAACAAGCTGTATTTTCTGAAATAAATTAATATTATATATTCAAGTACTGTCTGATTCTCTGTAGGAGGATATTCTTGTAAGTATTCTTATTAAGAGCAGTTAAGTACATGGTAAGATTTATTAATATTCTCATGGAGATTTTCAGAACAGTTAGAAAAATTACATAGTCACCTCTGAACTAGGGAGAGTAAATTTAAATGCAATGGAAAGCTGGTTTTACCCCTCTAAGAGAGAAATTTAAAAATCTGTTATGGAATGACTTCTTCCTGCCTGAGGCAAGTTGAAAAATCTTGATGTCCTAAAAAATTAACATTGTCTAAGCATTTTTTATTCACATGATACTCAGCAGCTCTAAGTGAAACTATATGTGTGTAGGATACCTTCTTTTCCCACAGACATTGGTTTTGTCTGAATTGATGTCGATAAACAAAGGTTTTATTCCCTGCATAAGGGCAAACAACACAAGTAGCTTCAGCATAAGGGTTTTTTGTAGCCAACCATTCTGATTTCACTCAGTTTCAATTTCATAGAATTTTAAGATGTCAATTTGAACCCAAGTGAATATAAACTTTTTTTACTACTGCTATTATTATTATTATTATTATTATTATTATTATTATTATTAGTTGTCTCTTTGTGATGGTATCTCTTTAGAAATATTTGTTTGGAATAAAATATTGTGTTATACTGTGTAGAGATAATTTTCTGTTAAGTAGGAAAGCTAATAATAACCATCAGAACATTTCATCTTTCAACAAATCACTTCCTGTATGAGTATGTTAGCAAATCTGATTGAAAAGTTTCCAATGCTGAATTTCTGCATAGGAATTTTCTATGTACGTCCTTGTGAAGAGTAGTGTCATGAATGCTGGAAGCAAAACTCCTAGATTAGAGTAAAATTAAGACCTTTCTCATAATTGCAAACATCATGATTCTGAAACTGCATGATGATTATTCTAATCTACCTGGGGCATAGAAATATATCACAGGTACTAAATTTCTGATCAAAACAGATTAACATCAATATATTTTGTAAGAAGTACCAAGTTACAAACCAATTAAAACCACCAAAATAGTCAGAAAGATGATGTAGTGCAGAATTTGAGAAAGTAAAAGTAGAAAACAGGAACAATAAAAGAAAGAAAACATATTCTCATTTGTTTGAGACACATGTAGAAGTGTGTACTGTGCTATTGAGAAGTGATTTTTGAGTGATATCCTGAGAAATCTTTTGTGCAAAATTATCTACTTTAGACTGAAAAAGTTAAACTTTGTGCTCCTCATGATATTAAACCCCTCATTTCGAGCATGAATATCCCCTCCTCGCCTCATTATATGTGCTTTACCTGAGCACTTTTTTCTTTACAGTAATAGTAATTCTTAATTGAAATATCATTCCTATAAAATATTACTCTTCTGAAAGTATCAGTTTTTATTTAATGCCTAAAAACATCCCACATAAATCTAAAGATGAGGAAAATATTATTGGTTTTATCTACTTTCACAGTCCTCTTTTTGAAAAGCACACACTTTATTCCTGAAAATATTTCAGGCCTTGTTTTTTTGCAACATTGCTTTGATCTAAAAGAGGAATAAATATCAGGTTTAAATATTACCACTAGATCAACACAGAGCTCTGTTTCAGCTTTCCTTGTCTTGCTTCCTAACTCTAACCCATAGTCTGATATTCATGCCTATACCTGTGCTCAAGTGTCAGTGTCATTTGCATGCTCATAGCTGCCAGAGCAAAAAAGGTTAGAAGTTCAGCCTGCATTTTGTTACTTGGAAGCTGTGAAAGACAATGCTCTCATGTATGTGCCTAAAATTAGGCACCGACCAGTACGACCTCTGCAAATGTTGGCACTGGCTCATTTCAGAGGAAGAAGCCAAATGTCCAGGACGGCCCAAATTAGAACACTCATTTACACCTGGCTATATGGTGGGGGGTTTTTGCTTGCTTTTATACAGCCCTGCCTCTGTACAGCCAATGGTTCTGTATATGCAGACCTGTTCATGTCTCCATTATGTGATTAAAGAGAAATATTTATCCATGGTAAATCAGTTGTCAGAGGGGTTCTCTCTGTGCTTTAAGGATGTTGTTTTTCCTATCTGCATATATTGTCATGAGAAAAAACATCTGATATCTGTCCATTGAACATATATTTGAGGAAAATTCTGTATTTTGTTTCCAATTTATTGACTGAGTAACATGTAAAAATAAAATAAAAATTTGTGTCATAAGTGAAATAGTTTTATGCTTTTGAGTTTGGGGAGGATGTGGGGTTTTGTGTTTGTGTGTCCTTGTGTGTGTGAAAATACAACACATCCCATAATCATCTCTAATTTTTCAAAACAAATCAGAGAATGAAAAGTTAGGATTTGCAGTTAGAGGCTTAGAAGTTGAAGTAACCTTTATAATTCTTCATAAATGTCATAAGAAAAAGGTCCCTTCACACAGTAATATAAACTTAGATGTTTTAGTCTGCACAAGGCCCACTGATTTTGAGGCCATTTTATTTGCACTGGGGGAAAAATTACACAAGTTTTTTTAAGACTGATATATATAAAAATGGTGTGCTATGTTTTACAGTTGTAAGACTTGAGCATACAATTGAGACAAACAAAAATTTTTACATAATAAAAATACTCCATATTTATGAATTTAATCTGATGAAATAAGGACTGAAAAGCACAGGTTAGGAAATCTGATTAAAATTTTCACTTGCAAATTATATAGCGCAAATTATATAGCTCATTGTGGAAAACATCGCCACACCTATCATAGTATGGGTAGTCTCATTATTTCTTGAGGAATACACAAAGTTAGATGTTACAGACAGCAAAAGTGGATAATTAAACGTGAAATAGTTGTAATGTTATTTTACAGGGAAGATCTGTCTCTGTGGTTTCATTTCTGGCAGTGTAATAATCAGCTGGATAACTGAAAGAGTCCAAATAGGACCAAGGCCAAGTTGGAATTAAGATATTATGAAGCAAGCAGTAAACCTGCATATATTTTTCCTGACTTCCTATATATGAAATTTATTATTATCTACTGCTTTGTTACAGTCTTATCTGAGTAAACACCTTCTCCTTACTGTTATGGTACTATAGGATTCAACTAAAATTTGAAATATATTACCTCATTCAGTTTTAGTGCTTAATTTCCTAGTATAAAAAATTAGAGTATCCACTAAGTCTTGGGTATGTTGGGGTGAGTATCTCAGGAACTGTTCTGCTGTAGTGAGAACCACAAACTGAAGTTGGCCTAGAGGTCTGGGTGGTAAGAGAGAACTGTTCTTTTGCCTTCTTGTTTTGTTCTTAACATTGCAACACTGGATGAAGAACTGTGGGGGAGTTCCATAAAGCCCAAATATTTTTATAGCCTGTGTGAAAATTATATTTTTTTTTCCTGTTTTTGACATTTGTGGAGAAAGTTCTGCTACTAAATCTAGCAGGTCAATGAAAATGACTTTTCAAAGTGATACTTTCTTCCCTGTAGGCCAGAGCACCAGGCAGCTCAGTCTAGCCCTAAGTTATTCAGGTGTTGTTTAAGTTGAAACCAGAATCAGATCTGATGCCTGTTCATTTGAAACTGCAACAACTTATCAGCTCTTATTGGCAAAAACACCAAAGATTTATGAATTTGCAAATATAATGGCACAGAGCCTGAAGTTTAACAAATGCCCGACAGTTTTGCTAATGCCTGATTGCTTGAATGTTAGAAACTATTACTGTGCCAGAAAAGCCCAGGGAAGAAACAGAAGCCAACACCATGGCTTGTTTGCTCTTGCCAGGAAGAATTACTGTTATTATTAACCAATATAGCAATTACAAGACACTGAAAGTTTAGATTTTAAAGATTTGAAAAAATTATTTCAAAATCAACACCTAGGAATCTAGTTGCTATTCTTCCTGCTTGCAAAATAACATTTAAACTCTAAATTATTAAATGGGAGGAGAGGAAGAACGGAACACTAAATAAAAAGCAGAATGAAGAAGGTGTGGGAACAAATATGGGAATAAATTCCATACAAAAACACAGATATCAGGGTGGTCATCCTTTGTTAGATTAGATTAGTAGTAACTTCTAGAATTTCTCTTAAAGGAGATTTTTACATGCGTACATTTTATTTGAAGGAGCAATTTGCATTTAAAAGGAAAGTCTGAAATCTTAGCCAATCAGCTAGAGGCATGAAAAGCAGCAAAGGAGAAGACAAAGCATTAAATCTAAAGAGATGCAGGTGGTACTTGCAGTTATAGAAGAAGTAACAAGAGTAAACAAGTAATGCTGAAGAAATAGGCCAAAACTAGAAATTACTTAAAGATTGAAAACTACAAATTTAAGAGTCTGAACATGACATACTCTGTGGAAATGCTGGTGAGAGCTTGAGAAAAAGCCAAATCTAATCAAAATAGTAAAGAGTAACTTTGCCAGTGGCATTTTTAACAGACTGAAAAAGGGAGTTCAGCTAGGAGGAGACTAAAACAATCATGACAAAAAAGCTAAAAAACGCTTTTGATTCTGGAGTGGACAAACAAGCAGCTTATGGGGATATGGAGGGAAAAAATACAAGATCTAACAAATGGTGGTGAAATGCGAGATAGAAAAGAAGATTAAAGTAATACAAAGGATTGCATGGCTGGAAAGCTTTGTGAGCCTGGGGGGTAATGACAGATAAGAAGTCAGAGGAATGCATTAGGACAATTTTAAATGCAAAAAAACCTGATCACATAAAGTTTCTGCCAGGACATTGGAAAGACATTGTCTTTCAGAGATAATCTACAGGAATACCTAATGTACTAACACAAAGATCTTTTTGTGTTCATTGCCATTCTAATGCTCTAACCCCTGTTATTTTTTCTCCATATTGTGCACATCATTGTCTACTTCTTATTTTAAAACTACGTAGCTTTTCTGCCCAACATTTGGAAATACAATATTTTACAAAGAACATATTAAAAATTGTTTCATCTTATTATGTATGACTTAAAAACATATCACATTATCTCAACGTAATATCAAATAAAACTCATATCAAGTATTTATAAAGTGTCAATAAGTTTTCTAAATTAAGCATATTGTTCTTACGCATTCTTTGATGCATCTAAAATTTTTTTCTGTGGCAATTTTAGAGTAGAATCATTATCTAAATTGAAAAAATAACCACAAGTTTGATGCATAATGAAAGTTTTATGAACTGTAATGAAATTCAAAAAAATCTGCTGTTATCTCAGATTCCATTTAGCTGGAAAAGTGAGAAAAACAACAGCAAAGGGATACCTAATACAAACTTACTAGAGCTAAATTTTACAGGTGTTCTGCTGAACAAGTTTTCTGATGAGCAACACTTATATCTTCAACTGTTAATTATATTTGGGGACTGATCTATTGAATGTCTCAGATCACATTCTTATGTTATTAGTTGTATGTATTATTTATTTGATATATGTTTGGAAACACAATACTTATATTCTTACTTCTGACTTGCATGTCATAAAATTCAATTGAACAAAGGCATGATAAATACTAAAGGAATTTAAATATTTATTAACAGGCATATAAAAGTCACACTTTTTAGATGCAAAAATCATAAAAATTGTGTGTAAATCATACTGTAATGTTATAGACCAAAAAGACAATAATTTTTCTGATTAATTTAAAATATAAGGAACCAGTTTCTTAAGTAGAATAAATCAATTCTAGCGAAGAATTTGTGTCAACAGTAGCAAAAATGTACACAAGATCAAACTATATTATACACCTTGTTTTTTTTGTGCTAGTCAAAGAGAATTGGGAAGAAAGACTGCTTGTAGTTTGGTGCTTAATATATGTAGGGATTGCCCAGATTATATCTGAGATGAGGTTGTATCTACACAGGCATTAAAAACAACACAAGTTTATAACCTGAGATAAATGCTGATGTTGTCATCTTTCTTCTTACATGGAAGGAAAAAAGAGGCGACACTTGTTTCTGCTGCAGCATGAAGATACTTCATCTAAGAATAAAGCAGCATAGTAAAGCAGAAAATAGATGACACAGAAAAAAATTTTTTTTTTGAGAAATGGTATGAACAGTACAATGGAGGATATACACGGTATTGCTATGAGAATAATATGAATGATGAAGATCGTTAGGTTGTGGTCTTGGAAGTAAAGGCAGAAACAGGACCTATTTAAGGGTATTTCTTTTGATGAGAATTTCTCTGAACATGCAAGACAAAGAAACACACTGAAATAAAGTTAAAAAAATTTCCAGCACCTAGGGAAAAAATATAAAGTATTTCTCACAGTATAGAATACTCACATGGGTTAAACAGTGATGCTTTTAAATTGCACATTTGAGCACCAGGCAGCAATGTGTGCAAGCATTTAGTCCTCCCAAAACAGTAGTTAGTTAATTTTCTCATGGAGTATTCACATACATTGTCTGTGCTCACACAGCTAGAGATATCTATATATCCTTAAGGCAACACGAGTTTTCAGCCTCTTAATAGTGGCATTTGGTAGATTGTGCCAAAAACATACATTTATAACCAACTGTCATTAATCTGAAATCCAGTTGGGGACAACTGGAGATGAATACCTTCAGCTTTGCCAATTGGAAGCAGTTAGCAGGGCTTCTTCAGACTTCATAAATCAAGCCCTGGTGAAGGATTTAGTTGTTTCATTTCGCAGTGAAAGTAAAGAACAACAGGCACAACTTCTGAAAATACTGTACTCAAAAGCCAGACCATCCATTTTATTTCTAAAGGCTTAAATCATTGATGCTTGGAAACATGATAGATTTTGGATTGACATGCCCTGGTTTGGGCTTTTTTCCTCAGGAAGTAGCTAAACATATCTAACATCTTAAAAATGGGATAAAGAAAGTTCTTAATTTTTTCCAATTTTCTTTTGATATTTTGTCTGCTTATAGTCTTCCTGAATTCCGACTTCTCTCATAGTGTTTTTAAGTTCAATAAAGTTATTTACAACGTGTGCTAGAAAATGTGAAAACCTTTCAAGTTAAGTTTTCATTTCTTCAAGAAATGAAGAAGTTTCTTTCAAGTCTGCCTCTCTCCCTTACACCGTAAGGCAAACTATTATTGTTAAAATTTTTATACTGACATATCAAATATATTTGACAATGGAGTTTTTTAGTATGTTGCAGATTTTTTCAAATTCTGCCAAAAGATTAACCCTATTTTTCTTCATTTCCATTAAAATTCTGCTCTCAAGAAATTACTTTCCAAATAAAAAAAAAAAACCAGATATATAATGTTATTTAGCAAAGCATTTCACAAATGCTTACATTTAGTCAGCAAGGCCCTTACATAGAAAAATTTAGCTACAATTTTCTGACAGATATTGTTCTTCAGGTGAAAAAATGGACAATTGAAAACAAACAAAATGAGGGTAATTATTTCATTTGTTATTGATATACATAGATTTTATTTTCAGGGACTCAAATTATATTTTTTTCTTGTTAATGAGAATTTAAAATAACTTATATTTACAGATCTTTCAAAGTTCTGAATTCTTCTGGGATATCCCAGACTTTAGGTGCAGGAGGAAGTAAAAACAACAGGTCTCCATCAACGCTTTCCTAGTGGTTTACTAATGGGAAATATCAGAAAGATAGACAGATTCAAGAAGAGACTATCCTCTGTGTGTGTATGTTGATCAGCATTCATTACAAATTATAAGAATGAAAAATATTTACTAGGATTCTAAAGAGGAGAAACAGGGAGGAAAATATGTTCTAAAAGTAAAAAAAAAATGTAATGTGGGAATGCGGTAATGTAGGGCAAGAAAGGAAAGAACTACAAATGCATTTTTTATGCTATTTTTTTCCCCCCAAACAAGCTATCAATGTCCAATAAATAATATATGTAGGAGTGGAACTGTTTTGCTTTTTAGAACACCTTATAGAAATTTGTTTGATAGACATATAGTCTTCTTCTAGAGTGTGGTCATTTTTAAGACTGATAGGTTGCATAATTTCAAGCGATAGTTCTTCTCCCCTAGGGCCACTTAATTTCTGTTGAGGGCTTTCAATTCTCACTTTAAATATTTTATGTGCAAATGCTTTAATTAATACGATTTAAATATGTGCTGTGTTTCATGCTGAACCAATGAATACCATAAATAAAACCAGTCAGTCTTGCTGATCAATTACACTGTTGGCTTTAAAAAATCTCTCAGTGCATCCTAACAATATTTCTGTGAAAGTGTGCAAACCATTAAAAGACTTAAGACCTATGAAATTAAAAAAAAAAAAAAAAAAAAATTGCAAAACTTTATTGTTTGAAAGGAACAATGAGTTTGTACAGATTCTTCTTCTCATGTAATTGACAAAAGAAAAGCAAAAGATTATCCTTGGGTAATGGAATTATTGAGTAAAATGATAATACCAGTTCTAGTTTGGAACCCAGTGCATTATCATATTTAATGCCAAAAAATAGAAGTGAAACACACACAAAAGCAAGGGATCTGAAAAAGATTGCTTTTTAATCTTCACCTGATAATAATGATTAATTGGGAAAGTATTGGAACAACAGTGTGAAATGATGGAAGGCTTTTCATAAACACCAAGGGCAGATTAGCTTAATAAACTAAGTATCATGTAGACTTGCCTGAGCTGGGCAAAGAAATGCTGCATAAAAATTCTTCCTCTGGTTAGCTTATTCAAATAAAAAGGTGAAACTACATTAATATTCTAATAGAGTCACATTAAGAACAGAATGAAATTTTTCATCCAAGCATTTGATTGGGCAAGCACCCATGTGCTGTGTTTGGGCAAATTTTGATAATCCTCTAAGGAATATTACAGAAGGTCTTGGACAAACTGCCTGCAGGGACAACTTAAATCCCTATGTAATATTTGTCACATTCAAGAATGCTGGGAAAAAACCTTTTTATTTTTAAGTTCATAACAAGATTTACAAGTGTTACATGAGCCTATTAAGGATGGAAAATTTCTTTACCTGTAGAATAATTTCAATAAATATTAATTATGCCACATCTTTTTTTAGACTAAATAAAGCTTAACATTTTTAAGTAATAGACAAATAGCCTTTATTTTTTAACCTAAGATTTTTCTGTCAGGCTTACCCACATACATGCTTTTTCAAGTCCTTTCATTTATAAAATTAATTAAAATTAAAATCTACAGAACATGGGTAGTGGAACTAATCATGTGAGTATATCCAACCATATCTCCATGTGCTTGCATAGTTCAATCCTATGCCAGCACTGGCAATAAAATTAATTTCAAATATTATGATGAATAATAGCCCATTCATATAATAATTCATAAACAGATGCCTAATATTATCACTTCAAAATGCTAACCACTTACAAAGAAAGTGAATTTAATTATAATAATAATGTACTTAAAAATAAATAATGTACTTGCCTATATCTCAAATATGTGTCATCTCAGATATGTTATAAATCTGTTTCTTGGTACCCAACAGTAAAAAGCTAAGGAAGAAGAAGAAAACTACAGGGAACATTCAGAGGGTTGGTGTTTGTCTTCCCAAGCTACATGAACTCTGATTTCCTGGAGATGGCTGAACACCTGCCAATCCACGGGAAGCGGTGAATGCATGCCTTGCTTTAATTTTCTTTTCTTATTAAACTGTCTTTATCTCAACCCATAAACATTCTCATTTTTACCCTTGTGATTTTCTCCACCATCCAATGTGGAAGAAATGAGAAAACCATTGTGGTGCTTGCTGGTTGCAGTTAAACCATTATAAACACTATTTAAAGTGGAAGAAAATTAATCTCTTATATTGATCTTCTCAGTTACAGGCAGCAGAGAACCTGAAATCTGAAAATCTTTCTTTACAAGCAAATACAAAATCTTTAGTGAGCATTTCAAAAAACAGAGTGGAAAAGACAACATAAAAAAATTCTATTAATGATATAATTGTGTCTGTGTTCAAAAATTTGAAACCGTTTCTCAAATGACACATAAGTGCCCCATGTGTAAAGGCTTATAGTCAATATTAGTGTATTAGTAAAGTCATTCTCTTGCAAGTACTTTGCATTATCTCTCCTTGGTGTTAGAGATGCAGCTAGAGACCCAACAGAAGGGGAATCTACCATTTTGTTCCTGTACAACATGTTTCAAAAGCCAAGGAAATTCTAGGGTATAGTTAAAATGTGGGTTAATTCTTCATAATGGTATTATAGATCTTGATTTCTTAACTAGCAGAGTAATGAATTAGCATACTAGAAACACCCACGTTGCTCAGGTAAAATAATCATTATTATCTGGAAATAATTAGCAGCACAGTACTGACAGTTGTACCATTATAACTACTGCAGTAATATTTTACAAGCTCATTTTGGTCTATTGTACTGTAGAATAATTGCCTTTGTAAAGATAGTAAGAATATTTAAAGAATCATGTTATAGCAGGACATGTAACTGTCATAGCTGCACTTAACATAGGCTAACATGGTTTTGTTTCCACTTCTTAGGGATATTGGTTGAAGGATACAAATTTATGTTAAATAACTGTTTCTTGTTCTTGTAAATGCAGTTGTTTACCTAATGCATTGTAGTATGTATATATATTGCTTATAATATACATATGCAACACCATGCTGAATAGCTGATACCTTATCTAGAGCATTGTCAGACACACTTATTTCGGCCTAATTTCTTAGTGAACATCATCTTTTACCTTTATTAATTTTAATGCATATTTAATAAAGATAAACATTTTATTAAAAACAACTTATTGAATATATAATTTGACAGCCTATATTAAATTTCCACTATAAATGCATGAACATTTGTTAAAATTGCTGTAGCATCTGTGGATTGTCACATATTAGCTTTATTATAAAAGTGAATTAGGAAATAAGAGATAGATGACTGGCAATGTTCCATTGTGACCTATATTATTATAGTATAGTATAGTATTATAAGTTAGAACAGTGGTCTAAGGTTATTAGTCTAGTCACTTGCTTGTCATTTAAGACCAAACAATGAATATGGTTTTGAAAGCAGTTTCATAATTTTTTTTTCCTTTATTGTTTTGTTTAAGTAAAGTAGGTCTTTTTCCATTTAAAATATTTCCAATTTTTATTCCATTTTGGAAAAGACCTAGAGAAATGAATTCTTCTTAAATTTTTGGTAAAACTGGCTTCAGTGTTCGCAAGTAGAACAGAGGAAAACAGAAATAACAGTATTTGCAAGACTTACCTTTAAGGCCTTCATTGCTCTTAGAAGAGAAAGACAATGATACTGGAAAATAAATGATGTGATGATTCAATAAAATAGTAATGATTGTAAAGCTATCTAAATATTGATATAAACACATGCACACAAAGGTACTTCTAATAGTTTTGGAAATACTTGAAAATTGAGTCTTTGGAGACGTTTCTGAATTTCATTATTTTCTTAAACACTGAAGACTTTCTGTGAGCTTTCCTATTTTGGTTCTTTGGCATACATGTGAAGAAAATATTTTACAAAGATTTTGTTCCTATCTTCCATGTATATTACATGAAGATTGGGGAACGGCAAATATAGATAGATAGATAGATAGATAGATAGATAGATAGATAGATAATAGATAGATAGATGATAGATAGATAGATAGATAGATAGATAGATAGATAGATGATAGATAGATAGATAGATAGATAGATAGATAGATAGATAGATAGATAGATAGATATGCCTTAGGATGGTGCTTTTACTATTGGGGAAGACATGGAAATTTGGTATGCTTAAAAGACATATATGTCAGGGAATGCAAATAATTAAATAGATGAAAAGACAGCTCTGTTTATATAGTTTGGAAAAGAAGAATCAAAACTACATTATGCATGCTTCTTCATGATTGCCAGATTTTTAAATAATTAGGTAAGGGAATTTTTGGATGTTTGCTCCCAAATGCAGAAATTGACATAGTAGGCATATTGGAAACTTGGTGGAATACTGTCAGTTGGTGCCATTCTGGAACATCAGAATGACAGATTGGGCCATAGCTGTGATGGAAGAGTGTTTATTAGGTGTCAAGAGATTTTAACATCAAATCACACTAATTAATTACATATCTTAACTAGTATCAAATGTTGTACATAATGAAATTACAGGGCCTAAATAGGAAAAATGTAGTATTTGATCTGTATTACTGATTATAGATGCTGATGCTGCCTGGATATTTGCTAGGCTACAATGGAGGATATAAAACAATAAGACATCTTGTTAAGAAGAAAATAGGAAAATTCAACTCTTTATGATGTGGAAGTTACTGTAGAATGCCATATATGAAATACAAGGCAAACAACAGTGCCTGTACAGAAAATTTTCAGACAGAAGAGAGAAAATGGAAGGAAAAGGGATGTTATTACATACAAGAACTGTTCCTTCAGAAACCTGAATTGAAGTCCAAATAAAAATGAAACATGAAATAAGATGCCAAGAAACACTGCCAGATTAAAAACAATGAATTAAAGAAGGCCAAAAAGAGTTGGAGGAACAGCTAACTGATGAAAAAAGCCCTGTCAATAAATCTTTTTAAACAAGGCAGTAGCAGGAAGCCTTCCAGTAGTCTGTAGGACTTACAAATTACAATTTGTTTATTACAAGTAAACAAATTCAAAGCATTTAGAGAAGACAAAAAACAGAGAAGAAAAATGAACCCTTTTAATTAGCATTCAGAAACAAACTGAGAAGATTCTCATGGTTGAATTTTTCCTAGTGGACAACTTCTCAAGGGAACTGACTGAAATAGAAGTTATGGAAGAGATTGTAGTTCAAGCAGAGTGAACACTAGCACAAATCAGAACCAAATTGTATTTACACAATTCCAAACTGAGTCAGCACTGTATGTCACTGCTTCCTTTAAATTTCCTTAATGTAAGTGGAGAGTAGCAAATGTGGTGTCACTGGCTTTAGAAAAAAATCAGGGAGGGCATGGTAACATTTATACTTGGAAAATTAATAGAATTATAGTCAATGACACAATTAATGACACTCAGTTAAATGTGATTTGCTCACATAAAACCAACTTCTTTTTTTGTAAAACTTGACAAAAATTTCAGGATTTTGGGAAAGCAAAGATCAAGTGATTTTGTTAAGTTGAACTTCTTAAAGAGTTTCCGTGAAATTGGTCACAGAATCATAGAACAAAACTGAGCAACCAAAGTGTAAGAATTAAAACTCACACGTGGACTTAGGAAGTTTTCTTCCACAGCAAAGATTTTCAGCAGTAGAGATGAAGGTCACTTGTAATAAACAGCAGAACTTCTTTGAGCCTGAGTGAAACAGTAATAAAATGGCCAATGAAATTCAATACAAGTGGACATAGCATGATACAACTGGATAACTTTTTGTTAGACATCCACAAAGGGTCATTAAATTAACGAGTATTATCAGGTGACTGGAAATATTTTGTAGGAAAACAACTTCTTTATTCCTTAGGCAATTCGTCTACTCCTTAGGCATTTGTCTTAAGTATAGGAACATTTAGTGCATTCATTTTGGCCGTTTGTTTGTTTAAACTGCAGTAAATTGCAACAGAACTGAAGTCCAAGACTTGTTCTGAATTGTGCTTCTGGTAAAAAAGCCACCTTGAGATGCTTACTAACCAATCTAGCAAACTGCATAAGTGTTGTCAAAGACATATTCAATAGGGGTCAAATAGTCAAATATTCCTCCATTCCTAACAAATAAATAGTCATTTTGTATTCTAACATTAATTTTTAAAATAAAAATTAAAGAGCAGAAAAAAATCAAATCCTAACATCAGTGTTAGACTTCTGGGTTCTAAATTATCTGAAATGGCCAGGAGATCATTGAAAAGACAGGGGGAAAAATTTCAGTTACTGTAGTTCAGTTTACACTGACTAAGATAAATGGAAGGTGCTTCCGAGATTTATATCAGAGGTGACAGTTCTTTAGAGGCTGTTGACAATTCTTGCCAGCTCCGTGAAAGGAATTCTGTGTCAACCAGAAACAGACAACTATGGGGATGGGGGATGTAAAAGTGGAAGAAAATATCTGAAAGAGCAGGGGAAACCTCAGTTGTCTGAGTTATAGAAAGCAGCATAGTAATTTAATGAACTACCCACACATGGAAAGGACTAAATTAATTTTCACCATGTGAAAGTGGATAATCTGTAGCAGGATGATAGCAACCAAAGTTGTGGTTATTTATTGTACCATAGGTGTGGGGAAGATCCTTCATTAAGGGCCAGAAGACTGGACACACTGAAAGTGTGCAAAATCCTAGAAGCTGAAACTACTCACTGCCTGCATTTTTGACTTCTCTGCACTCAGGCCATGGCACATCAACATTCTTATGACGCACTGTTTATGTGTAAGGTGGGAAAGACCAACAACTGCATCACTGAAAACATTAGTCTGAATGTGCACCTGTCTCCATGAGGCTGTAGAACTAAATAAAAATGCCCAGCAAAAGTTAAGCCTTTTTTTCTCCAAGAGAGCGCATGGTACTTCTGTGCCATATTTGTCTCCATATGTGGAACACAAACCTGCATCTCTTACAACAGTCTGTGCACTTTCCTTTAGATTTCCTTGACATCAAACAGATACCTTGCATAAGATTTCCAGTGTTTACCTGAAATACTACATGGGTAGAGAAGAGTAAATGAAAGAAAAAATTAAATTTAAGGAAGGCTTAATGTTAGGGAGAAAATTTTCTGAAAAAAAAAAAAAATTATTCCTTTCAGCAGGTTTCCTCAAGTTACCAGTGCACCCAAACACATATAAGAAATTGTTTCTTTCTCATAAAAAAGCAGCAGCTTTGTAGGGTAGATCCAGGGCTTGTAATATTAAATCCATAAGGATAGTTTTATATATACATTTTTTCATATTAACTACAATGTATTTAAGAAAATGCAAAAGAATACACTTTTATTTAAACTTGGATATGGAAGTATAGCTTTAAGACTGAGATTATACAATGAAAACTTTCAACAGATTTTGCATTATTACTGATCTCGAAACTATAGCTTCTACATGTGCTTTTATGTGGGAGAATCTTTTCTGGTCTTTAAGGCTGTTTTAATGATTGAAGGAAGTCTATAGAAATTACATGAGTTTTGAGTCTGGTACAATCTTATTTCCTTTTAACTTTGTTGTTGTTGTTATTGTTTCATATTTTCTATATAAATGACTTTATTTAACCATAAAAATCTGCTTCCAAATTGAAATATTATGAAAATGTTCAACTTTTAACGTGTAACTGTATAAAGGTCTGAATGTTTGTCTTTATTTATTCAATGAAAAATAAAATATAATAAGATTGTAAAGAGGGAAAATTAAAATATGAATATCCAAAACATATGTATTACATCTCTAATAGTTCTGTACTGATCTTCATTAGAGAAATTAATATAAATAACTTAATTACAAAGTTTTGACAACATAAAAGATTGTCTTCATCCCTGAAGAGAGAAATATTCAAAGACATAAGTCAAGAGCTCCACTAGCTTAACTGAGTTGTGAATTATTCCTCTTAGAAGTCTTCTGAGCATATCTTACTTTTCTCCCTGAAAATCTTGACAGAGACTGTTAATTCACAGGGCAACAAGCAGCAGCAAGACTAATTGAAGAGTGCTAATGTCTAATAGAATTAAGCAAATTTCTGGTGTTTTATTTTAAAAATATGTGCATATATATATAAATATATATGTATATATATTTATAAAGACTTTCTGTTATAATGTTAAATATTTTTTCCAATGTTTGTTGGTTTTCCTTTTCCTTGAACAAGTTGGAATGAAAATTTTTTCTTCTCCTGGAGTAGTTAATATATTGGTAAAGTATTGTCTTTTTCTATATGATAGGCCATTCCTGACTGACACTTTGATGTTACATATTTTAAGTTCAACATTTTTGAACTATAATAGTGGAGGATGAAGTTTTTTATCAGAACAAATTAAGGACAAACAAGACCAGTAATGCCACTGATGTAATGCCTCTTTACTGTTTTCTCCATTATCAGCTTTGAATATTTAAGAAGCATAATATGTTGAAGGAAGTCAGAGTGGAGCTATGTCATGGAAAATCTGCTGAGGAGGTTAAAACCACCAAGATAGCTACTGAGTTCTTAAAATGTCTCTCTTTTTTTTCTTTCTTCTTAATTTCTATGTAATCTCCTATTTTAAATTGATACAGATTTCCTTCTTAGTTTGTATTTTTTTATAATTTAATCCTTAAAGGACACATATAAAAATTAAAAATTTTGCCTTATTGAAAATAAATGCACACTATTTTTGAGCATGCACTTAGATTTCATCAGAGAGCTAAGCATGTGTTTCAGCTTTGTTCTGAATGAAGATTTTTTCCTACCTTGGAGCTTTATCCTAGTACTTGCCATTTCATCCAAATTCCTTTAAGCTTCCCATAAGAGATTAAGTTGCCTTTAATGGAAATGGGATAAGGTCCTAACTAAACTGGAACTACTATAAAGCTGTATACCATGTAAATCAGGTTGTCACTTAGTTTAAAAAGTCATAGATAATAATAACATGCTCTTTCCTGAGGCAATAGTATCTGATTTAATATGGTAATACTCTTACATCAAATACTGAGGCAGACTTTCATGCATGTATTTCCAGTTTATAAAAATATTGCTTTAAGGTTATCTTGAATTGCCATTACATTTTAAAACAGAAATGTCAATATTGTTCTTAGCAGAAGTTCATTACTATTCCTAATATTCATTATAAATTTGCTTTCTGTAGACATTGAGGAGCTTTTAGTATATAAAGCTTTTTTTTGTGTTAAAAGATTTTCATCATTAATTTACAATAAAGTGTTAAAATTGCCATTTTCACCCTCACTAACCCATGAAATCAGTTGTCTGTCTGATTTATTGGGAGCTTAGCATATTTTAACAAATGAGATAGAGGAATAGATGCCTTCTGAGAAATAAGTTTCCATTTTATAGATATAAAAAGTCTCATAACAAATCAGTTCTGCCATGAAAATTATAGAGCACAAGGCATACTGTGGATCATAAGATTTTTTCCTGAATGTTTGTGGGCTGAATACTTAGCTTTCATTACATCTTAGATGAGCAGAAAAGGTCATTTTTATTTGTTGATATTTTTGGTCACATGAGAGCAATATGGTTACTGTCAAAATTCTAAGGCAGTATGAGATGAACTTTTGGCATCTCACAAAGAATATTAAAACATTATGCCAAGTGTATTATAGATGGGGAATGCCTCCTGCTTTAGCAACTGATGATGAAACAATAGGGAATATAAAACCTACAGTAAAAGAATATAAAGGACAGACTGTACAACTGACCATATACAGTCTTTGAGACTTAAAATAACATCAGAGAAACCTATTGAAAATATGCCAGAGTAAAGAGTCTTCAGATTCACTGCTACTTTAATATTTTTTGGCAACAGAAAAATATTTTTGGCATTTTTAAGGTATAATTATTTCAATGGATAAACATAGTATCAATGTTATAATTAGTTGAAACTTGCATTAGGAAAAAGAAGTTCACTTAAAAACCATGATAAGTACTTGAAGAAACTCTGAGCAAACAATACAGACATATAGGATATTTTCAATAATAAAGATAATTTAAGGTATACAAAATATAAACCAAAAATTCATAGAATGTATTCTAGTTCAACAGTTAGTGTAAAATACATCAGATTTTTTTTTTTAATATAAATTAAAAATAATTGCTTATTCCTTTCTGATAAACTTCTACAAATTACCTCTGAGTCCCATTGAGCCCTTTGGATTTCAGAGCAGGAGTTACTTATCTCTCAGCATACAGTTGAGTTTCACTGAAAAACTGTACACAGACTACCATTCCCTGCACCTCAAATAAAATTTCAGAGACTACCATCTTCCTGCTTTCTTGGTTTTTAAAATTGGAACACACTTCTTCAGCAGTTCTTATGACCTCCCTATAAGGCACATACATCAAGTCCTCAGCTCCCCGAAGCACAGAGGGCACTGTCCAGCCTAATGAGTCTGACCCCTCACCTATCTGTTCTTTTTGAAGGACAAACATAGCTTTAAAAATCTATAAAGAACTTATTTTCCCTTTCCCTTTCCATGTCTAAGATACCACTTGCCTTGTTTTTCAAGGGCTAGCAAACACAGTATGGACTTCACCACTGAGCTATGCCTAATCTCATATTTTTTATATTTCCTAAACAAATAGAGTGACAGAATTCTTCTTAATCTATCAGCTTAATGCATCTACAGCATTTGGCTGAGAGTCATACATGTAGAAATAAAAGGGTCCCATATCACTGATTGAATTCTGAGATCATCAGGGCTAAGGCAAATAATCATCAGCAACAGGGTTATATATTGCATGCTTCAGCCAGCCAAATGCCATTGCTTCATGGAATTACACAGTATTTAAATTGAAAATTATTTCTAAGTGTTAGAGCATTTATTAGTGAACATTCTGCCTACAAAACCTTTAAACACCATTTTGCTGTGTCTCAGTAACAGGAAATGAGTGCCCTAAGAAGTAGTCAAACAATATGAGTTACTCATCAATAATGCAGTGAGAACTGAGAATTAAAACACCCAAGTAAGTCACTGTTTGCACTGCCTAGAAGTGAATAGCTAATAAAACTGAGAATACTGCTTAACTTTGTGTAACTGTGAGATAAACAAATATAAATAAAGGAATAAAAAACAAGATATATAAGTTTCTAGAATTTTCCTACTCCTAAAATTGAAATCAGACTTATTTAAATTTATCCAAAATGTCAGATTATTTTATGCCCTAGAACATAAAATCTTATTACTTTCCAAAGGCCTGATGTATATTATTCAGATGAATAGCAACACTGAAGTTCACTCAATCAAAGAAGAAAAAAATAAAAATTAAATAAACCCAGAGAAGATAGCTAATTTGTCTGGCTTCATGACCATTTCTATAGTGTTTATTAAGGGTGTTTGAAATGAAATTGGGAGATTAAACTGGCTCTAGCCACTATCTGATCCGGATTAGAAAGCTCAGAACATCACATGCTCTTCTTCCATTTCTTTTTATTAGATGTGGCACAAGGAATTCAGTGCATCAGATTTCCTGACAACAACAAGGATTTGGCACTGCAGAGGCTATAGGGAGGTGCCAGTGCCAAACCAAGGGAGTGCAAGATAGGCATAGACATCTTACTATGCTCGTGACTAAATTTCCAATAAATCAGTATTTGTACTCTCTTGACAAAAAAGACAGCATTTTTGTTTCTTGTTTTTTAAGTGCTTACAAGTACTGCCAAGGTTGATAGCTTAATGGAGAATACACTGTTGGGGTATAAAGCTTTCTGTCAGTTCATATTCCTCAGACTATTAGTTTATTTAAAGCACATTTTTAATCTTTGAAGAAATAATCAAAATCAATCTCAAGAAAAAAACAAAACAAAACAAAACAAAACAAAGCAAAAAAGCAAAAAAAACCAGAAATGTGTAAAAGCCAAAAGGGTTCAAAAATTGTAAAAGAGAGTTTAGTTTAATATTCTCTGCATTAGTCATCATGGAGATAAAATTGTAGTTGACTGGGACTCAAACACATTGCATTAAAAAATCCTGATGGGGCCAGACTTCCTCTGGTGCAGAAGCAAGAAGAGTTTCTGCATCCATGTAATACACACTGCTTGATTTTTCTTCAGTCAGTTTCTTAACATGATGAGTGCTGTGATATATACTGTTTTTATTGGCAAGTGTATTTATGTGTTGAAGTGTGTTGTATTTTGCCTTTCATTTGAGAAACATAACATCTTTCTTTTTTTGCTGAGAACAAATGTCAAGCTAGTATTTGTATATGATTTTGTTGCTCCCATGTTTTATTAAAATTCATTCCCTAATCAATGAGTTCTACTATGATAAAAAAATCTGTCACTTTGCAGCATCAAACTTTCAGAAAAGTTGTGTCTCACTACTAATATAATATTTTAAAAGCTGACTTACTTACCAGTAGAACCATGCCTTACTTTTTATGGGTCAAAAGATTTTTCACAAAAGAATTAAAGGTATACTGGTACATACTGACAAAAGGAGTAAAAAGTTAGAGAAAATCTACTTTTAACAAGAGGTTCATTGACCTCTCTACGTTAAAAAAAATATTCTCCTGGTCAGTCCCAGAGCACTATTTCTTGCCTGTCTCAGCATTTCCTAATAGTTTGCTGAAAGTAACTATTCAGATGTATATTGATACAAGGACAGAAGATACAGAAGGGAAATAACAGTTTGTAAATTACACTGTAAGAATTTTTTTTTTTAATTAACCATTGCAGCATAGACTTCTGAGGGTTTTCTGAAAACTGTTTCATAAAGATTATCTATATGTTTCTAAATTGCAGTAATCGCATAGTAATTTCTCTATTAATTAATCAGGACTGGAAAGTGTAATCACAGCCTCCCTTTTAATACTGTTGAGATTTGACTAAATTTGACCTAGATCTGTATGAATGTTTGTTTTTTGGTTTTGTTTTTTTGTTTTTTTTTTCTCCAGATTTTGAAATTAGTTTAAGATTCCACAGCTGCATAAACACATACAGTTTATGTCTGCTAGATGAAGAACAAAGCATGGAAAGTAATTATTCCTTACAGATTTTTTTCAAAGTGTACCTAGAAGTTTGTATGTTTAAGTGGATTGTCTGGCACTTTCAAGTCAAAATTTCTCTTAATAATACACTAAAATCCTGCTTAGTATTCTAATGTGTAGCCCCTCAAAACTTAATGAAAACTGTTAATATCAATTGAAAATATGCTTCCAGACAAATCAAATCATACCTTGGTGCCAGACTCATTTTACATCTTGAAGGGACCTGTTGTGTGTATTTACTGATTCCAAAAACATTGTTTCATTCTCTGTGAGATGATGAGGTTTTATACTGGTGTTAATTGTGTTTTTACAGTAGTTACAGTTTTCCCAGCATGATTAATGTAAAATACAACACTGACAATTTTGAGGCACAGCAAGATTTTTGTAAGGCAGCAATCATGTTAACTAGTGATGAAAGTTGTGTTAAAATATCTGAGACAAAAAAATCAAGATGTGAGAAGATACAAACAGAGAATGTTCTTTTTCTTTCTTCAAAGTGTGACCTCTTGTATTATATATTGCATATCGATAAGTGATACTAGTTTAGAAACCAAGTCATTTGGGCATGGCTGAAAATCAGATCGTTGAAAAAATTGTTTTCTTTGAGAATAAGTTGAAGGCATCTCTTTTGGTGCTGTAAATCAAATTAATATTCACAAAATAAAGTGGGTTTTTTTTTATTATTTTTTTTATTGCTACAGTTCAGGCTCAGTCTAGAATAGAGCTCAAAATTCACTACAGGTTCATTGCACATGTGATCTGCTAAATCAGGATGTTTAGAATTGTGCACAGTAATCAATTTAACTCAGTTCAGCAAGTTGATGGAAGCTGAAATTCCTAAGGGTTAAATTTATGTATGAGGAAAAATATTGACTATCCATTAGCTATACCATGTGTACCCAAGAGTGGAATAGTCTGGACTGGATTTAGCAAAGGTACTGTCTCTCTTGTTCAGTTCTTCCTGTTGGAGGAAACTTCCTATCATTATACCAAGCACTGTTTATGTTCTGTAAGTGTAAATCTAAAATAAATTCACTTTGACAAAAGTACTGTACCTTTACTCAGAAGAAACTAAGAGTCGTATTTGGCAAAATTCCCACATTGTCATGATTGTGTCCAGTTAATTCTAATAACAGACTATTTTTCTGAAGGAATGTAGAGAGGTTTCAAATCTCATACAAAATTGTAATATCCATAAAATTATATATCTGTTATTAAATAGAAGCATTTTCTTCATAGTTTACCAGGAAACAGCTGAAGATGCAGTTATTCTAATAGCTGTGAAATCTGTTACACTCATTAGAGATGATCTCCAAGCTGTAACACAGCTAAGACTTCAAGGATTTGCAGAATGAAGGGCGCAGAATACATTCTTAATTTGTGTCGGATTAGATAATAGAAGATTCTACATTTTTGTCGAATTCTATTGGTGCTTTGGCTAGCAATTTCTATTTTAGAAATCTGGAATTAAAATAAAGATTGCAATGATCAGACAGCTATCTAAAAATTATTAATACAATGTATGTTCAATGAGACAAATATTTCCCTTTCATGAAGCTCAAGTGAAAAAAAGAAAATCAGAAGTTTCAATGTATGAAAAAGACAATATAAAAACTGTACCTTTAGCTTTATTTAAGACTAAAATTTCTTAGGAAACTCATCTGGTTATTTAAGCTTTTACCACTAGTTTAAGTGGTTCATTTTTATCTAATGGGAATCTAAACATATCTTCTTATAGAAAGGTTGTTAAGATTGTTAAATGCCACATATTTTCTTGACCTGAGTTAGTTAGACAAATAATTCCTTCTATCATCCCATTCAGAAGTTCTTTATTTGCTGGATTGTATACCTGCTCTGCTAAATGTGTTTGTTTCATTCCTTAGATATCTAAAATATTTCCAGTATATATTCTCGGTAATTTGGAAGGTAAAAATTGGTCAGCGTCCAAATGAAAATCAAGGTTTCTGAAATATCAACTTTGTATTATTTGAAAATAACAATATTCTGGCAGCTACTTTTTACATTTTTTTTTTAGATATGTCCATGCAGTGCTAGTAGTGTCTAGCTTTTGTGTGCACATTGTTAGAAGGCAGCAAGACTTTTTTTATGTTCTGTTCCTGGTCTTCAATTTACTAGTTTTTTATGACTACAGTCATTTGAAGAAATAAATATAACAGCCTTGTGACATCACCATCAGCTTGCACATTACTACTAAAATATGCAAAACAGATACAAGATTTTTGTTATCTTTTTGCTTAGGTTTGAAAGAAGTTATTCAGCTAGAGATTCATGGTTAGTTTGTTGTTGTTGTTATTAATTTTATATTCTTCCCCTCACTGAGACTGACTTTAATTTTTGTCCATATTTTAGCTCACTGCAATTAGTTTAATATGCTGTTGTACCACTAGAATTTAGACTGCTTAATTTTGTCTGAGTTTTACTTGCTAAATTGTATCACTTTATCTTTCTTTTTAGCAAATGTAGTTTTAATGCTAAATAGTAGAAGTAAGAGAATGAGCCCTATGACATAATTTTTGATACACAGTCAGTAAGCATGTACTTTTTAAATTACGTCTGCTGCAGTTTTGTATAAATCCTAATTATTCTTTTTGGCATATGACAATATAAATTTTGGAGTATATAGTGATGGAAACAGTGACATACCTGTTAGTCTCATTACATATTTCCAATGCCAGTGGATTTTTATGTGGAAAACTCCACAGTTGTAAACAAGTATTACACTGAAAGAAAACTTTGCTATATAAAAATGTCTTACCAAGGTTTGCAAATAATGTTATTTTTAGTTGATTCTACCTGTAACTTAGGTTCCTGGCAGCTGCAGAGTTTTAGAGGGAGGGTTTTTTGTGTTTGAGCAACGCCAGTGTTAATGATTTCCTCCTACATGCATATGAGACTTGTCTGAAATAACTTTAAATGAGGTGTACATAGATAACTCAGGTAACAGAAGACATATATTGCACTTTAACATCAGCTTCTCCTTTCATGTTTAGCTGGTGGACAGTATTTCTTTTGCCAAACTAATGAAAAACATTGTATTGACTTGTTTATTTTGCTGTTGTTCTTGTGAATGTGAACTTTTTGTTGTTTGAAACAGGAAAACAACTATATTATTCTTATATACATGTATATATGAATATCTCATGTTAACAGCAGTATCTGACTGATGACTGCTTAGATTTCAAATTCATATCATAAAGAACATACAACTGGAAAATACATCAAGTCTAGACTGTACTTTTTGTGTTCACTTGCACAGAATCACAGAACTCTGAACAGCACCCCAGAGCTCAGCTTAGTTTCCCCATTATGGTTGTTGTCAGGATTCTGAGCGAGCAATAAACATGCAGTTTTAAGGAAGAAAATGTTATTATCTGCTTTATGATGCTGATTTATTTGGCGTTATAAACTAGGCTAGATGCTGTGGTCTTTTTTTGCCATTTAGCTTGTCACCATTAGCACCACAGATGCTCAGGTGCAAAATTTGACATCAAATATTTTAAATTTCTCAGAATCTAAAGACTTCTCTGATTCTATTAAAGCAGAGAAAGAATGTGAAAATGTATCAGTATGAGTGGTTTTACTGTGGTAAAAAACCACATCATTGAAATAATATGACTTTGATGTGAAACAGTCCCACAGCAATAATAATCTGAAGACATAGTAATCACTAATTTAGCGATCACACAAATTTTGCAAAATGTTCAAAGCATTTTGGTTAGTAAGTATCCTTCTTCAGGAGGGAAAAAAGCACAAAAAAATTCCCAACAAACATTTTTTAAAGCATGAGCAGAGGAGGGCAAGATGATAAGAGGAAAAATAAATTGTCATGTCCTCACAAAGCTTTCCCTTTAACTCCTTTGTAAATGCAAATAAAAAAGCCTAGCTTGTACTGTGTGTACTAAACACTACACTGCCTGATGTTAAATGAAGCAGTGGAGGTCAGGAAACTTATAAGACATAAAAGCAGTAAGATTAGAAAGAGCATAGTGAAGAGAAAATAAAAAAAAGGGTTCTGATATGGTTTAGAATATTTTGGAAAGCCAAACTTCTTTCAGAGTACAAATTGATTCAATAAATTTCAAACAAGATTTAGTACCTTTGATGCAGCAAGGCATGATAGTTTTCAGTGAATATAATTCCACAGGAAAAGTGTTTTGAGTTGGAATGCCAGCAGGGAACAAATGAAGCAGGACAGAGTATGCTTTGTCCAGAAATTCAGTGGCTTAATTAGAATGAGAGCACTGATTCAAGCATTTAAGAAAATACAACAATAAATGCTCTTTTCATTCTCCTTTCATCTGGCCATTTAAAGAAGAAGAAATGGTGAAACATTGCCCTAGATGTTTCCTGTATTGTCAGTCCTTGTATCAGGGACATTTAACAACAGTTATTCCTATGTTTGTGGGGAGAGCTGAGGAGCAGATGATTTTAAGAAAGCAAGACCACTTGGGTGATAAGTGATTTTGTCTGTTAGTTCATCCTGACTTTACATATCTGCTGAACAATACTACAGTGGTTTAAAGGTAGTTAGGATCCAGATATCTTTAAGTGAATGAAGCTCCTGTATTATCGCCTGGTATTTCATGAATGTTTATTGAGTTTCTTGTATAATGCATCCAAAAAGGAATTTGAAACAGGTGTGTACATAAATACACACATGCTTTTATATAGACATTAAACATACACATATATAACATGTATAACAAATTCTTTAAAAAACTATACAATATCTTTTTTTTTTGTTTTGTTTTGTTTTTTTCCCCAAAAGATATATGCCTCCTAATATAGTTTTGAAATGCAATAAAACAGAGAGGGAACAGTCTAAGACAGTCCTGGAGTGTGTGGAAAATAAGTTCCTAACACAGGTGGAGAGTGAGACAACCAAAGAATACACCCTGTTGGACTTGTTGTTTGTGAACAGGAAGGAGTGGTGGGTCATACTTGGAGGCAATCCTAAGCATAACAAGCATGTATAAAGTTTTTGATTCTCACAGAACTAAGGTGGGGATCAGCAGAACTGCTACTGCTAATGGACTTTTAGAAGGCAGTCTTTGGACCGTTTAGGTGTCCAGTTGAGAAACTCTCTTGGGAGGCAGTCCTGAAGGGCAAAGGACTCCAGGAAGGCTGGAAATTCACCAAGAAGGAAATCTAAAGGTGCAGGAGCAGACTATCCCCATGTGCCAAAAGACAAGCTAGTGGGAACAACTGGTGTAGTTTAATGGAGACCTTTCACTGGAACTCAGGAAAAAAAAAGGAGTTTTCTGCATAAAACACTGACTGGTTGGCCAGGCCAAAAGAGTTGTGGTGAATGAAGGAAATCCAGTTGCAGCTGGTCACAAGTGATGTTCATCAGGGCTTGGCACTGAGGCTAGTTCTGCTTCATATCTTTATCAGTGACCTGGTCCATGGAGGTCAGATGTTCCTTTGGTCAGTTTGCAGGTTGCACCAAGCTGGGCAGGGGTGCTGATCAGCTGGAGGGTAGGAGAGCACTGCAGAGAGCGACGGACAGACTGGATCAGTGGGTCACAGTCAAGTGTGTGTGCAGTCTTTTGGGACTCTCACTATAGGAAATACACTGAGGTTCTGGATCATATCCAGAGAAGGGCAACAAACCTCTAGAGAACAATGCCTATGAGGAGTGGCTGAAGAAACTTGTACAGTTCAGCCTGGAGAAAAGGCAGCTCAGGCTCTACTCAGTGAACTGTGCACCTGTCCAAACCATGGATGTCTCCAAGGAACCACTGTGGGTGACAATGTCAAAGGCCTTGACAAGTCCAGATAGACTACATCCATGGTCTTTTCCTCATAATTAAAGTGAAGTTAGCATAAGAAAACACAATTATAGTCTTAGTTTATACTCTAAGGCTGGAAACCCTGAACTGCAACAGAAATAAAATGTTAATTAACATCAAGAGGTAAGCGGTCAACATGTGTATTGAAGGATATATCTGAAGAAATTTCACACAAAATAAGAACAATAAATGAGAATTCTGTCTCTGTTTTGCAGCTAGCTATATTAAACACTAACAAATAGCAATGAACCAGTGAAAATCCCAGACTTCTTCCTGATGCTTTGTGCCCCAATGTAGAAGAATCACTTTTTGATGAGGGAGCAGAGTTCTTGAGAAGATGTCTTGTAACTTTTGTATATATGAGGGAGGTTTTATATACTTTTCGAAAAACATTCAGCTGCAGAAAACAATGGCAGTGCACTGGACTTGAAATTAATGAACACAGAATATCCTCTGTATTCTCCTCTGAGCAGACATTTTAATTTTCCTGATCCTTGTAACTAATGGTCTCACTAGTAGTATAAACTACACACTCAGGGTTTTCTAATTTCTCATATCTTCTATTTATTTTGCTACTAATGTCACCACAAAAAAAAAAAACAAACAAACAAACAAAAAAAAAACCAAAAACCTCAGTTTCCTTTCTTTATCTTTCTTTCTTTCTTTCTTTCTTTCTTTCTTTCTTTCTTTCTTTCTTTCTTTCTTTCTTTCTTTCTTTCTTTCTTTCTTTCTTTCTTTCTTTCTTTCTTTCTCTCTTTCTCTTTCTTTTTTTTTCTTTCTTTCTCTCTTTCTCTTTCTTTTTTTTTCTTTCTTTCTCTCTCTCTTTCTCTCTTTCATTCTTTCTTTCTCTCTTTCTCTCTCTCTTTTTCTTTTTTCTTTCTTTCTCTTTCTCTTTCTCTTTCTCTTTCTCTTTCTCTTTCTCTTTCTCTTTCTCTTTCTCTTTCTCTCTCTTTCTCTTTCTCTTTTCACTATTCTGTCCCTTTCCAACTACAAAAAACATATAAAGAAACATGCAACTATCCTCCTAGTCTCTTTATTTTATAATTTTGTTCTTTTTATTAATCTGAGTCTTGAAAACACACTAGAGATGCAGTCACTAGCTGTATTTTCAATCACAGTAGACACTCTTTAGTTTATACTTAATTTAAATCATTCTGTCTGTGATTCATATACATTATGCAGTCTTGAACCAGGTTAAAATTGAATAATACTGTTGTGTTCTAAACTTGTTGAACTCAGCTGGTTTGAAGCCACACCTTTTCTTTCACCTGCAGAGAAGTCAAATGCAGACAAGACTTAATTTTGTGTCTTAGGCATCAGCCAGGCACATAATTTGAGTTTTCAACTGTCAAAAATCTGAGAAGTGGGAAAAACAGTAGTGACAGGTACGAGGAAGTAGGAACAAAATTCTGAAATTGCATTATTAGAACACTGGGTTTATTGTGTCAGTAGGGCACCTATGTTAACATTTATTCATAAGAAGAAATGTAGTGCAGAAATAACAACAGACAACTAGATTTGGGAGTTATCTGTAAAGATTTTTTTTTTTTTTTAAGAAAGTAGATGATCTGAACTATCTTTGAGCAACTGGCATAAAACTTGGTTTATGAGAAGCAGAATTGGTGAGGAATTGTAAATTTTTTTCCACATATTTTCATGAGGATAGTTAGTTTTAAATCCATAGTTCACCAGCCAAAAAAAAGCCATTGAATTTGTCAGGCTTGCTAGCATTATAAGTACCATTGAAATAATTGCTCCATTTCCAGTAGAGATTTCACATTATAATTAACCAGGAGTGATTTGTATTGAAAATGAATCGTATTATGACTACTGTAATCTGGTCTCCTATAGCTATTGAGACAGATGGTACATTTTTTAAAGTTGTAAATATAGATGAGAATATTAATACCATTAGGAATAAACATTAGTAATATCTAGTATATTTATGATACCTTTTTCTGGAATATGTATTTTAAGTATATTTCTGTGTACAGGAAATAATGCATTTTGATGGTTACCTTATAGTTTGAAGGCCTTCCTTCTAGAACAAAAACAGATCCCTAGGATCCATCTTCTAATTCAAACTGTTCTCTTGCAAAATATTACTATACAGAGGTGTTTGTACTTCTCATGAAAACTGAAAAGGAAGCAAAAAGTGTGAGAAAAAAAAAAAAATCCATATAATAGATTATGACATTTGAAAAAAATTAAGTCACTTTGGAAGACTGTAGCAAAAATCACTTTTTGTACTCAGGCAAAATATTGCATTTCCAAGCAAATAAAGTGATATTGAATCAGATCATTATATACTACAAAATAAAAGAGGTGATTGTTCATGTTTATTGCTGAAAGTTTGAGGACTCATAGTATAGTCTAGATTCTTGCCTCTTGGCTGATGAGAGCTGTTTTCTAAATGTTTATGTAATTCACTGCTATGCCAAACACAGGTATTTGTACTGAGCACATCTGAGGGGTTAATTTTCTTTGAAGTAGCCTATATTCTGATATGTTTTAGGCAGGTGAACAAAAGAATGTTGATGACACACCAATATCTTGGCTATTGCTGAATAGAGCTTGAACAGCATCAATGCCTTCTCTGTTTCTCCTTCTTCATCCTCAGTTAGTAGGATGTTGGTGGGCAAGAGATTTGGAGAGATAGAACTGGGACACATGATCTGAACTGACTAAAGAGGTACTCCATGCTACACAACATCATGTTCAACAACAAAAATAGGAGGAAGGTCTTAGAAAGTAGCCATTGCTTGGAGACTTGTTGGGCATCTGTTTGGTGCTAGTGATTTTTGCACTGCTTGTGTTTTTCACAGCTAAGCCAAAGGTTTTACCATGTCAGCTGAAGCTGGAGTCAAGGCAACTCTCAAAAACAAATCCAAGTTACTTCTGCAAAAGTCACATAACCTATATTCTAAATATTCCCTTCCCTCTCTCAATAATAAAACACTAGCTGATACAAGGACTTAAACCATTAATGAAGGACAAATTCAGCCCATATTGACTCATTAACAAAGAAAAATAATTAGTTTAGGACCTTCAAATTGGGGTCAAAGGTGTAAAGCAATGTTACATCCTAAAGAAACAATTATACGCTCCAAGCAAAAGTAGGATTTATAATTGAAATGTCTGTCCTGGTTAATTAGATAATTAATGTGTACCAGTATCATCGCATACTGTGGTAATATATGTATAAAATAATGCAGAAGGACATTTAGCAGTTTAACAATAGTATTTCAAATATATATGTTGTTCAAATAATATATAGAATACTGAAATTGAGGTGAAGATTAAGGTTTGTGACTTTGGAGGTTGGATAATGAGATAGCCTTCATAAGGTTGTATTTCTGGCTTAGCAAATTCTCAATGGCATCAAACTTCATTAAAAGAGCTCTCGGGATACATCTACCAAGGACAGCAGTTAGATGTAGGAGAGAAAATTCTGGTCAAGGGCTCTAATATGCTGAAATCTACTGAAGTCTTAGGCATGGGGGAACAGTAACAGACTTTTAGAAAACAGTAAACAAGTGGGAAACTTTCTCATAATTTCACTTGAACCTAAAAGGCAATTTTGGTTAAACACGGTGTTTAAAAAACAAAACCAGAAACTCTCTAGATAAAAGATCTTAATCTGTGTTGTAGCATTATGCTATTTGTTTTATCTTGATGAACTAGACATCATACTGTATTGCAAAGTGTTCACAGTTTCAAATAAAATTACTATTATGAATGAATGGAGAAAGACATATTGGGAAGTTGGTAGAAAGACCAATCTTAACATAAGTTAACTATTAAAGAAGCAGAACAGAAAGTAACCTGGAAAAACAGGCTATGTTACACCAGTGATGAAGTTGTGCTATATGTTAAAGAAAGTTTTATTTAAATCACTTTAGCTAAGCAATTATACCAATGACTAACATGAAATCTACATCAAATAACTGGAACTTAAAGGAAAAATATTACAGAATTAATTTTATATCAGATAGGAGAGTTATATATTTCAGTTGGCATGGAAATTATTTAAAACTCCATAATAGAAGACTACATAAAATGAGTGTTACCTCTCAAAAATATTTAACAAAGGTCAAAATGAATCATAATTTTGCAAGGATAGGGTAATGCAGTTATTTAAAAATAAGAAGCCATTCTTCAAAAAGAAAAAGACATTTCTAAGTGAAGAAAAAAATATCATGATATCTTTGGTATTAAACTATAAATATAACGGAAAAAAACCAAATTGATTCTGACATACAGTTTTACAAAATGCATGAAAACTACTATTACCATTTCAGGACGAAGAAATGAGCCAGAGAGGTTTTAGACTCAGTAGATGATCAAAGCAGCAAATGACAAAACATGTACATGAATAATTGAGGAAACTGAAGCCAAATGTCTTCCCTTCCCTTCCCTTCCCTTCCCTTCCCTTCCCTTCCCTTCCCTTCCCTTCCCTTCCCTTCCCTTCCCTTCCCTTCCCTTCCCTTCCCTCCCCTTCCTTGAAACTTCGCTGAAACTTCCCTTCCCTGAAACTTCCCTTCCCTTCCCTGAAACTTCCCTTCCCTAAAACTTTCCTGAAACTTCCCTTACCTGAAACTTCCCCAAAACTTCCCTGAAACTTCCCTGAAACTTCCCTGAAACTTCCCTTCCCTAAAACTTTCCTGAAACTTCCCTTCCCTGAAACTTCCTTTGCCTTCCCTGAAACTTCCCCTCCCCTCTCCACTTTCCCCTCTTTCTTTATTAAGGGGATATTCAGATACTGTAGAAAACTGAAGTATTTACAAAGATATTATGAAGCAAGTTGACCCACTGCAGGAGGTTGCCCACATATGCTATATTCATCCAAGCACTTTAAAAGAAATCTAGATTAAGTGCTAGGTGTGCTATGAAATTTCATAGTAAAAAAGCCCAAACAACAAAGCTACAACAAACACAACATTGGTTCTAAGGAATGAAATGTGACAAATATCATATCTGCTTTAAGGAAAGGATTAGGTAGATTTGAACAGTATTACCTAGTAAACCTCACAAATGTACATCGTAAATTAATCAAAAGCTGCAATAAAGAATGTTGATCATGGACATTCAGTAGCAGGATAAATGGTACAAGGCTTAACAGGCTTTAAATATTTATTTAAAAGTCACGCCTTACACATTTTTGGGGTTTTTTGAAGACATCAATAAACTGAGATAAATTGAATCTTTTTAGCAGAGTATCTGCCTACCAAAACTTCTTCGGGAAATTTTTCAGGAATATATGATGTGATACCGTTTGATATTATTATGTGGAGACAAAAATATAATTACTTGAGTAGATCAGTAATTGGCTAGAAGCTTCAACTCTGACGTGAGGAGTGAAAATATATTTTTCAAAATGAAAGAAGGTCTTTTCAACAGATTTTGAAGTAATCTTAAAATTGGTGTGAATAATGAGGTGATAAAATTTGTTGGTAGTTCAATAGAGTAAGAAGGAAATCCCACTGTGAAAGATTACTGCATAATCATGTGGTGTATAAAATCCAGATCAGATTTACTGTGAAATGATACAGTTGGAAAAACTTCACATAAAGCAAATGGGTACTGACCTAACCTTTGTCCTCAGGAGTGAAATCTTTATGTTATAACACACTGTTCCACAAAAATGCTACCTCTGAGCTCAGTAGTGATCAAAGGACAAATGAACTGCTAAGTACTAATCATGAAAGGAAAAAAAAAAACAAACCAGAATACATTGGAATCACAAGTGTCACAGTGTTCTGGCTTTGGCTTAGGTAGAGGTAATTTTCTTTACAGTAGATAATAGGAGGCTGTGTCTTGGATTTGTGCTGGAAACTGTGTTGATAGCACAGGGATGTTTTATTTCTTGCTGAGCAGTGCTTGCAGAGTGTCAAGGCCTTTTCTGCTCCTCACAGCACCTCCAGTGAGCAGGCTGGGGTTGCACAAGGAGTTGGTAGGAGACACAGTCAGGACAGCTGTTCCCAGCTGACCAAAGGGATATTCCAGACTGTATGCATCATGCTCATCATGGAAAGATGAGGAAAGAAGAAGGAAGGGGGGGATGTTGGAAGCAATGTAATTTTTTTTCCCAAGTCACTGCTATGTGTGATGGAGCTCTGTGATGCTTTCCTGTCTATATCTGAACATATGCCTGTCCATGGGAAGTGGTGAAAGAATTCCTAGTTTTGCTTTTCTTGTGCGCACAGCTTTCTGTTTCGCTATTAAACTTCCTTTATCTCAACTAATGAATTTTTCTCACTTTTCCTGTTCTCTCCCCCCCTACAACATATGGAAGAATAGATTGTGGGAGATTAGGAATGGGGCTGAGGCTGAGCCTCATCCTAATGGGATGCAGTTGTATAAGACAGGTGAACAGTATTGAAGGAGAAGAAGCCTGGAATGCTGATGTGTATTGACCAACCATAAAAGAGTAAAAGGGCATGCAGGTGTTATGCATGTGAGAAAAATGTATAAAAAGTTGTACTGGGGAATAATAAAATGCTGATGCTTTCCCCAGTCCTCAGTGTCAGTCATTTGAGTCCTCCATCAATCAGGGGAAAGGTTTGCAGGTTTTTTATCATAGGGTAATAAACTCACAGTGTCAGTCAGTTTGATACCACTGTCCAGAGGTGTCAAGCACCAGCACCAACAACTGGTGGCCTGTACAGGGGGCTACCAACAACATCAACATGAAGGGAGTGAGAGACCAGCTTTGGGGTGCTTAGTTGTTAGCCAAGGTCCAATCATGGCACATGAGTATCAGGAAAGGGTGAATGTGTCTTCATCTAGTATTTCTTCAACATTACAACATGGAAAATTCTAATTAAAGTAGTAGGAGGCAGGCTAGAAACCAAAAGCCAATCCTTTATGAAGTTAGGTTGTGCAACTCTTTGCTATGGCATATTGTTGATTAAGGCATCTTACAGAGACTGAAGAGGAGGCTGAATAGTTTTAATGGAACAATCGTCCATCAAAGGTTACAAAAGTTGCACATGGCTCTGAATTGCCCTAATATGCAAATTGTTGAAGGATAGGAGTAAATTCAGGAAGTACTTTCCCTAATTATCTGCAGTAGCTTTTACTGGAGGAAGATGTTGATCGAGTTAATTGAGTTGTTGATCGAGTACAGCTGTTCTTAAGGAGTTTTTTGTGGGTTTTTACATGCCTTCATCAACCATGGGGAACATTTTTTTTCCTGTGCCTAGATGTAAATAAGTCAGATGTGGCACAAGGCTTCATATTCTTCATATTCTGCATAACTCTTGGGAGCAGAAGTATGAAAATTTATGAGGCTCTGAAGTGACCATGGAAATACAGCGATGAGGTGAAATTCTGTACCCAATCTTTCAGTAGTAAAGTCTCAAAAAATATTCAAATGGACCTTTTATATTACAGAAAAATACCATCTAGACATCCATTCTATGATCCATAATTAGTACAGTTGTTTCCATGCCACTATCACCCATGGTAGGTAATGATCTTTCTCATAAATGCAAGAGTTAGTGAATTTGTGAGATAGTGAATTCATGAATCAATGTAGTAGTGAGTTAGAAACTTAGCAAATTAGACCAGTCTGTTAAGAGGAGTTTGCCTCCTCACACTATTACACTCAATACACATTTCATGTAAAGAAGGACCTGGGAGTTTTGGTGGATAGCAAGTTGACCAGCACTGCCCTTGTGCCCAGGAGGGCTAATGGTATCCTGGGGTGCATTGGAAAGAGTGTGGCCAGCAGGTCAAGGGAAGTGATTCTGCCCCTGTACTCAGCCCTAGTGATGTCACATCTGGAGTATTGTGTTCATTTCCAGTCCCCACAGGTCAAGAAAGAGAAAGAGATATTACAGAATTTAGATGATCAGGGGTCTGGAGCATCTCTCTTATGAGGAGAGAGCTGATATTTAATCTAGGAAGAGCAGACTGAGAGGGCACCTCATCAATACATATAAATATATCAAAGACATCCGTTAAGAGGAGAATGCCAGACTCTCTTCACTGATGCCCAGAGACAGGACAAGGAGCAATGGCCATAAACTAAAACACAAAAGAAGTTTCTCCACAACATCAGGAAGAGCTTCTTTCATTGCAGGTGGAGAGCACTGCAATGGTCTGCCCAGGGGGTCATGGAGTCTTCCTCTCTGGAGAGATTCAAACCTGGAGTTCCTGCTCCAGGAACCTCCTGACTCTGCCTTGGTAGAGGAGTCAAAATCACTGCTCTCCAAGGGTCCCTTCTAACCTTAACCATTCTATGATTCTGTGATTCTTTTTTTCCACTTTCTATTGATAAGTCAAAATTTTAGGCAGAAATAAAGTAGAAATAGGTGTTAAAGGGAAACCTCCTAGTTTCTGAAGGAGTACTGAGGAAATAAAAATTAGTGAAAGCCTGGGATGTTATTTTTTTCACTTAACATATAAGTGAAAGCAAATAAATTCAAAACCAGCTTAAAAATGGCTAACACAGTTGTTGCCAGTGTCTTTTGGGGAGATATTAGTTTAAGAAAAGATTAAAAAAGGTACAAACAAAAACTATGCAGAGACAGATTTGTACTGTAAAAGCTGAAGCAGTGGAGTTCATATTAGTAAAGCTATATACTGTATGCTATGAGGTGAATTAAAATATATTTTTCAGAGAGCCTGTGTGGGCAGAGGACAGGCTGACTGTTCTTACAGAACTATTTAATCTTTTAAATTCTTCCATTTTATGATTAATGGTCATTGATCTGACTGCATACACACTGTTCTTTTCATGTTGATGTTATAAAGTACAACAGCTGGATTACTGTCAGCTGTGAAATTCTGTTCAGTGGATCACTTTTCCTCCCATTTTTCTTGCTTGTATATTGCACAATTTTTTCTTTGTGGAGTTTTTACTCTTTTTTTTTTTTTTTTTTTTTTTTTAACTTGTTGAGAAATGCCTAAGTGACATTTTTTTTTCTGCTAGGGCCAATGTGCTTAAGGTAATGCTTGTTCAGAAATTGCAATAGACCTTTCTGTCCCTGTGTCAGAGTATAATCACCATAAAGTACATGAACCTACACAAACACATACTTCATGGGGGATCTATTTCTCTGATAACACTTTATTTTAGAAGTGTTCTCATTATGTGCTATGCTATACGGATGGCTGGAAGGCCTGAAATAACAAAATTCTGTCAAAATCCTGGCAGCACAAGTCACACTACATTTAGGTTCTTCATTCAAAGGGCACATGCATACAGTACAAGATATATGATGATCATAAGGGGACAAGATAAGAAACCTACTTTGGTCTTTGGAGTTACCATAAGAGGATTTACAATGTTATCATAGTCCTCAGCTGGTATAAAATATCAGATTATTGGTATCAATTAGCAATTAACCTGGACAGTTCTTGAAAGGAGTTATTCTAAAGACACTAATACTGAGAAAAATGAACATTTCTTTTATATTTAACAATGGTCTTCCTATACAGTGTTTTGGGACTGAGAAACAGAGACAGCTGATGTCTATTGGTGTCAATGCTTTTGTTTTCCTATATTAGGAAATTGATTGTAGGTGCATTCTTCCACTTCTGTATATCAGGCCCTTTCTGCATATCACATTTCCACTTATATTAATATCTTCAAGTATCATACTGGTATTACTGAAGAGATAGCCCTGAGTTTATCTGAGAACAATGCTTGCCAAGTCAAAATAATAGCAATCACAGTGGATGAGCTTAAAATAAGCACCTTTTGAGAACCTGTGAAGTTCTCCTATAGAAACACAACAGACATGGGACAGAATTAAGAATGACTCCTAGTCATAGTGACAGTTAAGAAACAGATTTTTTTAGTTGTAGACATTTTAAAAATAATTTTCTAGAGAAGACAGGCCTTAGAGATGTAAAAACAATTCCAGACGATATTGTGTGTGGCCTTCCTGTCAGAATTAACAGGATGCAACACTATTCATCACCAGTATTACTGGCGGATTATCACATCCTAATGCTTTTATAGGATCTGAAAAAAAAAAAAAAAAAAAAAAAAAAACAAAACAAAAAAAACCAAACAAACTGTGTGTAAACCTTTTAGGAAGTTATGTGTTTCCATTTATTGTGTAAATGCACCTGTTGTTTTGTAAACATACTTCCAAGTAGTTTTTAACTGGTTCTTTGTTACTACCACTGCTACTTCAAATCTTTATACCTCTAGAGATTTATGTTTGGTAGAGTAACTGAGGCAGTTGGCTACTCTCCCTAAATGAAGTCATGTACTTATTGCAGCAATATTCTGTTTCCTGGCCTGTATGCTCTTGGCACACATTCTTTCTGTCATAAGAAATTGTTTAAGTCTTCCATGGAGGCACAAATCTCTCTTTGAAAAAACAAAGATCCTCTTCTATTGCATGAGGAAATTTTGTCAGTTATTCCTTTAATCTCCATGATTAGTTTGGAAAAAGTAACACCAGACTCATTTAGTTGTATCCTAGCTTACACAACCATTTCCTCTTCTGTGTTGGGTACAAATAGTCTTCTTACTTTTACTCAGTAGCTTTCTTTATTGTTTCACTCTCCCATTTGCAAAGAAAAATCTTTATGAAAATTGACTGCTATCATAAATTTTATTGGCTTCTTGTTTAATGAAAAGTTTCTTGAGGTGACAAGGGTTTTCTTTACCTGAATACATTCACTCATTTCTGGTGTTAAGGACTTTGTGAATGGTTTCTGTAAAGCATTCAAAACAGTATCAAATAGGCTTTCAATAATATTTTGATGCTATATTTCATGGAAGCAATAATGTGTCAAAAGGCCCATATCTTTGCTTAATAATACTGCATTTTTCACCTTTTAGAAATGAGCAAATTATAAAGAAAGTTATTTCTGTCAGTGCCTGAAGTAAGTGAGAAGAAAGATTTGATAACAGTTAAAGACAAAATGGCCAAAAGGAAGTGAAAAGATACTGTGAGGTGGAGGGAATAATGCTATTTTAACGGAAAGTGAAAAAAAAGGAAAGAGATACTGAACAGCATCAAATTTAGACAGGAAATCTTAAAACTCTAATCCTGTTCTGGGAGGTGTCATGTACTGGTGCAAATCAGAGCTAAGATGTGAAATTAGCATCTTGACCAACAACAATAATTCAGGGAGACCGAACATCTAGGTCTCTAGAAGCAAAACTACTTTCTCCTTCCCCATCCAGCTATCTCAAAGTGGCAGAGGGCGAAGGATAAGGTAGTATCAGTGTTGGAGAAAGAGGATTCTGTGCCAGGTGCTTACAGGTAAATCCTATTGACCTATCTGTCCTTTGTGCTATTGGGTAAGGCAGCCATTTATTCTCTGAGGATTCCTTTATGACAGCTATTGCTTGAGGCAAGATAAAGCCTTTTTCCCACTGCAGTAAAACTAAAGGGAATTACAAAAAGTCAAGAAAAGGGCCTGCTGGTTTCAGTAATAACAGACCGTTTTGTCATGTTCTTAGATTGGGATTTCAAATACACTGAAATTCAGTCCTCATGGGAGGTAGAAATAACAATTTTTACAGGTTGTATAGAACCCTCCTACTTGTTAATGAAGTTCTGCTTTCTTATTCAGTGCTCAGTTTTGTTCTACTGCTTCAAAAGAACAAATATAAGTGTTGATTGTGTCAGTTACCATTAAATGTCGTATTCCTCAGGGTCTTAGGAGGGTGGCTTAATACAATGTTTGACTGTCTTATTTTAATTTTTTTCTATGTATTCCCTTGATTTAAAAACTATAAGTGGTTTCCTTCTATTTTTTGTTTAGAGGGTAAACAATGAGTAGAAAATTGACAACTACTTTTTTTTTTTTAAATTTTGCCTATTATATTTAGATAGATAAATATAAAAAAATATAGATAGATACATAAAAACATAGAAATCAGTGGATTTTAGTTTTGTTCTTAGATGTATTACATTAAATGTGCAATAATGGGACAGCAACTATCTGACCTTTATTTGGTGACTGATAGTACTAAATACCCACAATCTGAATTTATGGAAAATGGTCATTGAAGCTGAAAATTCCTGAGTGTCTTTCATCAATGGTCAATGAAACTCATTCCATTTAACTTCATGAGAAAAATGGGTGTTCTCAAGTCAAACATTTCATGTGCTTCAAGAACTTGACAGCAAATGACAGTTCATAAGTTGTTCTCTTACATTTTTGTGTCTTAAATAAAACTGGAATGACATGTCTCTACAGCAAAGATGGAATTACCTTTATTCCAAAAAAAAAAAAAAAAAAGTCCAAAAGCATAAACTTCCAGAAAGTTTATGCTTTTTTCATAAGGTTTTCATATAAAATGAAACTCTACCAAAAAAGTCTAATATAGATTTCAGAGACATTGAGTGGAAAGACTAAATCCTCAAGTGAAAAATGAAATAAAGATTATATGGTGGGTAGTGTTTTAAATGCATGAATGACAAAATATGTTAGAAAAAAACCTAGAATTGTAATGTAAGTCAGAGATGTGATACACTGTTCTAAAAACAAAAGTCCAGGAGTTCAGTACTACAATCGAATCTGATCTCACCAAAATCATCATTTTCTCTTTTTGTAAAGCTAACTCTTTTAATGGTATAGCTTCAGGTTTTCAAAATATTTTCTGCCCAAATCAGTTGGTACAATCATCATAACTGGCCTTACCAAATCAAGAATAGTAGTATTGTCATGATAGCTTATCATTTGAATAAAAATTAGAGCCACATTTTTATTGGTCTGCTATTACAAAGATGGGAAAAAGAAATGTATGTTAATTAATCCATATCTCATCAGTTCTTCAGATGTGTTTTCCCTACCCTCCCTTTCTTTTCATGCAGGCCAAACAACTTCAGTTTTCATTGTTTGATTTCATAAAAATTTCACCAAAACAAGTGGGAAGTAGCTTTTAAAGAAATGTATAAAGCCAAATGTATAATATTAATTTCCAACTCATAACTAGATAAAAAAAGCATCAAAAAGGTTGGAACTATAGTTTAATTAAACTGAATTTCTGAGTGAAGATATAATGTATGTTTTATTGGAAAAAGGAATAAATTGTTCTGTTGTAAGCATCCCTATTAGTTAATAAATGCAAATACTGCATTGCAGGAGGAGCTATTTTGTAGTTATTGCACTTGAACAAAGATTAAATTAACTGACCATAGTGCCTGAAGATATACATACATTCTCCAAAGGAGGAAGCATTTCAAATTGCCATTCTCGCATCATGCAGGTATAGGCTGTTTGAATCCACATGTGGAGGCAACTCATTCTAGGTTTAAAAGTTATCAACTGCATCCAGAATATTACAATTTCAGTTCTGAAACTTTGCATGCAAATACTGTGGTTTCCTTTCCCCCACGATATTTTTACACTACATATATGTAAATGGGATATTTTAAGTAGGGAATCCTCACAGTTTATGATTCATAGGACTTCTATAAACTAATGTCTTAGGCAATAACTTCATTATAAGGAAATAAGGCATTTTCACAGTGATTATAGGCTGTTTAGATAGATAATAGAAATTTATTGTCCATATTTTATAGTCTCTGATTGACTTTACTTTTTGGTACAAAATCTCTTTAGAAATCAATCAAAGTATTTCCATTTTTCGGAATTGCACAAAGGTAGAATGAGGAATACTCAACTGCATTTAAATTTATGAAAGCAAAGATTGAAAATGTGGCAACAAGAAGAATCTTTTGTGTGTGTGTGAGAGAGACTGTTCTGAAGAAACTGGTGATACTTTTGAATGTTTCTGAACTTGCTTAGCAACATAGAAACAGCCCTAACATCAAAAAATGCCAGAAACTACCAAGGCTGCCTATGCAGAAAAGTAACAATGAAAATCGATGGCAAAGAAAAATATGGGGAGAGAAAAAAATCCACCATTGGGAACTGACCCTCCATGCCAAAAGAATGAAACTGAAAATCTTTGGGATATTTCAACTCAGAGTGTGGGCATTGACAAAACTATTCTGATGTAAATAAGCATAAGAAAAAAAAATAAACAGCCCTCCTATTCTCAGAGGATTGATTAAAAACCAAAAATGTTTTTCCTTTTCAGAGAGTGCAAACACATACCTGAAAAACAAAAAAAAACCTAACAATAAATTCCACAAAACATAACCAGTATTTATTAGTCATTGTGATTGTTAAATTGTTCATTAAATAAGATTCCACTTTTTATATTTTATACTCATCCTGCTGTTCTAAAAGAATTTAAACTCAAATCTTTCCATATTTAAAGAAAATTAAAGGATGAGAGCATTTTTATTCTGAAGTGAGCTTGAATATGCAAACCACCCAGATAAACATGAATTCTTTTATACAATTTATTTTGATGTTTTTTTTTTTTTTTTCAAAGAAAAGAAATTTTGAAAAGACGTCTGTATTGACTTTGTCAGAAATGTCTCATAAATTGTCTGTTTGAAGTTTCAGTGAAGCATTTTTTTAAAAGGAAAATTATGATTAAAGTGATTTCTGCCAAGGTTACCGTATTCCTGGTGATCAAAAAGAAAGCAGATGTCACAATATACAGAGGGGGTGAGTGGAGGAGAAAAGGAGCAACGTGGCATCCAGGCTCAGCTCTGCATCTGCTGGCTGCAAACTCTGATATTTCTATACTCTGATGCTTTCCAGTTCTCTCTGTTTGGCTGGAGGAGATGTATTGCTCAAAGCATGCAGGTGGAACATGTTTGCCTAAAAACCCCCAAAGTCCTGGGCAAGAGAAAGTGTTCCCTAAGCAAATATCAGCTTGCAAAGCCTCAGTATATGGAAGCCTAAATTCCAGACCAAGTATAATCCAGTTTTTGACCCTCCAAGAAGAAAAATAATTTTATATCTCGGAGTATTTTGCAAAATCCCTTGTATAGCCTTCAACTATTTTCAAAAGTAGCTTTCAGTCCTTGCCTGCTCATTTGTACAGAAGAGATTGGTGTGGTGGCACAGCTAACAATGTAGGACACTGCCTTTGCTTCAAGGCATAGCTGCACAGTGCTCAGCAATACTCTGCCCCATAAAAGAAGACTGATGTTCTGATAGATTTAGAAGCTGAGAGCTACTTACAGAGTGTGTAGGGGGAAAACTTTGATTTTTGTTTCTAAATTATTAAACAATTTATGTTTATCTTGAAGCTATAGCACTTTATTTTTGCAAATTCCAGGGATTTTAGGCTTTGCAATAGAAAGAAGCTTGAGCTTTCAGTTTGATGATAAGTGTTTAAAGTTGTGATCAATGAGTGAGATTAAAAAAAAATCTTTTACACAAAATATTTAAAAGCCAGGGAGTTCTTTATGATTGTAGTGAGAGAGTCCATCTCTCTAAGTGAAACTTAATTTGCACTTACTAGCACTCAGATATTATAGCAAGATGTTTGTTAAGATATTTAAGGCAGATGGAGCTAAATTAAACCAACAGTTTACCTTTTCAAATAAAGTAACATTTTTTTCTATGTTATCTTTACTCTTATGAGAAAGTACAGGAGTAAAGGCTTACAAATCCTTGCTCCTCAGCCTGCTTGAACCTAATACACATAATGTCTCTGTGAGACACCTGTAATGTAAACATCTTAGATGAAGCAGGCACAAAGAACAAAACAGATGAGTGTCAGAAAGCCAGCTAGAAAATGTTCTGACCGAAAAAATAATCTGCTCCATGCTGTTAAACTTTAAATTCTGAAGCTTTCTTTAACTTTTCCTCTCCACAGGTGCTGAAAATACATAGTGCTTAGAGAATTCACACAAGAGAGATGTCTCCTGAAGGTTGCTCCCCTCAATGTTAGATCCCATGTGTGCTGAGCACTGCTGGCAAGGAGACTTATCCTATTGGGTGGAATTCAGCCAGCAAGAACAGCCTTGTGGAAGCCTTTCCCAATGTCTTCAGCTAAACTTAATGATGTGCAGGGCTGCTGCTCCTCCTGTGCCTGCAGGCAGGTGATGGCAGCTCAAGGGTGCAGAGGAAGGGGTAGGTCTGGGTCAAAGCCTCTGGCACTGATGGGATTCCTGCTGTTGACTCTGTGTACTAGAGATCAGGACTTTTATACCACTCTATCAAAACTTTCCCACAGCTTGCCCTTTATGTAAAAACAACAAAAAAGTCTTCTGCCTCTTTCTGTGGCTTGTGATATACTGTTAGAAGTATGGGAAGCAGTGAATACTTCTCTTCTGGCTCATGTACCTAGTTGATTGTGGCCCTGAGACTTCCCACTCCTGAGGGAAGCTCAGTTCAGTACTCCTGAGGCTACAGCCACAGCATCATGTTTAATAAATGGGAATTTATTCAATTAATTAGTTTAATAATTTTTTAGTTCTTCATATTAACTTCCTGTAACAATGAATTCCAAAGCCAATTGTACATATGCGCAAAACTGTTTCACATATGTGCTTTTTGCTGATTCTACAGCAGCTGTACCATCAACTCTGATAAAAAATGGAGAAAAAACTTTGTTTGTTCATTTTCTGCAAGACATTCAGCTTCCTATATGTTGTGCATATGTTGCATTCTTCACAGTTTATCTAAACTAAAAATAACTAAACCAGGGAATATTTAATTTTTATCAAGTAGAAACTTCCCATATATCAGATATTTTCTGCTAATTTACACCTTCTGGATCTTCTACATTATTTTGAAAGGAAGATGGCTAAAGCTGTAGCAAATATACAAGAATCAGATCCAAAAAGATTGAAAATGCAGCATAAGAAGATAATTTATTTGCTTTTTTTTTTTTTTTATTATTTTTTATTTTCAAGTAATCCAAAGTATCTTACTTGAGTTTTTGACTACTTCTGAATAAAGAGCTGATATTTTCAAAGATCCATCCATAATGAGACAAAGACCACTTTTCTGAATATATATGTTAATTGTTCTTTCAAGCTTATCACTGAATATCTGTAATTGTTACTGTTTTTACCTTCATGAGCATTACTTTGCATTTGGTTCTTGTTCTGGGTCCTGACTGTAATTTTTATCACTCAGTCATTCACTCTGATTCTTCTGAGTATCCTTGTAGTCAGTTCTAATTATGTACTCTAAATATGCAGTTGTAACCTCCCTATTTCCCCTTTTCCACATTATTTATTAGCAGTTTGAGTAGTATTGTGCACAGCACAGGTACCTGAAGAGCTCTGTGGGAAATCTCTGCTGTAAAATACTTATATTTCTTTTTATGTTTGATTTTCTATTTTTCTCTCTTTCTTCCTGAAAACTTGGTGCTACAAATCTACTATCCTCTGGCAGTGAAGATCTATTCTCTTTAAGAACTTAAGATAACTTATAAAAGTTTATTGGAAACCTAAGCATCAGCCTCATAAATCTTGTCCAAAAGATGTCATAAAACTTCAAGAGATTTTGATTCAAGACTTTCTGTAGTGAAGTTGAATCTTCACAATGTCCTATATAAAGGTACAAAGAGAACCATGTAGCCATTCCTACATGGCTTCTACCAGCTTGTTCAGTACAGAAATCAATGTTTTTGGTCTATAGACCTTTTTGCTATCATATGTAATCTAATCCCCTTCAAATAATGGTTTATTCATGCAAATTGTAACCTGATAGTTCTTTATATGAGTTTTTTTAGACTTTGGGGATTAATAGTATTTTATTTCTGGTTGTTTTGGGATAGCTTTTTTGGTTGGTTTTTGGTTTGTGTTTTTTTGTTTTTTTTTCTATTACATGTCTATTCATTTCAATGTTTTGTTCTGAAATCATTCTATTGGCAGTTCTGTGTAAGATATTTTATCAAAATTCTGCCTTGTAAATTAGGATAAGTAATGAAGACTTTAAACTCTTCTGCTGTGAATCCTAGTATGAAAAAATTGACCAACACCTCCATGAATTTATATGAATCATCCCACAATTTCAGAATACCACACTGAAGATATAATTATAGAATATTTGGCTTTGAACTTTAAAAGTAAAAATTCATTGACAATGTGTTTAAAATAAACAACAACAGCAAGAAGTTTGAATTATATATACTAGAATGTTTTTTGCTATTTGTTTGTAAGATGTTTCAGGTTAGAAAATTTGCAGGGCTCCTTTGGTATCCTGGAAGCAGGGCTGAGGCATGAGACCTCTTTTGCATTCCTGTAACAGTTTGAAAGATATCCAGGCAATGCTGTTCATAAATACAGGGCAGCTTTAGCATATGATTTGCAGAAGTCTCCACTCCACCTCTTGCATAATAAATACTTGTGACACTAAATTCCTCTTGCCTCTCTTTGTTTCCTTCTGTCAACACATCTGTCGATCCTCTGCTTCTTAGAAGTTAGCTTATCAAAAATTTTATTTCATATTTAAATAACCTGTTCTAGTTCCCTGGAAGAAAAGTATATAATCAACAACTAATGGTGTCTCAAATATTTGATTTCTATATCTACCTTGACAAGACCAAGTATTGCCATTCCTTTTGAAACAGAAATTCGAAATCTGATCAAAGTACTATTACTAATACTATTCTTGACCCACATAACAATCCTCCAACCTTTATATAAGAAAAAAATCAGAGAAATTATTTCTTCTTAGAATGAGCAAAAAAGACAATCCAGGTCCAGTTTGTGCTGCCTTTCCCATTACTCTCTTCTCCAATTTCAGCTTTGCTTTTTCCTCAATAGCAACATTATTTTGTATTTCTAATGGCTCTGAACTGTCTGTGACTTTCACCTAGCAGAAACAACTAGTCCATTGAGACTCATTCTCTTATATTCCCTTGTGGCCCAAACCAGTGTTTAAATAAAACTGCAGAATTTAACATCTCCTATATTTACCTGATTAACCCGACATGAAAATAAAACTAAAAAAAAAACCCAACAGACAAACAAAAAACTCCAACACACCCCCCAAACAAACAAGCAGACAAACAAACCAAATAAACCTCCAAAGGTACTAAAGAGCATAATATGTGTGGTTGCACAACAAATGTCTGGTACAGCCCAAGTTTTCTAATTCTGTTTGTTGTTAATACTCAGCTTTTCTCTGGAGCATGGGTTGTGGGGGTTTTTCTTGTCTTCTTCCATTGAATTTTAAGTCAAAGAGAGAGTCACTGCAGGTGTTATTATATGAAAGAATATAATCTGTAAAATATACATCTAACTTTCGTAGCTGTAATATTTTTTTTTCTCTAAATAATTAAAATAACAACTTTTCTTTAGGGAATAACTACTTTTTTGTGAACAAAATTATGACATATTTGAGGTCTCGGCTTTGCATTCTAGAGATTTTAAATTAAATCCCTGTTTTGATACATATTTTGTTATAATTCTGAAAGGATGTGTTATCTCCTGATATGACTCAGATTTATACATTTTCATATCTAGTTATTCTTGTTGTTACTCAGAGCATTATGAGAAGATAATTTTAATACTCAGTATTTTGCCAGCAGCACAGCCAGGTCTTCCTGTTCTCTAAGTATTTAACAATACTATATTTTTGACAGTTGTTGAAACATCATTATTCATAGCCAGAAACATAAAAAAATCACCATCAAAGAAGAATACTTTGTTATGTGATTCATAAAAAGCAGTGAAATTATTCTGAAGAAAACATTATCAAAATGGTGACATTTAGTATTGCTTAAGAGGGGAAAAAAAGTCCTAGTGTTGTACTTTTTCCTTCTGTTTTTTCAGAAAAAAAAAATCTTTTCTATATTAAATGAAAATTAGCAATCACTTGTCAGTTAAAAAAAAAAAAAAATTCATACCACAGTCATTGTTTTCTCCTTTAAAAGTCAATGTTATTTTCATTCTACTACCCTGATGCAGTTCACTTTTATCATGTATGTCCCAGAGGAGCTTGTAACCTACACTCTTACTTTGGCCCTCTAGTGCAAATTCCACTTGCTATATGCTGCACTGTCTGTAATTTAGCCTGATTTACACTGCTATGGGCAAAAAGCTCAAATGCTTCTGTTTAAAATAAGAGGAAGAGTAAGCTTCAATGATTAAAGACTTAAAATATGCACAATATCCCTTCTGAGACAGCACATTGCCTTTCTTTAATTTCTGAGGGTTTTTTAATTGGAATTTTATCAGCAAATGATAACTACTGCATTGATGCTGTCTTGTAAACTTCTCTTTTTTTTAATGACATGGTTCACTCACAGAGGGGAAGATGAGGACAAGCTATTGTTATTAAGGTGCACACACAATGCTGCTATTTCCTGCTATCTCCTAATGGTTCCTGATCTACTACAGGTAGTCTGGAACATGTTTAGAGAAAAGCAATACAAACAAGTGGAAATGAAAGAGAGATAATGCAACTATTTTGAAGCAAAACACTTAGCATTGCCTCTGTCCTCTGCTGTTCCTCTTTGTCACATGGTTTCAGTAAAGTCTTTGAAATTAGCTGTTCTCTAAGTGACATCCGTTTAGGGATTAGTTAGTCATGTAAGGATCAGTGTTTAAGTATGGGCTTGTTCCCTCTTCAACCCATCTGTCATTTTTCTGAGATAATACATTAATTTCCATAGCAACAGCCTGTAATGTTACCAATAGGATTATTACTACTTTGCTCCATGATCAAGAAAAGGAAGCTGGACTGGTCTGGAATAAACTGTTATCCAAGCCCAGGAAGCCTGAATAATAGGAAATCTGTCATAAAAAACCATGGTTAAGCCTCCTTTGCTATCTGTCACATTAAAATAACTATGAAAAATAAGTTAAATGTGGTGTGGATTGTCACCATTTGTAAACATTAGTTATGTCCACTTGATTTGACTTATTCCAGGTTTTGCTAAAGTCCAAGAGATGCAGAGTCCTGGCCTAAATCCATTGCTGCTTTTTAAATAATTAAAAAATACAATCTGGATTCCCAACATTAGGTCATTGTGCAACATCCTAAATCCATTATTTTTTACAGCTAACAGAAAAATACGAGGAAATTAATTTCAACACTATATGAGGTGAAGTACATGCATTAACAGTATATTTAAACTTGCTGATATTTTATCAGAATTAGAATTACATGTCAACAGAGTCTTTGATAGATTTGACAGTGGCACTCCAATCACAAGCTGATACATTTTGCAGAATCATTGTTCTTATTATGCTCTGCATTGTGGTTTTTTTGAGACCAATTTCTAGATCAAGACTATGGGCCAAACCAGTCAATAATGATTTTAAGAAAAAAAAAAATTACTAGAAAATTAATTAGAACACTGCTGATTGTCACGTTATTTAATGAATAACACTTGTATGGACTTCAAAGAATTCTATTTCCTAACAATTCAACATTTCTGTATGTCCGTATGTCATTTAGAGTGAAAAAAAAAAATCCTTCTATTAGACTGATAAAGGCAAATTTAACAATCATGGAAGTGAAATTATCTATTTATGTGAGTTTTAGTGTAAAAACTACACATGAGGAAAAATTATGAAACTAAATTTTTGCCATATTTTTTTAAGCTAATGCTCTAAGGCATATTAAAACTTACTGCTAGAAAAGTTACTTAGGGAAATCTAGAAAGCATTCTACATCTTATACTTCAGTAAAGTACTGTGAGTTAGGTGACCCAGATTTGCAGGGAAAAATGAGATATTGGGACCCTCTTAGAATTCAAGAGGATCGTCTAGAAGTCTTAAGTGAAAAAAAGGGAAATGCTTTTTACCGATAGGATTTGGATGAAGTACTTCGGTCTAGGAAAATTGCATATACTGGCTTAATTGCTGAGTTCCCAAAAGGATTTAATGCTGCCATCCTAACTCATTTATTCAAGTCAACCCATTAGTGGCAGGGTATTTAGTGAGCTTATAATCATTCTAGGAATTACTGGGTTTGGCTCCAAAATAAACAAATTTCACAAATAAACTTCAGATTAAATTAATAACAGTCAGAGTCTCTGTTTTACTTTTTTCTTTTTTCTTTTTTTTTTTTTTTTTTAATAACAACTTTAGAGGGATTATTTATGTGTTTTCTTATAGAATAGAACTTATTTTTTTAATATATAACCACATTTTACTGTACACAGGATTTTTATCAGGTAGTGTGCAAGAATCTAATCAGTTTAGTTTTTCCATGAACACATGCATGGTTATATCCATTTCAATATCCTCACTTGAAGAAGAATAACCTAGGCACCAGTAAGCACTGGGAGACAACCAGCTGGAAATCAGCTGGGCAGAGAGAGACCTGGGGGTCCTATTGGGTTCCAAATTAGCATTAACAAGCAATGCATGCTTGTAGCAAAGAAAACCAACCCCATCCCAGTCTGCACAGGGAGGAGTGCTGTCAGCAGGCCAAGGGAGATGTTCCTTCCTCTTTGCTCATCCCTGGTGATACACATATGGAATACTAGGCTTTGTCTCCCCAGTACAAGAGAGAGACAAACTTACTGAAGATTCTCTTTGACATTCAGCCAAGCAGTTGATGGACAGGCAGAACTTACTAGACTGTTTTTTTCCAAAGAGGGCTCATATTCCTGCACTAGAGATTGGTGCTAGTTTTCTATTCAACTGTTCAAACACGATAATAGAATTGCTAAAATTGTATCCAAAAAAGTTTTTTATTCCACCACGTTTGGAAGTCTGGAAGTTTGCTGCATATGATTTACTTGAGTAGTTTTTATTTCTGCTGCACTTGTAATTTTCTTTCTCAGGCTCTCACCTCTTATGTACACCAAATGCCAGCTGAAATCTTTGTGCGCTCAGGCTCTACCTGAGGAGGCATAAATCAGTGAAAACACCAAGTTGCAAGATCTCATTAAATACTATTAAAAATAAACAAATTTTATTTTATGAACCTAACAGTTCTTAAACTGTTTGTGGTTTTTCCATTTTATATAGTACTTTTATTGATTATTTAATTTTTAAAAATATTTTAAAATTTTCACCTGTAGCTAAAGAGATGCCTTATTTCTGTTTCTAGTAGAATCAAGATTCCAACATTTTTCTTAAGTAGGAAACAATTTGCCACTTAAATTTACACCTAAAATTAGTATAAGTAAAAGTTCTGTTTTCCTCTACTGAGCCCAAATGGCAACAAGACAGGCACTGGTAATATCTAACATTCACTTTAAACACAGAAACACTGTGTGTTGACTACTATGAATGACAAAGAGCTACCATTACTGTTGTAAATGCAGAATTCTGAGATACAGAGACCAAAGCTCAAGATATGGGTGCATGAAGATTATACACAATGGCAAAACAATGTCTTCTCTCCTGTCCTCAGTGCCTGCTACGATGAAAACTAACATTTTGTTGGCAAAACTTAGAAACACACTGAAAGACTGTATATTCTGAAGTTGTATGTACCGATAATACCCCTGATTCAGGGGATTTAATGAGATTGGCACTTGCACCAACTTCCTTATGCTGTCTGTAATGATGTTACCCAATGGGGACCTGGAAATTGAAAAAAACATCCGAAACTATAAGACCATCAGTTTACTTGTACTGACTACTGTCTCTTCTGTTGCACCTAACATGAAGTCCTGTTAGAAAAGGGTTTCACCTGGATCACAGCCCCGGATGTCCTCAAGCTGTCAGGTACTCTTTTGAGAGAGAAGATCTTCCATGCAAATCATACCTGCATCCTAATTAACATTTATGTCATATAAAATTCCATACCCATGTGAACATTGCCTTGAAATCATTGGTGACGGGATATGCAGTCTGACAAAAACCAAAACCAACCAATCAAACAACTCAAATTAGTTGTATGGTTAATTAAGCTTTTTCTGTAGTAATTAGACAGTTTAAGTTCTTAAACCGAAACAGGAATAATAGCAAATTCTTAGTCCTAAATATAAGAAGTATTCCCCTTTTGTCCTAAAAAAAAAAATGTGCTTCACAGGGAATCAAGTTCCTTGAAGTACTCACTCTTCCTGAAGTCCAGATTCATTTTCTGCTCTGCCAGGCTAGTCTTGTACATAGACAACACTACAGCAAAAAGTGAGAGATTTGAATATATTTACTAACTCACAGTTTGGTGAGATTCTCTTTGGTAATTTCCTGCCTGTTGCCCATGTATTATATATACCAGTAGCTAGAGAATTAATCCAAATACCAATTTCTCTCAAGGAATTTGCACCCTTTATAACGTTCATATTCATAAGTACCTATGGATAGTTCCTGTAACTTTTAGTGCCTTGTTTTCTGCAAAAATTCTGAATATCTGTTTGGAAATCTATTCTGCACCTCCTAATCTTCTTGCACATGTGTCTGATTGCCCCTGGTACCCTGCTCTCAACTGAGATCTGTTATCCCTCCATTTCTGTTTCTAAGGTAAAAATCCCATACAGTTTCTTAGAAAGCTTAACTTCTATACATGTGTATTTCTATATAAACCCTCAACTTCCTCCTCTCTTAAAAGGATTTTTGTCATTTCCTCTCCTGTTACTTCCATTCCTAGGTAAGAAGTTATTTCACTTTGTCAATCCTCTATTCTATAGCAAACAAGAATTCAAAGCAATAGTAAGCTCATCAGCAAAACTCTGCTAACTGTATCATGGCCTATACTGGCATAGTACATTGCCTAATTCTTGTTAAAGAATTTCTCTCTGTGGGAATTAAAGCCTTCTGTATTAAAATCAAATTTCCCTAGTAACATATGAATGCAGATTTAATGTTTTAGTTTGTAAGCAAAATCACAGACATGTTTAGTGTGAAGAAGGCGAGTGGAACGAAAGGTATGACAAAAAGCTTTCATGTAAAAATTTTTATTCAGGTATTCATTCTCTAGGTATCAACATCAGAGGGAAGATTCTCAGCTTCTTATTTGTTTATTGCTGCAATTACTTTGCAGTCTAAAACACTTCCACCCTCCTGTTGCATTCAGGTTTTTTACAGAAGCAAGCTATATGTACTTTTCCACATGCATTCTGAAATATCCAGAAATTCTTAAACAGATACTCTTTTTTCCTCATTTCGATAATGTTTGGTGATGGCCACAAGTCATTCACATTGGATATGATTTATATTAACCCCAACATTCAAACACCCTTAATCACTAGTAAGTGGACAATCCTCTTTTTAAAACCATGCAACGGTGAGCAAGTTTTGTGTCAGATCCACAGCCAAGCTGCTGCCGTTGCCACTAAAGTGGGTGCTAAGAAGTGAAGCATAACTGAATTTTCTGCATACTCAGTACTCCATTCCTCAAACATGGTATATGTCAAACCTTTGGTAGCTGTCAGAGCTCTGCCTGGGATCCTGCTCCCGTGTTGGCGCAGATGTTTCCTTGGCTCACATGTGTATTTCCATGGCACTTCCCACAGGTAACCCCAGGGCTGAAGCCCCTGCCACTCAGACAAGGGTATTGCCATCACCAATCAAAATACCACTGCCATGATTTCCTGGGCTCCATATGGCCATCTGGGAGTTATGGCTTTAAAACTGTAGCAGTCATTCCCAGCAGAGTGGTCTGCTCCTAGAATGCCTGATGTGTTGCTGTCTGAAGATACAGATGCCAGGCTGCTCTGCCTCACTGTCCCTGAGCAGAAATCTGCATCAGGTTCTGGTCAATACTTGGGCTGAAGTTGTGGCCAATTTCTGATGGTATAGCAACTAGGAAAAATTTGGCAATTGTTATTGATGGCTTTTGCCCATAATACTTCTTTTTTTCTTAATACATTCTCACCTTCTTGCTCAGTTAACAAAAATAATAATTTTGAGAGCAGATCTGTTGACATCTTGTGGATAGACCAACCAAATACTCTTCCTAGACTGCCAGTCAATTAGCTCTACAGCACTGCAGGAAACATTTTGCTGAGGTTTACATATTCCTTGGAACATTGGCTCAAGGTTCTTTGAAATTGCAGAAGTTTGAATAAACAAATGTAAGACAAAAACCTCTATCAAAATACTGGCAATTAAGACTCCACACCTCCATTTTGATTTAAGCTGTATTTTCAAGGATTCATGTCTCTAACATTCTTACTCTTTTCTAATAACTGCTCTAGAAACAATACAAAGGAGGTTTGTGACTACTGGACTTACTGACACAATAAATCTTAGCACATTTCAAATTATATTATGCAAGAAAGAACTTAAGCTTATTGCTGGAATAATGAATTTTATTATTATTTTTAATATAACAAAGAGATGGAAGATGGGATTCTTTATATGTCCATGTCTGTGACCTGAACAAGATAAAAGCTGAATAATGTCAGCATGCTGTAGCTCTTTTCCACAAAAGAAATTTTGAGTAATGTTACACACTTGGTTTACTGAAATGGATTTAACATATTGCATACCAAAGAGCAGCTCACCCTTCCTGTCCTTCTGAAAGAGAATAATGTTGTGCTTCAGCATGTGAATAATTTCTCTTTGTGCTAATCACCGAATTAATGAGATTTAAAGACCAATTTTTTCCTCTGGTACTCCTTTATTGTATTGATGCACACACTACTGCTATTTTGTCACAAGAACAGGTGAGAAGAAGGTGACTTGTTTATGAACAATGAAAAAATAGAGTGGATTATTGTCAATGTCTTTAATATCTTAAAATATTTTAATAAAAAGAAAAAAAAACAAGCTTTCAGAAGTTCTTTGCACAGCTGATTTCTATCAAAATTTATTGGATTATAATAACTAAATACTTTGGAAGTGAATTTATTTTTAAGATTCCCTGTACAATTAAACCCTACATATCCACTTCAAAGTTTTGAATCACCTTATATATTAAAGTAGCTTCACAGAAGAGGCCATAAGCACTGCTAATCAAGTAATATAATTTAGCTAATACACTTTATCATTAAAAGCATACAATTTATTAACATCTACAACTTTAGTGTTATTTTTATCACTATAGACGAATATTTTTGTGCAAGGATACCTAGGAAATATATTGATTCATATTGGTAAAATTGAGGTGAATAGTGATTTCTAAGAGAGACAATATTCTCTTAGAAGTTTGTGTATAGTCAAGCCATGCAAAATTATTTTATTATGCTAAAAATATATCCATATCCCAGAAATATATTCTTGCTATTCAAAAAAATATATAAAACAGGCATAAAAGAAACATGTTTCTAGTAGAGTAATATGTCTATAGTTTAGGATTCTTTTTTAAAATTTATTTGTGTTTATTTTATTCTGTTTGGAAATTTTTGTGGAAACTGGAACATTTATTAAAAATCCAGATGAGATTTTGGTATTTTGGGTAAATCTGGTGCATTTTGGTGCATTCCACTTCTACGGTGGTAAATATTGTTGATGATTTAAAGCATATTAGTTCAACTCACTGGAAGTACAGCGAAAAAATGGCACTGCATTTGTGAGAAATCTACATCCAACTCATGTTGTGAGTGCTGTCAGCTCAGTCAATATATATGAAAGAATTTGAGGAGGCATCTGGTTTTTCTCTCAGAAGCATCAGCTCCTCTAGTTTTTTCTTCCTTCAGTGAAAAATACTACATAATGAGCCTGCCAAATAAATAACAACTTCTCTTATCCTTCTCCAGACTCCTTTCCCCTATGATTAGTTTTGATACTGGATGACATAAAGGAACAGAGAGTCCTATAGAGCAGCATAAGTGTTATGCTAAAAGGCATCTTAAGAAGCTCAAATTCATGGCTTAAGACTGAAGGGAAAAAAAAAATAGATTTCAGAAAAATGAATTTGTATTATTTAGGAAAAGCACTTCTAATCCTCCCACTATTCTTTAAATCCTTGCCTTAAGAATTGACCAAGGACCTTAACAAATATCCCAAAGCATACTTTATTTCAATATGCAGAGAAATCCTACATCGAAGCAACACCTGATATAACTCTCTGTCTCTCTGCCACTGCGTAAGCATGAATTCAAGAATTGGATTTTTAATGAAATTTTAAAAGCAATAATTGAAATTTTGTTGATATTTGCTATTCTACTTTGCTAAGACTATAAAACTGTTTTCTAGGTGGTTATATAAAACCGGAGAAATACATACTCAAATGCTGATTTGAAATAAGTGATATAGTTATTTGTTTTCAATTTGTGCAAAATATACTTTGGCTTTGAAAACCTTTTCAGTCCTTTTATGTAAGCTAATAGTAAACATTTTTGTAGGATAAAATCAAATGTCCTCACAAAAACTACAAATGATTTTTGGGACTGATAATAAAAATGTACACACAGATACATCTGTATTTGAAGCATTGAGAATTACTAATGGCTTAATCCAGCAAATCAAGTACAAGATGACTACATACAGCAGGATGAAGAGGCTTACCCACCATGCCTGCAATACACTGTCAGGGAACAGATTCACAAAAGGATTATTTTGTTTGCAGCTTCTTCTGTATTTATTATGCTCTGTGTAAATCATTAACACAGTAAAACACTTGTTCTACCTGGGCAGTGCTATGAGTACGGGGTTGCTGTTTACACTTTCTGCAAAATGCATGGTATGCTCTGTACAGAGATTTTTGTCCACTGTCTAGGCCTACCTTTCAACTGGAAAGACCAACATACACTGAGCAGAATGGATCCTTTGTGGTTTTCTTGGAATTAGATCAGACTCTAAAAGAGGCAAGTAACCTGTAATATTCTGGCTTTTCTTCTTTATGTATTACAAGGCTATGGCAAACCTATAAGCTGATTTAATTAGTGATCCCTTGTTTGAAATGTTAATAGAACAGCTACTGGTTAAAATTTTGCCCACTTCAGCCAATTTTTGTTTTTCTCAAGGGAATAGAAAGATATGAACGTTTTCAGACATGATGCTGTAATTCAATGGATTTAGAGCTTCTGATTCTGTACATTGGACCCTACTGATATTGAACAATGTTTTGCTCATTGTATCAATCTATAGATCTAGGTCACCGTCTCTCCTTCTTTCCTTAGAGCAAAACAGTGAATGTAGTAGTGAGTTTAATATCTTGCTACAAACATAATACCGCTCTTGAACAAAGACAAATCACAACTGGATTCGATTATATATTTCAGTTGTGGCCCATTTTCTCTAACTAAAAAGTGGCAAACATAAACTTCTACTCAGTTCAAGTGTTCAAAAGAGCTGTTTCACACAGCATCAAGTGCAATGGAAAAAAAAACCTTGTGTTTCTGAAAAAGTCTTAGATTTTTTAACTCTGGATTCCATCTACTCAGATAGAAAAAGCTCCTATTTTCAAATACAAACATGCTTCAGAATGGAAGAGATTAATCTTTAAACAGTAATTATTACAAGTCTTTCAATTCCTATTTCAAAACTTAAAAATCTCTGCTTTCATGTTTCTAGTCTAGTTGATTTTTTTTTTTTTCCAAAAACAGACAAAACTAAATTCACCTCAAATTCTGAGATAACAGTCTCAGCAGCAAATATTACAAAAGAAACAATAAATTGCTTAGGAAGTAGTGACTGAAAATCTCCAAGTTTCACATTGCTTAAAAGCAACATATTCCTTCAGCTGAAGAGCAGAAAAAAACCTGGCTTATGATCATTTACTAAGATGTTAGCATAATTTTCATTTAGCAGAGTGTTCACCGAACACTTGCAGAATTGTGTGACTTATATTCCAGACAGATTTGAGCAAATATTTATCCATGATACTCACATACACATTCAAAGAATTTGCAGCCTTTTTATGGACACGTCCAAGGAAGGAAGAAAAGAAAACACTAAATTTTTTTACTGGTTGATTGAGTATAAATTATTTGATCAATCCTAGTGTTTTTACAATCTGTAAGTATCTTAAAATGCAAGGCATTTTTAATGATTGATAATGTTTCCCTTCATTTCAGTGTAGCACTTCAAGAGTATAAAACTCTTCAGAGTCAGCCACAGCAAGGGAAAATAATTCAATGCACTGTAATGCCAGCTACCACATATCATCCATCAGCTTTTTCAGTGCTAGCAAACCACTAGACATGAACATCAAGGACAGTCTGTATCTCAAAAGAGTCAGCTTGAGGCAGCTTAACTGTTTTACCATTGTTACCTGTCATCTGAACTGTGACATGCCGCTTTCACTACTTCTAACTGATGTCAAAATAAAGAGCATAAAAGTAACTGAATAAACCACAAGAACTGAAGTAGTTCCTTTATCTAATAACTTTATACTTACAAATTGCTTCATAAGAAAAACGCTGGTCACAGGTTTTATTTGTGTAAAAAAAAATTTGACTGCCATTGCTGAACAGAGTTTAAGGTTATTCAATCATACAATAAATGAAATTTTGAATATTATGTCCTGCACCAATGGCTGCCCTGTAAATTGTCCTGCAAAAAAGGATCTTGAGCCACTGATGATCTTTGATTAATTCTCTTCGGTGAACTATACTTGCATCTATTTTCAGGATTTTTTCATGCTTTACTATTTGTAATTAAATTAAATTAAATGGGAAATTATTTGCAAAAGGTGTTTTTAACACTCATGTTGATGGTGTTTTTTGTTACAGTGTGTTCTACGTTTCTGTACTTTGTCAGGCATATGTCGGACAGTAGTTTTTGGTTTGGGGTTTTTTGAATAGTTTTCTGGGTGTCTTTTTTAAAGGAAAGCTCTCATCTGCATAATTCCCACCACTGCCATTAAAAATATCCTGTGATTTATGTACTTTGTCACTACCATGTCATAGGAGTTGCAAGCTGGTCATTGCTTTCTTTGGCAAAGATAGTCTATATCACTGCTCGTGCTGTAATCTGGCAGAGCTCTTGTGTTTGTTCATTCATAAAGGTGGTGAACAGACCCAGTCGAGCCCAAAGTACTACAATGGTTACAAAGAGTTTTACTTAACTGGACACAATTTTATCATTTTATGTATCAATGATAAAGAGCACTACAGCAATGGGAATGTAGTGGGGGTGCTGCTCAGAAACACACTTCATATTTGGCAAATGCTGGACTTATGAAGTCGGAGACCTACTGTGGCACAAGAGTGAACCTGGCCTGCAGACCACAATGGCCTGTGGACCTCAGGAACCTTAGAAAGCTGCAGCAGTTTGTTTTTTTTTTTTTTTCTCTGAAAAGGAAAACATTGGCTTCAAAATAATGAAGAATTCATCTGAAGAAAATACTCCAAATGTTTATCACTTCTCTAGATAAATTATCTCGGTATTAAAATTGCATTTCTATGTGTGAATATTTAATGTTCAGAAAGTAAAGCAGGAAATAGAGTAAAATTCTTGGGTAATATTTTCAAATAGTGTTGATCAATTTACTGTTGCTTACAGCAAAACTGTAAGTATTTTTTCTTGTTTGCTTTAGATTAATTGTGGTTTATTTCAACTATAACTTTTTATTAGTTTTTCTGAGAAAGGTAAGAAAACTATTATAACACTTGAAACTTAAATAATTTAGACTTTTAATGCAGGTTTTCTTGCATCATTGTCTTGGTTTAGGGCAAATTTGGGACAAAACTTCCAAAGGAGTCCCTCCAGAGAACAGATTCAAGCGGTCTCTCCCCCAGTTGGCTCAGGAAAAAACTTCCTTGGAGAAAAGTGGGAAAAAACCTTCTTATTTAACCAGCAAAATATTCACAAATATGGAAAAATGAATGAAATTAAACAATAAAACCTCTTGTTGTTCTGAAGAGATGTCAAATTCAGAAAGTCCTTTTCATGGAGAGTAGCTCAGCTCACTCAATCCCTTATCAGTCCCTCCTGCTCTGGAAAATGCCACATCCTGACCCCAGTGTGCCACAGATGTGAGCTCCCAACGTTCTTCTGGGTTTTCAGTCCAGAGCAGGGCTGAACAGTTCCAAGAAAGAGAAAAACCACAGTCCAGGGAACTTCTGTGACTCAGCTGGATAAAAAAACCTAACTAAAAGCAAAGGCGAGCTCTCTCCCACTATCTGTCCTTGCTGCAGACAGCACAGCCCAGGCGAAGGAAAGCTGAAGCTCTTACATATTTTGAAAACAAGTGCCTCAGACATTCCACTGCTTCTCCTCCCCTTCACTCTCAGATCTAGTTTCAAAGGTGCAAAACTTATTTCTAGCCTAAACAGAAGAATGGGGACACAATTCAGAATCATAAAATCAGCCCAGGACAATCATCATTCCATTTAATCCCATAGATTTATAAAAAGGAGTAAGCATATTTCTAACCTTAGACAGTAGAAAGGAAATTTTAAGTATCTTCTCCAGAGAAAGTCAAACGATTTCTGTTCATGTTTATGATGGATTTTAATCTTGTTCACTTTTAGAAAAATAACATAATTTTTCACAAGGAGAACACGCACACACAAAAAGGAAATTAAATAAATTGCATGTTCTCTTTCTGTTGTTTCTTTATTTGCACAAAGCTCTCCAGCTGAAATGTTCTCTATTGAAAGTAATACATTATAAACCATAAATTACACTAAGAGAGGCAGAATATATATTAGACCAAGGTAAAGGAAAAAATATAGAAACTGTATATCCCAGATATTCAGCTATGAGGTACTTTTTTTTTTTATTTGTTTGAGCTATCCTTAGTAGTTTGTGGATTTGTTTTATGACGGTTTAAGAGTTAATTCTTCCTCTTTTGTCTATAAAATTAACTTTTTTTCAGTTGAACAGGAGTCATTTGGATTGCAAGATGTTTTTACACACTTTTAAGTTCTTGGATAACCAGTGATTCATCCTCTGATTTTTCTGATTCTATTTTTATCTTGGAAATATTATATGCATTTAATGATAAATTAATATTCTTTCCTGCAAATTTTTTGAATCATTCTGCTCATAGCTCAGGCTTACTGCACTTTGATGTAGGAGTTCTGCATCTGAATCCCTGAGTATCTACAAATTAATCTTCATGTGACAGGAGAGGCAAATGTATAAATGCCAAAACATTGAAGCTCTTTCCTCCTAGAAAACTAAGGGTAAAGCTTTATTAGCTTTCATTTTACTATATGTCTCCAAATAATGATTGTGACATTGATATTTTGTCTATACTGAAGAAAGGAAATAAAGAACAAAATCAATATTCATTTCAGAGGGACCTGTTCTACTCTTCTTGCCATAGCATAAAGATGTCATGGTTAGTTATGGTTTATAATGAGGTCACAGAAAACAGAAGAAATTATGGACACAAGCAAATAACAGAAAATGAAAACCTCTCCCAGTTGGAGAATACTAATACCATTAATCTCTAGCAAAAACAAACAAACAAACCAAAAGAAAAAGAAAAAGAAAAAGAAAAAGAAAAAGAAAAAGAAAAAGAAAAAGAAAAAGAAAAAGAAAAAGAAAAAGAAAAAGAGGAAACCAAACAGTAACATTTAGAGACAATAATGTTTTTTTCATTCTCCAACATATTATCGGTTGTATGTAAAATATATTTTTGAAATATCCTTTCCCTTTTTCTGAGTTGCTTAACTCATAAACTCTTACACTTTCTTCTTTTCAGTACACTAAAATGTCCACAAATTAATTGTCCAGCATTCTTAAATATCTAGTGTCTTATGAAGAAGATGGCTTAATTTCAAGATTATTAACCTTCTATTTAGACCATCCATTTTACTTTTACTGAGTATTCTTTGAAAACAAACAGAAATTTAAAATTATTTTATTAGTAGCTGCAGCTGATCAAAACATGGGAGAAATATGTTTTGGTTTGAATAATTCCATAATACTTTGAATGTCTTGCCTGGCTTTAAAGATTTGAAAAAATGAATCAGTCTTAGAAATGCATGATGAGGAGTATATGCTTTCTATTCTCCATTCTAAGTCAAATTTTTGGGAAAAATAAACAGGTCTACAAGGTAAATCATATATACATATATATACAGAGGGAGTATACATTTATATATATATATAAAATATATCTACATATAGACATCTGTAGATATATATGTATAGTTTCTTTAAAATGGAAATGACTGTGCAGTAAAAAAATGGATATTGACTTGACAATGATGTGTTAAAAAAAGTTAACCAGAATTTTTGGAAAGTCTTTCAAAACAACAAGTGTTCCCCTTTCCTGAAAGTAGCAGAAGAAATATACTAATATGAAATAGTTTTCTAACAATACTTGCAATTAAGAGCCAGAATGCAGAAAGTGCTGGGGTTTTGATCAAACACACCTCCTGATGAGAGTTCTGAAACCTTATTAATGAAAACCAGATTCAAGGAAGAATCCTAGAAAAAAGCCATATTCAAATATGGTTCTAAGCTCTGTTTAACATGGTCAGAGAAGAAGATAGCAAAGTAATGACCAATAGACCAAACTCAGTGGGAAGATTCCAAAGAGTACTAAAAGAGATAACAACTCTAATGTGGAAAGGTACCTACATGTTGGAAAAGTTTTTGGGAATGTTTAATATCAGCAGTGCTACGTGCACTGACTAAAGTGTTCTAAAATGCAGTGGACATGACAGTGACTAAAAAGGATTTGAGTAAATGGTAAATGTAAAATGTAACTGAAAATGATCTAAAATACAAGTATAAGAAATTCATTTTGTGGAAAAAAGTCAAATTCTAATTAGAATTTCCTCAAGAACATACCCTCAGTGGACAGAAACATTCAGTGCTTGTAGACTTGAATAGGTCTTGGTAGAGAAGGACTGTATTTAAATTTATCAGCTTGCAGAAGCAAAACACAAAGTGTTCCTTTATTCATTCTAGATCTTTTTCAGGGAACAAATGGAACTAAAACCTTTTGTTCATTTCTTTTTCATTTGGCTTCAAAAACAGAATACAGAGCTGACACAAACTGAAAAGACTAATAGAAAGCTATTAGAGTTAATAACAATTTTCATTAAAAATCTCATATTAAAAATCTTAAAGAACACAACTGGTACTGTACTTCATGGTAGCACGATCCAATGCGATTCTTTTTAAGAGCATGGACTCATCGGAGTTAGAATTCTGTGCAGAAAACAGAAATGTAGTGCAAATGCATAGGAAAAAGAAAGGTGGCTGGTGGCATAGGTAAAATGGATATATGAATGATGTCCATGACCCCAGTACAAGATTTATCTATGCCAGAGTTCTGGAAAGTGGGCAGACAGTGGTGGCAGCTGCTGGTGTGGGAGCAATTTTTCCTCATATTTTCCCATCTGCCAGGCAGCAAGAGCAAGCAGCTGAGCTCACCACAGCTTCCTTGTGGCTTTGTATTCCTGCTCCAGCCATTTTCACATTCTCGCCTATAGAGCTGCAAAAATTAATTCTTTTTCTATGTTGGCAAAAAAGTCTTGAGCCAGCTCTGGGGATCTTTCTAAGCAACTTGAAAGAAAAAATTGAGGTAGCAAAACTTCTGGTAATTGTAAAAGTTCCCATTGTCTTCTGCTCTCCATGATATTAAACTAGAAGGTTTTTTTGTGGGATGTTTGTATATCTACACTATCTACACATGCATGCACAAGCTCATACCTTCCTAACTTTGGTCAGAAAAGTTCTATGAAAGGTAGTCATAAGAGTTATTAAGTGTTTCTGGGCTTCTAAAGATGCAAGAAAATGCTACGATTTCCTGCTGTTGCAGTCTTTTCATTATCAAATCTGGGATCCTTACAGCTTTAGTATTGCAGACCTTGGGACAATCTGAGAGGTCTCTTTAGATGATGTTGGAAAACAACAGATGATCTAAATCATGAAGAAAGAAAGAAAGAAAGAAAGAAAGAAAGAAAGAAAGAAAGAAAGAAAGAAAGAAAGAAAGAAAGAAAGAAAGAAAGAAAGAAAGAAAGAAAGAAAGAAAGAAAGAAAGAAAGAAAGAAAGAAAGAAAGAAAGAAAGAAAGAAAGAAAGAAAGAAAGAGAAAGAAAGAAAGAAAGAAAGAAAGAAAGAAAGAAAGAAAGAAAGAAAGAAAGAAAGAAAGAAAGAAAGAAAGAAAGAAAGAAAGAAAGAAAGAAAGAAAGAAAGAAAGAAAGAAAGAAAGAAAGAAAGAAAGAAAGAAAGAAAGAAAGAGGAGGGAGGAGGCAGACCGACAGGAAGATTGACAGAAACATACAAAACATATCACTACTCATGGGTCCCAACAATGCCTTGTCCATCCCCTCCACCTGGTCTTTTTGGTGGTGAGGGTTCCCCACAGAAAAGTATAGAAATGAAAGGATTAATATACATTTGGGCCAGGTGGTAACACCCTGGTGCCTCTCCTGGGGAGGACAAGTTTGATGCTGTCTCTTGCAAGATGTGGACCAGTTGCATCATTTGGCATCATGTGCAGTGCTCTGCTGCAGGGCCTCAGGGATGAGTCTGGGGGAACTTCAGGGAACTTTGATGGATTGTGACACCTCCTCTGCTGCCCATTCATGTGCATGTCCTATGGATGTGGCCTTCCAGGGTGGGGGGTTGATTTCACAGCTGAGCCAGTTTGGGTAACACCCCAGACCCTTCTCCTCCCCACTTTGGTCTGGGGGTCTGTGCAAGCCTGGTAGCAGATGAGCCTGGAGCTATGGCCTCCATCCCAAAGCTGCTGGGCTTGATCCTCCTGTGGAAGCATCCTCCCAGCCTCATCAACTACTTTGCCGATATGCTTAAAATAAGTCTCAGCTTTTCTTACCTGGAATAGCCTTAGGCGTTTTACCTCACTTTGCCATAATAAGCAAAAGTCCTTAATAAAAATGTTTAAGCAATAAACCATAACATTTCAGTCTCTGGCAGGAGGTATGAACCAAACTGCTAATTTATACTTCTAGAATTAAGTTTTTTCTTGCAATAGAAGCACATTTCCACAGAGAAAATCATGTCTATATGGATTTCCACTCAAATGACTGTGGTAAAATGTCAGGCCATAAATATTTGAAATATGCAGATAAGTTATAAGGAGTTTGAAGAAAAACAGTGTGATTGATCAGACATTCTGAATGAGAACTGAAGTAGTCTATCTAGGAGGAAAAGTTGGAGGAGAAAGGTTAAATCTCTAAATACATAAAAAGACAGCTGTAAAACAGAAAGGTATAATCTGTTCTCCATGTGCACTGTCAATAGAACGACAATAATGGATTTGAAAGGGAATAACGCAGGTTAATGTCCTAATCTGGAGGGAAAAAAAAAGACAAATGGTAAATGTAATTATACACTTTAATGAAATGCCTTGAAAGATTATAATATCTCCATCACCAGAAATTTTTAAACAAGTAAGAAAAATATGTTATGAAAGTTGATAGTTGTCACGACTTAGCCCCAACCTGCAACTCTGCAGCAGTCAGTCTGTCACTCACTCCACTGCCCACCTTCCCCCGGGTGGGGAGCAGAATGAGAGAAAGCTAGAGATGAAAAGAGTTTAATAACTGAAATAACTGAAACAAAATACATATGATACTAGTAGTACCAATACTATTACTATAACAACTGCTCTTCCTAATTTATAGAAGTATTGATAATTGCAATGAAAAAGAGAGAGTGGGACAATGAAGAATCATCAGCTGTAGTGGGACATCAGGTACAAAACTATCGCAGGAACCTGAACGTACACAGATCCATGGGACCTGATGAGGTACATCCAAAGGTCCTAAAGAAGTTGGCTGAGGAAATCACTAAGCCACCATCCACCATATTTGAGAAGACATGGCAGTCTGGTGAAAATTCTCAGTGACTAAAAAAGGGGAAAGTTAATGCCCATTTTTAAAAAGCGAAATAGGGAAGACCCAGGGAATTACAGGCCTCTCAGCACTGTTGCCCAACAAGATTATGGAGGAGATGCTCCTGGAAACTATGCTAGGACACACAGAAAATAAGGAGATTATTGATGACAGCCATTGTGGCTGCCATAACAGCAAATTGTGCCTGACAAATTTCTTTTTCATCGATGATGAGGTTACAGCAATGATGAATGAGAGAAGGGAAACTGATTTGATCTACCAGAAAAAACTGGGATTAAATTTCACTGTGTACATCTATATGAATAAATACATATGTATATGTATGTGTATATGCATATGTACATGTATATGTATTTGGATACTTCGATTTTCTAAAGAATACAGCCAGTGTTTCTCACTAACCTAACAATTAAGATTTTTTTGTCTGCAACACAAAGTGTGCTCGTAAGGAATATAGGAACGTTACATTTTTCAAAGGATTAGACAACTAAGGGAAAGTACCTAATAGGCCTTAAAAATGTGTGTAACAGCTAATGAACCTTTCTCTCATTAAAGTAATTGAGACTTATACTAATAAAGTCATTTTTTTCATCAATTTCTTGTAGACTAAAGTGTAAGTGATTATGAAATATCTCTGTTAATGGGATGCTAATCCAACAAATGTTGGTTTACAACCTGTGCAGTTCACTAGCACATGCTTTATTCTCAGCTGGAGTGCCTCTAACATGAGTACAACTTTGTAACCTTCAGAAATATGAATCCCTTTTTCAATCTATCAAATATGTGGAATAATCTCAGAAGGTTTTCATTAGGTGTCTTCATTCTTCAGAGAGCATTTCCTTCATCATGACATTTCTTTAAGAATAATGTTTTTCAATGTTTATTTAAAACACATGAGAATAGATAGTCTTGGTTATAAGCTAGTGCTGTAGTGGGTGAACTGACTCATCCTAACATGGCAATTCTTATCTTCTCTTATGTGTTATTTCCTGGGAAAAAACAATTACATTGTTAAGGTGAAATGTTTAGAGAGTCCCCAGCTCAGTTTTGTTAACAAAGGAAATTAGCTGGAGACCCTAGAATATTTCCTACAATCTGACAACCTAGGCCTTGACCATGGTGGAGATCCAGGAAAAAATATAGCTTGTTCATCTCAATATTTCAAATTATAGTGAATAAAAAAACCTAGTGATTGTCTCAATTTCAGGGCTGTACAGAGAAATTATTTTTGCAGTGATAAATTATTTGCATGCAAGTGTACAACTGGATATATTCACTGTAAGACACAAAAGATAAAAGAGGTTTTAGAAACAAAACAACACAGTCAGTTGTTTGGTGACATTTCTCAGTGGGAGAATCCATTGGCAGCTGTTCAACACCATTTGTAAGCTAATATTAAATTAAGTCCAAATGTAGGCAGTCCTTAACCGTACTCTTCCACCCAATTATTGACAACATTTGGGTGATTTAATGCAAAAAAATATATATTTTACAACTGAACTCCTTGCCTCATTAATTTTAAACTACTTAGGCTCTCTTCCAGCCTTCTCAACTTTCACATAACTACAGCTCAGATTTGATTTAAATCAAAGAACATGCATATCACAGGACTACCATGGGATAGTTTCATCTTTCCCAGCCTGCAGATTTGTTGGTGTCATGAAGAACACACAGACAAATAACAAGATGCTATTTACCACGTTTTCACTTTTGAGTGATTGAATAAGACTGGACTGGTAGAAACTGAAATGTGATGTAGAATTTGAGGTGTGTACTTAAAGTACTTAAAATAGTTTCCATCTGAAATATCCCTAACCACAGCTGCCAGAACCTAGGCAGTAAGCAGTTACAAATATTTGGACCAGTTTTTTTCTAAGTACTTTTACCTTAATATCTAAGAAATGTTTATTTAAATACAATTTAAGTGTTTTCAGTGTTTCAATTTTTGCTTTGTCAGGTTCAGAAAATTATTTCATATAAGCATCTTAATATTAACTGCAAATTTTATTAATGCTTAAATGGCAAGATTTTTATCGTATTAAGTTTTATATGGGAGCAGTTTGTAAGTATGCCTGAATTCAGACAATTTAATATTCAGAAGAAACATTTTTCATTCATCATACTTTGTGGTTTTCACCCATTTCTAGTGTTTCTTCAACAATAACAATGCACAAAATAGTAGAACAAGTACATTATTTGCCTGGGAGCTTCACAATTTATTCTTCACCTGCAGAGAAACCCAAGCATAGTCATAAGGCTGAGGATTTCCAGATCAGAAATCTCAATCTCCTAATGTCTCCTCTCTCACACTTTCACAAGCAATCAGACACAAGAACAGTTCGTTTTATTTTACTCCAAAATTAGGCAAGTGTAAAGCCATTTCCTGTAGAATATCCTTCCCTCAATATCCTACTTGTTCTGGAAATAAAGTGTCCTGAAGTGATAAAAATTACTTTTAAAATTAATAGATAAATGGAATATTGCATTTTTCCTTAAAATAATCCTATATTTTTATCTTGATATTTTTATTTAATAAATAGTAAAAAATTAATTTCTTCCTTCTTCCCTTAATGATTGTGTTATGGCTTACTATTATAGCTCAATATGCAACACAGCAACGAGGCACACATGATACTTAAAAAGGTATTTATCTCCTTAAGTCAGTGGTAATTCTTCTGAACTCTAAATGGTTTTAATTTCTGTATTAGATGCAGCCACGTGCCACAAAATTATTTTCCACAGTAAGATAAATAGAATTCAGATCCATCTAATGCAGATTTTATGAATACATTGATTTCTAAATAATAACAGCACTAAACCATGTCAGTTACAAGACAAAACAAACAAATAAAAAATAGATTATGGTAAAATATGTATCAGAGAAGAAAGGATTTAAAGAAAGATAAGTTGTTAAAAAGAACCTTTGGCTTTGGTTTGTTTATTTGGGGTATTTTTTTGTTTGTTTTAAGATAAAGCCTTCTATTCCAAGCATACAGGAAGAAGCACTTGAAAGAAAAAAAGAATGTTCTGCATTATAGACCAGCAAGCTTATTTAGTCAGGTTCAGGTCAGCAGAAAAAGTTACATACTCCACTTTATTAAAAGTTCAGGCCGATTTATTGATTTGATAGGTAAGGAAGGAAGGTAACAACAGACAAAAAGAATTTAAGAGAGCCTGGATATAAGATTGTAGGAGAAAGGCCTATAACCACTTGTAGCCTGGGTTTTGTTTCTCTTAGGACTTTACATCTGACAAGTGACAGGCCCTTTGCTGTATGGTTGATTACTTTGGTAACCTAGCTGTGTTAAGAATGGATATATATCCATCTGAGAACAAAAGAAAGAAAACCAATGACTGACCTGAAAAGAAGTGGAATTTTTTCCGAAGTTTTCAGACACTTTCATCAGTGCCTGGTCTAGCATATTTTGTCATGCTGGTATTTTTATCTTCAGTTCATAGCAGGAAGCTCTGTAACTTGAGGTTTCTATTGCCTCTGTTGCTGTTGGCTACTACTTTCAGTACGTGGGGTTTTTATAAGTTTTCAAGGGCTAAGCCCGTTCATATAGCAGTCCTTTGTTACAAAATAGCTTATTTGTTCATAGAGGTAGTCTTTGAATTAAACTTTAAAATACTTACTGCCTTCTTACTTTTTATATCCAAGGGTGAAAGGAATATTTTTTTATGTGCAATGCTAGTACACTGTCCTTGACCTTATGTATACTGCAACCATGCTATGCCATGACCTACAAGATCAATGAAACCAAAGGGTTTTAGAGTTTGATCTGAGGAATATAGCACCATAATTTAAAACGAAGTGAAGTATGATTTGAGCACAACCTATTCTTCACTGGTTGCAGAAGTTCACTGGCAGAAAGTTTTTCAAAGTAGGAAAGTCAAATGTGACCAGGTGTTTGTAACAGCGGAACAAATGAAGAATTCTTCCAGATGCATTCCTTTTCTCTAAAGCTTTACCTGATGTATTCCAGTAGAAGAGTATATAAGCAGGTTCCTCTTATGAAAAAATGCAGGGAAGAAACCAACTGAGGCTAGTTTCTTCTGAAGAAAATATTGACTGTCTGACCTCTTTCTGCTTTTTACTCACTGGCAGCAACAATTTGCATCTAATGGCTCATTTTCAAGAAGCATGAGACCTATTTTTAGGGTTTGTGGAAATTGCCAACACACTTAACAGCTTAGAGTGTTATGAGGAGCAGACTGTGGGAAAGACACATGTATATCACAGACATCCCAATAATGTAGTATTTCAAATGTGTGTGATGAGTAATGAGATACTTTTCTGTTCTTGGCCCTAGAACACTCACATCACCTCCAACGGAATTGATAAGATCTCTCAGATTTGTATATGTGCATGTGCCTGTAAAAATACATATACATGTAACTATACACTCACTGGAGGGACAACACACAAATATTTCTGTGTTCAATCTGGATGATGAGAAAATACAGTTTTTAGAAAAACACTTTATCACCTTTCCCATTCCCCATGAAGAAAGAGTACTTCTAAAAGACATAGAAAATGACAAGTGTCAGCTAGGTGGCCCACATTTCTATCATTGCAGATTTGAACATTTTCTATAGCTTTGTGCCACCTAATAGATCCTTTTTACCTCAGCTATAAATTAATCATTCTTTGATGGTACAAGATCAAACACAAGGCAATGCTACACTAAAATTCACTTACTTGTGTGTGTTTGCCATATTATTAAGAGAATAATTTTCAGTCCTTTCTTTTTCTCCTCTGTGAAATATAAGTTCAGACAACCTGGCAGAGATATAAGCGAATTATGTATGTAACTAAAAGAGGAATGAATGTTCTTCATTACTGTAGTAGAAAGAGTAATACTTGCACAGGATCCAATGCCAAAGAAATCTGCTAACTGGAAGAATCTGAAGATCTGATGAAATTGCAGCTGCAGCTTCTATTAAATTTACCACACAGGAGTCTTTCATATTACTTCTCTGAAAGATACAACCAAACAGCAACTAGTTACAGAAACATGAAAAAGATCCAGCAAACCAGATAGCTACATAATAATAGTGAAAAATATAATAATACAAAATAGTTCAAAGGCCGATAATTTTCTGGAGAATTCAGAAATCCTTAACAAATTATTGTAATATGAACACTTACTGTGTAATCTGAACACTTTTGGTAATGGTGGTGTACCTCACGAGAATATATTCTCTTTCAAATTTTATGACATACAACCAATTACTCCTTTTATTTATTGATTTTTTTTTTCTAGTAAGCCTGCACCTGATGAGGAAACAGGCTTAGAGTTTTAAATACAAAGAGACTAAGTGAAAATATAGTTAAAATCATTTATGCTTCATATTCTTTCATAATGTAGTTGATCCATCTGTTTCTCCAAAGGCAAAAATCAATCATTATGTGCTGATAGATTTTTTTCCTCCACCATTTTACAAAATATCAGTTCACTTTACCTTTAAGTGCCTTGATAGAACTAGATTTACTTTGTTGCCTAGCTTGAATTGCTGCCCAGAGTGTAGAGTCTCTCCCTGATGCACCGAAAATGGGGATCATATTGAAGGAGGTAACTGGTTTTACTGACCGAAAACTGGAGTAAGGAGCTTTTAATTTACCATATTTCAGATTCAGATGAAAGTAACCAATTAGCTAAAATTGCAATTGACCCCATCTAAGTAAAATAAATAAATAATTGCACTGTTGAACATTGTTGGCTCTGCATGCAGGAATGGTAGATATAGATATCCATGTGGAGAGTCCAAATCCACATTTATCAATTTACCATCACAAAATCAAAGCTATTTAAATAATTTCTTTATGCTGGACAAGAAAGTACAGTGGAACTTTGGATCATGCAAGGTGAAAATGGGTGCTGTTTGACTTTCTAATGATTATTGTTAAAGTTACAGCAATCAGTGCTTCTCAGTAAGTCTGTGCATAATGAGCAAACAAGTGTTTTCAGGACAATATACTAAATATAAGAAAACACAGTCTGATTCTGAAAAACAAATGTGATGTACTTATATCATGCTTTAGTCCCAGACAGCAGATAAGCTCCAGGCAGCCTCACACTCACTCCTCCCAGGTGGTATTGGGGAGAAAATTGGAAGGGTGAAAGGTAGAAAACTTGCAGTTGGGATAAAGAGAGTTTAATAGAGAAAGTAAATATCATACACATAAGCAGAACAAAACAATTAATTCCCTCCTTCCCATGGGCAGGTAAGTGTACAGCCATCCCCAGGAGTGCAGGGCCACATCACACTCAATGATGACTTTGGAAGACAAATGCCACCACTCTAAATGTCCCCTCCATTCCTCCTTCTTCCCCCCACTCTATATGCAGAGCATGATGTCATACGGTCTGGAATATTCCTTTGTACAGTTTGGGTCACTGGATGTGTCTTCTCCCAGCCTCCCACGTACCTTCAGTACCAGCAGGGCAGTGTGAAAATGTCAGAAAATGTCATGTGAGCCCTGCTCAGCATCAACAGAAACATCTCTGTATTATCAACCATATGTTCAGCACAAACTTACTTGTAAGGCTAGATGGATGTATGAAATAATTTTTAAATGAACATTCTATAGATTTAGTTTTGCATTGGGCAATAGGTGTGAAATAATTCATCTCCTTATCACATTCTGACTAAGGCTGGTACAAGTACAAATACGCCTGAGAAGAAGCACAAAAAGTATGTCCTATAATCCCTTCTGTCCTTTACTATTACCATGTGTAGTGGAGAGATAAATGAACATATTTGAAAACACACCAAAAAAATGCAAGAATTCTAGCCCCGCTGACTTTAATGAAAAATTCTATGAACTTAGATCCTTAAATACTTGCCTCTGGAATCTTCTGATTTCAAGAATTATACTTTAATAAAAGAATTTGAAAGTAATGAACAGGAAAGAAGACCAATATCTATGACCAGTCTGGAGCTGATTCTAAAGCTCAGAAGAAATATATGTTATTTTAATTTTGTTGTTAATCTAGTTCACTAGGAAATGCCAGAGAACATTTTTATTTTAGAGTATTTCAACTCTACTTCCACTTACAATAAAGTTGTAATGATTCATAAGTATATCTGGATTCACTATTTGTCTCTTTCAGATGATATTTTAATAGCCGATTTTCACCATTTTTAATAGAAAGCAAGTTGATAAAGCAATCGGATTGTATGCAAGAATTTGACTTAAAGAAGTGCAGTCAGACATCTTACACAGAATTTTTCATTTTTTTCACATTTTTTTTATTTACAATTGAATCAGATGAAGAAAACCTAGCTGAGAAAGCATCATCATAATGTTCAATACTAAAAAATAAAACCATCAGTATACAGCCACCCCAATCCTCTTTCTTTCTTTCTATAAATTATAAACTTTACATTTATATGGCAAACATTACATCTGAGGGTATCATTATGTAAATATGCTGAAAAACTATTATAAAAGCATTTAATGTATAATATTATGGAGATAGAAATTGTTATTGTAATGCTATCAACTCTATATGTTGAATGTCCGTGAGAGTTCAGCTTGTTAGACATTCTTTTGACTATAAAAATTATGTGATACTAAGAAATTGACAGCACAAATACAATTTTTGCACTGTTTCAGATTTAAATAATGCTACTACTCTATGAGAAAAATTCAGATTAGAGTTTTCATAAATTCCTTTTTAATGCAGGGATCTGGGCAGATAAGAGGAATAAAAAGAAACAGGCAGACACTGGGTCAGGTGTTCAAATACTGAAGAAATAATGATTTTATTAGAAAGTGCTTTAAAGAACTATTGTAAATGTTTGTATTGTCAAGATAAAAAGCCAAATGAATAACTTGATAAGATTACTCAAACCAGGTACAGGTGACAGGTACAGCTTTGATGAAGATTATCTAAAAGGGCAGGATTACACAGTTACTTGATAACTACATACCCTTTTTTCTGTTGACAAAATTATATAAAGTTGATAGGAAACAAGCTGGAGAATAATTTGCTACTTCAGGTTAGTAGTTTAAATTGCATTACCTTGATAAAGCAGGACATTTGCAGATTTTGCTCTATTTTATACGAATTATGCAAATTCAAATGTGAACTCTAAGAACAATTGGAATATTATGTGTAAGAACTGATTTTAAAGAACACAATAAATTATATTGCCTCAGTTCTAGGCAGTTGTCAAGAAGAAGTAAACAAAGTTAAATGAAATTAAAACTGTGTTCTGTGTATGTGGGTGGATATATAGCATCAAGTACACAAATATTGGCCCATAAATGAACAAAGTAAAATGTGACCAAGCAAAAAGGAATACTTTTGGATTACCTTTAGCTGCAGGCTGATGGCAAGTTGACCATGAGCCAGCAGTGCCCTGGCAGCCAGGAGAGCCAACCCTGTCCTGGGGGCATCAGGCACAGCATCACAGGCAGGCAGGGGAGGGGATTGTCCTGCTCTGCTCTGAGCTGGGGCAGCCTCACCTCCAGTGCTGGGGGCTGCTTTGGGTGCTGCAATGTAAGAAAGACATTACACTGTTAGAGAACATCCAAAGGAGGGAAATGAGGATGATGTAGAGTCTGGAGGGGAAGCAGGTGAGGGCACTTGGTCTGTTCAGCCTGGAGAAGACCAAGGAGAGACCTCACTGTGGTCTTCAAAATCCTCACAAGGGGAAGTGGAGGGGCAGGTACTGATCTCTAAACTCTTGTGACCAGAGACAGATCTTGATGAAATGGCATGAAGCTGAGTTAGGGGAGGTTTATCTTGGATATCAGCTCTTCACCCAGATGGTGATCAGGCACTGGAACAGGCTCCCCAGGGAAGTGGTCACAGAACCAAGACTGACAGAGTTCAAGAAGTATTTGGACAACACTCTCAAGCACGTGGTGTGACTCTTGGGGTGTCCTGTGCAGGGCCAGAAGTTGGACTTCATGATACTGATGTGTCCCTTCCAACCCAGCATATTCTGTTATTCTATGATTCCATACACTTTTGAGCACCCAATGAGTTAAATAAAAGTTGTTTTATCTTATCACTTCAGAATATCAACTTAAAGGTAAAGAGTAAAGCAAGAATGACTTGCATAACACAATTTTATTAAATATATTAATCTGTTTTTACTTTAATAAGTGCTATTTGGCTTGTGCATTGTTAGAAAACCTCTGTCTTCGAAAAGTTAAATCTCAGAACAATGCCAAAGACACCTCAGCCTGAAGTCCTGATTTTTCACTAAATTTTACATTTCTCCAGACCTTCTTATTGCAGGCTTGAGACCTGTTCATTATAGAATCAGTGAATCATAGAATATCCTGAGTTGCAAGGGACCAACAAGGATAATTGAACTCCAGCACTACAAGGCAGTAACTCTACAAGAGCTGTAGAGCATCCTTAATATTGTATAACACTGACAGCAGCTGAGCACAGTATCACTAAGTACAGATAAATCAATCATTCCATGAGAAGCCAAGTCATAAATACAATCACACTATTTTATTAGAAGCCAAGAATTGTCCAGATGAACCCTGCAAGTGCCTTCTACAAATTTAGAAATTCAGTCATTCTTGGGTGAGACCTTAAGGTGTGAAATGAGAAGAAAAAGAAAAAAAAACATCATTCACACCTATGGCATTTTTAAATTGGTACTTGTCGATGTGAATCAGAATATACAACAGAGAGAAAAAATAGCAAAGTTTCTAAACCCAACATAAATTATATAAATATTATTGGGAAAACAGCCCTTAAAACCACTGGGATGCTCCAGCTATGTAATTAATAATTTGCTGAATAGTTCCCCAGTACAAAAAGATCTGTGACATTCAGTAAACATTAAACTCCAGCAGAAACAGCATACATTTGAGACATACCATGAAACAAATGATCAGCTCACTTAAGCACATAAGTTCAGACACTCTTGAAGCTCAAGAGTATTTCTGTAGTTAATTGACATAATCTCTGCAGGGAGGATATTTTAAAAAGCAGGATTAGATTACACACAGTTACCCTTGAAACTGAGTAAAAATGTTGTTACACAATGAAAGAAAATCTTATCAGGCAGTCATTTATTTTTTGAAGTTTATTAGAAGGTTCAGACATCCTAGTAAATTGCCATTCTACTCTGAAAATTAGTCTGCTTTTGTGAAAAGAAGGATATGAGTGTATGAAACAGTATTCACAGAGGATGAACATTGAGCTAATACTGTTCTGATTTTCTTGACCTTTAAAGGAAAGAGATATTCATTTTTATAGGCTGTAATAACTCTAAACCATATTCTGCTAAAAACTCTCCAGGGTCAAAAGCTTCCCTACAAACATTTATGTTAGGGACAACATAAGTTTCCAAGTAAGTTTTTTAATTTTTCTGACTTTAGCAGTTTAAAAGACAATGTGTCAGACTTCCTACTCCCTGTAGGAAAGGAATCAGGGGTCTGTCCATCCTAGCTCTCCCAGCTGGCAAGGTACAATCCTTTTAGTCAAAAGAAAACAAACTTTTACTTATTCCCTACAGATATGAGCATTTCTGCAGTCTCACAGCTTCTGTCTGAAGATATTTTTTTCTTGTGGCTGTTATAATATTTAAAATAGGATTCATTGTGTTAGGATAGATAGATAGATATGCATGCACATTGACCATTTTCTAGTTTTCACTCTTGTTTGACTATAACTGAAGAGTAAATTTAATGTCAAGGTTTTTTGATTTAATTTTTTATTATTATTTTTTATGAAGTGACTCTAAAAGATGCTAGATGAATTAAAAATACATTTTTAAAAAGGGATTGTTTTCAAATATGTGGTATTTAATAGCCTGGTTACTGGCCTTCAGAACATGTGCAAATTTTTCATTGTTGCTTGATTACAACTTAAAAATATTTTGCTATGTCAAAAACAAAGAGAGAAAAAAAACATTTTAGCATATAACAGAAGTCTGCTTGTAACCTTCACTGTGCAGCTGCTCTTTATCAAAGTATTTCTGATGACCTGTAACTCAAAAAACAGCTTGACAGGTTTAAATTCACAATTTGTGGGAAATATACGCATTTGGGTGCCACTCTGCAACAAATCCATTTCCACTGCAGAGGCGATAATCTACATAAACCATACAAACCTTCATATCTAGGATTAGCTCTTGTTAATCCTCTTTTTACTTCTCTCCACTGTCTTTCGGTTCCCTGCTGCACCAAGCATAAACGATTTGCTTTCATATTTTAAGTCCTTATGACCTATCTCTGCCCAACCTTTCATCACTCCTGTGACAGGAAGACATTGACCCCCACCTACAGTCTTGCACGCAGTACCTGTACGTGTATTTGGTGATATTTACCTGCTTTTCAGCAAAGAAGTTCCCTCCTCTTCCCAAACCATCTTGAGGGAACAAGCAGTATATTCTTTTCATTCTGACCTCTCATATCTTCAAAATTATGACATTTTCTTTCTTCAAATCCCTTTAATTTATTCTGTATTTTGTAGGCAATAATGGGTGGGCAAATGAGGTGTTCTGACTCAGGTCATAATTTCCCCCATTCTCGATATCCATAATTCTACTTCATCTACTAATATAGTAGTACAAAGCTGTGTTGGTTTTTGTGCTACAGCTCATTCTGTGTACTTGTTTGTTAAAGGGGTAGTTTTCACCAGAACCAGTCAAACACATTTTTTCACTTTCTTCTTTTTAGAATGTTGATATTCTAATATATCTGGTTTTGGAAAATTTCAAGTATCCTGAAATGCATTGTAGTGTCTAATTTCAGAATGAGTACTTGGATTCTGATGCTGGAATAATAAATAATAATATATCAATCTAGAGGCTCTGACAGAATATTCTGACCAAAAAAAAAAAAAATGTTATTGACATGGAGAAATTCTATCTTAGAGTATGAGTTACATATTAAAGTAATTTATCCTCTTCCTGAAAGTCCAAAGTACCCTCTCATTTGGCAGCTGGCAGCCTAAAGAAATTAGGGACATTGTTTTATTCTGACCATAGACTCTGAATGTGACAACCGTCCACACTTCTTTTCTTGTTTATCAACAGGCCTTTTCATGTACACTGCCTCACCTCCTATCCAATCTTTATTGAAATACTAATATTTTATAAACTCATTTTTCTGACATAGTAAAATACATCTAATAGAAAAAAAATAAAATTAATCTAAGTGAACAGGTGCTGTCTTCTACTTTGACTTATACCAGCATTTTGGAAATTAAACATGAAATTTTAACTATTTCTCTTCCTCCTTGTTTTTTTTTTTTCTATGGTAAAACCTATTTTATGACTACTAAACAATCACTGTAGTTGATGCTTTTCTGTTTTCTGTAAGCAAAAAACATACAGACAATACATCAGTCAGACCTGACAAAGACTTTGTATCAAGCTCAAATGTCATGCCATTTAGGCCTTCATAGCATTTAAAAAGCAACAACTTGCATCTTTCCAGCAGAACGCAATCACATAATTTCTCAGTAACATTCATCATTAAAGTATAAATTAACTGTACTCTTCCTAGCTGAAAATAATAAAAAATCTTTTCAGTCTCCCTGTGACAAGGTGCTATCTATTGTGGAGGTTAACAGAAAAGGCTAGAAATACATTTTTCAATTTTTTAAGACTCGTGTCATTTGTCAACCTCAATTTCCATGTAACATGCAAGAAGATGAAATTATAAAATGCTGCTTTACAAAAAAAGTTTGAGACAATAAAAATATATGCTCATCTGGGTATGTTACTATCAATTCATGATTTTCAGGGGGGAGAAAAATAATTATGCTGAGCTGGCTTTTGTGTGAAGAGTAAAATTTGAATTATAAACATGTTTTATATTTATAATTGTTATCATTTGTCTGCATTTTAAAAGGGGAATTATAATGGTGAATAAAAGGTGCAATTAACCTTTCCGTGTAAGTTTGCATGAGTGATAACACAAATAAATTCCTTCTGATTTTGTTTTTGAAATCTGATAACCTATTTAATGGACTGCAATAAATAGCTGATAAGGCAAAATGTTAATCTCTGCAGTTGCTCAGTTTCCAGGGTCTGGCTATTGGTCTACAGACTCAAACTAGTATGGATATATATGTATACATATTTGAGTAGAAGAGGTTTTTTAAAAGGATGTAAGAGAGGAGGGAAAATAGATGTATCAGTATTTGCAAGTATATAAGCAGCATGGATTTTCCTTTGCAGATACTGGTGCTTCTGAAGAAAGTGTTCTGTGAAAATCAGACCAGTTTTGTGAGAGCCTATGAAGATGTGGTTGGACACAAATTATTATGGTGGAATTCATTCTGAAAATAAATACTTTACTTCATCTTTCTGAAGTGCTGCCATAAAGATTACTAAATTCTTAGACTTTTCCTCAGTGGGACACCAGTAATCTTGAAATGCTTAATCCTGGATTAATTCTCAAGCTTGTCAACTTTACTGGAGAGTCTTGCATTGTCCTTGATTAGCATTGTAATTATGTTACCATGTCCCAAAACCATATTTTCCACCTCATTGACATTTCACTACGAAGTGTTCATCTACCCTGCAAATCCATTGCATATTTCTTTAAATACCTACACTGAGTCCCACAGACCATCTATTTTTTTACATTACATGTACAGAACCGTAACTTAAGCAAATTAAGCTTCAGTGAGCCAAGTTCACACTCAGCAACACACTTAAATTCAGAATATCATGAATACTGGGAAACAATGGTTTTTATTCTCTAATCTGTGATTACAGTAGGTGTATAGAATTTTCAATCTTTAGATCAGATCAGAAATCAAACATGGCTGAGTTCATTCTAGATGTTAAGAAAGAAGTAAAGACCTTCAGAGTCTTCACAAACAAGATAAAAGCTTAGCTTGAAGAATGTGCAGATGATTTCTAGCTTTTCTGTATCACAAATCCAGCAGTTTTTACAATTCACACAATTTTATGGAAAGATAAAGATGTCTAAGAGGAAGGGGGTTTTGTTTGGTTTGTTCTTAGTGCTTAATTGCCTAAGAATCTTTTAACACTTTTTTTTTTTTTTTTTTTTTTCTATTTATTTTACATTTGATGGTACCATTCCTTTGGCTGTTTTTTCATGACAAATTAATTGCTGTGGAGCAACTGTCCAGCTGTTTTATCAAATGACCTCTGGGCTTTATTTTTTGGAATAAACAAAGCTGTAATACAATATCAGTGGGAGATGTGGATGTTCACACCTTTAGGAAAAACAGAAGAGAAGTCATCTTATTGCCAGGCTGACTGCTCACAGAAGATGAATCACATAAAATATACAATTAGTTATATTTGAATTGATCTTGAACTGTGTATATTGTGTATATTTGCTGACTTTATTCTAGCAAGAACAATCCCCTCACATCTTAGATGAAGGAGAGTAAGAAGAATAGGAATTTGAAGATATAATTAGCAATAATGTAATTTATTTATTACTGTAATTAGCCCAGTAAGTGAATGCTAAGAGATTCAGCTGATGGAAGTTGTAAGCTTTCATGGTTAGGAATTTGTTTCTAATATTTAAAGTCTTTTAACTTACACACTCTTTGAGTTATTTCTTTGTATGAAAGAATGCCTTGAAATTTCTCCCCATAAAAAAATACATTATGGTTATTTTTATTGTGTAAAATTAAAAAATTAATCCTGCCTGTACAACACTAATTGTATCTTATTCATAGTAGCTCTAAGGTACATGTTGTCAATATAATTCTCTTGGTTAATGGGCTTTAGTCAATGACCTGAAATGTCTGCATGCAGAAAGCATAAATATTTCTTGATGTCTTTCTTATTTAATAACATGAATATAAAGACTATGGCCAGGCTTTTTTTTTTTTTTTTTTTTTTTTTTTTAATAAGTTCTCTTTTAATGTGTTTTCTTGAAATGCTTGTTCCATGCAATATGTGCAAAACTGTACAAAATATGACTGAAAGAACTTCAAAATTCTATGCCATGCCATTTCACATGTAAATCCTCATTTGTCAAGACCAAAGAATTTATCAAATGTTATGCACAGATTTGTTGTCTAGTTACAGCTCTTCAAAAAGAGTTCTTTCTATTTAATTGAAAATAATCTCAAAGTATTCTAAAGGAAAAATATTTTCATGATTATTAATTGATTAGTATAAAAATCTGGAGTAGTGTATAGGCAATGTTGTCAAAATAATCAGGGACAGAGTTGTCCATATTGCACTTGAGTAGGCAATGGACTATTGCTGAAAATTAATCTGAAAAATTAATTTGGCAAGGTTCAGATCTGGAAATTCCCATATTTAGTGAATCAAAAGATAAATCTGAAATGCACATCAAAACATCTTATCACCAATCATGAAAACATATGAGAAGCCTTGAAAACAGCAGGGTGAAGAAAACCGACATATAAGGCCTCTGTAGGGTACCATGAATGTCAGCTTTGATCAATGTTGACAAATTTGTTCATTCAGCCCTTTCCTGCTACAACTCAAAAATATTGAAAAAGCCTTAGGGGGATATATTTTTTGGAAGCAGGAGTAAAACGGTAGTACAGAATGTGACCATTTATCACATAACATTGCTTGAAAATTAGGCAACATATAGATACATCATGAGCAGAAAATGTCAGCCTGCACACTGTTACCAAAGTTTTACCTAGGCATTTGAGATGTCACCCAAATCCAAGCGCTGAAGTGCTTAGGGAAAAGAGTAAAGTGGGGACTTGACATGAACCTTAGGCCATCACATATAAAACATACCTGGGGTCATCACTTTACATGACCTCTCTTGGAGGAGGCTGGAAAGAAAGAAATGAAACCTTGCAGTTCTGACTTGTAAAATGAGAACCCACAAAGCGAGTTAGGAGGTGTTTGTTTGCGTGATTTTTTTTTTAGACCCGGAAATAAAACTTTTCTCTCAAAAGACAATAATCCAGTTTCCTAAAGAAGACAATAGTACTATCAGTAAAGTAGAGCATTTTTATCTATGTTGATGCAATTCAGGCTATGACACTAACTCTCCACTGATTGTTTGCACAAGCTCAGAATCAGAGTCCTTCTCCTCCCTCAAAAATCAAATAATTTTTAAAATAATATAATACCTCTAAAAATGCCCTTGTATCTGTGACAAGCTATTGATAAAAGGAAAAGACCAAGTGATCGTGTGGGGTTTTTTCTGTTATATCTTGACAAAAGCCATATTGCAGATTTGGTCAGATGAGTAAACTGAATCATTCTTTTCTGAGATTTATCTCAGAACTTTTCTGATTGAGCATTTTCAGTAGCTGGGAACTAAATTTTAAATTTTTCTTTGAGTCCCTGCATGACTGGATTTTGAATGATGCTGAAATAAACTCATTTTTCTGGCAATAGGCCTATGTTTTCATTTTTGGGTCATTGACCACTCTGCTGAAAAAAATGATTGAAAGCTGTGCTTTCAGCTTACTGGCAAAACATTATTATAGATTTATTAGGGTGGGAAAAAAAGAAAGAAAAAGAAGTAATGGACTCCAGCCCCTTCTGTGTTAAAAATTATGAAACATGTTGGTATCCTGTAATCAATAATTGTGCACTTCAGCCGGTCTTTATGCAATCATTGCAAAGAACTGGAATATTCTGAATGACACAAATCCCAACATGAAATTCAGGGCAAGGTAGATCATTTTACTAGTTGTGTTGCAGTCCAGTATGAAAATAGCTTGTCCTAAGAGACTTTGCACTGTCCCTCATTTATAAGAAAATAAATGGTACAGTGTGTATACCTGCAGTCTTCCTTTATAATTTAATTCAAATGCATTGCTTGGATTAAATTTTATCTGAGGTTCTAATCCTTGGGATCTGCCTAAATTATGTGCCTGGCTATGTGCCTTGTGTACCCCAGTCTGCTGCCTCAACCACGCAGTCACCACCACCTCACCTGCCCATTGCCCTCAGGATGGGTCCTGGCCCTGACCCTCACTGGGACACAGGGAGACTGAGCCCCTCTAGGGAGTTTTTGCACTCAGAATGCCAGAATTGCCTATGCATCTTATTTATAATACTTATAAATACTTATTTATTTGTTTAATTATTTGTTCTAAAGCATCCTTAATACATTTGTAGTATGGCCACGTGCTGCTGTAGAACCAATGCTCCATCACATAGATAGATAGGCTGCATAAATTCTTTTTAAGAAAAAGTTATTTTAAGTCGTTCTCTGACTCATGTTGCCATGATTAATGTGAAAGCAGAAGAAAGATGTTATTTGGCAGTGGTTTTTATATACTGATAGCTTTTTCTGGCTTTTTCATCCTGTCATTTTTGCACTGCACTTTGGTTCTAGGGCCTGCATCTATCCCGGTGTTATATACGAAATCAATTACTGGGAGAATGGTAAAAATGAATGGGTCAAAGTATACTCAAGAATTGCAGAAAGTCATGGATCTGAGGATGGCATCATGCAATGTCAATGAATTTGATAAGAAATGAGTGTGTTCTTTCATGATGAAAACAGATGAACTAACAAAATGAGAATTTTCTTACTGCCCACAGTGCAGTTGCATTAAACTGAGTAATCAGTTTGTCTGCAATTTAAAGTGACTGATATACTAGATCACTACTGCAGGATCTTTCCAGGTGAATATATTTCTAAAAATATAGAATAATAGTTGCTGCTCAAATTCTCTTCTGGTCCCTGTTCCTTACTTTTCTGTCCTAATCTTATGTTCAGCTTCAAAAACAGCCAAAGACACGCATGCATACCTTCCATACATCCTTCTGGGAGGCCAGAAAGAGGGAGTTTCATCACTGTATGCATACATTGTTCCCCTGTGTTTCACCCCTCACTACAAGACACTGAGGAGGTTAGAGTGTGTCCACAGGACATCAGACCTAGTGGAGGGTGTGAAGAACAATCATCAGAGCATCCTTTATAGAATGACTTGGTTTGAAAGGAACCTCAAAGATCATCTAGTTCCAACTCCTCTGCCATGGGTAGGGACACCTTCCAGTAGACCAGGTTGCTCAGAGCCCCATCCAACCTGGTTGTGAACACTTCCAGGGGTTGGGCACTCACAACTGCCTTGTACACCCTGTTCCATTGCCTCACTACCGTGTCAGGAATGGGTTTCTTCCTTACATCCAATCTAAGTCCCTCCTCCTTTTGTTATAAACTCATCCCTCTTCTGCCATCATTATCTGTTTGTGTAAAAAGTCACCTCCCTCTGTTTTATAAGACCTGTTTAATTACTGAAAGGCTGCAATGAGGTCTCACCAGACCCTTCTCTTCAGGATGAATTGCGTAGGAGAGGTGCTCCAACGCTCTGATCAACTTTGTGGCTCTCCTCTGTACCTACTCCAACACATCCATGTCTTTTTTCTCATGAGGATTCCAGATGTAGAGACAATACTCCAAATGGGATCTCAGAAGAGTGGATTGAGAGACAGAACCAGACCCTCAACCTGCTGATCACAGTTCTTTTGTTACAGCCCAGGACACGGCTGATTTTCTGGGTTGCAAGTGCACATAGCCAGATCACTTTCATCCACGAGAATCTCTTTTCCACAGGGCATTTCTCAATGAGCTCTTCTCCCAGTCTGTACTCGTATCTTGATTTATCCTTACCCAGCACCTGACATTTGGACTTGTGGAACTTCACTATGATCTCATGGGCCTAGTTCTTGTCCTGGTCCCTCTGGATGGCACCCTGTCTTGTTGTGTAAACTGCACCTCTCAGCTTTGTGTCATCTGCAAATTTGCTGAGGGTGGCTGCAACCTGCCTCTAAAGACAAGAGCAACTCAGGTTCTTGTTAGTAGATCTCTTGGGGTGGATTAGAGTGAAATGACACTGAATGACTATTCACAGACCTCCCTAGTGTCTGCTTCTTATTGGTCTCTTTCCTTATCTAGCTTAAACCCCAGCTTGTTGCTAAACAAAAGTTGATTTGTCATGGTTATCCTCTGTTGATCACCCCCTCTGCACCTGGGCTGTTGTCTTGCACACTGTCAGTACAGCAGCTTGTGTTAGTGAAAATAGCCAGTTGAGTTATTAACCATTAACATCTCAGTCTCTCAAAAGGGTGCACTCGATCCTAATGTCTGTGTCATTTATAGCCATCATATAGAGCACCAGTAAGAAGATGGACACCCTAAGGGACATCACTTGTCACTGGACTCTGCCTGGACATAGAGTCATTGACCACAACTTTTATAAAAAGTCTCAAGAGGAGCAGCTGAGGTATCCAGGGTTGTTTAGCCTAGAGGAAAGCAGGCTGAGAGGGAACCTTATTGCTCCCTACAACTACCTGAAAGTAGGCTGTAGTGAAGTGGGGGCCAGTCACCTCTCTCAAGTAAAAAGTGATAAGACAAGAGCAAATGGCCTCAAGGCATACCAGCAGAGGTTTAGAGTGGATATTCAGAAAAAAAAAAAAATTCTTCAACAAAAGGATTGCAAGCACTGGAAGTATCTGCCCAGGGCAGTGGTGGATTCATCATCCCAGAGGTTTTAGAAAAATGTAAAGATATAGCACATAAGGATGTGGTTTAGTGCTGGAGCTGTCAGTGGTGGGGTGACATTTGGACTCAGTGATCTTAAAAGTCTTTTCCAATCTGAACAATACTACGATTCTGTATGTGCATACACACAGAAGTTCCACAAAGTCTTATTTGACAGCCCAGTTTTCACAATTTGCCACTTACACAGCCACTCTCATTAAGTGTACGAAAGGTGACCCACCACTGAGGCCAACTGAACTACAGTCACATTTTTGTGATTTTTCTTGGGGAAAAAAGAGCTCATTTTATAGCCTTAGCCAAAGCTGCAGACTCTATGATATTTACCTCTGAACTTAGAAACCTGTCTGAAGTTTCCATTGTCAACAACTGCAGATCAAAGCCCCTTGTACACATGTAAAGACATGAATTTAGAGAGATGGTTGAAATTCATTCTTTAGTTCCTGTGAACTGTATAGGTCCTGTGCAACTCACTTTAGCAAGTAATAAACTTGAATATCTATAATTGTGCTTCTCTCACATTATTTTCAAAGAGGCTGACTGAAACCTTTCTATTGTAAACACAGAAAAGCTATTGAGCAATCCAGGACCTTGAAACACAAAAGACTGGATGTTGTCCTGCACAGGCAGAGGTGAGATTTTCTTGCCCATGTTACAAGCTGGCAAGCAGTGTGCATGTGTGGAGAAACAGATGGCTGCTGTGTTCTAGTAAGGTAGCACAACTAGTATACACTCTCTCTCAGCTTCTATATAAAAAAAAATATAGTTCCCCCATGTAACATATACAGGTTTTGTTTGATTATGAGACTTCAGTCCCATTTTGTCTTTAATTTATTGTGAATGTCCAAACCACTACATTTTCACTCTCTCAGTTTAATTTTTTTTTTTTTTTTTAATTTATATTTCAGCCCTTATGGCAAGAAATTTGAAAGCCTAGTTTATCTGCAGTATCCTGCCTAGGAGCCAGAAACGAGATTGGTAGGAATGAAATATTGAGATAAGATTGAGTTATAGGCAAGAAATGGTCCATGATCAGTACAGGAAATACATTCTGCAATATAGTAGAATGCCAAGTGTGTACATGAGTAGTAGAATGCCAAAAGTGAGGAGGAAATTAATTTAAAAACAAAATAAAATAAAATAAACCCCAAACACAAAACCTGAAGAAACCAATCACTTTGATCACCAAATAAAAGGGTACAACACAACATGAAAGGAAGCTACTTTATCACAGGCTTGATCCCTGTTCTCATTATAAGCAAAGGGGATTTTGTCACCACCTTCAATCACAGCTATAATTTTATGTTACTGCAGTCCTAGTGCCTTTTTTTTTGCCAGACTCTCAGCTGAAGAACTAGGTATGCTCTTACATTGCTGTCCAAGGCATTGATCTTACTCTAGAGGTTTCTTATGACCCTTTTTGGTCACCTCAAAACCTTACATTGTGTCTTTGAAATCTGGCATCAAAGGATACAGAAATTCATAAAAAGCCAATTAAAAGCAGACCTCATATGGACAGAATTACTGTATCTACAATCAAAGATAAAAGAGAAAAAAATCAAACACTAGTTCTCCCAAAGTCTTGTACTCTGGAGGGATTTTATATATGAAGTCCAGAGCTTGATTTTTACATACCATGAGCTTGCATTTGATTGGAATAGATTGAATGCTAAAGATATTCATAAAGGAGAGAATATGGCCTTTGCATTAATGTGTTTCAGTTTCATTCTGAACACTGAAGAGATGGAGTCTGTGTATGTGTAAAATAATGTAGGGTCCCCTGTCCTCCAGTCCAAAGCAAAAAGGGAAGACAAAATGCACAGAAACCAAAAGGGGAAAAAAAATCCCCTACAAAACTAAACTTCAAACAACAAGAAACCAAAAACATGTGAAATGTTAGTACCAATTTCACATGAATTATAAGATATGAACAATTTATTTAGGATATAAAAAAATTTCTGAGTCTACTAGCTTTGGACACATAACTTTCCTCATGTGTTCTACTTATGTTGTAAAATGCAGCTTTCACAGACTCATGTATTTATCTCATGACCAAGAATCTGAGGGAAAGCAAAAATGTTAAAAGAGGTAACATTAAGACAATTTCCATCCTCAGCTTTCAGATTTTGTATCTTTAATTTTTTTCTGTTCTTAGTAAATTTCTATGCACAATAATGTATTAAATCAAATAGTTTTACTCTCTTCTTTTTGTGGTTATTTTTTACATTTTTTTATTATTAAAGAGGAATTTTAATACTTAATTTCTTATAAAATAACACACCAACCTAACAGTTATTTCTTTTTAAGATATTACAAATTTAAAATATTATGCATACAGATATATATATATATATATATATATATATGGTGTAATGCAGGAGGTATTTGTATTCAGTATCTTTTTTCCAAGTGAAAACATTATAAACATTGCTTTTCTCTTCCTCTTTTTCTATAAAGGTGTTATGGATTTTATTTTGTGATTTGGCTAGTGTCATGCTTTAGAAATGGTACTCCTCAATTGAGTGCCCCACTTATATAATCCAAACCATGAGTTCTCTCTCACTCCCTCCTTATCCCCCTCCATCCCCCCTGCTGGGGCTGAAGAGGAGCATTAGAGGCAAAAAAGGCAAAGATCACAAGTTCAGATAAGAACAATTTACTGGAAACAGCTATGAAAAAAGAAAATTAACAGTAAGAGCAGCAATATTAATGACAGAGGGTACAAGAAACCCCTCGACTATAGACAATACTGGACAGATTGCCCCTCCACGTTCCCTCAAGACAAAGGATCCCCTTCTCCCTGGGAGATAGTCCCTTTCCCCCACAGTCTGGAAATGATTTGAAGTGGTATAGAATAACCTCAGTGTCCTAGCCATGCCCCTTCCTCAATATTGCAAAAATTGACCCTATTAATTGCCTGAAACAGGGCAGCAAGGAAGAACAAAATGGCTGGTATGATGTAAAATTCAGGAGAGGCTATATACAAAAGCACTTGAGAGCAACGAGAGTATGACTAAAAAAGGTAATAGCAATAGTTGAGGGAAAGGAAATGTGAGAGGAACATGGAGAAAGCATGGATCATGGGAGGACAAACCAGAATAGGCAATCAATATCAGTGGATGCTCTCAAGTGTCCAGATGCAGCCTGGTTACATTTGGCTTGTTCCTGTAACTGGATATGTCAAAAAAATATAAAGAAGTTCAGTGATATGATGTTATGTATGTGACTTTTTGGTGGTAATTGATTTTTGGTGCTCTGCTCTAGAAACCCAATAATAGAAGCTGTTGAAATACAACTACTTTTCAAAAGACCTAAGGTTTGACCTTAGATGTTGAATTAGTCCAGTCAGAATTAATATTATATCTTCATCTTTGTTTAAGTTTGCTGTGCCCAGATACTGCAGAAACTATGAATAGTGACTGATAATAGTACGTGTCTGACATACTGCAACATTTGGAGACATCTTATGTGTGGAATCTAAGGACAGAATCAAAGATTTAAGCAAGATTCTTGCTGACAGTTGTTTTTATGTAGATGGAGCTTTAACAGAAACTTTGGGCTGGAAAATAAACAAACAAACAAACAAGTAATATTTTAAAAGAGAAAGAAAAAAACAAGATTTTTAGGTTTCCTCTGAATGTGCAGGAATGTCTCTCACTGTACTTCTCAATATGTTAAGTAAACTAATTATTTCTTTCTACTTACTGCCCTCCCTACTTTATCAGGACTCAAATGGATTACTTTGTTTTACTCTTACTAGTTCCAGGGGGAGTAATTGTCAAAAGTTAATTCTTTCTAAGTGAAATGTCTAAGATGGTAACTACAAAAAACAATAAGGTTTTGAAAACAAACAGTTCTACACCTAAGTAGTTATTAGAAAAAATGTGTTTGTACTTATCTAAAAGAAAATGTCAACTTGTCATTTGCTAGGTGGAAGGTGTTATAATAATTCATTCATCTGTAGAAGAACATAATATAGTCAAATGTCAAGGCAATCTATATTCCTCCCAAGGTAAAACACTTAGTACTTCAGCCAGAGACTTGGGCTTCTTAGAAAAAAATAAGCAATGTACTTCAGCATTATATTCCAAACATAATGTATTTCAAATAAAACCTGAAGAGGATCTTCACTGATCTTGAGGAGACAAAATCTATTGCTATTTTCTTCCTCTTATGGTAAATGTACACAGAGAAAATGTACATTTTACCAAAATCAAGAAGTAGATTTAACCCCAAATCTCCTCAGTAAACAAAAACCACAGGTGAGACTATATTTTATTGCTAGCCAGAAATTCATTTGTCTCTGAGGAAAAAAAAAAAAAAAGAAAAGAAAAAAAAAATGAGTAATTACTTTTTATTCCTCAACAGTTTTATTATGCTCATTCTATCATTGTTATGTTAGTTTGTTAATGAATTTTCTGCTGGAATAAAGCTTTTCTTTCCTCTTCAAGACTGCACATATAATTTCCTGCATTTTTAAAGTTTTGCTTCCTAGCCATCTACTTAAGTGTGTTGTTCTTTATTGAATTAATCAAAGAAGTCGTCACAGATCAGTATGAATATTTCTTGTTTCAAAAAACATAGAACTTGATGTTTAAATGAACATGCAAGGTGCTGAGCACAAAGAATAATTTCTCACTGCACAGTTTATTCCTTGGTATTTTTTGTTTTTTCCTCCTGCTACAGTCAGTTGTTATAATCCTGCACCTGAATTATGAAATTGTAGCAATAACTGCATTGGAGCAATAGAGTAAGAAACCCTAAGAAGATTTTGCCAAACTGCTGTTCTAAAGCATTTATGCTCTCTAATACTTCCAGATTGAAAAAAAAATTAATATGCAGTTTAAACACTTCAAGAAGAATTGGGTGCAATCTGTTAAAAATTTTCCCATTCCCCCAGTTCTGTTTTCCAACTAATGAAAACATCATTTGTTTAGATGAGTAGGAATGGCATGCGATCTCAATTTAAATGAAGTGAAATTTCTGTACACGCTTACTTAAACTGAAGCAAGACCAATATTTCAGTTTCTACTGACCTGAATTATATAGTTTATTTGACTTTGCACTGTAAAAGAGAAGTTGAAGGCGTGTCACATGGTGCTTTTGCTAACAGAACAAAGGCTGAGTGAAAAAAAAAAAAAAATACTGTCCATCACTGAAGGAGTTATCTAAGTCCCCTGCCAATATTAGTGATCCCAGCCATCCAGATTTAAATTCAGGAAGAAGTTTTGCTGTTGATATCATTCCAAATTGCACTGACCTCAAATGGAATAATGTAACTGGGCAGAAAATTATATATAAATATACTTTGATATTATATTGAAGCGACAATTCTATTCATGCTTACAGTTTGAATTTTATAAATTTATAATTGGTAAAAAAATCACCTCTTATCCTAAAAACTTACCAAACAATTTTTAAGTAAAGATTTTCTTCTGTTACTTTCCATCCCACAAAACTAAGCATATTGGTTTAGTTGTCTACTTGAAGAACTACAAAGATCTGCATAAGTACTTATAGAATCCAGTTGCTGCCTACACTACCTGAAAGAGTCTTTTTGACATCCTTAGAGACCTGAACTTTACAAGACTGAAAAATGTGATAAAAACTTGAAAGCATAAGCCCATGTTTGATGAAAGCAATTTCAAATGAATTTCCTCAGGGGTATTTTCTTAATAAAAATGACAATTGCCCTAAAGCTCACTCTGGAATACAAGATATAATAAAAACAAGCAAACAAAAAATAATGAATAGATGTGGCCATGACATCACTATGTTAACTCAAAATTTCACTTTTATAAAATGTTTTCTTCCAGTCTTTCCTCTGATCAGTGATTCCTATATAAAGATGAAAAAATGGTTCAAAATTCTCCTGGTCAGGAATGTCAATGGTTTTCTGTCTGTAAAGCACTTCAAAAAGTTATGGCTTCTTGAAAATAGAAAGAACTTAACAATGATTTTTGCAAAAATCCAGGTGTTCCTTATCTGGCTGGTCTGAAATCTGGTTGAGATAGAATTTTATTCCCATATCATATACCTCTGAAAATGAGCATGCTGAAAAAACATAACTGGAATGATTTAACTGACATTGCTTTTAAATATATTCATATATTTATTTATTAGTGCCATGTCTATATTTTTCTATTTAATTTTCAGTTAAAATTTTTGTTTACTTGGAGATATAAATTACTAATTTTCTTCATTAAAATACTAGCAGAACTCAGAAGTTGATTAAATAATATAAATATTCAGAGTTTTTATTAAGATACCAAATACAACAAATATCTATCCAGTCTTCTTTGTACTGTGTATGCAGAGGAAACAGCAAAAAAGAAAATATTTTGTCACTTATTATTTTAATTTTCTTATATGGATCATTAAGAAATCAAATTGTACAATAAAAATCTGAAACTTTACCTAGTAGTATAATATACTCCCGTCACGTCTTATTAATAAAACAAAATTTAAACATTAATTTATGTATACTCTTTTATCTCTTTATTCATAGCCATCTTATTGTCCTTAAGATTTCTTGCTTGGAAACTTGTGCAAAATATCTTGTTTTCCAGGTGTTTCTCAGTCTATCTTCCCTAAAAAAAAATTTAAAATTCTCCAACTGAACAAACAAAGAATATAGGACAAGATTGAAGCCAGCTATCAATGACAGGACATTCTTTTGTATTAATATGGTACCTGTAGCATTCATGAGCAAATATTGTAGTATTCAGGTGCAGACTTTGTGTTTCATTATAAAATTCCAAATGCATAAATAAAGATGTAAAATAATAATAAAAAATATAGCATTATAATTATATAGCAAATATTGTGGAAGATTTAATATAAAGTTGACATAATATTTTATATGAAATATTTAATTATCTTAATATAGTATATAAATGTCAAGGGCTTTCTTTTTTCTTGGAGTAGAGTTGAATTGCAGCCATATATTACTTACTAGTCCTTGACTGAGATTCTCTTACTTTTGATAATAGAGATGGCAGCCAGTTGTTATGAAAAGCCCTCAGCACTGTCATTATTATTATCCCTTCTGTCATATATACAGGACTTTTTAAAATCTTAGTACACTGCTATAAACAGTTTTATCTAAACCCTATTTTCCCAAGTTTAGTATAACACATTTTTTACCTGTGGTTTTAATGAATGTCACATTAGGGATGGGGAAAAATCTTGAAGCACACCACGAAAGTTATACTGGGAATCATACCTTGTACTGTAGGTAATTTACCTTCCTGAGGTAAACTTTCTGCTTAACAGAGGAAGAGAAGCTGAACAGAAAATCTTACTGTTGTCTCTATAATACCTGATCAGAGGATGCACAGAGTCAGTTTGAAAGTTCAGAGTGAATGGACAGAACACATCAGGTGCAACAAACTTGCATACAGGAAATCCAGATAAGATAGAAGCATTGTTTTATTCTGCCATGATGGAGGATAAACACTGTAACAGGTGCTGAGAGAAACAATGTGGTTTCTGTCCTTCTAAGTGTTCAAGAACCCTGGTTTCTGAGTCTTCTGATCAGATTATTTTTGTTACAATTTTGCAAGTGAGTAATTGGACTGGTTGATCTTGGGAGATCTTTTTCAACATGAGTTATTCTGTGTTCCTGACATTCTGTGTAATATCTGACAACACATTTTGGCTACGCAAGAACAGCCTTGTGTCTACAGTTCTATGGTTAGAATTAATATTGTCTACCATTTGATGTCACAGTACTGTTAACTTTTTATTTTTTTTTAACATATTTGTAGTGGGTGGGACTCTAAGTTAAATGAATTAAGACATTACAGGCACCATTCTACATTACTGTCTTGATGAATTTATATTCAATGAGATTATAAAAGGTTCTGTTTTCTTAGACTTTTCAGGACAATAATAGTAATTATCTCCAAAGACTTCCAAAAGCAGTTTCCAAGTCTTTCTTCATATTTTGTTTACTTCTCTTTGAAAGCTCTTCAACTGAATTATTTTCTTTTCAAATTTCACTTTGTAGGATTTTATTAAAAAAACCAAAAAAAACAAAAAACAAAAAACAAAAACAGAAACAGAAAGTAGTCTGTTGTGTGGTTCATCATCAAACAAGATAAATGCCTAATATTCTGCCTTAATACTTATGTGTTCAGTAAGACTTGGAGAGGTCTTTCAGAGAGCAGGCAAAAAGCCATTAAATTAGAAATGCCATTATCCCATGTGTCTGCATGTCAAACAATTAAAGCACTGCCAACTGTTGCTAACTAGCGGCTGAAATGAGCTCTTGTTAATAGTTTCTGCTGGAAGCAAACAAAGACCAAGAAGAACTCCATCACAGGTGTATAAGATGCCAGGATGGACTGAAAAGTGTGCCTAGATTTTGTTTGACTGTGAAAGTTAGGAACCTAGCCAAGCAGCAAAGCACAGTGATTAATTTTCAAACGTTAGTGGTGCTTTAAACTTTCCCTTTGGTTTGAGCTGTGTTTATATGTGCTGTATATTTTAAACTACAGTCTATGTAAGTAATTCCACAGAATCACAGCATCATGCAGAATCATAGAATGACCTGGGTTGGAAGGTGCCATAAAGATTATCTACTTCCAATCCCCTTGCCTTGGCCAGGGACACTTTTCACTAGACCAAGTTACTCAGAGCTCTATGCTAGCCTTGAATACTTTCAGGGATGGGGTGTTCACAGCTTTTCTGGGCAACCAGTTCCACTGCATCACCAAACTCACAGTAAAGAATTTCTTCCTAATATTTGATCTAAATCTACTCTCTTTCACTTTGAAGCCACTCCCCTTTGTCTGGTTACTATCTGCTCTTTTAAAAAGTTCCTCTCCATCTTGTAAAAATCTCTCATTCATGTTAGAGAACTCCAAAAGACATAGAAACATACAGCACTTATTTTTACTCATATTAACTACTACAATTTTAACAACATCTGATTGTTGTTTTTTTCCCAAGCAATACAGATATTAATTGAAACTTTCCAGAACTTTTGATGGTTTTGAAATTGTCTTCACTAGTCCTTTTCTATGAAAAAATTTGTTTATTTGTTTTGGGTTTTGTTTGTTTATTTTTGGTTATGTTTTGTTTTTACCAGTTAGCTCACATATTTTAGTGTGGAGGTTTTAGTGTGTTAGGATTTTTTTTTTTTTTTTTTTTTTTTTTGGGTTTTGGTTAATTTGGTCTTTCAGGGCTTTTTTACCTAATGTCATAATGGTTCATAAAAATCATTTTATGCTTATACCAGAAACGAACTCTCTTTTTTTTTCACTTTGAAATTCATTCACTCCATACAGTTGCAAAAATACTTTGGGGAAAATGCTGAAACATTTTGCAACTCAAAAAAGATGATAACTTACCAGGTAATTTTTTTTCCCTAAATCTTTAATTCCTAGCACTCTTCTTCTAAGAATTTCATCAAGCTAAATTGGAAATCACAAACTGTGAATATCTTCTCAGTTGCTCAAAGGCTACCCATTAGCAACAGAGCCAGCATAAAAGGGTATATTTCTTGCTACATAAAAGAAGTAAACTATCAAGTTACTTTTTAACTAGCAGTGATATTCAGAGAGGCAATCCTGTAAGGCATATGCTTAGAGAATGTGAATTTCAGGTCTGTAGACTGTTTTTGCAGTTTCTTTCACTGTTATCATTAATTTTCCTTGCCTTTGATACTGAGGAATCACTGAAGCTGACATCAAAGCCATCTTTCTTGTCCCCTCAGGAGACTATACCAAAAACTGTGTATCATACTGGAAGGCAATAAGCATAGGTTCAGTGATATATTCACTGGGACGGTGGAAATATTTTAAATAAATATATGTCTAAACGGAAATATAGGCAATTAAATGAGTGAATTATGCATTTGAACATACAATTTTCTTCACTAAAATAAATATGCTGTTCATGACTTTCAGGTGCTATTAAAATTTTATATTTATGCTATTTAAAACCAAAGGCATCCTGATGAAAGCGTTCTTTGATTGTACTGAACAATGCATTTCTATTAGTAGATCTTCATTCTTTGCAGGTTTTGTTCCTTTTAATTATCATATAAAGTTAGAGTGAAACAGCCATTAAGCAGGTTTGACAGTTGATATTTTCATTTAATTTGTTTTGGAATGCACCTTGAAAATTTAGGAATTTTCCAGAAAACAAAGCTGAACTGAAAAGTAGCTATTTTTTCTTTTCAATATCAAATTTATCATATAATAATAAATATGAACTAAAAGTCAACATGCAGGGTCATTACAAGGCGATATCAGCTCATTTCATTTCAAAAAAACAAAAAGAAATTTTCTGTGACACATCTGAGTAGAATCTCTGCAACTTTTGTATTTGTGTATTTATTTTATTCCTGTATTTAGCATTTTTCTCTCTAATAGGTTCACAGAAATAAATATACTGGGGCTTAGACTCTATGAAATAAGTTATAAGTGGTATTTGAAATAACATATTTAGGAATCTTTTCCAATAAAGAGCTGTCTTCAATGTAAATAAAAAGCAGGAGTTCATCTACCAGCACCCCTGGTTCCAGCTGACTCAAAATTGTCAAATATAGTGCCCATCTACAAGATCAGTTGGAAGAATGATCCAGGGAACTACAGCCTGTCAGCCTAATTGTGGTCCCTGGCAAGGTTACAGAAGAGCTCATCCTGAGTGCCATTACATGGCACATGAAGGACAGACTGGGGATCAAGCCCAGCCAACATGGATTTATGAAAGGCAGCTCCTGCTTCACCAACCTGATCTCCTTCCATGACAAGGTGACCTCTTGGTAGATGAGAGGAGGTTGTGGATGTGCTCTACCAGTAAAGCACTTGACACCATCTCCCTGTTAGAAAGTCTGCATGGGTGGACTTGTTGATGGTTAAAAAACTGGCTGCATGGACAGGCCCAGAGGGTCGTGGAGAATGGAGCTAAATCCAGTTGACCACTGGCCACCAGCGATGTTTCCCAGGGCTGCTTTGCAGCTGATCATGTTTCGAGTATTTCTTGATGATCTGGACATGGGGATCAAGTGCACACAGTAAATTTGCAGATACTAAGTTGGTTTGGAGTGTTGGTCTGCTTGAGGGTAGGAAGGATCTGCAGAGACCCTCCATCAGTGGGCTAAGGATAACTGGCAGATGAAGGAGGTTCAATAAGGCAAAGTGCTGGGTGCTGCACTCGGGTCATAGCAACTCCATGAAATGCTACAGGCTGGGGGAGGAGTGACTTGAAAGATGTTCAGCAGAAAAGGACTTGTGGGTGCTGCTTGGTGGCTTAATAAAAGCCAGCACTGTGGCCAGGTGGCCCAAAATGTCAGTGGCATCTTGGCCTGTATCACAAATAGTGTAGTCAGGAGGACTAGGGAAGAGATCATCTCCCTGTACTGGCATTGGCCATATATTCTGTGTTTGAGTCTGGCTCCTTCACTAACAAAGGACACTGAGATGTTGGAGAGTGTCCAACAAAGGGCAACAAGGCTCATGAAAGGTCTAGAGAACTTGTTTGAGGAGGAGCAGCTGGGAGATGGGTTTTTTTAGTCTTGAGGAGGATCAAGGGAAATCTCATCACTCTACATGTATGTGTAATGAGGTGGGCATTGGTATCTTCTACCATGTCTGCAGGGAGAGGACCAGAGGAAATGGCCCTAAAATGAGCAAGGGGAGATTCGGATTAGATATCTAAAACAAACAAACAAACAACAAACAAACAAAAAAGAAAAAAAAAAAAAAACCCAAAAAACCCCAACCCCCAAAAAAAAAAAACAACAACAACAATAAAAAACACCAAAAATACAAAAAAGCCCACACAATTAGAGTGCTCAGGTATTGGAATAGGTTGCCCAGGAAGGTGGTGGAGTTGCCATCTCACCATCCCTGAAGGTGTTTAAGAGGTGTCTAGATCTGGTGCTGGGTGATATGTTATAGTGGTTTAGGGGTTATAGTGCCAGTGCTGGGTTGACAGTTGAACTTGATGATCTTGAAGGTCTGTTCCAACCTTGAGTACTCTATGAGTCTGTGAGATATGTATGATGTTGAACCTTTTAAACAGTTAAACAGATTTTACTTTCTGAGTTTAGTTTTTACTTCATCTTACTTCCTAACAAAAATTAACTTTATGAAGATATATTTATTTATTTTATGTGAAGCCAGGTTTGCTCATCATGTTTGCTCATTATTGGTCTGTGTGTGTAAGATAGGAGGTTAGCTGAATGTTCATGTGCACTGATGTTGCTGAAGTTGGGCCCATTCAGCCTCTAGAAGAAATGACAGGGGACCACATCAATGTGTATAAGTATCTGAAGGAACAGTGCCAAGAGCATGGAGCCAGGCTTTTCTGGGTTATGACAAGCAATAGGACAAGAGGCAATGGGCAGAAACTTATGAACAGGAAGTTCCACCTGAACATGAGGAAGAATTTTTTACTGTGCAGGTGACAGAACACTGGAGCAGATTGCCCAGAGAGGTTGTGGAATCTCTCTCACTGGAGATAATCAAGAACCATCTGGGCACAATCCTGTGCCATGTGGTCTGAGATGGCCCTGCTTCAGCAGAGAGCTTCTACCAGATGACCCACTGGGGTTCTTTCCCAGCTGATAATTTCTGTGATTCTGTGGTTGCATATTTAAAAGGAAAAGGGTGTGTCTTTTCTTACGCTCTTAAACACGTATAGTTAACCCTAGTAACACTTCTACTTTCCAGCTCTGTTCCAGTTCCATTAAACTTGCAAAACATCTTCAAATGGCACTGCAGGGTTATTGAATTACATACTGTGAAAATTTATCTGGCAGTCAGTAATGTAAAGGTAGAATGATTTCAAGATCATGTAAGGTATAATTTTCCCTCCTGTGAGATGACAGGGGACCACTGCAAACATGATGAAAATCAGGAGAAAGATAATAAAGGCATTTTTTGCATGTTAAAGCCGATAAATAAGAGCCAAGGATAGAATTAAACATCAACAAAAATATTGTTTTCATAAATAATTATTTTTTAAGATTGGAAAAGGGCCATTCTCCCTTCTGTTTTATTTTATCTGTGGTTTCTGTGGTTAAAAAAAATATAATGCAATAGGAACTTTTTCTTGGATCATACAACAGTATTTTTTCTAAAAAATTAAATTATTATCACTAGAGACACTAGCAGAAGTAACTTCTCTCTCCTCCCTCAGGCAAATTCTAGGAGTTCATATAATTCAGTGTGTCCTATGGGAGTGATCTGAATGACCTCTATGAATTATATGAAAATAAATATAACTAACATTTGATTCCTCTTCCTCCTGTGTATTTAGTCATTATTCAATTAGACAATTCCTGGGTACCTTTTTAATATGATTTTGCATATGTTGGGCAAAAAAATAATCTTTCAATACTTTTCCTGTGTTGATGGACTTCAGAACACCCTTCTGAATTGAATTTTTTTTTATTTACAATACTTGATGATTCTTCAATGTCCTTGATATACCTACAAAGTGTCAGAATAGCAGAAATATATTTACTCAGTTCAAAGAAAATAACACAGTCTTATAAGAGCTCTCTAAATTATATAGAGGCTTTCACCACTTGCTAGCATATTTAAGGTTCATCAATGTCATATTATCCCTTTAGGAATGCAATAATATTGCCCTTGGCTTGTTTTTGAACCAGACTATGTTTTCTCTTTCTCATGTCTCTTTATAGTTTCAAGGATTAAGGCTATGTTGAATTATTTACATGCAGTACTCATCAAAGAGGTAGTTGAGATTTTTACATAGTTATTCAGACAACTACTTGACAAAGACAATTTGTTGACAGCATTCAGTTTTAATTCAGTACAGTGTTACCTTTTAAAGTCAAATGTTAGCATACAAAGTCATGGGACAAAAAAAAAAGAGAGAAATCCGTACAAAATTAATGAAATATTGAAGAAAAAAAAAAAAAAAAAAAAAAAAAGAAAGAAAAAGAAAAATCAGAAATGTATTGACATCAATTTCTGTTCCTTACTGCATATTTAACTTGATTATCCACTCAATTTTTTGGGAGGAATCATAAATTGTACAAAAATGACCACCTCCTTACCTCTCCTCTTATTTTTACCAATAATTATGACTCACTGAGTATGAAAACACATATGCTAATAAAATGTGCTGCAACTATCAGTTATAATATTGAGAAGCTTTAAAAAACATTGAGATCTATATGTCATCATTTATGTGCACAACTCCTCTAGATTACAGGAGGCACTTTTTTCTGAAAACATGACACTATTACCATTACAGGTGAAAGTACAGACTTTTGTGTGCTTTTAAATTCTGTATGTGAAAATATTTCAAGCATTGCAAGTGGATTGTACTCATTTGCAAGTCACTTTCTCCTCTAGAAAATGTCTCTAGAGTTACAACAACATATTGTGCCAACAAAGTTAATAATCAGATTGTAATTAAATTTATACAGAGATGTTTAGATTAATTAAATACTGTGCATTATAAATAGACACAAAACTTTTGAATAGTTTGTTACAGAAACTTTGTTACAGGTTGTTTACAATTGTCCACTATTTTCTTTTCTGGACACCCTAGTTATGAACAGATTTCCTAGGAAACTTAAGATTTAGAATCTCAAAAATCTTGAACCTACTTTTCCAAACTTTAAGTTATGGAGTAAAGAAAAAATCATTCCTTCAAAAAGGATTTCATTGGAAAATACTATATTATTACCTGGAGAGACCTGGAGGCAGAGTGTGAAAATACTTTATTTCCAGCAGGCATCATGATGGAGAGACTGCTCTTTTCTGCCATTCAACACAGTTAAATGTAAAGAGAAAGTTTTCTATCCCTTCCTTCTATTTTTCAGTCTATTACTTCCTCACAGAATTCTGAATATTGCCAAGGGAAAGGAAATCAGAAACCAAGGTGTCTTAGTTTTGCAGTGAGTTCTCTGCCCTTCATGATTCGCAAAGGAATATTCCTTCTGCTTATTTTTATTTTGGTATCATTAAATTTAAATTCATGCCTACCAAGGACACCTAATGTAAGCTCACTTCACTGGATACTGTTGATTTAGGATTCCTTCCATCACACTTTGAATGGAAGCAACTACTTCTTCAGCTTGAAGCATTCCACTTGCTAAATCCTTGTGAAAAAGGTGGAACCATGTATTTATCATATAAAATCACAATGGGATATGCCCTCTCCATAGTAAATAAGTTAAAGTGGTTAGTGTAGGTAGAGAAGGCTAATTTCTAGGCCCAGATTATATGAGGAATTAAATGGGGAGTTGGTACATGGAAAAAGGAGGCAGCCACAGAAAACACATGTGCATTATCGCTGAGAATGGTTCAGGGATTTCCTGAACAACAACATTTAACTTGTGACTGCCAAATGGTCTCTTGTAGGACCAATGTTCAGCCAAAAGCTGACTATTTTGAGTATGAGACTTGCAAGATATTAGGCAACAAATGAATTTTGAGGCAAACAACCTTATGTATGAAGCAAAATAAAAGTTGCATCACTCAGTGTCTTTTTTGTATCCCACTACAGCATAAAACTAGAACTGTATTTGTATATTAGTAAAATACTAATCTGCTATGGAGAAAGGAGATGCAGATAGAAATATAAACATGGACATAAAGGTGGTCTTTAGGTCTTTAGAAGACAAAAATTTGGGGTTTTTTTGTAGATGCTTGCTTTTTTATTTCATTCCATTTCTTCAGGAAAGCTATTAGTTTCTCTAGTACGACTCTACAAGCATAAGAAATGCTGCTGGTCTTTTTAGGAAAAATAAAAAATAAAATAAATTCTAGAAGATGGAGACATGTAAACATTATAATGGACTGTATTCAATGCTTTCCATAAATATTAAAAATTACAAATATTAATGTAAACATTAAAAACTGTACAAAATATCAAATATATGCATTCTATTAATTTTCTTTTGCATTCTCACTTAAATTTTGCTTTAATCATGATGGAGTATCAAGGAAGAATTGAACTTTACTATAAAAAATAAATATTATTTTTTTTATTATTTTATTATCCTGCCATCTGGATGTCATATTCACTGATTATTTTAATTGTCAAGAAACTGCAGTTAAAATGCAAATTAAAAAAATTCAGATGTCAGAGAATGTTCTAGATCCTACAGAAACTGAATAGGCATATAAAATAAATTCATACTAGAAGAGTTTTCTGTTTAGTTGATCTTGCTTCTGAGCTGTCACTGATACAGGTTTAAAATAATCTGAGAATATAAGCTTTTCCAATACAGTTTTTTATCTACCTTGATGTTAAGAGGTTTTTCTACAAGGCCTTTAAAGTTTTGTTTTGGGAGAACAAGCACTTTTAGCTGCTAGGAAATTCTACCAGCAGATATTTTGTCTGTCCCTAGTGGTGCGCTGGACAGAGTTCTTTTTTTTTTTTTTTTTTTTTTTCTAGAGACTTTAAAGTGGAAAAATTCCTTTATTTCATCAAATTAAAAGATGGTATCTTTTAGATGGATAAGAAATGACAGAGATGTAATATCGATATTATTTTTTCAGGTTTCCTACTTTAAGTTCCTGATTTTTAAGTAAAAAACCCAGGAATTAAAAATGAAAAAAAGTTATGTGTAGAACTGATGTATGTGAGTTTTGCAATTGCAATAGTTTACAAGTAGCCTGTTTTAATACAACCACTCACAGTAAATTACATTTTAGGAATTATTTAAAATTTTTCATTGTTCTTTGGACTGGAAAATGGGCTTCTTAAAACACTTTAACCTGGATTTATTCAGAGGGAGAAAGACTTTGTAGGATCTGTGATCATTTACTTAAAGAAAACAGGTTACAGACAATGCAGAAATTAACCTTTGGCTTTGACCTTTATTTGCAAAAAGAAGATTGTTCTTCTGTGCAGACTGAGAACAGCAGTTCTTCATTTGTAATCACTGCGCCCTGACCTACATATTATTTAAAGAAAGATAATGTAATTAACCTAATTTTATCAATTTTTGGAAATTAGAATTTTAATTCTTCATAACCACTTGCTTCTGTGATGAGGGAATCCAAGTAAATTTTATTATATGATGACATGTTTTGACATTTTCAGGTCTGAGCATGCTTTTCCTAGGTTAGGGTCTGATCTTGATTATGCTTCTACAATCACAGAAGTGGTTTCACAGAAACTTTTAGTTTATAATACCATAACTGACACACATTGTCCTTTGGCCTTTTTTACATGTCTTTATCAACATACTTGTTACTGTCAATTGTGTTTTCATTGTTCCCTGTTTCATTCCTTTTTTTCTGATAATTTGGTATTGACTCCTGATTCCTTGGCTCACATTCCATCTTTACTAAGCCTTGCCCAATTGAGTGCAACATCCTCTTGCTGGCAGACACACAAATGCCTCATTAGTTTTCCAATGATATATCCTGCTCCTACTAAAAGAATTTTATGCCTTATAGTCACAGAATTTTGTTATCTGGATATGGCTTCCTTCTTATCTCTACTTCTTGGTTTAGTTCTTAGATGGATGTTTGCATACAAAAATGTTATTTTACCTTGTTAATAAGTTATTATATGAAACTGTATTTTCATAATATGGGTTCCTTTTTTGGTCTACTTTTTATTGATGTAATGGTTTTGCATTTGAATAACAGCTTTGTAAAAAAAGAATAGATGTTTTAGCACCTCTATATTGAAAACCATTTAAAAAAATACAGAGGGAGGCAGTGATGCTGTTGATGTGTGGAAGTCACCTTTTTTTACCTCTATTTTTCGAGACTACAAAATATGTAAAATATTTTACTACACTTTGCAGTTTCCTTCTATTTTTCACCTATCTATTGTGATTATTTACGTAAAACAGTTGCTTTCTTGAGTTCTTTTCACTGCCATTGATTCTAGAAGTATCTGTTGAATCTTCAGCTTCCTTCTCTTCTTTTCTGCTGGTATCTCAGTACAAAATGAGATAATCAGCTGTTACTTTTTTTTTTTTTTTTTTTTAATTTGCTATGACCACATGCAATAGTAGTGATAGAAAGAATTAAAAAGACAGGTGATCTTTTTCTAATATTAGCCAGGGTCAAATCCACAAACTGACCCCAACAAGTGTGTCAAGGAAAATGTGAGAGAGCCTCCATCTCTCCCATTCTACTCTGCAGTTTTGCTCATGGCATGATTGCTATATATAATGTTATTTTTCCACTCTCTGATACTAATTTTGGTTTGATGGTAAGCAGCTTGAAAGTCTTTCTGCTTTCTAAGCACCCTTGAAGTACATTGGCTTTCACTTCACTTTTCATAGAAATAAGGCTTTCTCTGCTTTTAGTAGAATTCCTCCCATCAGGCCTAGCTTGATCATTCCCACATGATCAATACTGGTTTTATGCAGTGCAATTATACTATAGATCAATGCTAAACATGGTACTTGTTGGTTGGTTGGTTGGTTGGTTGGTTGGTTGGTTGGTTGGTTGGTTGGTGAGTGGGGTTATTTTTGAGCCATGTGTTTTGTTTGGTACATATGATTTTCATCAAATGAATGAAAGTAAATAATATTTCAGTAGAGTATAACTGATTGTGATTCTTTTTCAGTTTCAGTACTAAAAATTCTTGCAATCTACTGTGAGCATGATGTTTATCAAGAAATCAGAAAAAAAAATTCTGTGTGCTCAGTTGCTGTACTGGGTCAGGCTGGAACGGGGGTAGCTTTCTTCATAACAGTCCATGTGGGACTTGATTTGCATCTGTGGCTAAAACATTGCTGCTCACACACCAGTTAAAATTTTGGCTATTGCTGAACAGTGTCTCCACAATATCATGGCCTCTTCCCTGTTCCCCCTGTCACTGGAGAGTAGGAGGTGGAAGAGTCAGTGTTGGTGAGGGGATAGGACAGCTGTGAGGAGCCAGGACAGCTGTCCCAAACTGACCAAAGGCCTATGCCATACCATTTGATATACTGCTGACCAATAAAATCAAGGAAAGGAGGAGTAAGGGGGAACATTTGTGGTTATGGTGTCTTTCCAAGCAATGGTTGATCACACAAGTTGAGGCTCTGCTTCCCAGGAAGTGCCTGGACAACTTGTAGTGAAAGTTTTTTGCTTTGTTTGCATGAACAGCTTTTGCTTTCCCTGATGTTTTTTTTTCAATCCACAAACCTTCTTCTCTTCCTTCTTGTTTCTCCTCATCTGACAGAGCAGGGAAGAGAGCATGCCTCAGGGTGAGTTTTGGCTACCAGCCAAGATGAACCTATCACAATTATTTATCCTAACCTACTTGCTCTTGAAATAAGTTTAGAAATATGGAGAGATATATCCAAGACTTTTTGTAGGAGACTAAGAATATTTTTCATCCCTATTTTTTTTTCTTGTGCAAGAAATGAACTAAAGAAGAACCTAAAAACATTCAATTCTACTTGCATGCTCCCAGGCAAAAATGTTGGTTTGCACTAGGTTGAAAAGGGGGTGGGGTGGTGAGGTAAGAGAGAGAGATGGTCTGGTGTTCTCTTTGTCACTAAGAAAGTCCTGACAACAAATGACTTCATGGTGGAAGGAGATTCAAACACTTGGGAGGTGCTTTCTCACCAGTATAAGAGTTAGTGCATTGCAGGAAGTGTCAGGCTTGCACATGAGGCTGAAGCACATACATCTCTCACAGAAATATGCAGAGTACCTGCACTTGTGGATGAGGGGTCACCTGGTCACTGCCCACAACCCTCTCTGTGAATGAGGAGAGGGATTACACTGTTGGCTGTTTCTTGACCTTTCTAAGTGGCTAAATTAATGGTTTCTCTCTTACATTACTAATCCTGATGTGCAATTAACTTGCTGCTGTTTAATAATATCATTATAAATCAATTTTCATGCATGTTTTCCATTTAAGTTTTCTTTAAGTTTTTCTTTATGACAATTCACTACAGAAAGCTCTCAGATATGGGTACAAAGTTTTCATTAGTTTCTTTATTTTGCTCTGCTTTTTGCATATTGGATTTTAGTTAGTAGTTCTCTTTGCATTTCTTCCTCTTCTCTAATATCTCTAATATCTTGCATGCTCTAATATCTTGAACCAAAGGATCCAGTCAGACATTGGATAGTATAAAATCTATAAAATTTATATATGAGCAAATATACAATGAAAAAGTCCTCACGTATTTGTCCTCCTTTCCCAAGAAGTTGTGAGATTTCCTGTCAGCTGCCACCTACAAAACTTAGAGAGTTTTTTTGCTGATGCTTGTACTTAAGGACAGTGGTGAGTACTTCTCTTTCTCCCACTGTGCATAAGATAATAACATAATGTCTAACACCTCCAATGCCCCAGATAAGACACAGTTTTCCTGTTGAGCAGTCTGTTTAGTTCTGTCATAATCAAGATGTTACAATTGCTATCTTTGTTATATATAGCAGTGTGGTGAGCTGACTAAGTATAAGGAGGAGGGGTGGGTTAAACAGTGTGGCAGTTACTGAAAAAGTTCTCACTCAATTAATGGCCATATGCTTGGCAGAATTTTGTGCACGCTTTGGGAACTGCTCATCAAACTAGGTTGTAATAAGAAAGATTACAAAATAAATCTGAAAAAAAGGCAGCAGATTACATCCAGCTAGAATCTACTACTGAAGGTGACAAAACAAGCTGTATTCCCATCTATGGCTATGAACCATCTATTGGTTCAACCACTGATTGGTTCATAAACCAATCAGTGTTGCCAGATGAGATGCTGATGATGCAGAAGATGGTGAGAGTAGCAGTCAGAGTGGTACAGTTTTCCTTTACACTTCAGTTATGTCAAATATTTTATTTTTTCTTTTCATCAGTCTTTGAAGAAACCAAAATAGATTAAGGATTTGCTTCTTGTCATTATTTTATCCCTCATTTAGGCTTCCTTCTCTATGGATTTGTTTTGGTCCATTGATTTCCAATTCTTTTCTCGTTTGCTACTAAAAGATGATCATGCAGTCCTTTGTGATGCTAGTGAATTTTTTTTGTGAAAGAATGTAGACGTTTTGTCCTTCATTTCAGAAAGGAGTTTATATAAAAGGATGAAATTTGCCAAAGTCTTAAAAGTACAGGCCATGATTCAAATGGTTCATAAGCAACTCAGTCATATTTCAAAATGTTATACACAGTAATTAAATTGGAAGGGATCTGTCATACACTAAGCATATTTCACAAAATCACACAATATTCTGAGTTGGAAAGGAACTTTGTCTGACACTATTTTAATTGCTAAAGATTAATGGACACAATCCTGTATTAAAAAGGGGGAGAATATTGCGACCTGATGATGAATGGGCTAATGAATTTTTGTTGTTGTTGTTGTTTTTTATGTTATTTTGTGGCTTTTTTTTTTTTTTTTTTTTTTTTTTTTTTTTGTATTTGCAAAGATTTTTATTATGTGGTTGTTCCCCCCCCCCCCCCGCCCTCTTTTCTGTTTGAATCATATTGGAAAAAGAACCCATCATTAATATGTTTCACAGCCTATCTCCTCTGTCTGACTCTTAGGTGATGTATGAGTACATTTGTTGAAGAAAATTATTGCAGTGAAGATTTTCTTTAATGTTCCAAACTTCTTGTGATTTGGGTAATGCCAAGTGACAGCAAGGCCCAGATTTGTAAGGTTAGATCTTCTGTCTGCTAGCTTGGCATTTTGCAAAATGTGATATAATGTTTTCTTCTTTTCTCTCTTAGTCATCTAGTATGATATTTGCAAATTGCTAAATGACTTAAAAGTAATTAAAATGTAAATTGAGAGAAGTACTATCTCTTATGGGGAAAGCCAGATGACTACAGGGTAAGTGGGAGGTTTATTGTCTTTAGAGCTGTGATTTTTAAGAACTTTTATCAGTCAGCTCTTCTGGACAGAATAAGTTTTGTGATCAGCAGGGATGGCACTAAACACATCAAGGTGATAGAAGTCACTTAGGGAAATAAACTCCATGAGTTCATTCAGTTATAGTCCATATCTATCAACTTCTGCATTAAAATTATAATATACATAATTTTCAGTTTGGTAATTTCATGGTTTATTTTATTCATATTTGAAATAATCTGAAGTTAGTCAACCAAACTGTAAAAAATTTGTGCCAAGTTGAAAAGTGATTACAGAATAACTATAGTGCATTTCTTATCTCTTTAAAAATTAAAAGGACATACAAATAAATAAAAAAAATAACTATCAGGATGCCTGCCTAGAACTCTAAATGCCCTAAAATAATTAGGCAATTTTATGCCTGCTTGTGAGAGTACAGTGGCACAAAAGGAGTGAATGAGTGGGCTGCAATGTTTGGCATTTAAGGTCTTTGGAGGACTTACTGTGGACCAGATAAGGCATGATTCAACTCCTCCAGCCAGCAAGCTGAGTGCAGGAACAGGGTCCTAGGGTGCCCCCTCTGACAAAGAAGTGATTGGGAGACTCACAGTAAAACCACAATGAGATCTGAGCTAGAGCTCTCTTGCAGCAACACCCTGGAGGTCCTAATAACCCCATGACAACATGAACAATTTTTTAGCCAGTTGCACAGGTTGCTCAGCTTATAGAGCCTTTTCTCAGGCTTCCACTGGCAGATATTTCTCAAGCTCTACTAGAAAACCTACCAGCACAGCCAGGGAACAGACAAAGATCCTGGATGTCTCTGAAAGCCTTAGAGACGCTGTCAGACACTACTCAAATACATGGAAGATCTTATCCAGCATACAAGACTCCTGTCCTTGTATGCTTTTGCAATATCTGCATGATTTTATAGCTATCATTGGGAGTTTGGAAAGTGAAGGCTTTGAAAATACTGCCAAGTTTTTAATTGTGTTCATTCCTCAGTTTGATCTTCAGCTATGCAAAACTCCCAAGAGTCAGCCATAATTTAGGAAATGTTGGCTGGCATATGCTTGCTATTAAGTACAAGTGGATGCTAGTAAAATTACCTATATATCTGTTAGACATGTGTTTAAGGACCTTTCTAATTTGGAAATTCAGGGGGCTTAGAATAATTTTTATAGAAATAAAATATAGTGACACTTGTCTGGTTTTATAAGTATTTACAAAAGCTCTTCTGAATTGGTGCTTTCAAACATACCTTAACACTGCTAATATAAAAGTTAAACTTTCTATCTGATTAATATAACATTTTTAGCAATCAAATAACTAGTCTATTTGTGATGAGACTATAATTTAGATATTTACATGTGTCCTTTTTTGTCTGAGAATAACAGAATTTGTGTTTGGACAGCTCATCTACACAATTCACCTTATTGAGTGTTAAAAACTGAAAGAGAATAACTGCAACATTGCATGTTGTTTTTTTCTCATCAAGGCCATAGATGAATGAATTATTTTTTTGAGACTTGAGAGCTGAAAGTGAAAAGTGACCTCATATTTGATAATTCTTAAAATAGTTTGAGACAAATCAATGGACTTTAGCAATGAACATCAGCCTAATAAATTATGCATGTGTGCACCCCTGTGTGTAAGTAAATACCCTGGAAATAAAAATAGATATTCAAAATACAGCTATTGCCAACAGTTATTATCCAGTTGCCTAAAGTACGAAATTCTCAAAAAATTATGCATGTATTCAGCTCTTCATTGTTTTGCTTAAACCAGCTCATGACAGAATTTTAAATAACTAAAGGCAATTTTCTGAAATGGCTATCTAGGAGGTGAGGTGAGAGTAAGGGCAGTACACATCTAACAAGTTAGCAGATATTTCCAGGTTTTCTTTCACAAAATAATAATAGTAATTTATACCAGGCAGAATGAGTTTTAATTGAACATCTTTCAAGCTGCAGTACATGGAGTAGTTTGGATTAATGTTAGCAAATGTGGAGAGCTAATGCTCAGTTTCAGAGCATGCAGTAACTTTGTGTTTTATCAACATGCCAGACTGAAGTTTACAGCGTATTTATATGAATATTTACATATTCATAATACACTGTTACTGTGCAGATTCTACAATGTCACATTGGCACTTCATGGTGAGAAAATGCAAAAGCAAGTTAACATTATGGCTGTTTATAATCTCCAATATTTTTCCAATTGTCTTTATTTACAGATGGCTTCTTGGGCCAACAGTTTGCACAATAACTAATCAAACTAATTTGTTGCTGGCTCAGAATGTAATGCTTTGATTAGAAATTTTACTTTCAGATCTATATTTCACATATATAAGCTAAATTGTAGTGTAATTTGTAATTACTTGTTTCTCCATGCAGTTCAAGTTGGCAGAATTATGGATGAATACTCTAGAGAGAAAAGAAAAAGCACTTAGGTTCAGTACTTGGAGTTTTGGAGTTATTCACTCTCACAGAAGTACTGAAACCACAAATATATGAATGGCAAGATGCTTATTCCACAGATGTAGCCATAACTAAGCCATATTCATTCCAGTTCACTTATAAAAGCAGCAGTCTCTCTGTATTGTCATTGGGTTCCCATTTTTTGTTCAAGGAAATGGGCTGTTTCAAGATCTGTGCTGTACTTAGTCATTTTCCTCACTAAGAAAGGAATGTTGAGATTTATTTAAATAATGTGTCAATTCCATCCTTTGATTTGTTTTCAGTCAGCACATATTGAAATATGCTGCTGTTCTTACACTTACATAAAAGAACAGAGAAGAAACACACATATACAAATGTGCATGTTTATGTATCTAATTCTATATCTATATCTATGTCTATATCTATATCTATCTATATCTATATCTATATCCATCTATCTCTATCTCTATCTCTATCTCTATCTCTATCTCTATCTCTATCTCTATCTCTATCTCTATCTCTATATCATCTCTCTATCATCTATATCTATTTCATAGAGTGTTTCAAGAAAAGGCACAAGATCAGTATAATATCTTAGCCTTCAAACAAATATGTTAATTTCAGTTGCAATAGGCAAGACTACTTGATCTTGAGAAGTGCAGTGCATGGGAAAGCAATATGTGCTCATGCTCTGTTAGTTAAAGTACAACATATTCTGTTGAGTGGAAGCAATGGCCCTGGACTGTGATTTGTCTCCCTTTAAGTCAGCTGGAGACTTTCCTGATTTCTTCTTCGTGTTAAGTATGAGACAAGAATATTTGCAATGGATACCTTCTTACTGATAAATTAAATGTAAAAGAAATCACAAATGTGATTACTGTTAATAAATCTGCATTTGAGTGGACAAACATAATTCTCAGGTTCTCCCAGCAATCACGTAATTTTTACAGCATTAAAACCTACAATTATTTATTCTTGCTTTATTGTGTGATTTAAAGTGAAAATTTCTTGGAAGAATGAATATCTTTGAAGTATGTTTAAAACTATTACTTGCAGAAGAACCAAATGTCTTTCTTTTAGTCCATGACTCCTGCTTTTATTTCTTTTAAGTGCAGAATATTAAGAGCAGACAATGTTGCTGTTAATCCTCTCTTGATTTCAAAATTTATGTGACAGTGAATGCAATTAATCCATTTTCTCATCACTTTTCCTGAGAAAATATGTACAGGCATGAACAAGAAACAGCCTTGACTTGATAAAATATTATTATAAACTCAGTTTATGAAACTTTAAGATAATGATTCATAATTAAAAAAAAAAAATCTATGAAGTGGCTTAAATTTTTCGTGCCTCTCTAGCTTTTCTCTTAATATAGCATTAGAGTAGCTCTGTTAGATTAAAAAAGGGAAATGTACATGTCTGATTAATTCATGTTTATTTTGATCACAATCATGTTACCTCAGACCAGAACAGCATAACACAAAGTGACAAAAATGCTACTTAATCTTAAACTACACTATTTACTTACAGTCAGAAGTATGCACTCTTGGAATGAAAATCAAATTAACTAAAAGTTCATCATCTCCTTCCCTTCATTGCTGCTCTCTTCTTTTTTCAAAGGTAAATACAAATGTGGTGCTGTTATTTGGAAAAGTCTTAATGGGAGAACAAAGTCACCTTGAAGAAAGGAGGCTGGACAGAAGAACAAGGGAAAATATAGGGCATTACATTGCCATTTATCAAAAACCACTTTGTATGCTGCAGAAGGCTTCCTAAAGATGATTATATTAAGAGTGGTTAAGCCTTGCTTTTGCTTTATACCTCTAGTCATTTTTAAAATGTAGAGTTTGATAGCAATGACCATCTGTGGCATTCAAAGCCCATTAATTTTATTGCAGGTATAGGTACGTACCAATGACTTACAGAAGGTGACTGTAGCCCAAGTTAGGAAGACTGTCTTTTCAATTATTTTCAAATGTCTAAAGATCTGCCCTGATTAATTCCATCTTGCTGAAGCAAGTAAGTTTACAATAGTCAGGTAACTGAATGTATCATAACAGAAATAAATAGCAGCACCTGCATGTTGAGCTGTCCCAAGTCATGACCTGGATATGGTTCTTTTCTGAACAAGAAGTGATGGCTCCTGGAGCAGTGAGACTCATCTCCTGGAGAGCTCAGGCAAGTGTCTAGAGTTAAGTAAATGGATCTAATACGATCTCATGCTTAGGCAATTAAACACTGCCAAACCTATTTCAGGATTAATTTCGATTATCCAGGCAGAAAAAAACTGGCATGTACATGTCAGGATGGTCCTATTCTTCCAGAGTGTTGTGTAGTCACTTGCAAATTTTTCCTTTCTGTTTCTAATTGTCACTAAGTCAGAGGTGTAAGAAGTGTATGTAGGTATGTATATTCTTCCCTGTCCTCCATTTGCAGCAGCCAATAATGTTGAAACTAAAATAGGCTGCAGAGAATTGCTTTGTTTGGGCTAAAATCATAAATCAGTGGATAACTTCCCACCAAAAAAAAGTTATATGCAGTGACTATTCTGTGGTATATAAAGTAATGTGTACACTATACTGCTATTCTGGAAGTTATTTCTCAATGGAAACATTCATTATTACCCAAGGCAAGCATTTCTCCCTGTGAGCCATAGCCTGGACACATAACTGAAACAAGCAAAGTATCTTCTCTCTCAGTGTCACGTAATAGATGAAAATAGATAATATGTGTCACACAGATAAATGTATTGGTTTAGTAACAATCTGTTCTTAATTCTACTGCATAGCACTTGCAAACAGCACAATAGTGTCTAGGTAATTCTTTGTGAAATACTGGGTTCCAGATCTGAAGCAATTTTTTTGACTAGTGAGAGCTAGAAAGTTACATTTCTGTGTACTGCCTTGAAAATTTAGGGGCAGATGTCATGCAGCAGGGAGCAAACACTGGCCTAAGGAGATTTTTCCATGCTGTGGTGTCAGTGACATATTTAAATATCTGAAGGAACCAGCACAGTCCTTTATTTCTGTCATCAATTTGACAAATTTGACTGTCTCACCTTTGCACATCTGCACCTTTCCCTAATAAGGTTTTCACACCCAGATATAGCTTTAAAGTGTTATTTTTCCTCCCTCATAATATTTACATCGGGGGTAGTACAGAAATAAATATTTTCTCACAGGTTTTGATAGCATTTTCTGTCAAGAATCATGCCGGCAAACTCCTTCACTCTTTTTTATTCTTAAATATGAATTACTGTAGACTATTGTCTATTTATTCCAGGAACTATGATTTCTCTGGGCAACCTAGATATTTCTTAGATTTCATTAACATTCTTTGTGACTCCTTTTAGCAATGAATATCAAGTCACTGCTTAAGGATTAATGATCAGCTGGAAGGTACCGAAGTAAAATGCATAGCTGAAAACTTTTAGCTCCAGGTTCTTTTGTAAAACAAAGCAATTTCTTTTCCTCCAAAAAAATATTCAAAGCCTCAAATCTCCAAATCTTGAGAGACAAAGCCAGTATGCTTAAAATATTGTTTGATATACAACTCTTAAATTTGAAAAATTATAAAGAACTCATGAACTTTATACAAGTTTGATTAACATTCTATCCGTCTTAAAAGGATCTCTCTAATATTAATTATTTTGCAACAGGTGTATATTAAATATTCACTTCATGCATAGACACCACCTGGAAAATAGTGGGTAGAAATAAAGTAAAAAACAGCTGCTATAAAAGAAACACGATCGAAGAAACATAAATTTTGTTTATAATTCGTGTTTCCCTTTTTTTTTTCCTTTGCAGCATATGCATGAGAACATTGAAAACTCACTGTGATAACACTTCAATGGGAAAAACCCAAGTCAGTTGAAAGGTAAGTATTCTGCTACTCTTACATGACAAAGTCAAACCAATTCATTTCTAAAAAGCATTTTTCAGTTAAAGTACCTCAAAATTATCCATGCTGGAACATAAAATAATGAGATGGCATGCACAGGAACATCTTCAGTGGAGTTTATAAAGACAACAGGCCAAAATAAGTGAAACTGTACCAACATGCTCACAACATGTACATGAATTTCCCAATAACCCAGAAAGCAAGTTCAGGCTTACACTGCGAATACTTTCCCTTTAGCCCTGACTGAATAAGAATAAGAGTTTCAATAAATTTAAATTTAACTGATGCTTTTTCTTGTTTCTGGGTTGTTTGATTGTTTTTGTTTTTTGTTTTTTTGTTTTTTTTTTTTTTTATATGTATATCCTACTATTATCACTTATCCTTTTCATCTGTTTTGGTTAAAATGACATGGCCACAGTCTTTTGACTATATCTAAGTGATATAATGGAAAAAAAAAAATATATGATACACCTGCTAAAACGTTTTACTATATCTAATAAACAATATTAATTATTAGAATTGATATATTTACCAACTACTTACTATTTCTGTAAACAGATTGGAAAATAAAAAGCTTTTTTTCTTCAAATCTTTATTTTATGAAAAGAGGAGATTGATTACCACATCAATAGAAGAATCTGTGAGAAGACAGATATTTTTGCCATCTGTAAATCTGATCCAGCAGAGCATAGAAAGGAGTCATGCAACTTGATGACCAGATTCACTTTGACTAACCTTCTACATGAAAATGTAACGTCTGGTATTTCTTTGCAATTTATGCTCCTTTTTAGCAGTTATACAAGGCAGATAAGCAATACTGACATCCTGTATATTTAGGAGGTATGACTGAGACCCAAAAAATGTTGTGCATCTTCATTACATACTTTTCTCTTAAACTTAATTTCTGATAGTTTTTGAGTTATATAGAGAAAAATTAGGTTGCAACATATTCAAGAATTTTCCTTGAAGGTTTGAGAATTAAACATTTCTGTGAAAGCAGAAAGGAAGAAGATTCAGTCTGCACTGTGGTGTCATAAGAGGAACGCCCTCTAGAATATCCTTCAGATTGATTAGATGCATTTCCCCAGCTTCACTCTAATTCTTTATCTAGACATGATTTTCAGTCCCAAATGATTATATATTTCCATAACTGGCCAGTTTGTGAATATCTATAGCACAGATACAATAACCTAGGACGTTGCTCTTGTATTTTTATAAGAAAGTACTATAATTTCTTGGCAAAAAACACAACCAGCCACTATTACAGTTCTTCTAATGGTAATGTTTGCATCTGTCTTACATATTAAGTTTTTTAATTTTACTGTACTTATAAAAAATTCTTACAACAACCTTGGCATTAATGTTGACTTATTTTGCAGTTGGGGTTTTGTTGTGTTTTGTTTTTTAATGAAAATGTAAACAGAATTGTAGAGGTGATGCTTGCAGATGATTAAGGAATATTTTAGGCATTTATAATGGCTCCAACAACTGGTGATATTAGGTATCAGTATTTACCATACTACTATTTAGTAACTGCTCTAGAAGATGTGGAAATGTATGTGTTTGTAAATGCAACGAACCAGGTCATACCAGGTCATTTTATGTAGGAGATAGATCTAATAGTCTCATGGGAAAAGAGTAATACTGTAAATAAGCAGTTATCAAACCAAGTGCAACTACATACTCAGATTATTCTGTCATGGAAAGTCTGTGAGGGAGGTTGATGAAGTTGGACATCTATGGCTACTTTAACCATCACCTATTTTCTACCTTTTGTACTATAGACAAACATTACATTTAATTTTTTAAATAATAAATTATATTAAAAAAAAAATCATTGTGATATATATTTGTAAATATAGTGCCAAAATATGGTTTATATTGTCTGTTGTGAGTAGGTACTGCTGGATAAGCAGCATGGGGGACACTAAGAAAATACGAAACCCAAACAAAAAGTCCTATGATCCCTCTAGTGACAAGCAAGCAGACACGTAGGCAGGACTGAAGGGTGCTAGTGAGAAAGATATTTGTCATAGGCCTTAAGCTCTTAACCAAGAGCCAGGATGGAGGAGAAACAGTACTTTAAGGACAGAAAGGTCCGGGAGGTTGCTTTTTACATACATTTTAATCATCCACCTTAGCAAGTCTGTTCTACTAAAAAAAAAAAAGCTTCAGTTATGATTCTGTCTTTTATTAAAGCTTATCTTTAGAGTGGTAAGCTTTTTATGTGACTTATGTTATATTTGCTTTAAGCAATGTTAGACTTACCTAGAAGCTCTGGGTGACTCAAAGTTCTTATCAGAGGTGCATTTAACACTTTTTTTCCAATTCAGAAATAGATTTACCCCACTTGGACATGCTTTCCTGACTTATATGTTTTAGTTTTACAGACATGGGTTTGTCTCACCAAGTTGTGATAAACAGCTTTAGTTTAAATAAAAAAATAAAGGGAATTTGGAAGGGTTTGGAATATTATTTATGAAAAAATACAATTGATCCTCTAACATTGTGTTAAATTTTGATGGAAAGAAGAAAATTTGAAAATCAAAATATTTAACTCCAAATGAACTTCAAAGAAAGTGTTCAAAAATATATTTACACATATTAAAAAATGAAGCAAAACTGTTCTTTTGTCTGAGCTTGATCAGCTATTTGGTGCCAAATGCTGAGTATTTGATTTGTGGCAACTGAACTTGCAAGTCATTGTCTTAGCTGTAAGAAAGTGCTATAGCATTTTATTAGGATGCAGCTACTTGAAAATAGCTTTTGTTTAATTTTTCTGCAAGTTCAGTTTCTCTTGAAAAATCATAGTCAGAAACAATAGATTCTGTAGTGCCTGGTTATACATCAGATATTCATAATTTTTTCCAGATTGCCAGAAGCAAACGATTTCTGAAACCAGCATTTTTACTCTCACTTTTTGTGCTCTAGTCACAAGGAAAATAGGCAAAGAAGATTGTGCCAGAATCCTGATTCCACACACTGCTAATATTTTTTTCTTCTTACAGATTTCAGAAGCAGACTATTTATTTTTTTTCAGATGAGTTTTTGTCATTGGTCAGAATCCAAACATTTTAACATGGGAACATTTCTTCAAATACGTGTAAATTCAGTTTTTGAATGCATTTGACTTTCCTCTAAGTTTTCTTTACTGGCAATCATTAGTTTAATATTCTACTTCAATGAAATATCTAAAAAATTTACCCTTAGGACTATAGTTTCCATTGTCTTCTTTTAAAATGTGAAACCTTTGAGGGTTTTTTTAAAGTTAAATGTTTTTTAAAGTTTTCTCCATTCCCATTGGTAATGTGTCCCTCATATTTCCTTCTCTTCCAGCAAAGTCAATGTCCTCTCTAAGGTACTACAAGAGACTCGAAATTACATAGTACAATTCAGTAAAGCTTAAACCATGCATTGTGAGCTATTTTTGTCCTTGATATGGTAGAGAGGATTTGACCTCACTGCATTTCTGTGCACAAATATATACTAGCTCACTAAGAATCCTGCTCATAAACTATCTTCTTATCTTCAGAGTTTTGTACAATAAAGGTGTCTGTTGACTGCCATAATGGTAGTACACAGCCCTGAAACAACTTAGAAAATGATGTGCTCTATCAATGAAACAGAAATTAATTAGTTATGGATTCTGGTTTGCTACAGAAGGTGTGAATAACTGTATTGATGCCAAACCCATTGGTCTGTATTTACACCACATAGCTGAAGACTACTTGCCACAGTAGAAACATGCAAAATTAAAGGGCTTGGGGACAGCTTCAATCACAGAAGAATAGTTGTAGTTACCAGATAATCATTTTAATGGGTGACTTTATATGAAAAGCAGCACAAGTTTCCAACTCACTGCAAATCAAGTGGCATACTGCATAAAATAAATATGCAAAGGACATAAAAAGTATATTTAACTTTATGTGGGCATGTATGGCTCATTGAAGGCTTTCACACTTTCCATGTGATTTCTTTGAAAAAAGCTATAAAATAGAGTGTACCAGGGAAAATCTTTTTATAATAAAGTATAAAAGAATTGCTGATGGATAGTAACTGACAGCCAGATACTAAAATGAAACTTTAAAACTGATTTTATCAAAATAACTAAAAAAAAAAAAAAAAAAAAAAAAAAAAAAAAATCTATGTCTTTACTTAGGAAAAAAACAGTCAGATTCCCTAGTGCTACTCTAAGTCATAAATAAAATAAGTTTATTAATCTTACATAGCAAAGACATCAATGAGCAAAGCTATTATTGTACCAAGCATTTTCTCCCTAATATTCCATCAGTATCAAGGTGACTTTATCCAGGAAAATCTAGCAAATATTTTACCTACAACTGAAAAATGGACACAGAATCTTGAACACGTCACGTACCAAAACAAACTGCATATTATTTTTCTGACTTAAATGAACATAAAAACACATCTTTACTCTTAAACCACTGTTTAGTGTAATACTCTTTAACACTCCCTTTGAAAATTGCTTTCAGGTTGCAGCCACAGCACTATTGGTTTTTTGACCATGATATATTCTGTGCTAGCATGATAAGATGCCTTTACAGTCTCATAAACCGCAGGTGTAAAGACAATTAATGTAGTGAGAAATTTGGAAAACTTTGATAACAAACATTTTTGGTTTGTTTACTCCTAACATTAAACTAATACTTTCTAGAATCAGAATCTAATTCACTACAGCATAACCAATGCTTCTTATTCTAGGGGCTACTCTCATTATTCTAGTATGTACCCATTTTTGTTTTTTGTTTCTTTGTATATAAAAGATATATTTCTTAGAATATGCATTATATATATATATATATATATATATACATATCCTTTCTTTATTTCTCAGTATAAATCATACTCATTAATGCTTCCACTGCTCTTTGCATCTTGAAATTCTTGTATTTGTATTTCTTGTATTTTCTTTGTTTGTACAGGCCAAAAGAGAAGCCTTTTTGGTATGTTTGAAGCAAATTTGTCATGGTATTCTTGAAAAAGTTGCACATAATTTTCTGAAACTATTCAGTGTCTGGTGCATGCAATGGAACAAACTTCGACTTTGTGATTTTAAACCTTTTTACTTCATATTTTTTATGGTATCCTATAATAATTTTTTTAAGATAAGATTTTTGGGATTTCAGCTATTTCAGTTCACCAATTCTCTTTGTTCCTACACACTCTTCAGAGATCAATTCATATACTTTGTTGAAGAGAATAATGTTTTTACTTTGATTAAGTGCTCACATTTATATAGAGATTTTTTATTTAAGGTGAAATTTTCTTGGTTGCAGAATACTTCCTTAACAGCTTAAGTTTTCCTCTCAGAAAATCTTTAGACCTTGAGACTGCATGATCTCCTTGTGAAAATGGATTCTCATTTTCTACTACAACAAATGCTTTAATCCTTGGTATTTAAAAGAAAACCTTGAATGAGTACCAGCACAGCAGTGACATATTCAAGAAAATGGCTTTCTTACTGAACTTTTTGTATCTTTTGAATTTTAACTCTTTTAGTATTTGACTGATTTATTGCATAAACTTGAGTTATTTGTCAATTTTGTCTATAATTCAGGTTTAATTTATAACTTTAAAAATGGGTGAGCAAGAAAGAATGATGCATAAGTCACTGAAGTTTCCTAGAAAAGATCTGATGTCTGAGTATCCTGGGGCAGTCAGTTTTTATTTAATCTTTCTTATTTGTATTAATAAATATTCAATTAGACAGTTAGTATTTTAATTACACTAATAAATTACAGGCTTTACATCTGGTATTTTCTTTAAACTGATAAGGAAATTTTGGGTGTAACAGAAACTAATCAAATACCTTGACATCAGATGTCTAGATGCCTTTTAATACACCTTACTGGTTTGTTAATTGCATTTAGGTCATCAAGTGCTTTGAAGTAGAAGTACCTGTTTGTTTTAGCTCAGTTAAGGAGAAAATTAGCTACCTAAATGGGTAACAGAATTTCAGGAACATAGAATCACAAAATTTTTTTGGGCTTGAAGGGGCCATTAAGATCATCTAATTCCAGCCATGACAGGAATACCTTCTACCTGGCCTTGAACACTTCCAGGGATGGGACATAGATAATTTCTCTGGATAGCCTGTTACCAGTGCATCAACATCTCACAGTGAAGAATTTCCTTCTAATAACTAGTCTAAGTCTACCCTCTTTCAGGTTAAACCCATAAACCCTTTTTCTGTCGCTGCATGTAATTGTAAAATGTCCCTTTTCAGATTTTATTGCAGGCCTTCTTTAGGTACTGGAAGGCTGTTGTGTGTCTCTTTGAAGAAATTATAGAAAATCAGAAATAGAGATCCCTTTTTGCCATAGCAGACACCAAACTGAACACAGGTTTGAATTAAAATTCTAATTAATATTCACAGATTTAGATGACCTTGGTTTAGATTTCAGGTCAATCTTTGTGACCTATCTAACAACAACATAGTACTAAGAATATTGAATTTCAGTTGAAATGAAAGCATGAAAGAACAAATAGAGGGAAACAATATATTTCTAATTCTTTTCTATGCATGCTTTTACCATGCTCACTTTTGTTTGAGAATTTATCTGAATTAGGAAAATAAGTACAGCAAAAATTTGTTATGGAAATTATCTGAAAGTCTCTCATGGCAACTAGCTAGTTAGGAAACACTTTCTCATTATCTGAAATTCAAATATAGATTCTTTCAAGTCCAGTGTAGCACTCATTAATTATCTGCATAAATATATATTGTTGTGTGTTTAGATCAGATTGCAAAGAGTGATGTTTATTATATAACATTTTACAGACTTGTTGACCTGTGCACTCATAAGAATTTCCAGGGATGTTTAATTTATTTATTTTTTTTTTTTGTGTGGTGTTCTAAATAATTTCATTTGGAGCATAAGAGTGTAGTTTCTTTTCTTCCAGAAACATAGTTTAAATACATAGTGTTGCAAAGTATCTAAGAGAAAAGGGAAATTCCATTAAAGATAACTATAATAATGATCCTCGCCACAATTTTTTTACTCTTTAACACATATTAGCTTCCTAAGCTTAGTGGAAGAATCTGAAAGTAGAAATGCCTAGATCTGTGTCCTGGATATTATTAAATCCAAGTAGTTTTACATGAACTTTGTGGCATCAGGTGGTGTGATCAAAACTTTTTTAGTATTCTTCTTTTTTACTTAAAGCTATCTGATGTACTTATTTTTTCTGAATTAAACCAAGTTCTGGGAAGAGCATCCTAGATGCAAATAATAGCTGAGAATGTGGCTAAAGTTAAGAAGAATTAAAAGAAAGTCTATAATTAATTATTCATCCAGAATGTTAGTCTATTTACATAAGAGGTCACTTTACTTACTGGCAGGAAAACTTAAGCCAAATTTCTGCTATAATTGCAGTTTCATGGTATCTGAGATCAAGATCTTAGAAATTAGAGAAATTAATTTGACATTCATGTGGCAAGGATACATCTTTCCACTGTAATGGAAAATCTTTTTTTAAAGAAAAAAAAAAAAAAGGTAGAAAAAAGGCATAGCCTTTGTGCCTCAGGGCACAGGCTCACCCTCAGCTGGTGATTAGAAAGCGAGTCAGTTAATGCACCAACAGCTACAGAGACTATTCCTGCTGTTTCCACTGAAGTGAGTAGGCCTAATTTCTAGTGAGAATAAAATGCTGAACTAGAGATATCTGTGGTCTGATTTTTTATAGCAGCCCTGGTATTTAATAAAAACCCTTTTCCATTCAGTTCCAAGATAGTTTTAAAGGGTCATTTGTTAACTCTGTCTACAAACATATAAGGACCCTTGAACCAGCGCAGCTCCAATTCCAACCAGAAGCATTAAACCTTACTAGAAGCTTTTAAAATAATTAATAGTCTGAGAAAGTTCATTATCATTTAAGATCTATTTTAGCTACACATATTAATATTCTGTTTTTGTTGCAAAGCTATTTAGATACTGCCATTCATTGATAATAAGTCATTTATTCCTCATTAACTGTTAGGATGGATGTAGATACTCATTATAGCAAGACAACAGACTCATTTAACTGCACACAGCACTTGATTATACACACGAACACTGACTAGAATGCAAATTTCCTTCTACATTAGTCTCATCTTGTTTGTTATTCTCACCATGGGATAAAGTATCTTATCTGCTGTGCTTTTTTTTTTTTTAGTATCTGTATTAAATGGCAAGGAAGAACATAATAAAGATTCGTGATAATCTCAATTTGGGTAAATACTGGCACAAGAAATAAAGGTTTCCTCACATAAACTGCTGTTCAGTTTTAAAAATATTCTGTGAAATCATTATGCCCTTGCTTGACAGGTTTCCTAAAATTAGTCCAATCTTAAAAGAGATGAGATCTATATTTTGAAAATGCAAGGCTTTAACCAATACTTATTACACTGGTCTTGGGCACAAACTTGTGTTTTCTCCTGAAATACTAATATTCTGTGTCCTAGCTACAGAAGTCAAAGGCCAAACTCTCCCTGTCAAATGGGAATAAATTATATTCTCTGTCATCTTCTGCTCTACATTTAAGTGTCATAAAAGTGATGGCTTTTTTTTTTCTGTATATCTGTATTTTCTTTGTTTTTTCTTTTCAGTTTTACCTGTTTACATTTATGGAAAATCACTGTACATGAAGAAGAACTACAATCATCCTTCTGTTATTAGTAAATACCATGGCACATCTATGACCAGGGCATTGTACAATCCTTTTAGTCATGTAAGAAAATTACAGCTTAGGGACAAACTGAGGCTTTGTGTGATAGGTAGGTCAGGCCTACTGCTCTATCTCATGAAAGGAGGTGACTCAGTAGCATAACTGCATTTTTTAAATGCAAACAATATAAGATAATTTTGTGTTGTTTTTCCATGGCCTTACCCAACTGCAAATATGTATAGGTACACATTTTGCAAGATATAGGCTCATTCCCAGGTAGTGTACATAGGAACTTTTCTGTACAATCAAAGATATTTGCTCTTTTTGAAGGCAAATAGCTCTCTTTTAATTGTGAACAGTGGCTCTGCATATTCCTTCTTGAAATAGGTAACAGAACAGTTAAGCAAAGCAGCTTAAAAACTGGAAGGAGAACAGAGTTATGTTTCAATGAAAAAAAAAACTTCATTGAGTCAGTTGTCCCAGTTTTGGTGTTTGGCTGGTGGAAGGCCTTGCAGAGAAGTTACCAGCTGCCTAAAGCAATAGTTCTTTCCCACTCTAGACTGAGAAAATTGCATTGTTTTTGCCACCAATTAACACTTCACATGTAGAAATTCAGAGTTTTAGTGTGGGAAAGGTCATTTTACATTTCTTTCTGCATACTGAGGTGACCCCATTGTGTTATATGCATATGCAGACAACGTGATACCTACATGTGTTGCATTTATATGTAATGTCACTCATGCATCATATGTGTATGAGTTGCTTAAGACATATCTTCACATGGTAACGTAAACAAAAAGTTATAAAGCAATCATCTTTTACCTTTTCTTTCACATTCGGGATTTATCAAAGTCCGACCATCTAGATTTTAAGAACAGAAGTCCCAAATAAACATTCTAAAAAGAAGACTTAGGAATAAATCTGCATAGTCAAAGCATAATTTTATAATGCAGAATAGCTCCACAGGAAAAAGTTTGACTAGCCTTATTGGAAAGCTTTGAATAGGAAGGAGACAAGTCATTCAGCATCTTGCAGGACTAAACTGTTCAAAGGTCTATGATAAAAAGTCAGTGCAGAATGTGCTGTTTATAGGAAGCAATTCTGAAGCCTCCAAGTGCTCTTAATTTCCACTAGCTGAAACCAGTTTTCCTGATCATATAGTCTCAAAAAGTAATCACATTAAAGACTTTTTGCATCAATGTTTGGATTTTCTATTCTCCTGTACTTCCTTTCACATCCTTAGAAGTTTTTGTTTTCTAGTGGAAAAATATATTTTGGAAATTCTGCTACTGAGAAAAAGATGTCAAATTAATGCATCTGTGAATAGATAGTAGACTACAAATATTTTTTAATCAGGCATTGGAGAGCGGAGAGGAGACAACATTATAATATGTCATAGTTTACATGGCCTGAACATTTTTTATACTATGTCTTGCTTCCAGAATTATGCAGATGCATGTTTTATTAGGTTAATTCATTTGACAATTGAAATGTTAGAAAAATTTATTAAAATATCTAATATTTCAACTTCCTTCTAGTAAGTAAACTGCTACAAATTCAATTTGCTAAGTAGACCACAAAACTGAAATTCCTGTTATTCCATGAATCTCCCCAAAAAGATAGGAAACTGGTTTCATTATCCTAGAAAGTCATACTGAAACTTTCAATAAAGAAAGTGCTATTTATACTTCTCTTTAAAGTGCACAGTTTAATTGGCAAAATGTCAAGGCTGATTCAATCAGATTGGTGGCATGATCAGTGACAACATTCTGCAAGTATTCTGATTCACATTAGAAATTGAAGACATATGTTGTGGGAGAAGATGCCTTAACAATGAAAATATTGCTGGTTCAGACAGATGGTAAGTTTTTTAGTAAGGAAAATGAGAGCAAGAATATGACAGCTGAATAAACGTTAAAACCTATTAAAACTGACAAGGTCAAAGATTGCATGGGACAAGAAGGAGGTGGATTTCAAAATAACTGTTAAAAATAATACTTTATAAAAGAAAAGTTTTCTCTCCATAATGATCTTCATCACGAAAAACATTTGCATTTTTTTTTCCTGGATGCATAACTGGTATGAAACAGGCACTGTTGGAGAAAAAAGTTCCTGAAATTCATTCAAGCTTTACCTGTTTTTAGCTTGCACATCAATACTGCTTTATGTTCCTGGACTCTATTCAGAAGTATTCATTCAAGGCCAGACTGTGTAACCATATTCACAGGAGTGAACATGTAAGTTCTTCTGCTATAGCCAATAAATTTAATTGCTTATTTATAGATTGGCAACACTGTATGGGATTCTCTTTTCCTTTTCAGCTCCAGACAGGGAATTTTAATCTTTGGCCATTATTTTATTTCAACTTCCTATTTTTATTTTTTTTTTAATTTTAATTTTAATTTTAATTTTAATTTTAATTTTAATTTTAATTTTATTTTTAATTTTAATTTTATTTTTTTTTTTTTTATTTTTACTTTTACTTTTATTTTTATTTATTTTTATTTTAATTTGAGCCGATAAGTGTTCTTATTTTATCTTCTAGTTAAGATTATTTGTCTATATGTCTATACTTGCTTAGGTAGAGTTAAATTTGGTGCTAAGCATCAACAACATTATTTTTCAAATAATTCAAATAAGAAAGCTTAAAAGAAAAAATAGAGCTTGAAATTTAAAATGTTAAAATTAAAACCATTTAAGAAAGCCCACCTCCAAATGCCAGATTCCAATCATAATTTATAAATTAAACAGTTTAGTCAGGGTTAGGAAATCTCATAAAAAAGAAAAAATACAGAAACAGAGTAAATGCACTAACTTGAGATAAAATGGTGTTATTTGTACTAAGACTAGTTTCAACATATCAGTCTTTTTCTTTACTTTGCATAACGATAATACTTTTTGTGCTGACAAGAAAAAATTCTCCTCTATCAAATATTAAAGAACAATATTTTACTTATGGTCATGCAGGCTTGAAATTATTAATCCTAAAATCACATTGAATCTTGATAAAACTTTTAAAAACTAAATCAAGTTTAGGAGATGCTGGTTGTATTACATTGAGGATTCAAAATGCTACTATTCCAGATTAGACAAGATTTTCTTAGAACTATAATGCTGATCCAGCCTTATAAACACGTCCCATTAGTTCACAGATGTTTATATCAGGCTTTTACTTTCTCCAGTAAATACTTTCTGGGATATTTCTTTTATCAAATAACTACCAATACTTGATATTATCTTTTTTTAGGTGAGTGTCATTGAAAGGACAGAGAAAGTTTCATGATGTTTGTTGCAAAGAATTCTATTTTCTGCCTAGCATTAAGCAAATTTTCATTAAAGGTATCTGCTGGATGATACCTTTAAAACTACAGCTTTACTGGGTATTGCTCAAAAGCATCTTTTAATAACTCTTATAAGAGAAATAAAACATGTGTACCCAGTTGTGGCATATTGATAGGAATTTAGGACAAATCTATACATTACCATCTCAACTCTTATTTAAGTTTTGCAAGTACAATCCTTTGGAGTATTTAAACTTGAAACAGTCAATTGTTCTTCTGTAGTATTTTGTAAAAAAAGTCATATCCCAGCCCTTTTTAATAATATTTCCTCTTACCTTTTGAAGGAAGGGAAGAATATGCAGATGTATTATCCAGGCTTACATGGATGCCAGTATCGGAGCAGAATAGAACTGAGAAGGTCTTGAAATCTGCTTTGTTATTCAGCACTTTTTCATGACAGAATCTCATTTCAGATGGTGTGTTAAGGACAGCTGATCTAGCATGTAGGGGTAGCCTAAATAGTAAGCCACCTAAAATATTTTTTTGGTGATTATAAAAGATCAGACTGTGCATCTTTCTCAGTCAGCCTTAAATTCAACAGAATTCAGCATGAAAAAAATCTATTTTCTACAAAAGAAAAGTTAAAACTATGTTAGGAAATCATTAGGAAACAAAGAAACTTCTAAGAAATTTCTTCTTGATTTTTGAAAGCATTTATGTCAGAGAAAATTATAGGCATACATTTATACTACTTCATGAAAGTTTGGGGGTTTTGTATTCTTCAGTATGTAACAGTCCCATGCCAGAATCCTTCTGTAATAAATTCTTATTTCAAAAGGAATTATATCCTTTTTTCCTTCTAGTCATCAAATGATTACTGCGTGCAATATAGATGGGATTTCAGAACGCATTACTGAACTTTATCATGGCAAATAAAGGCTTTTCTGCAGGACTAAAAGTATGGTGTGGACAAAGCCTTCCTTTCCTTTGTGAGATAACATCAAACCTCCATCCCTCAGGACTGCTGTTTTTTTACTGAAAGCATAATTCCTTCTGATCCAATTGTGAGTTCCAACTGTATTAAGACTGAGGGCTGGAAGTCTGCCACATCCATCTAGAATTTTAATTAGATAAAATTATGTGCTTAGACTTAAGCAAAGACTTAAACTCTTGTTCAGCCAGGATCCCTTGTCAATACCTTGGCAGGAGCTCAAAAAATGCTGCTAAAAGAAATTAACTAAAGAAGGGCCTTTTTAAGGTAATGACTTCACCTATGATTTCACTGAGTGTACAGCCAAGCCCAATAACTGACAAAGAAGTTTAATTTAAACATAGGATCAAATTTATATGATTTCTTAGACAGCAGTGTGAGATGAAGCTTTGTTCTACCTGCATGCAAAAGATTCCTAGGCACTTCATGATATTAGAGTAACTAATTCCTCTTCAAAATCTAAAAATATCCAGGGGCTTACATATTTTTTAACTGTAAATAGATCAAAACAGAAAATATGTTACATTTGAACTGTAACTTGTAAAATTGTTTGATACCTAGAAATAAATAAAAAATAATTAAAAAATTATTTATCCCCCAAAGACTTGACAGATTACTTTCCTAATATCCAAATCAGGGCAATTAATTTTTCATAATTTTAAAATTGTTATAGATTTTCTATTTCTTTATCAAAATAAAATTAAATATTACTTATATACTGGCTTAAACAAATAGACTTGCTTCCTTAAGAAAGCAAAATAAAGTTCATGAAGAAAGTAGTCACTTACTGAAATGAAACATTACGGTGAGTATTTAAACTGCAAGAGAAAGAACTCACATCCTGAAACAGGTATCTACAAAATGGAAAAAAGTCCTGCAACACAATCCTTTCTCTGGTCTATTTTTTTTTATTTTTTGTTCTCAATTTTTAATAATAGATGGGGGTTTGTATTTTCTTTATATAAATTTAAGGCCAAATCTTATCTACATTGCTTTGTTGCCCACTGAGAACTTCTCACTGTCTTCCTCAGTATATTTCTAGATCCTCTAAGATCTGTATTTGATAAGGTAAAACATTCCAGTTTGCAACTCTTCTTTACTGTAGGGTAGCCACAGCACATGACAACTAGTGTTCATATTTTAGCATGAACTTGCATTTCTGCTCTTCATGCAATCTTTTACTTGCAAATTCAGGTTTTGTACTTTGAGAAAAGTTACATTTCTTTTTCAAATGAAGCTTAGCTCCCTCTGCATTCTAAATAGGCATATAATATTTGAGATTAAATAGAAGTGCTGTAGCTAGTAGAATAAATTAGCAGTTGACCCAAACAGTAAAAGCAGAGATTAGAACATAAATTTTTTTATGAATTTTAGACTGGAGGAGAAAAGTTTGATGCAAAAAGAGATTCTCATCATATGATTGTTGCTTAAAGGAAAATCAAGTGGTCTGGAAAAACTAAGATCTCCCATTTACAACATTTATTTTTGAAACAATGTTGTTAGCTGGGCACGCTGGTAGACTTAGAAATAAAGTTATCGATTTTACCTGTTAATTACAAATGACTGGAAAAAGAGAAGACGTCTGATTTCCCTGAAAAGTGGTCTTTGATCTACAGTTGGGCTCTAAGCAGCCAAGGAAGTGAATGAAGTGTAGAAACTATGTCCAGAAGAAATAATTAGTTCCCTCATATTAAAAAGTCCCATTATACTTTCATAGATCAGGAGTGGATCAGGAGCAATTTCACAATTCACAGAAAACCTGAAATAGGAATATGTCATAAACACAGTGATGGGCCTCAAATTCTAACCCTACTCATGAAATTTTTCATTCACCTGAATACATCGACCCTGTAAACAGCTCAATTCACAGTGGACGAGACGTGAGGAATGTCTTGAGCAGCATCGTGCCTCTACTAATTTCCAGAGTTCTGCAGTCACTCATTAACACCAAACAGGTAGCCTGTACTTGTAAAATCTCTTCTGGGATGTTTCTTCTTTGCTGTGGCTTAAAACAAGGTACCAGCTCATATGATCTGGGAAGGAATGAATACCCAAATAAAATGCTTAACATTTTTTTTTGAGAAAAGAAAGAGACCAACTAAATACGATCCACAAGTTTGCAGCCTCTGCATTTCAAAAATAACATAAACTAAGCATGTATTAGGTAAATTAATGAAGAAAATACTTACCTGTAATGTGAAAATCAATTTTTAGGTGTCATTCTGTGGAGGCCCGACCCTGGGGTCTGCCAGAGAGACAGCAATCTCCATGCCCTGGAGGGAGACACATTGAAGTTGTTAAAGATGCACTAAGGGCATGGTGACAAAAGGCTTCTGCCCCAGAGCCCTTTGCTGTTTTATGTTAATATACCCAGTTCTGTACTCCCCATTGGCCCAAACTGTCCCTTCTACCCTCATGTGGTCCCCCCTAGAATGTTCTCCCTTCTCCCGCTCCCCACTGGTCCCAGTTTGGTGCAGTGTTCCACCCCTGTTACCTTATTTGTTTCCCTGGTCCCTTACCCCACCTCTGCACCACTTTCCCCTGTTCCCAATGGACCCTGATGCCCTGCTCTGCCCCTCTTTCCCCATATTTAAACCCAATCTCATCCATGTTGTGGTTTCTGTCCCTGGACCCCTTTAATGTGTGGCTGCCAATAAACCCCATCAGAGCTCCATACAAAAGACTCTTCCTGCCTTTAATTCCCCAGCCTTGTCCTGTCATCAGCATCAAGCCTGTGCATGCACGTGTGTTTGTGTGCTGCTCTGCCTGCCTGGATTGCCACCTGATGGAGATGCTTCAGGGAGGTAGCAGCAACTCACCATCACTGCATACTGAGACATCATTGCACTCTTATAGAAGTGGCAAATTCAAAATAAGCAACTACCATGCCTCTGTGTCCCCTGGTTCTTCTGAAATGGAGAAGAGACTATTCAAACCTCTCAGAAATTTTTGTTTTAAGCATTTCCCATTTGTATTTCTGAGTTAAAGGAGAGCTCTGTATCTAACATCATGGGTGTGGAGATGAACATTTTAAGCTACCAGGTCTTTAAGTCCTCCTTCAATCACATGTTCTTACACAAAAGGATTTTTTTCTTTATGCATCACTCAGTAAAATAGTTTGATAACCAATCAACCCTTAGAAATTTTGTTTAAAACAAGAGATCATTTTTTGTTAGATTTTGCAGTGTAACCACTCTTATTTTCCAGAGCATATGGCAGTGATCTTAGAAAGATTTTTAATTTATTCCTTTATTAATCCTCATCCATTAGGAGAAAGAATATTTGCTCTTAAATCATAGGCAAAATTAAACAATGCAGTTAATCACCAAAAAGAAATTAAAATAAATTTAACAAAAGAGTATTTAGATGACAAGTTGAAGATTGACATATATCTCTCAATTACAATTGACAACATTTTATTATCTAAATGAAAAAAGCCCCTTTATACATACTTGTCTATACCTCTAATTAATTTGGGAATATGTAAGTAGAAGAATAAATGTGAGACATCATTTAAGAAGGTTTATACTCTATAATGTATACTAATATGGCAAAGGGAATTATTTTTAAAAAATACTGATTTAGAAAATAAACTGGGGGCTTCTTTGCATTGCCTATCTTATGCTAGTTGAACTCTTTCTATGCAAATAGACTCCATGTTTACATCAGCTAGGCACCTAAAACTCAGACTAAATAAACTTGTTAAACACATATACAACATAAGCTGCATAATTTATTTGGCAGCATGCTAATTATTTTGTACTATACCTCTTTAGAAGTGGGGCTGAAATGTATTTTATTTTTAATAAGCCGTATGTTACTGAGCTATAGCTTTGCCTTCACAGTTTTATATGACAATCAGGATTACAGAGTAAAAGAGATAAATTACCTGTCCTACACTATGAAGTGGGTTCTCTGCTTCCCTTGGCTCCGGTATGTAGTTATTTGATGGTGATTTTCAACTTCACTGCTTAAATTAAAAAAAAAAAAAAAAATCTTAAATAAGAATAGGTTTTTATGCTGTCTGTCACTTACACGATAATTGTAGTAATATTGTTGGCATTCAGAAGTCTGTAAATATTTTTACAATCTACTAAAGTGTTTTGATGTGGTATCTATCAAATGAAGGAAAAGGCAAAGAAAAAATGAGATGCACTACTATGAATTAAAAGATAACAAAAGCCAATACAGTAGCACTGATTCATAATGTTGTATACTTCTACACTCAATTATGGCTAGAATTTCATCATATTGCCAAAATTTTTATTCCTTTGGTCTTTGACATTCCCTCCTTTACTGCAGCGAATTAGAGGTGAGCTAAACACAAAATCTTTGGTTTATTTGAAATAGTGCACAAGGAAATTCTATTTGCTGGTATTCACAGCCTTCATTCTTACATCAGTTTCTGACTGAGCAGGAGGCAATCATGAGTCAAAGCTTTAGCCCATGACAAAGAAAGTATTTTATAATCAACACATTATTAGAGGTTGCAAATTTTTACAACTTTGGAGGGGCTGGACATTTTCAGAGACCTACTCTTGTTACTTAACCACTACAAATTTTGACTTGGATGTATTACTTGAAGACATTAACTACTGAAAATATTTACATACCTATATATCAGATAAGTAGTGTACATTTATTTTTTTCTTTCTTTCCAACAGTAATGGTCTAAAGTTGAGGGGTTTTTTTTTTTGTTTGTTTTGTTTTTTTTTCCTGGTTTTATATATTAATACTTCTGGCAAGAGAAATAACTAAAACTTACATAAGAATTTTTGGAATTGTATGGTGACAGCAAAGATTGTTGTAATATCTTAATTCATCAACTATTTGAGATCTTGACTGCTGCTACTTTTATATGCAGACCTCTGTAAAACTCTTCTAAATAGTGGTAGTATATGGTCAACTTATGGTAACTTATGGTAACTTAACAAAGCAAGTTTTACATTTTCTAATAAACTATAACATATGAATGTATGCCCGTAAGATAATATACACTATTTATTTTTTAATAATTATCTTTTAGTCTTACTCATTGTGAGGCCAAACCAAAGAATAAATCTGCAGCAATTTCCTTAGGTTCAGTGTTTTGCAATGGAGAAGTTCTCAATGACAGTCAAGCTCAAAAATCTGTAATCAAAAATGTATGGCAATTTTTAAAGAAGTTTTTGAAAGGCATATTTATATAATAGTTGCATAACAGGAAAATAGTTAATAAAATACATTTTGAAAATAAATTTAATACATTTTAGACTGACAACTTAGCAATATGAATCAATCAAGTTGACTGACAACATAAATACCATGCCAAGAATTCTATAATTAAGGTGATTTTTCATAGTAGTCTTGGAATTAAAGTGGAATCTGACAGTTTGTCTCAGGAGGAAATAGTAATGGAGATAATCTGACCAGACTTTAATTGTGTATGGGCGCTACTCTATTTTCTTAATGACTAATAGATTTAATCTTTGACCAAAATAAAGGAATGCTTAAACAACCAGCACAAGTAGGTTGAGTCAAGTGAATAAACCAAAATTCAGTCCAGATGTTTTTCCCTGTAATAGCTCAGACTGAAAGTGTAGCATATTCCCACAAACTGCATTATCAATACTCATATAAAGAGATCTTCCAGAAAAATCAGCAACTCTATAAATTTAAAGAAGAAAATAAACCCATAAAATCTTAGAAAATGAAGGGATTAAAGTTACTATCTAAATAAAAACTTCAGCTCAGTCAGTTTTAATAATGCTTACTCCTTATATACAGACATTTGAAAATTACTGTTACAGAATTGCCTTGAATGTGAGACATTAAAAGTTGCCACAAGAATGAAATCTTTCAGATGTTGTAAATATTTTCTTTCCTTATATTTAGTTGAACTGTATTGCAATATACTTTCTTGACTGACAGCTAAGTTGATTTTTATTCTTATTTGTATTTCCAAAATACTCTTAGAAGTCTATTAGAGGCCAGGAGCTATTTGCCAAATGTGAGTCAAGAAGACAATCCCCATCCAAAGAATTTTCAAACTAAGTAGAAGACGAGACAACAGATGGTCTCAGACAGATGGTTGCAGGCTATGAGTGGTAAAATAAAGCCCAGAGATGACACTAGGCAGTGGTTTTAAAATTCTGTAAGTTTAACGATTGTCAGATAATTTGAAGACAGTATGAGAAAACACAATTTTAATTGGGGTTCTGTGGAATTGCAATGAAGATCTGAAGATATCTATAGGGGCTTTTTCACTGGGTGAAATTAACATTTTTCATGTATATGTATATGTCTATATAGCTATATATATATATATATTCATGTATACATAGCTGTCTGAAAATCTTATAAATGGTGATAACTTAAGTTGTATTTGGGCATTAGATTCCCCCCACTAAGGTGAGATAAAATGATAGATGGAAGGTAATTTAGATAAGAACCTGAAAACTGTCGCTCAGGAAACAGCTAATTTACCAGTGCTGAGATAGCTTTCTGTTATCTTGTGGCACTGTGTTTGCATGGAAAAGTTTTGGCAGTGGGGAGAGCTATAGGGGTGGGTGTCTGTGAGAAGCTGCCAGAAGCTTCCCCCATGTCTGTCCAATGCCAGCTGGCTCCAGAACAGACCCACCACAGGCCCAGGATGAGCCAATCAGAAAAGATAGTAGCAACTCTGTGATAACATATTTAAGAAGAAGAAGAAAAAAAATGCAGATGTAATTGTGCTCCACTTGCAGAGGGAAGTGAGAGAGTGGCTTTGGTGGGCACTGGTCATCTCTCCAGTGTCAGCCGTGGACTAGACTAGACTATGCCTAAGTCTAACTAGACTAACCTAACCCTGCCTTTCATTCTGAAGATGTATTCCCTCAGGTAAGCTGATATCTTAACCCAAATAATATTTGTGTGAATAGCTTTAAAAAGTGTGTTTTTATGAACAGTATCCTAGATGAATCAACTCTGTGATGGATCTTACACACTTATTAATGAACTCAGGTTATTGACAAAACTTAAGCTCCACATTGCTTTGAGAGAAGTTTCAGGGTTTTGCAGCTATAAGGAACAAGCAAACAAACAAAATTCCTGCATCCAAAAGGCAGTAACTTTGAGCTCTGGTGGAATACAGGCTCACAGGTGGAAATTGTCTTACAGTGTGCCTTGACATGACCTTCTATTCACAGTGACAGGGATTAATGGGAATAATGTTTCTCTGATTCCCACACCAATTGACAAGTGTAATTAATAATCCACTGGTGCTGAAGAGAAAATAACTATTGATTCAGATACTAATAACCAAAAAGCATGCATAATGCCAAAAAGCTTAGTTTTACCATGTTGTTATTTGAAAGAAGAAAATGCATGTTGACCACACTTTCTTTTTTTTAACGAACTTCTACCATAGGCCTGAGTTACTTCATTTGGAACCAGTATCAAGAACCAAAGCCCAACAAACTTTAGAAATTTTATGGCAATATTAATGGCAAATGGTTCTGGGGATGGTGAGTCTACAGGGAAAGCCAAGTGGAATACTGTGGTAAGTTGACCATGGCTGAAAGTCAGGAGCCCATCAAGCTGTTGTTTCAGCCCCTCCTCAACAGGACAGGGAGGGGAGAAAATAAGATGGAAAAGAACAGATCGGTCAAAATTCAGGTACTTTAATAAAGCAAAAGCAAAGGCTTTTTTTGGCAATGCAGATGAATGGTTTAACAAGTCTGCATTAAATTCTTAAATTCCTAATTTTTTTTTTTTTTTTTTACCTCCTTTTTATCTAGTTTCATTATGAGGAAAAGAGTAAAGCAGAGAAAATCCACGTAAAATTTGTAGCAACTCAGGTCCTCACCTTGTTCACTATAAAAGGGTGAATATCAAAACACAAGCAAAAAATAATACAAGTTTATGAGGTTAAAAATATTATCTATGTAAAACTGAAATAATTTGCAAAATGTCAATTAAGAGAAAAAAGTCTTCCATGATTTTCCTAAATTCCAAATATTACAATAGGTGTTGGACAAAAATATTTGTTTAATAATCCTTTCTATATGATTGAATTCTTTCCCTAGGAATGTCTTTTTTTTTTGCCTATATTAGACTAAATGTTTGCGTAAGCAAAAAAATAGCAAAAATTGATAAAAAGAATAGAAATACTGTAAAAGGATATAAATCCCCTTGTTAAATAATTAATACTAAAAGTAGTTTTTTATGTGTATACTTTCAGTGCTTGGCGATTGGATGTTGCATTCTGGATCAAGTAAGTAATATTTGTAGTATGTTTGCAAAAATAAAAAAAATTAATAATAGTTCATTTTTCCTTAGGCATTAGTTGTATAATATCAATAGCTAAGGGGGATTCTTACATCTATTTTTTCCTCTATGTTTATATATAGATCTCGAATTATCAGTATGGTTCATGACAACTTTTTGAAGAAGCATTTTTCAGTGTCAAATACATTTCTTAGAAAGCAATGTATGAAGACTAGTGTTGACTTGAGTGGGAGGAATGTACGAACATGTGCAGGTATTTTAAAGTTTCTCCCTAGATTTTTTTAATATCTAGTATGTCAAAGGCTTCAGTTTTTAATAACCTGACCAGCTCTTAAAATAAGGCTACTAAAGCAAATGCTTCATTTTTCAGGGTCTGGATTTCAGTTTTTGGAATCAGGAGGACTTATTTCTATTTGTGTTTGGTCTGTAAAACTATATTCTCAGTGACAAGGATATCGCAAAGGTAATGTTTTCCTCTCATGTAAAGGAACACTATCTATACAAATTTTAATATGTTTTGAGACAGACTATAGGAGAACAAATTGATTTTCTGATGCATTTGTTATTCTCAAGACTCCTGAAATGATGCAAAGTGAGGAAAGATAATAATTGTGTTTATTAAATCAGGCTTTGGTATAATAGATTTTCTCTGATAATTAGCGCAGTTTTAAAAATAAAATGAGGGGAATAGTTCCCACAAAGCATCCAAAGGGTATACTATCTACCAACTTTAAACAACTCTAGAGAGCCTTCTACTATGTGGAGTCTTTTTTTTTTTTTTTTTTTTTTAAATATCATTTGATGTCTGATATCGTGTTCACTTCTTTTATGCTGATTTAGGTTATTTTTCTCATAAAGTATGTTTTGGTATATTTAACTATTAATTGCTTTGTAAATACATTGTTAAATAGTTAATGATTAGGCTTTTTTCATTGATACTTTTTGAAAAAACACTCTTACTGCTCACTCTTTTTCTTCCTGTCAGGAAGAATGGTATCTTTGAAATTTATTCACTTTAATCCAATTGTGCTAGGCTTTGAAACTATGATACTTTTTGTCCATCATAAAATATCCTTTGTGTCTAGCTGAGATGGAGCTCATTTTCCCATAGCAGCCCTGCACTGCTGGTAGGTGAGGAGTTGGAGAGAGGGCTTCCATCCTCCCCTCTGTAAATCACATATTTAAGAATTAAAATTAAAATCCACATTCATCACACAACCTTCACTCGCATCCACAAAATCAACCAACCAAAACAACAGAAAAATCCCTTCACTAAAAACAAAGGAGCATCATCACAACACGAAATGGAAATGTATAATTTAAACAAAATCTCTCTGTTGTCCCTTCACTACAAACACAACAAAAATTACTTTTAATTATTCCACTCTAACATTGTTCAGTATTTCTCTTGCCCGCTACCTCCTGTGATAATTATCCTTATCTCAAAATCCTCGTGATTTCCCAGATTAGCACCAAAAAACTGTGATAGGTTGACCTGGCTGGATGCCAGGCACTCACCAAAGCCTTTCTCTCACTGCCCTCCTCAGCTGGACAGGGGAGAGAAAATGTAAAAAGGGTTCATGAGTAGAAATAATGACCAGGAGAGATAACTCACGCAGTACCGTCACAGGCAAAATGACTTGAATTAGAGACATTAATCAAATTCATTACTAATAAAATCAGAGCAGAATAATGAGAAGTAAAATCTTAAAAACACCATCCCCCCACCTCTTCCTCCTTCCCAGCTCGATCTCCTCTCCCCACAGTGGAACAGGGAGACAGGGAATGGGACTTATGGTCAATTCATCACACATTGATTCCACTGCTGCTCGTGGACAGGAGTCCTCCCGTTCCAGTGTGGGATCCCTGTCATAGGAGACAATTCTCCATGAACTTCTACAGTGTGAGTCCATCCCACAGGCAACAGTTCTCCACAGACTGCTGCAATGTGGGTCACTCTTCCACAGGGTGCTGTCTTCAAGGACAGGCTTCTCCAGTGTGGCTCCTCCAGATGATCACAAGTCCTGCCAGGAATCCTGCTCTAGTGTGGGCTCCTCTCTCCATGGATCTGCAGGTCTGTGCCAGGATTCTGCTCCAGCAGGTGCCTCCCATGGGTTTCAGCCTCCTCTCAGGCATCCATCTGCTCCAGTGTGGATCTCCTCCAGGGGCTGCAGGTGGATCTCTGCATCCCCACGGACCTCCAAGGGCTGCAGGGGCACAGCTGCCTCTCCATGGACTGCACCACTGGCTGCAGGGAACCTCAGCTCTGACACCTGGAGCACCTCCTCCCCTCCTTCTGCACTGACCTTGGTGTGTGCAGGGCTGTTCCTCTCACAGATTCTCACCCCTTTTTTCTCTGAGGACAATTACATCTGCACAATATTGTTTTCTCCCTTCTTAAATATGTTATCGCAGAGGCATTAGCACCATTTCTGATTGCCTTTTCTTGGCCACTTACAGATCCATCCTGGAGCTGGCTGGCATTGGCTGGGCTGGACATCTGTCCTTACACAGTACACTATCATCATCTTAGCAACAAATGTGCAAATTTGCAATATAAATATGAAATTAATTTAAGCAGTAAATGAAAAAAAATTACAGTGTTCCCCACAATTTTAGTTCCCAATCCCAATGAAGATTAGAGAAGTCCACTCTCTTCCCACTTACAAAAAAAAAAAAAAAAAAAAAACAAAAAAAAGCAACAAAATCCCCATACTTCTTTTTAAACCTGAGAATAACTGCAATTACCTTTCAGTATTCCTGTCCTGTAAACAGAACAAACACAGAACAATGTCATATAATCAGCAATGAGAAAATGTCTGACACCTACACAGCTCCTCATAAATACTATTACAGCACCCTACAGATACTATGTTCTATTTTTTTTGCTCTCAGGAAAAAAAAAATAGCTACAAAGTTCATTAACTATATTGATAATACTTGATTGGATGAAATAGTAATAAAAAGAAATACAGTAAAACAAAAAGACAAGTATTTTAAACAATCAATTCAAAGCCTACATGCAAATTGAACCTCCTATAAATGCAAGGAATAATGCTTTCCTGAATTTAGAAAGATTCGATTTTTTCAGTTTTTAAAATCAGAATATAGTTGTTTTATTCTACATTATTCTGGGGAAGTACAAGATAATTTATTTTAATAATTTTTGAAGATGTGGGTTCAGAAATGCCGGAAGAAGATTGGTGTTCATTGAGCAGTAATTTAGGAAGAAACCTAAAGAAAGGGCTGAGAATAGACAATCTAGTTGATGATTGTTGGTTTTTCTTGTGGAATTAAGCAGTCTTATCTCACAGTTCTTTCAGTGGGTGCTAAGGATATTCTTTTTTTTTTTTTTTTTAGTGCCCAGTTCATTGACTCAAAAGCAGGAAAATATTCTTCTTCTTTTTTCCTACCCAAATATTAAAAATCCAACTCAATCAGTTTTGTATTGTCATTAAAATACATTTTCACTAGTGCATAAATTTTTGGCATATAAGAAAGTATATAATACCAAATCCATTTCAAATATTCAAGCATTTTTTAAAGATGTATTGAAGGAAGATGGAGTACAGCTTTTTGAACCACAATGATATTGTATCAGTCATGGGAACAAATGGAAAAAAATTAATGCTGGTAGACTTTCAAGCTTCACAGAACAAACTCTCAAGATAACACAGTATAATCAATAATGAAAAAGTTTAAATTGCAATTCAGTCTTCTTGTATAAAAATGGAACTTTTCCTAGTTGCAGTCTTCAACTTAATTGAAGTATTATTGAAGAATTATTTTCCAAAGGGAGCTGTTATACCTATGAAATGAAAACATTTATGAGGAACAGCTTGATGACTGAATAGTTTCTCTCTTTGTAATGCTAATTATTCTTATAAAGAAGACACAAATAGAAAATGGGTTGTATCCAGTTTCAGGCACAAAACACGTAAAATAGGACTTTCAGATGAACAAACATTTTCATCAAATATGCTAAGATTGCATATTTTTACTAGAAATCATTACCTATATGAAGTCAGACTCACAACGGTGCTAGAAGATGCTAAAATGTCCACATTTTGGAACATAATTTTGCCTATACAAATTTGTGAATTTCAACCACATGACTATGCAAATCAGGTGTAGTTGTTATATATTTTCACTAAATGTATCAATGTTTGTAAACAACTTGAAATAGAGGACTTTTAGATGTAATTTTTAATGGAAAAAAGCCTTAACCAAACCCAAACCTACTGTGCTTGTGTGTATTTCACTCTGAATAGTTCTTACTGTGGTTGCATCTTATCATTGCACAGGGAACTTCCTTCAGCACATACTTAGTTATATGAGGATTTAAGCATTATTTTAGCCAGGAGTCTGAAGTCTAGCACATACTTAAATGCTTTAATTGCAAGACAATTTTTTATTTACAACACTACTGCTGACATAAGTCAAAAAATGGGGAAGCAGATTGCAATTAATTTTATCTTCTTGTACATTTTTTAAAAATCTGTACAGTTTTCACAGCTTTTTTATAAAATCGACAACAGTAGTGTAAGGAGTATTGTAACTCTATCTAGATCTAAAAAGCTTCTGATGCTATCTATCTGATTGTAGAGATTAATATTAATCATAGAACGGATTTGGTTGGAAGGGACCATAAATTTCATTTAGTTCCAACCCCTCTGCCATGGGCAGGCATACCTTTCACTAGATCAGGTTGCTGAGAGCCCGGTCCAACCTGGCCTTATGTCACCACTGACAAAGTAAGAGAACCATCTGTCTATTCCATATATTTCAAAATATGACCTAAAGAAAGACAAAATAGTTCTGTTTTTCTGCTGTAGTTCAGCTGCCGTCACTCAGAGAAGTCACAGAAACTTCCATATCCCAGATAAAAGAATATATATATTTTTTTTTCCTTTATACTATTTCTGAAGTTTTTAGTAAACGAGAATTTCATAGATCTTTTGGAAATACCCAGAACAGATCTAAATTCCACTCTTGGGCCATCAGGGACAACCATGACACCCTTCTCATGAATTCATACATCACTTGCCTTCCAAAGTCTTCCAAAGGACAGCTGCTCCTACAGGAATAAATGAGTCAACATTGTCAAAGCCAAAATGAAGTATGATAAACTGTTGTAATGGCACACATGGATTAGACTGCAGGCTTAAACTATTAAACTGCTAAAAAATAAATTAAAAATAGTAGTGAATGAAGAAAAGTCTTTCTCCCTTTCACATCTGATCAAAAACGCAAAGTTATTTTCTTATTTCCCTCCCTGTTTCACTGGGAGGGGGTGGGGGAGGAGGCAGTGAGCAAGCAGCTGTGTGGTACTTAGATACTGGCTAGGGTTTAACCACAGTAGTTCCCTGCCACAGATGTTTCCTGGGGTCAAAGATCTCTTTAATGGCAAGGCAGAACATCCACAGTGCCTTGTTTACACTGCTTTATACCAGCCTGTAAAGATTTTTGGTAGCTGTGAGGAAAGTAATCACCTTGAATAGACAAAAAAATGCTTTTGCCTCTTTTGGATGTTGTTTCCTTTTTGTTGATGCATTCTGTGATAAATGAGGATGTAGTCATTCACTCTGAACCAGCTGTGGTCATCAACACCCTGAAAACATAGCATAGATAAATGATTTGTGATGAGTAGGGACCACTTTCCAAATAAATTACTGAAACTGGAAAAATGTGCAATTTATTAGCACAGAATGGTGTTATAATGAAAAAAAAAATTAAAAAAAAAGGATTAGAGAAAAATATGCAAACTAAATTTGGTAGTATTTAAAAAAAAATTTTCTCAAAAATAATAATTAAAATACTCTACCTCAGAAGTGTACCAATTTAAAATATAAGTATAAAAAAATAACACAACATAGACATATTTTCCTGTGTCTAAAGGAGATAGTTAACTGACCAACAACTACTTCAGTTACAGTAATTTTTAAGTATTCCTAAAACAAAAACTGGCAACCTAAATCCAGACTGCCTAATACTGCTTTTCAAAAAAATCAAGAAAATATATTTCCATTTTCAGTTTATCTTACCATTTTGATAGATCAAGTCAAACTCAGAATTTTTTTAATTAAAAATAATTTAATTAAATTTCATTGATACAGCTATTATCAAAGTCTCAATAGAATTTTGATTTTTTTTGTATACTTGATAAGAATTTAAAAATCATTAATTTTGTTACAGTAATATAGTAGCAAATGAAAGTGAAGTCCTGTCCAGACATTTAACACACCTGCTTGTATCTAAAAATACTTAAATTCGAGGGAGCATTTGAGTTATACTTTGAAGATTCTACAGCTCACAATTGAACATCATATGTTAATACTAGAAAATAATTCCACTTAAAATCTTTTTAACTCCTTTTAAAGACACAAACCTGAGTTTTCATTTTGAATTCTTTTGCTTCTGGGATCTTCAGTACATTACTACTGGGTGCATGTGACTTACTGAATTTCATATCTTTAAGACCCTTAAAGAGATTACAAAGCCTCCAGAGCAGCATGTGGTTTTGTTTGGCTTTTTTTCCCTCCACTCCATGGTTAGATTACCACTTTGCAGTTTTTTTTTTTTTTTTTTTTTTTTTTGTTTTTTTTTTTTTTTTTTTTTTTTTTTTTTTTTTTTTTTTTTTTTTTCTGAATGAGGTTTGGTAAGGCATAGCAACTACAGGTATAAGTGGACTATTTTTTCCTCTACTTTGAAACTCTTTAAGGCTCTTCATCTTATTAGAAAATATTACATAACTGTTCTTGCTTACCATTGTCTTTGCTATATCATTTTCTTTCATGATATTGTAGATTATATAAAAGCAGTCTTTTCCCTTTTGGTCAATTGCAATTGAAAGTTTATCTATGATGCAATACAACTGTATCCGGAAATACAGTGACAAAAACAGTATAAAAGCAATTCCTCTGTCAGCACTTCTCTATCTCCATATGCTTCAATTAATTTTTGCCCCCTGCAGTAGATGTCAAACAAACAAATAAACAAAATTCCAGACCTATCAGATAACCTTGAAAAAATAATCTGGCCTAAGCAAAAGATAAAATTGAAAACACTTCAATCATTCCTGAAAGAAAGATATCTAACCTGCTTTTCCAATCCTCCAAGAAAGGAGATTCCATAAAATCCATTACAAAATATTCCAAATTTCCATTGCATATACCATGAGAACAATATTTCTAACCAGAATTTATATAATTTGTCAAGATTTTCTGAACTACACTTCAGTATGAGGACTGGTTCCTATAACTTCTACAATGATTTTTTTCCCTTAAATTTTAAAAGAGTGAAGGATAATTTCATATTATGAAAGTAATACAGAAGCAGGAAAGAAGGGGGAAGCACAGCATGAATTAGAATAATCTTACATAGTCAGGATGTTCACTACTTGATATCTCCTGAAAAGGAATCCTTGCCTCATCATCATCTAAAAAATATCCCTTCACTTGTACTCCATAAGTGTAAAACTGATGCCTTCATTCTCTTAAAAGTTCAAAAACACTACATAAAAATTTCACTGCATATATCATTATACTATTCTGGAACCTGGAACCGTATATTTATTCTTTCCTTAATATTTCTGAGGCACAGAATTTTGGTAGACCCAAGAGAGTATATGGCACTTAGAAGTTCACCATGGATCTTTTATTTCCCATCTGAAACCCTTGCTCACAAGCTTACTCTCACTGCCTCTCAGCTTCTTTGATCTTGAGGAATTGTCATTAATAGTAATAAAGTGTGCACAACTAAAGCCTAATGAAGTATCAACTACATCCTAAAGCTTTTCTTTATACTTAGAATGACTTGAAAGCTTGCTAGCAGGCATTGCACTTGGAAAGTGAGTTCTTTAAGCATGACAGTGCTGTCAATGGAAAGAGTGTTGCTGTTTCTCTTTCATCTTAGAACTAAGATGTTGCAGACCAGCCTTTTGATTTCATAATATCATTCCAACTTCTCTTTCAAAAATGTAGTTTCAGTTGTCTCTTTAAAAACACCCTTAGTTATTCTACTTTGGGGACACTTTCTCCTCTCTGGATTTTTTTCTAGGTTTGATTTGTTGGGGCTTTCATTTTTCCCTCCTTCATTCTGAATTTTTTTTTTTTTAATTTATTTTTTCAGTATTCCCTCTTTTCTACTCAACTAAATATGTTCATCTTTTCTAAATAGTCTAAGCTATGCCTCACTCAATTCACTGAAAGACTGAAAATTTTGTATATATATATATTTATTTTCTGTCTCTCACACTCTGTACTACACTGTAAAGTTGTTCTCTTGAGGATGATTGCATGTCCCTTTGATGAGAAACTCCCATCTGCTTTGTCTGGTAGCTCTGAACTTGAAGAATGCATTTGCAAACAAAGGGTATTCTGTATTGACAAATGAAAAGAGATTTGTGTTTGTTGGTCACAGATTTTCCACTGCAAGCAAAGAAATGTTGTTATTTTTTCTGTATCCTGCAAAGAGACCAGAATAAAATAGGTATCAAGGCAGTAAGTCTGCTATGTGTTCCATTCAAAATGTGTCTCACCCTCTCTACTATTATTTCTTCTTTCCAAGAGTTTATCAGTTATATTGCAATAACTTTTTGGAAGCTTTTGTCAGACTTCTGTAGCACAGTTCACTTATCCCTCTTGTCTACACAGGGATAGGAGAGACAGTATTTTAGAATCATATATGTTCTCTTCCTCTTGAGATTTTTCTCAAGCACAGCAAGAGTAACTTTTACTGGAAAAGCCTTCCAGTAAAGAAATAAAGTAGAAAAGTTGCTCTCTTCTCTAGTTCAACAGGATTTTTGCTGTTGCGTGGTTTTTTTGTTTTGTTTCCCATACAAAGAACTGGGTAAATGTTGTATATTGCTGTATCATGACCTCCAGTTATTGAAACTAATAATTATAATAGCTATAAATATATTAATTTAATAATTACATAGAAATGTGATGATATAGTAATTTAACATAACCAAGAAATGAAATTAAATATGATTAAGATATTTTAATAATATATTGCTTGCAAAAAAGTAAATCCATTTACATAGACTGTTAAACAACAATCCACAGTGAAACATGACATGAATTATAAGACTGTCAATTGAAAAACAATCAAAATAATTTTAATTTCATACAACCTTCAGAATTTTTGGGAACATTCTATTTCTTTTATTAATTTCCCTCAGATGTGATTATACACATATACTACAATTTTTTTTTGTAGAAATACGATAGGATCAGGTGAAGAAGAAGGAGAAAATTACTTCATCATTAAAATTTATTTTAAAACTATAATTTTTTAATAACACCACTACACTTACTGTGGGCAAAATTTTGCCTCTTTGAGATCCAATTTAATCTGACAAGACTGCAGTGTTCCTGGACTGTGAATTTTATTTACAATTTTAAGAATGTAAGCAGAAGTTCTTGTTAAACCCCTTCTATATGTAGAACAAAATCAAAATTACTTTATAACATCCAAAATGTCTTCAGTATTCAAGACAAATTTCTAGATGACAGAATATTACACAGAAATTAAGAAAGTTTTCTAATCTTCTAAACTTCATTCAAGATCTTGTTAAACCCTTTAAGTCCTTTGACATATTATGTTATGGTAACAATTCATCCTAAATCCCATGCACTTCTGGCTAAAAATGGTCATCTTTTTAACATACCATAATCCAGATTCCATCTTTAAATACTTAGTCTGCTTAGCCTACAAATTCAATAAGGTATTAAAATCCTTTCCAACCTTAAAACAAATAAGCTGATTTTCGACTGTTCTTATAAGTACTATTTCATGTATACTTTTTTTTTTTTCAACTTAATTAACATAAGACAATTGAGAATAATATAGGTTTCAAGACTTTCTAAGTCTTGAGAGCATTCCTACTAATATCTAGGATTTGCTGACTCCAGGCTTCCAGGTTGTTTCCAAAGGATGGAAGAGATGTAAGCATTCTGTACTAGAAAAAAGCTTTCAGGATGCCAAGGCTCCCTTTTTGTACAAGAGGCTATATTCTTGCCTAAATAAGAATGTATGCCACTAACTTTAAGTGCTAAGGTCCTTTAAGTGCTATGTTTCAGGCTTCTGGAGAATGTGACAATCAGTTGTTACATGTCATTCACCAAAATTAAAAAAAAAAAAAAAAAAAAAAAAAGCAAAAACTGGGCAAAAATGCACACATATGTATGTTCTCAATGGTTCTGTAATATAGCAGTCTGCAACTTCTCCTTCAGGGAAAAAGGAGGGGAAATCACTGATTTCTTCTCTGTGGTGACCAGTGGCAAGACACAAGGAAATTGCCTGAGTTTGTGTCCGGGGAGGTTTAAGTTGGCTGTGAGAAAAAGGCTCTTCACCCAGAGGGTGTTTGGGCACTGGAACAGGCTCCCCAGGGAAGTGGTCACAGCACCAACCCTGAGAGAGCTCAAGAAGCTTTTGGACAATGCTCTCAGGCACATGGTGTGAGTCTCGAGGATGGTCCTGTACAAGGCAGGGAGTTAGACCCTGATGATCCTTATGGGTCTCTTCCAGCTCAGGATATCCTGTGATTATGTCATGCTATGATTCTACATTTGCTAAGCAATTTTCTTTTTATCTTTCTACCTTTTGATAGGAATCAAAGTTAAAAATTTATTGAAACCTCAAACAAAGGGCAGTATTAGGCTACTCAGAGTAATTCTGCTCAAGTTCACTATTATGAATTTACATGTTTAAAACATGTTTGGCTGATAGAAAGTCTTATTCCCAGTTTTTATAAGAACCATATATGCATCTTTTAAAACAGTAAGACAAAAATACAATTTTTTTTTTTTTTGCTGATATTTTTATGGTTACACAAACTTTTAATGTACAAAGAAATAAATAGGTAGATTATCTTTCTCAGTGCCAGACAACTCTAATTTTTGGTGTATACTGTAAACTACATTAGTGGTATTGACTGGTAAATAATTACAAAAGCAAACTCCAAAACAACATGTAGTCTAAGCATCTAAAATAGCTAAATAAATTGATTAACCAAACATTAGCAATTTTATTGCTCAGTCTTTACACTGCAGGAGCTATTTCATCAGTAACTTATTCCTCAATGATTTAAAAATATATAGGTTATTAGAATACGCCTCTGAGATAAATGGCAGAAGGTTTATTTTTATATTTGTTAAGCAACTGACTATATAATGACATGTTTGCAAGTTCTTGTTGATTAAAATTCAGTTTTGCTTCTAAAAGGAAAGAGATGTATGGCATTGATCCAAAACGTGTCAAAATAAATGGAAAAAAATGTTTTTAACTTGTGTAGGATGAATCAGGTTCTTGCAGAACAAAGACAAAAAGAAAGGAAACAGAATAATATATTTGAGAGTTTTATATGAGTACCAATAAAAAAATTTACTGCATGAATAAATTTTCAGATATGCATGAATTCACTAGAAGTGTACTATCTGAAACCACACACTGACCAGCATTGTGCAAGGTTTTGAAGCAGCATGTCAAGTTAGACATTTCTGAGATACTTGGCTTAAATATTTACTTTCAAAAATCATGCCAAAAATAACTGTCGTCTGCTTTTTAAATTACATCAATCTATATAACTTTTTTATTCTGTTGTTTATTATGTAGATTGGAGTACTACCAAATTGTTGGTCATTGTTTTCTTCCATTTTAAAGCCTTATCTCATTTAATTTCTTCCTGATTTGAGTAGGTGTCATGTCACATAATTTGACCCACTTGGCAGAGTTATTAGCTGCATTTGTGGCCAATAAAGAATCAATTTCCACAGAAAAATATAAACCTGTGATAGAATGCAAAGAGTCATTATCCTTTCTCCACTGATTTGAGAGGGAACACAAAAACTGAATTAGAGTATTAATTTTACAAGCTTAAAGTCAGACAACATAGGTTAATTGTCTTGGTGAATAGATATTGTCTTATGTAGCTTATAATAATAAAAGCATTATTATGCTATTAATTACTGACACAACTCCACATTGTGTATGGCCCATCTGTAGCAAAGAAAGTTCTGTCATACATTCCTTCTGTGTCTGATCTCAGTTTATGGATATGTGTTCTCCACCTGCTGCTTAGTAACATGTTTCAAATTTCATGACAATTTGTACTTCATCATTCCTCCACATCCATATTCTTTTTTCACCTATGTAGACAAAAGCCAGTTAATTCTGAGCCCAAGTTTCTGATTTATCATTTTTCTTTATCAATAGGCCTAGGAAAATTTATTAAGTTTGTGTAATATTCTGATAATTGCATGCATTTTAAACTATGTGTAAGAAGAAATGTATCTTTGAAGCATATTGTATCAGCTAAATTTCATTGTATGTAATTCTGGAATTTAAAAATTGCATAATCTTAAAGGTATTTTTAAATCCCTAAACTCCTTCAGTGTTCATCCTTTAGTAATGATCACTTTTCATTTGTGGGGTTTTGAGGCTCAGTAAAGACAGTATGTACAATTCTACATTGAAAAATCATTTAAAATATTAGAAATGCAAAGATTTTGTGATGAATTCCAGAACTGAAGTGGTATGACTGTTACAATGAGAAACTGGCTGACCTAAATGATGACAGCAGAATAACTAAAAATCTGAGTTCTGTCCACATCACACTCTAGAACAGAATTTCTTACAATAGTGGAATTATTTTATTGCATAATACTATAATCACAAGGTTTTTAAATGAAATCTAACAGCAATCTTGCATGCTAAGCAAGCTACTGAACACTTTTAAATGGGAACCAACTAAAATTATGGTTCTAGGCAGATTATGATTTCACAATAAACAGAGTAAGGTAGTTGAGAACCATACTGTCTGGAGAGGCACAATCTCTGTGTGTGCTTAGAGGCTAAGGCAAAAGGAAAATCCAGTTACTCCTATACCTCCTGCATCACAATGAGGCACAGTCAATGCTGGCATTCAGAGAGATATTCATGAGTTAGCCAGTGTTTTCTCAGTCCCAGCAGCCAAACACCAGTATGTTGGAGGGGGTGGGGTGTAGAACAAGACACCACAAAACACTCTGAAAATATTTCAGAAGGTTTTGTTTACTTCAACATGATTCACTTTGAATTTGGTTCTGGTGACTTCTATGAGCCTAAGTGCCATTTTCTTCTCCATTTCATGACACATTCTTCCTTGCTTTAGTTTGATATCTGAGTGAATCAGGCAAGGCAGAGAGATTGTCTCAAAATAATTTTGTTGACATGATGGAAAAGCCAAATGTAGTCAATCATGATAAATAAATTTGTAGACACTATATAAAAAAGCATCGGGATTTAACGAACAGCGGTCTTTGCTGTGTTTTGCCAAAACAAACAATTTGATGAATTTTATTTTTATTAGCTAGCACTTTTTAAATTGAAGGTAGTTCAGCTTAGTACAGTACAATTACCATCTTCCCTTTCTTTTTGATGTACCCATGAATTCTCAGTTCTTATATGCTAGTTAGTTGTTCAGAGCCAAGGGAACACCTTTTCTCATGATTAAACTGATTTTAAAAGAATTTTGACTTGCTTAATTAGCTCTCTAGAACTGCTAACAACCACACATTCTCCACTGTGAACCATGTAATTATTGTGACATTAATTCTCTCCCTGGGATACTTTATTCTTGATGTGATCATTTCTCTTTTTCAATTGCTGGCTGGTGATTTAACTTCTGCATATTAATGAGGACCATAAGACATGTTTGACTATTACTCAAGATCTTCAGTATCCTTCCATATGATGCAAAGATTATATCCACAAGTAATAACAGCATGCTGGTTACTAGTGATTAAGCATTCAAATAAAATAGAAAAAAAAAAAATCAGCTAAGCTTCTGAAATTCTTGTAATGTTATGCAACTGTTTTCAAGCATCTCTGTATCACCTTGCCAACCTGTCACATCCTCACCTGGGCAAGTTTGGAAAAGTAGGATAGACTTGTGAAAGAAAATATTATTTTCTTCACATTAACAGACAGAAATCATATAGATTTCTTGGAGAACACACAGTCCCTATGATCCTCTATGCTTTTAGCCATGTTGCACCTTTAATGAGACCAGTGTAGTTTGGTTCTTCTGGTGAAAGTCAGGGTGGCTACAAGCCTCAAAAATCTCTTTCTTCATAGCTGGGACTAGATAGACCATTTTTCTTTCTTTTTGTCCAAAACCACCACTGTTACACTGGCACTGTGCTTGAAATAAATGCTACAGTTCTTTTACATTGCTAACTATACTATAAATATACTTACAATTATGAAAGAGCACTTATTTTCAGACATACAATGTTAAAAAGAAAAAAAACCCAAAAAAACCAAAAAACTTTAATGGATTGAAAAGACTGTATCAGCCTGTATATACAGAAGGGTTTTGAGGAACATCAGTTTGAAAGTTGTCTAAATGTAACAGTAAAAGGCAGCAACCAGTAAAATTAGCAGGACACTGGCATTTCTGCCCTCAGCAACTTTTGTACTATCTAGGTTTGAGGAATAGCTTCTTTCCAGCTGTTGGAAAGCAAGCCTGTTATCTAATTCCCTTGCATTTTCTAAATAGTCAATCTACTTATGTGCTATAGTGACTTATATCTCTGCATGACACATGTGTAGCTACTTTTGGCCACTTCATGATCACATGTATGAGTTCTTAGTTTTCTTCTGAATTGTTCTGGGTATTGTGGCTTGCTTGATTTACTTCTTAGTCCCTTTTATGTTTCAGCAGACAGTCTTAAAAATAGAGACAAGTTTCAAAAGTCCTAGAATGACTAAGACAGTTCTGAGGAGTTTAACCACCACTAGTCATCTCAATTAATTAATTGATTTACCAAGTTATTTGGTTGATACAAATTGATTCCTAAAATGTTATTGTTGTTGAATTTTTCACGCATGAAGACACACTTACACACATTGTTAGAGCTTCTTAGGATATTACCAGACCCCACTGGCCTTTCCCAGTCCCCCCGGGAACTCCAAATCCTGCACATTGACCCTGGAGAAAAATTTCAGCTGAGTCTGAGGTCCTCAGTCCCCTGCCCCACAGAAGTGCTGTTCTCCAGACCTGTCCCCAGAATGGACCTCAAAGTCTTTCTCCAGCCCCATTCCTGTCACCTTGTTCTGCTCCTGGAAAGTTTCTGACACCAGCTTGTCTCTTGCCTTCCCAGGACTATTAATACCCCATTGCAGCTCCAGGTTTTGCTCACCATAGTCAGATCCTGAGGGATGGTGCCTGTAGGAAAGAGCTCTGCCAGGCCTGGGGTCACCCTCGGCTCACAGCTCCCAGTCCCTTGGGGAGCAGCTGACCTTGCTGCACACTGACACGGATCCAAACAAGTGTACTCCGAGTGACATCTGGTGTGAGTGGCTCCAGGGCACAAATTTTATTTGCAAATGGATTTTGAAAGTGCAATGCACTCTTCTGTGTGTGATAGACTGAAGACTTCCTGTTAGACTTTGTGGTTCTTAATCTCCAGAGAGCATTATTCCAGTAATCATTATTACTCATTTATTATTTAATAATATCAAAGTTTTAGAAACAGTGCAAGTCATACAACAGTAATTTTCCATAAATGACCACAACAAATCTGAACTTACTTCAGTATTAACTATCACTACTTCCACCCTACAAATGAACAGATTTTTTTTTTATTGCCAAGGCTTGTTATACAAATTTTATTGCCTGCATCTGGCTTGTTAAAATCTAATTTACAGTTTCTGCCTCAAGAGGATAAGAAGTGGTATCTGTGTGTTTCATTGTATATCCCAGAGAAACAATTCACTTTTGAACTCTGAATTTTTTCACAGTAAATTGGTTCTGTGATAGAAAAATAAACACATTTGTTTTCATGAAATGCTGTAGGGATAAAACCCAAAACTCTTTCTTTCTAGACAAATAAGCAATAATGGAACTAGTATCTCTATTAGAAGTTGCCATTTTGTAGTTTACACAGTATTACATGGATGGGGGTTACCTTTACCTTCTCATTTGTTATCAAATATATGTCATTAGCATCCATTTATTTGAATATAATTTGATAATTAGAATCATACAAAATAACAGTTTTGATATATGCACACAAGGGGGGAGGGCAGTGGAGGGAGGATGCCCAGCAACATATGAAATTTTTGTTCCAAATGGAAATTGTTGGTATTTTTTTTTAATCTTGTCCTCCTCTATTCCAAACACATTTTCATTAACCAAATTCCAGTAAAATAATTTATTTCTTTGTTTTCTTCTGTATAAAACGACTTCTCCAACTACAGTCACTAGTCCTGAATACAATTGTCAAGATTCAGTTTCCAAAACCACAAAACACATTCTATCAACTTCGCATTTGCCTTATGCCATTCAAGAAGAGTTCTTGATGCTTTCTTGCCACTATTTTATCAGTAGCTTTTTTAATTTTAAAAAGCCAGCACTTTCAGGTTTATATTGACACAGATGTAATATATTCACACCCTTCTCCATTTATAAAAGTTGCTAGTCAAAAATATCCAAATGGATTAAAATCCAGATATCACAGTGTTACTGACCATGGCAGAATGGATTGTCTAGGGCTCTGAGGAAGAAACATAAAAGTTGGGCTTTTCAGGAGCCCTGGAATAGCAAACCTGAAAGATAACTGATATATTTTGTCACTTGAATTTTTATTTTATGTTTATCTTCTTAATTATAAAGTAAATAATTTTCTAAAGCAGCAGCACCTTCCTTGGAGACTACCTTTGCCTTAGATGGTTACAGTTCAGAATCTAAGCCAAGAACAAGAGAATGACGTAATTCCAGAGCAAGAAAAAGGTCAAAGCTAGAGACCTAAGGCTCAGAGCAAAAACCACATTAAAGACATGAGAGTTCAGAGATGCAAGCTATCCATAAGTACAGAATACTGTTACAGTCAGCTTAGGTTGGGAATTGTGACATTAAACCAATTATTTCTTGTCCTTGACATGGATCATTGCTACTACATTGTACCACAGGAAGGTGGTAAATCTGGGCTTCATAATTACTGGACAGCTGTTTTTGTTTTCTTTGTATTGTTCTTAAATGTAACCTCAATTTTATTCCTTCAGGAGTAAGCTAATAAATCCACAAGGCTCTCCAAGGAGTTAAAGAAAGGGCCTGCTAAGCGAAAAAAAGAGCAGTGAAAAAGAAAAGTCTAGTTGGAGACCAGTAACTAGTGGTGTACTGGGGATCAATAACAGGTCCAGTACTGTTAAACATCTTAAATAATGATCTGGGTGAGAGAGCAGAGAGTACATTGTAAAGGAATAAAGGAAATTAGCTGCTTAGTGTAACTCACTTAGCATTAGTTGCTAGCCGTGCTGAAGCCTCAGGCCACACACTGTAAACTTTTTGCTGGATAGACTGAGCTTTTTACCTACTTGAGTAAAAGGGATCCCCAGAGCATGTTCATAGTGGAAGACAGGGCATTAAGGAAGGCCACTATCCCACCATCACAAGCTGCAACCTGAGACGTATAAACAGAAATGGCCCACCTAAAGACAGTGAAGAGAACCAATGGAGAACCAGAAGACTCCAGTTCCTAATATTTTTATTAGATTGAACTGTCACATACATAGGAAGGGTAGGCAACTTAGATGGGTAGGATATAACTGCCCAGGGATTTCTTTGTTTGGGGTCCTTTTCTGAAGACACTGAGCTCAAGCTTTCCTTACTGTAATATATTTCAATTTTTAAAGTTTTTTTTTCCTGCAAGGGAACAATTGAAACTCTGCAGTGGGAAACCTATGTCCCAGGTACTCAGGAAATGTACAGCTGACACCACATAGGGAGGAGTGGTCCACTGCAAGCTGTGAGGTTATCCAGAGGGACCTCCAGCGGCCAAAGAAATGTCAGGAACCTCAAAAAGAGAAAGGCAAATTCCTGCACCTGGTGAGGAACAATAAAGTGCATTAATCTGGGAGCTACTCAACTTGGCAGAAAAGTACCTGGAGGTCCTGGTAATCACCAGGCTGAACATGAGCCAGAAAAGTTCTCTTGCTGCAAAGAAGATGACTGGTATCCTGGGGTATGTCTGGCAAAATATTGCCCACAGGTAGAGGGAAGGCATCCTTCACCTTTATCCAGCAGTGGTGAGGCCCCATCTGTACAACTGCATCCATTTTGGGGGCCTGAGGGATACTTTTGAGAGTTCAGCAAAGCACTGCAAGGATGAGGCAGGGACTTAGAGAACCTCACAGAAGAGGAACAGCTCAGAGATCTGGGACTGCTTTGCCTTATCAATGTATATAAATACCTGAAGGGAGGGTGCAAAGAGGACAAGAAACAGGTTCTTTACAGTGGCAGGACAAAACAAAAAAATAATAAAAACACCTTTTTTTTTTTTTTTTTCCTTAATGTAACCTTTTCTATCAAGTCTTGGGAAGATATAAATCTCACAATCTGTACAACTGTAGCTGGAGCGCCACTCTTGGGCTGCAGCAAGATTGCTGCTTCTTTCATGCTGAGTTTTTATAGGCTCAGAGACAGGAAATGAGGTCAACCTCATTATCTCTACAAACACATTTATAGATTCAGAGTGGGATCCATCAGTCAAATCAAATTAAATAGCCACATAGAAAGCTTTGGAAACACTTGGAAAAGTGATGTATGTATAAGGTAGGTTTGGTAAGGTGTGCCAGCTCTACAGAACACGGGGAAGGTTGGTAAAAGACTTTAACAGTTTTCTCACTATTAACTATAGAAAATTGCATTCTGACAAGTTTATATTCTCATATACTGGTTAACATTCAGTATCACCTAATGTTTAGTTTATTAGCTGATAATACAGAACACTGAATTGAACCTATTTTCTGATAGACCTAAGTGAAAAGAATTGCCGTTTCTGAAACACACAAAATCATGTAATTAAATTACCTTAAACAACATTTCCTTAGCTAGAAACTATTGAGAAATATTGAATTATTGTAGAGTCCCCTACAGTCAGTGGCAATTCTAATGCTTTTTGTTTATGGTTTATTATCATTATTGTAATTATCATTATTATAGTGATTTTTACTTCCACATCTTTTAACCAAAATATTATATACATACATAAAAACTGATTGTTTACAACAGATTCTTCCCTACAAAGTGCTTACTGTTTCTTTTTGCATCTCTTAAATAAACACACCAACTGCAATTGTATAATTTAAATTGCAACAATTTATTCAGACCAAAAAATCAAATTATTGTTAGAAATTACCACAAAACCACCCCCAAAAACAACACTTTAAAACGATCCTATAAATAAGATTCCCTTCAAAAAATATTGCACCAGCTATATCTGTTTATAACTATTCTGTGTTTTATAGCAACAGGAGTTTTAGCTGAAAGTCCTAGATGTATAGCAATTTAGATGTTGCATTATCTGCCTTTTTTTTTAGGCTTTTAAACAGATGTTTCACTTGCACCGTTTTTGAGGTTTTAAAAAGAAGTTTTTCATTTAGTCATACAATTTTTAAGATTGAACCTATTTAAGAAAAGAAACATGACATTGCAAATTAAATTAGAGCACAGTCTTTGTAATAATTAAAAATGCATATATCAGAGGATTAATCCTTCTGTTTTTTTTAAACAACAGAGAAAATTCAGGCAAGCTAAATAAAATGTACTTTTTGGGCTGCCCTTGTATTGGGTAGGATTATGGGGTTTTAATTAGTGATTTCTCCTATCAGCCTATTATTTATGTCATGTTTCAAGACTCTTCATGACACTGCCCAGAAGCGGTGTTGTCCAGACTCTACATCCATGGCTTGCAGCTGACCGGGAGGTGAAAGGCGTCTCTGAACAAAAAAAAAAAAAAAAACAAAAACAAAAACAAAACAAACAAACCCAAACAAATAAAAAAAAAAAAAAAAAAAAAACAAAAAAAAAAAAAAAAAAAAAAAAAAAAAAAAAAATAAAACCAAACAAGAAACCCAAATTAAAAAAAAAAAAAAAAAGCAAAAAACAAACAAACCAAAGCAAAATACAGCAAAAAACATCAAACCAACCAAAAAAAAAAAAAAAAAAAAAAATTCAATCTGCAGAACAAGTGAAAAAGCAGCGCCAGAAGTGCTCATTCCCACCTGGTCCGTTAAATGTGCATAAGGAATCGTGCTGCGCTGCTGAGAAGAAAGCTAATGTCTTTACAAACAATTCTACGGTTGAAGGGATGGGTGTTAACATCTTTGAGATGGGTGTTAATGCCTCTCCTGACTTCAAGCAGCAGGTTTGCTACCAAGCCCAGACAGCTTGAGACAGACAAGCTGGTGAGCACCAGCCTGAACTTCTGAAATTTGGGATAAAAGAGTAGGTTCACGGGGGGATATATGGTAGGTGCTTTGGGAAGGCTGTACCTTGCTTGTACCTCAGCTGATGGGGAAAGGAACAGGGCATCATGCAGCCGGGAGTTTAGGATAAACGGAGGCTGTGACCTCCAAAACCCCGAGAGAGAGAACCCTGCGGGCGTGTGCCCCAGTGAACTGTCCCTTTATTTAAATAAAGTTGCAAGACTCCTCTATCTCCTTTATGGACATAAACCTCTGGCGTTTGTGCATTTTCCTGCCAGGGCCACCTTCCTGGCAGGAGTGGAAAAGCTTTGCTAATGGAGCCTGGCAGGCTCCCCCCCAGCTATCCCTGGATCCTCGCCGCAGCCCCCAGCAGTGCCGCAGGCCCGTCCGTGTGCCGGGCTCTCTGCCCCTTCCCTCGGGCGCCATTCCCGCCCGTGTGCCGGGCTCTCTGCCCCTTCCCTCGGGCGCCATTCCCGCCCGTGTGCCGGGCCCCTGGCAGCGCCCAGCTCCAGGAGCCGCATCCAAGGAACGCCCGCCGGGCCCGGGGCCCGGGCGCTCAGCCCTGCGGGGCCTCACAGGGCGCCGTGATACAGCTGGGCCTTCTTTAAATTTAATTTTGGTTTGATTTTTACCTCTGCAGCCTGCGTGCAATGTGTGAGTTACAGAGCTATTATTATCTGGAATCAGAGCCAATCGTAAGCAAGCAGCTGGTGCGCAGTTATTGTCACAGTGGTGTGTGAGCAGAAGTGGGGTTGGGATTTTTTTTAGCTATAGCATGGTTTTCTTAATTTAGCAATTTTTAAAAATGCTTCAGCTAAATTGCTTTCTTGCATTTTTTTTTTTTTTTCTTTCACTGATTGTTTTTATTTGTGTCTTGGGTTAATTTAAGAGTAAAAGCAGTGCTTGAATAAAAAGTCAGTGGTTTAGCTTTGACACTGACCACAGGAAATGCTTCCTCCTTTATAGCCTTTCTTTTGGAAGATAGATGTGTTGTATTTAAACCATGTTTTTTTGGTTTTTATGTTTGCTTTGGTTTGGTTCAGTTTGTTTGTTTGTTTTTCAGATGCCAGAAACTAATTTTCTGTCAAATACACTTTTTGTAAGGTACAAACCCCAAATACTCAGAGTAGCATATGTAGACATTTGTAGCATATATAGACATTTGTCACCATGCCAATTTAAGCTGAAAGACTATTGAACATCCAGGTGTTTTGATAATTGAAATTGTCATTCCCCCCTGAATGGTGGGAGAGCATAAAAAAATCCAAGGGCAGGTGTATATTGTCTTCTGTTACAACCACGAATATATGGCTTTACTGAACTATATAGCAATAAACATCTTATGTATACTGAGTTTATAAGCAAAGCACTAGTTCCTAATAATCAGGCATTAGGCTGGTAAAAGAGACATAAAAAGCTCTGTTTTGCAAGGTGGTTTGGGGTGACCATTTCTTTTTCTTACAGATGTTATTGTGGTAAGAATGGGGAAAAAAATACACAAATTATTTTATTTGTTTGCAAATTGAACAGATAACCATGGGAACATAATAAAAGCTCTCATTATCTATACACGTGATTTTTTTTTTCCCTTAAAGTTCCTTCAGAATAGAAGAAAAAAAAGCTAATAAAAATAATGGCATTTATTTTGCATCTATTTCTAACTGAAGTACTTATTCAAAAGTAAGAATTGGCTGAAAAGGCAGCAAAATATCCAAAGTTAATCAGAGTTAAGGTTTGAGATTTTTATTGAATCAGAATTGATATTCACATTTTATAATGTCAGAATCTTATAAGAAATTCTTGTACTGGTTACTGATGACAAAGTAACGCCCAGAAACTCAGGTTTTGGGAACCCATTTTATTAAGATCTGTACAAGCATAGGATAAAATAGAGTCCCTGCCCCAAGCTATTTGTAGAAAATATACACAAATATGTAGAAAATGAAGTATGATAAATGAAGTATGATAAAATAAAAGATAAAAATTTTAAAAATTCCCAAAGGCTACACACCACAAGCATTATGAAAGTAGAAAACAGTCCCTCAATTCATCTACTGTACACCAAGACCACTTATGGCACAGATTTCAGTAGATGGTCATCCTATATAATATTCTCTTTCAGAGCTTGACTGCAGTTGACTGAGAGGAGAAACACAGGAGCTAGATTTACCTGGTCAATGCCTACAGAAGTGTGCAAAGCTTATGCAAAACAAAAGTTGTCTATTGCAACCCAGGCAAGAGGAAGTCATATTAGATAATAAGCGGAAGGATTATGGCACATCTGAATGTATCACTTCCCATGACAAAGGAGATGTTTTCCTGTGTTTTCACCACTCATATTGCTACATCATTAGCAAAATAATGTGATATTTCAGAGATAAAGAACTTATACTCAGCATGGACACCTGTATTTTTTGGATGGCCAAACCAATCTGGATTTTAACCTAATTTATACTTAATGCATGTTTAAGTATGCCTAATTCCTGTGGGCCAGCTTTCTAACCAGTTTATTTCCTGTAAGTAAGAGGTGTTCTGATACTCCACGATTTTATTGTTTTATTTGAAACTGTAAACTGTTTTGAATTTGTCTTGAAAACATTGTTATTTTTCTATTTTTTTTTTTTTTTCCTTTAGTGTTTTTTAAGTTTCAGAGCTGACTTTTGACTAGCTTTCCAACTTGCATAGCACTGCAGCTTATTGTATTTCACTTTTTCAGGCTGGGTCAAATCTAGCTCACTCTAGACACATGGTTTATTCCAATTACTTTTGATTTTTATTTCCACATGTTGTCTACTTTTACGAGGACTTCTTAATACACTGCTGCTAAAATGTTTTGGGGGCATCTATCAGTAATATTGCCATTGTGGCTGCAACACACAGAAAAAACCTACTGGTGAGACTTCTATTTTTTCCCATGTATTCAGGTGAATACTTCTTAGTAAATACAGGCAGTAAAGTCAGATGAGTCTTGACTTCTCATCCTGAAATGACCACCTGCTGTATTGATTTTTTCATCATCCAAGTCAGTAAATATTTCAGCTGTATATACTTTTCTTGCTGGACACATTACATTTTGGAGATGTCTTTTTTCACTGTCTTTGATTTTCCATACTACCCACTCAAGTGTGAAGCACTGATCAATGACACTGCCCCGACAAGTATTGCTGATCATTTGTTTTAAGGTCTAAGAGTCTGTTTTCCTCAGACACTCTTGATCTTTCTTTAACTTTTGCAATCCACTTTATCTGGACAGCTTCTCTACTTTGCATTCTACTCTGTCATTTATGTCCTGTTTTGATGAATGTTCCTTTCATTATATCTTCTGTGGGTCTTCTTCCCGTTCACTTTCTTTCAGAGTGTTGACTGATTTTTTTTTTTTTCTTTGTTAGAATTTTCTATGCCAGCAAGTCACTATTATATTTCCCTAACTCTCACTATCTAGTCTGCCCTTTCCTCTTTCTCTCTGACACATCCTGAGGAAATTCTGCTGGTCTGTTCTTTTCTTTTAAATCTTTCTTCCAAAATCATCATCTTTGACACTTTCCTATCATCTTGCACAACTAACTAGTCACTCTGTCATACACTTCACAATCTTGTGGTTATTTTTTGCTTTCTGTTTTTCTTTCCCTAAGCCTTACCAGATCTTATTATTTCATTCCTAGTAATGTTTTGAAATCCCATTTCTTAACATCACTTTCACATTGTAAAATCTCAGAACTCTCACTGGTCTTTCTCACATGCTGTGACCATTTTCTCAGTTTGGACTCTATACCACTCCTTCAGGCCACAAAATGTGCAACAGAGATGAAACTTCTTCTAACCAGTAGCTCTGTTATCCAAAACTTTAATCTAGTTCTTGAGGCTTTTCATTCAGTCCTACATTTAGCTTAAAATTTCTACTTACTGAACTCTATATACTTTATTTTTCTAATTTTCACAAGTAAACATATATAACAAGTACAAGAGAAAGCTGCACAGTCTAGTAGAATGTACTACTGGGAAGTCCTTAGCAGGGAATGCACAAGATAACTGCCAGAGAATTCCTGAGGATTCTGTTACTTGTGTCACGATGGCCCTGAGACTATAATCATGTTCATAGAACAACATCTGAGCATTGAAATCTTCAGAGATTTCAAATTAAACTTCAACAGAATACATTTTATTGCTGTTTTTTAAAAGCATATCTTTTTCTGATATTTTATTTAATATTAACTCCATATTCTCAGATTAGAGGTCTCAATTAGATTTAACAATTCTATGTTAAAAATTATACTCCTGAGATAATTTTAGCTAATTTTAGTGTTCTGTAGAATATTTTTCTGGAGCATGAGACTGTCTGTCTGATGTATTGCTGCCTTATTATGGGACTTCATTTCATATAGGTTGGAGGAACACACATTTGGTACATGTATAGATTTGGTAGATGTATGCACATATTATAAATGTCTCTTTTCAGGTAGCCTTATTATATTGGATATGAAGCAGGAAAAAAGAAGCATTGGTTAGGTGAAAGAATATATATGATGAATTCAGCAGCTAATACTGAAAACAGCAATACACACACACACACACACACACACACACACACAAAAAGTCAGAGAACAGACATCTAAAAGAAACACCCTCTTGTCTATCAATGAGGGGGAAAATGTCGTAGAACAATAACCGTGCATATTCTACTGGGATGTGAAAATGTTCTAATTCAAGAATACATTTTGTATTCTAACTGCAGCAGAATTTGTGATAAAGAGTGACAGTGAGAAAGACAATTGTTGAATATGCTGAGGTGCTGAGTTTTCTGAGAGCAGGTTTGAGTTTTTTCTTGTTTTTTCTCTCTGGATTTTGATGGGTTTTCTTTGTTTAGTTTTGTTTTTTGGTTTTTGTTGGTTTTTTTTCTTAGATTCTATAGAGTAGTTACTAGTGCTTCCAGAAAACAGCCAGGTTCAAAACAAAGCACATGCAGTATCAGAATCTTGGAAAATAACATATTGTGGAGGATGTTTATTTTAAAAATAAGTTAAAGCATTATAAATTAATTAAAAGTAACTGAATTATAACCAGTGAAATTCATTAAATAGTATGATGGAAGACTCAAATATGAACAGTATCATTATGAAACAGGTGCTTGATTTTTTCTAAAGTTACACTTTTTTTTTTTTTTGTTCCCCAATAAAACATCCAGATTATGGTTTGGCTTCACTTTTTTTTTTTTTTTTTAATAATAGTAAAGCCATTAAAACTGGGATAAACAATACTTCTACTATACCATTTCTCATTTTGAAGGATTCTGAAATATATTGCAAACATAATCCAATATAATGTGAAGTGAAAAACCTCAATCATCATGAAGATATACACAGTTTAAAACAGAAAAAAAGATACAACATACAAATGAAATTTCAGAGGCAGTTAGAAAGGAGAACAAAGATAACAAAACTACTATGTCCACAGCACTCAATTTGACAGTGCTGTTTCTTGCAAGATGGTCAATGTGTTTTAGTCACAGGCACTGTAACTGATTGGCCCAAGGGGACTAGAAAGATGGTTTATTTCTGGTTGTCAGCGTATTTTTATTGTGACAAGGGTTTTTTTACCAGCTATAATCAACTCAAGCAGCAACAGTTTCTCTGCTTCACAGCTCCAATAGCATGATACTGCTGTCTCCTTTCCCATCATGTTGCCATGGCTGTCAATGATTCAGTAGAACTCCAGAATCAGAACTGTCACAGAAACAGAAATATAAAATCATATTGTCAAACTGCCAAAGATTTCACTGCAATCATATTTTCTTGTTAAAGCTAGTCTGGTTTTAAATGTCCTAATCAATGGAACACTTTCTACTTCCCATAAGCAAGCTACAGAAAACTGTTGAGAGACATTCCCCATATACCTTTTTTTTTTTTTAGTAGAATCCTCTTTCACAGCCTCAGAGGGAATTGTACTGGTTTCTGAATCTCCAACTGGTCTTATAACCAGCTAATTTTGTAGAGTTGCTGTGAGTTAACCTACAGCTAAGCACCACATAGCTGCTCACTCATTCACTCCCGTATCCCAGCGGGATGGAGGAGAGAATAGGAAAAGCAACACAAGGAAACTTGTAGGCTGAGATACAGCTACCTCAGTAAGTAAATGAAAGACAAAAAAACTCCCAAAAAATCAAAACTGAAAAAAAAAAAAAAAAGGGGGGGGGGGAACAAAACAAAAATAACCAAAAAAACCCCACAACCCACCCAAAAAACCCTCCACAAAAACAAAAACAAAAGCAAAGCACTTAACATCTCCCAGCCAGTCTTTGAGCAAGGGCTACCTTCCCCCACTCCCCCTCAAAGAATAAAAACAAAAGCCTCCACAGCTTTTTATTGCTGAACATGATGTTATATAGCATAGGATATCCCTCGGTGATCTCAAATCAGCTTACCTGATTGTGTCCCCTCCCAGCTTCCCACACAGTCCCAAAATACTCGCTGGGGAGAGAGTTGGAAAAGAAAAAGGATTTCATACTAGGGAAGCGCTGTTCAGCAATATCTAAAATGTATTATCAATGCTGGTTTAGCCACAAATACAAAGTGCAACACCATACTGGCTGCTGGGAAATAAATTGACTCTATCCCTGCCAGACCCAGTACAAGAGGTCATACAAACACACAGCCTTTCATCCTACCTTGAGCTAGAGAATAATGTTAAAATTTTTGTAGCACGGAGATGACAGGATAATCACCAAGTGCAGTCTAATTCAGTAAGATTTCAGGTGCACTGAAAAACATGGAACTTGCTGCATATATGTTTATTCTAGGTGTTTATTGCTCTGTGGGACTCCCAGGAAATGCTGAGACTACCACAGTTCAGGGGAGAGTGTAATCTCTGTACAGCTCTATGGCAAAAAATCTATTCAGCCCTGTCTCACTGGAGAGTTCTCTAACAGGCTTAGGACTGCTTTAAACCACAAGAGTAACACAAAGTATATTTAATGCAGCTACTAATAATAATGAAATCTCCAAAGAATTTCAACTTTTCTGTATTTTGGAATGAAAAAACTTTAGGTTCTAAGGTGTTTACCAGTATTTGCAGATGACTGTAGTCATACTATGAGAACACTGAAAAGCCTTAGCCATGACACCATAAGCAAATATAATGGGTACTACAATCAATAGTTCAATGTGTAGGGCACAATCATCTCAATTTTATAAGCCTAGACACAACAAATATCTTTAAATCAGTTCAGCAGTATTCCAGTTTAGTACCAATTCAGTGTTTATACAAGCTGCATTTACAGGGTGCCCTAGCCTTTGAATTCTGTACGAACTGAAGTTTATGTTCTGAAGCAAACATTTGGGATAACTTCAGGCTTTAAGTCTTAAGAATGTATAGCTGTGTTCTAAAAATAGATAAACAAACTGTGTGTCTGGCTGAGGTTGGGATATCTTGCGAAGGATACTGTGGCTTAATTTGCTTATTGCTAAAGCACTGGGAATCAAAAGTAATATCAAGATGAGACTCAATGTTTTGCATCAAACTCTATACAGAGTTAGGTCTGTTGTGATATTCATCACCACAGTGCTTAACTTCTGTGCTCCTGAAACAAAACACAGAGTCTAAACCAAATACACAATTTTCCTGTATTGAATGGAAAATGCTAAAGCAGTAGTCACATAATTAAGCCCTAAGTTAGACTTCTTATACATTGTCAACTGCAAGAGACAGGCTTTTTTGAAACATGGTAAAGAAGACAAGATAACTTTGGAACTTCTACTCTGCATTGTGCATCTGATTTACATTAAGTTAAATTCCCCAGGTAGGTGATGTAAACACTCTCACTTAATCAGTCCAGACCAGGATTTATGACTGGACTAGACTACAATAACTAATGGGATGTCTATAAAAGGTTATAGCTTAACTACTGCTGATCTTGAGATACGATACTCAAAATTTTGAGTGCATCTCTGTCAAATGAGAGAGTCTCTGTTCACACCCTCAGTTGAAGGTAAGAGACAAATGGATCTTTTTGAAAACTGGGCAATTCATTTGAGGCAACAGTCTGGCTATTAAAACACTCACAACACAAGAGAGTTTAGCTTAGAGAAGTTGTCAACATGAGAGAAAGTTACAGGTCTGTCAGAGAAGTGTCCTAAACAACATTCTGTTGGCTGTTATGGGGTACCAAAGTATTTTGCAAAAATTATTAAAAGGATTTATAGGGACATGTTTCTCCTACTTAAAATAACTAGTAGGTAAGAAAAAGTATCTACAAGTGTATCAATTATGCCTCTAACATCAGCATTATACTGGATTTAGCTTCACATAAATAACATGAATAGTATTTTTAAGACTGCAGATTCTCTTTTTGCATGTCTTTCACTGTGGACAGCACTTCATGTTTTTAGAAATTATTCCACATTCTAGCTTTGTCATTCCTTTGCACATGGTTGTAACAGCAGAACCAAATCCAACTCTAAGGCTTTGTGATATGCGGATTAACTCAATTCACCATTGCTCTTTTCTAGGTTGCCAAGGAATAGTTTTGCCTACTCATGCCAGTCAAAGCTGAGACACAGTCCATTCAGCTGGCAGTGACAACCCTCAGACAACAGAGTCTGCACCTGCTCTGATTCTTAACTTGAAGGATGGCTCTGTCTCAGTACAGTTTTTTTTTTTTTTAGTGTTGCCTTAGAGAGCTGTATCTTCAATGAAGTCATTGTTTCTATCATCAACTGCTTGAATAATTCATTACTTAACAGAAAACATCCCTCTTTGCTCTCAGTTTTTTCCATTGTTTGTACATTTCAAAATAAATAAGTCAATGAGTAATACAGTGACTATTTTGAAAAAGAATTTGCTTGCCCATAGAAAAAAAAATGCTTGGCACAAGTAGAGAAGAAAAAAAAAAAAAAAAAAGGGAAAAAAACCCTTTCTATTTTTCTTATTTTACACATAACCTAAAGTGTGTGTTTCAAAGAAACTGCTTTGATTGCAAATAAATGTAATGGCCAATAAAAATGAGCAGATTGTTTGATGCATAATTATGATCACAATTAGTGTGTGATTAATTTATTAATAGTGGTGTTCTGATTTCCTTATAAAAGTAAGTACAGAAATCTTCTAAGCTTGGGAAGCTGAAGATAGAGTAAGTATTAGGACTAGAATTGTCTCAAAGATAAGCTGCATTCCAACTTGCCACAGTAAACAGGTGAGAGGTAATAGAGGACATAACTCAGTGCAGCATATGCTTCATGTGCTTCCTGTGAGTTAGGAATCATGCACTATCAGAATTGTTCTGTATCACCAAATTTGTATGGGCTATTTCCTAAGTCCATCCTTAAAGTATGCCAGGGTTTCTGCATACTAGTCTGAAATGACTTGTTACTGCTTCATGTACTTTGATTCCTTTTTGTTTTAATCATTTTAGGTAAGATATTTAAATTATAGGAAGTCAGATAGCTCAGTAATGTATCTGAAATTATGGGTAATAGGAAAATTGGCAAGACCAACTTGCTGATAAGGCATAAGATAGGAAAGGATAAGATATCTTACTTTATATGGTAGTAAAATGTACTGACAGCCCTGAATTCTTTTAAATATGGAGCAGTTCTATAACATAATCTGTTAGTGTAGCTTCCTAAATCATTCTAGAATCTTGTTAGTAATGGTTGCTGTAGCCTAAAAAGATGCAAAAGCTTCTTTCACATGCATCTACAGAGCAGGGGAAATGTGAAGAAGTGACAAAAATTAAAATACTTTTTCTCTGAATAAACCCATGGAAGAATACATAGCCCATAATATGTTACAGCAGGAGTGCCCACTCCCCTGGATGATACCTGGCCTCCGCCAGTTTCCTGTGCCCTTTCTTTTCTGCTGCACAGCACTGCAGCATGACTGTGACAGGTACAACCATGACCCTGCCACACCTCATCCCCAGCTGTGGCAATGAGAAGGGCAGGAGCCCTTGGACAACAGAAGGGAGCCCCAGTCCATGTGAGGCAGAGAAATTTCTGGACTATGATCATGTATGACCACAAGCCCTAACCTGTCAGGTTATAAATGGGGCCCCTGACAGATACCACGTGTGGTGTTTCTTGAAGCCGTCTGTCAGTGATACGAAACCTCCCCTGCGGACTGGGATGGCATCCAAGGAGACTTCCCAGGACTAAGTGCCCACCCCTCACTCCCAGGTGAGTGACTGTTTTTCTGCTGGATATCCTTGAGCAATTCCACAACCCTTTGGGTGAAACAAATTGATTTTCTGGCTAATGCTGAGTGAGAGACCCCTCAATGACTGTGCATGCGCATGTGTGCACTTTGGATCATCATTCCCATCCATTTACTAACAGTATCCCAGACAGATAACAGTGCACCTGGTTTCAGCCATTTGATTTTGGTTGAGAATTAAATTTTGCCTGAGTTTTTTATTTGCTTGAAATTGTTTTCATGTGCTTCCATGACACATGTGCAACATCATAAAAATCAGTATGGCTAAATTTGAGCATGGTGGTATGTGAGAAGATGCAAAGCTAGTAAAGGCTATCTGTACACCTGTAAGAGGCTAATCTGCTGTTCTGAGGCTAAAAGGACTGATGTTAAAATACAAGAATCAAAGAATAAGATTCTGATTTTTGCTGAAATCATTAGGATTTTTAAAATTTATTTTGAGGGAACCTGGATTTAATTGAGTTTGCAAATACATGTGTATATAAATAAATGCAAATATATTCACACAAGAGAACATATAAGGATCTCTGTGCAAGGTAATAAAGAGGATATTGTTAATACTAATATATTAGCAGTCCTTGGGCAATGAAAACTGAGTAACTATGGGAATGAGTTGAGAGAATTGGGGTCCAACACATTTTTGGAAAATTCATTTTAATGGTGTTCTCATATTACTAATGCAAGTAAAAGTGCCAAACAGAGTTTTAAATAGACTTTCTGCATAAATTATGCTTGTTTGATATTCATAAAAATCTTTTTCTCTTCATATATAAGCAGAAGTATCTCTTTTATAGATCCCTGGTGCATAAAACTACTGAAAGTGGGGGCAAAGTGAGACAAAAATTGGTGAAAAATACTTCAGAAAAGAGGCTTGGTTTAAGACACTGGAAATTTCCATATTATTAATTGCACACAACATAGATATTTTTATTTTACAGTTTACAAATATTCTGTGTTTTACATTTTTCAGTTTACACCAGACTATGCAGCCTTTCCTGTGTTTTAAGTCACATTTTCAAAGGGACCAAAGTATTTCAGACTCAAGGGGATGGATTATCTAATTTGCTATGTGCATTTGTCACTATCCAACACATTGTAATAGACTGTAATTTCATTTAGAGTTTGGAAAATCTACATTATTCATGCATTACAGAGGAAACAATAAGTGCATTAAGATTTTTGAAAGAAACTCTTAGAACACTATTGACAAGAGAAAACAAGGAGAAAAATTGCTCCAATAAATATTTGTATAAGGGCATGTAAGTATGTGTGCATTTTAATAGGCATGTATGTACAGGTAAGCTGCCCTTCTAAAAAATATTATTCTTACCTTATGATCTTACACATTTCTAATTATTTTAAAAGTACTAGCTTTTTCTATACATTTTAACAATTTTTTCCTGATTAGAGGTTTTTCAAAACATATAATTGTTTCCTAAAAAAAGGAACTTCTACTGCCATGTCTCAAGTTTTAGATATCTTAGTACACAAGTAATTTCACTTTGCAAGTCTATTCATGCTTTGTATAGTGGCCTCTCATAGCTGGGCCCCTGAGATCTATTGCAATTGAAATGAAAGATTCGTCAGAATAATAACATGCTAACACAGTGATGCTAGCAATGCTGCAAGATCTGTAGTTAAACTTATAATTATGGTAACTGCTATTCAGAAAATCTGCAAATCCTGAGATCATCCTTACTGACAATCCCTTTCTACTAGTGCTCTTAGAAAACTGCCATAGCAAGACACACTGTCACTGCTGCTGGAGGATTCTACCCCGGCAATATGTAATCCCCTTTTAACATGCTATTCCTACTCTTCTCAGATTGCTTGCCAAACCGTGGAAGCACTGCATTAAAAATAGAATACTGTACATGGAAGAGAAGAGATGAGGTACCAGAAAGGGAAAATAAAGATCTAGAATAGGACTAGAATGCTTTGGCTGCCTACTGGACATTAGAGACTCACCGCCTTTCTTCTTTTATTGCAACTTTCTTGAAAAAGCTGGAGAGAATTTCCTACCTCTTCCGTGAGCATCCATCTTGGTCTTCTTTAAGACTACTCCTTTAGGTCTACTCTTTCTTCCATGCAGGAACTATTTGATATAGCCTTTGGACCATGCCTGAACACTGATGTTGCTGCTTAAACTGGCTCCCAGGACCTGCAGTGCAACAGCAGCTGACATGTAGCAGCACTGCTACTAGGACACATCAGCAGTGTTATTTTTAAAGTTCTATACAAGGAATGGATTGTATAAGGTATGCGATCAAGGAAACAGAACTAGTATCATTTTCAATTATCAAAAACTTGTCCCTGGTGCATGGTCTTGGTACATGCCCAGGCCTTTGCTGTGGTAAAACCTGCTTTCTCAGGACCCATGCAAGTATTGGGTAGCCTGTTTGTTGTCAGCTCAGATAAAGCCAACCTGGGTTATTGCTGCATGACAAACAATATCTCCTTCTGTACCTAAAGTTACAGTGGCCAGGGAAAGGCCTAATAATAGCTGGTGGGTGAACATTGGCAAACTTCAGCTGGGAATTAATGAGGGAAAAAACAAACACAAAAAGGAGGAAGCAGATTGTTAAGATTATGTTTAAAAGGAATCTTGTGGACCCAAGACTGAGGAGGATGGTGTCAGGTGGGGTCTTCTGGAGCTAGCTGAGAGGGAGGCAGGACAGGCTTTGGTAGAAGACACCTCAGAGACCCCATCCCACCCTGCATCACCAGCTAGGCCCTGTTGTTGCCTTTTCTGAATGTGTGAGTGCGACTAAGCAGCATTAAAATTACCTTTGTTTCATTAGTGGCACTAGTGTGACTGATAGAACAGAAAGGTGGATGCAGGCAGCTCAGATGGGCCACCATGAGCTCAGCAAAAACAGCAATAGTGCACCAGGGAGGGGCGCAGCTTTTCTTTCCCCAAGTGCTTGATTTCCCTTTTGATACCTGGCAATCTTGTTTTGACATTTTTTGACACAGAAGGAGAGGAGATCCCCATGTAAATGGCAGAACCACACTGTAGGTTTGGGACCAAAATGTGCATCAGAAAGAAAAGGTTCCAGGATTGCTTTCAAAAGCTGCTGATGCTCTTTCTGCAAAGATCATTATGCTAAAGTTCTTGCTGCTTATTTTCTACTTAATTTCTGCATGAATAAGGGATACTCTGTACACATTCCCAGGAGTATTTTAGAGAAAGTCAGATTGAAAATATTTAATGCAGTGGATTTTTAGGAGTGCCTTATCAGAAAGAGCAATACTAATTTTATATTAAAAATAATTTACATCTGTTTGACTTAAAACTCAGGATAAATAAAGTCTCAGATTTTTCTCTTGAGGCACAACAGAAGTTAAATCATTACTGAACAAATTTGGTATGATGGATCATTCCAATCTATTACCTTTCCCTTATGGTAGTCCAAAGTTTGAGATGTTAATAAATGATAATGTGTTTTTCAAAAATCATCACTTTTTTTCTTTCTTTACAACCGAGTATTATTTTTATGAGGCCCAAGATGAAAACAGCACCTGAAGAAAAATGAGAGGATTATTAAAATTGCAGAAAACAATAGACTTTTTTTTTTTTCTTTTTGTTCATTAGATAGTGACAAAAAACAAGAGTAACAGGAAGGGGAACCATTTTTGGTTCGAATGTAGCGATTTTCAGTTGTCTAGACATGAAAGTCTGATGCTGTTTCAGCTAAGCTAGCTCATCCCTCTGCATTTGCAGTGTCTGTTCTTGAGAGCAGCTGGTCTTCTATAGATCCAATGTAGATGGGTGTATCAGTTGCCCTCATGCGTTTGAAAGATCAAGAGATATATTCAGAGTAGTTAGCTCCACATTCGATGTCTATTCAGTGAAGAAAATGTGAAACCAGTGTTACTGAATTCCACTTGAAATGGGGGCTGCAGGATTTGAGGTCCTTAAGGAAAGTGAGTCCTTAAACAAAGTAAGAAAACAAAATAATCATAACGGTATAAAAAGTTAATGTGGGCACCTACACCTCATCTTACTCATCCAATAACGTTTGCCAGTATCAAAATCATGTAGTCTCTAAAAAGCCAAACACACAATTTACATCCCCCTCTTTTACAAATTGAAAAGCATACAACATCTTGCAGTATTGCGTAAATCACAGTTTAGGCTGCAGTTTCTGTAAATCACAATCAACTGCGTAAACTGATTAAACCATTCCATAAAGACCTAAGTATTGTATGTAATCTAATATTAGTATTAAATTTTGAAGAAGTACTTAATTGTCTGCCAGTGGATGCTATCCCATTGTTTCAAGTGTCTAAAGTGGCGTATTCCCAATGTACACCAAGTCATTACTTTTGCAAGTTGCATTGCTAAGTACTTTTTGAAATAGTAAGATGAAACTGCCTTCTGTAAAAAGTTGTTAGTGATATATAAAAACAAAGCTAGACACACAAGTATGGCAATCTGAACTCACAAAATGCCTTCATTCACATCAACATTTAATTTTCAATTTTCATAAATGTATACTTTCTCTTTCAATTTTTACAAATTATCATATGTATTCTGATCACTTTTCCCTATGTAAGTACTAATTAAATTAAAAAATTGAAATTTCTCTTTATATCCGAGTGTTAATTAATGTTCAGTAGGTGCTGATATCAAATTCAGAGGTAAAAAGCAAATTGCTTTTGATTCTATGTTTTTGTCAATCAGCTTTTACATATCCAAGCTCCAATCCCAAGAATGCACTCTATATATTCTTGAAAATAATCTTCAACAGCATCTTGCATGGGGAAATCCATAATTTTTCATGCTGGTCCCATGACATGGAATCAAATTTAAGCGCCTCACGAGACTCTCCCCATCTTGCTCATTTCAGCCCTCTATTTCTGCCCCATGGGGCTGAGCTCACTTGCAGACCCACATCTTGACTTTTTCCACTAATGCCTAGTAAAGTGTAATATCACCAAACTTAGACTTGAAATCTCCTTTCCTCTTTCTCTTCCTCCACTGGGCCTGCAGAAACCACAAGACCTATTCTGTATTCTGCAACATCATCAGACTCCCATCCAGACTTCAGACTTGAGTCTGAAGAGTTTTGGGACAAAAAACCTTGAGTTTCCTTGTGGTAGTCCTTAGTCAAACACACAATTGCCTCACCACTGCAAGAACTGCAACAGCTGTTGCAAGGGTAAAAATAACAAGTACAGTACAATTTGGTTGGCACGTGCTACAGCCAAGTGGGGTAGGAAGGCTGCTAAATATAGAACAGAGTTTGAAAATACATTGTACTGAATACCCTTCTGTACTCTAGAGCCAGAATGACCTCACAGAGACAGATTGTTCAGTATGGCCTCCTTAAAGCTTTCTTCTTTCCACATCTTGCCAGATCACTGTTAATATATTCCCTGATGAATCCCAGCTTTCACTCTCAAAAATGCTCACCTTATTCCTGATCAGTAACCTCAACACTACTTCTGTCAGTGACAGCTCTCCTCCCTGGTGCTTGCTCAGTCCCCTCAGTTGCTTCAAATTTTCTTCTCTACAATATCTATGACTCCCTTAGGAAACCTAAGCCTTTATCTCCAAAATTCTTACCACATATGTTCTGATGTACCACGTATGTTCCTCAAAAACTGCACTCTCTCAGGTTTCTCCTTCATAGCATGTCCCTACAAAATACTTTAAACTTTCCTAAAATATTTTCACTCTTTCAAAAAAGCTCAGAAAACCTCATTTTGTAACAAATACCTCAGATTTCCATTCCAAAATGTGACCCGTTCTCTCTAATTTTCATTATCTTTTCCTCAAAAAGCTAATTTTATTCCAAGTTTCCTCATCTTTTTCCTCAGTAATCTCATTTCCCCTCTAATTTACCTCATCTTCCCCCTGAAATGTGACCTATGAAATCTCTAATATACCTCAGTTTTCACTCAAAAATGCTCATTTCATCAACTACAAATTATTTCAGTTTTTCTCCTTCAAAGCATCACCTCTTTCCCCTCTAAATCACTTCACAGATTTTTTTTTTTTTTTTTTTTTTTTTTTTGTGAAAAGCTGAAAATCTGTGCTTTCCTCTGATAAAAGGGGGCATGGAAACCCCCATGTTTCCATGAAACCCCCGTGGAAACCACAGTGACAAAAGTGGCACACAAAGCCATTCCCCTTCCTCCAGAGCTGTAGGGTGTCTCCTCCCACCCATCCTCCCAGGCCCCTGCCTAGCACCTGTAGCTGCCAGTTCTGTTCTACAGTGCTGACCCTGAGCACCCTGAACACAAGGACAGTCCTGGAGCCCTTCATGTCCCCTAGACCACAGTGCAGAATAAGTGAAAAATCCCTTCCTTTATCCTGGGAAGTTACTTAGAGGCACCCCAGATGGCTTCCCAGGGTAGTCAAGTGGAAGACCATGGTGGAGGCACCTGAGATGCAAATACCAGGTGCCACCAAGCCTGATTTCTTGATCAAATCTGTTGACCATCAATACCACACTTGGAGCTGAAGTCTGAACATACTATTTTGGACCCTGTGAATGCAAAACGTATGATCCCTGTGGTGTACAAAGTGAGGAATCCACTGCTCTTTTCCCATCTTTGGAAGAACTGCTCTTCTCTGCCATTCCTGTGTAAACATAGGAAAAAGTGTAGAAAAGGAACAGAAATTAAATGTTATTACCATTCTTTTCATGGACTCATGGACTCATAGAATAGTTTGGGTTGGAAGGGACCTCAAATATCAGCTAGTTCCAATCCCTCTGCCATCGACAGGGTACCTTCCAAGAGACCAGGTTGCTCCGTCTTATGAACTGGCTTTGAATACTTTTCCTTCCTAAACCTTTCTGCTTAAGTTGCTGAAGTTTGTAGGAATTTAATGATTATGAAAATTCAGAAAATGTGAAAAAAAAGACTCATGCACCCTTTTTTCTTCTCTGCTTCTCACACCCACATCCTTCCTGTCCCTGAATTTGAACTTGTACCTTTCTTTTCTTTGAAATTCCTGGATAGAAAGACCTGGCAAGTCTGCTTACCACAATGTTTCCCTGGAGTAAGAAAGCTGAACCCTCTGAAATATCCAAAGTCCTGAAATAAAGTTATAAATAATGAGATCATAAAATAAATATAACAAATTGTTATTTAAGTTTTTCTGTTGGCTTGGAAGCCTATTTATCAAGCCTGAATTTCAGCTCTTTCATTGCAAGGGCCACATCAGTCAAGACAGATCTCAACTGTACAAGCAGCTGGGTATGTGCAGTGAGCCAGTTGTAACATGACAGATGTCATTTTACTCTTTCTACAGGACAGGTTTTATTCATGTTGTGAAGCTCAGTCTCGAAGGGACTCAAATTTCAGACAAAATGAGTAATGGGCAAGTTACTCTGACAGTCATGTTTAGCAGCAGTGCCGCCATGTAGGCTAAGGGAAATAGCAGAGAAAACTTTTTCCTCAAAACGCATGTCAATGGCATGTTACATGCCAGTGTTACCTGTGACAAACACATCTGGTGTGATGCAAGAGGGCATTTGCTGTCACTGTCCGAGGGTCTCTTTAGGTGTGAGACCCCCTCAGATGGACATGTAGGTGGTTTGTGATTCAGGGTTTTTCTGAAGCCGCCAAAGAGAGACTGCAGGAGACAATCTTCTGTTGTTTTTCATGGCTGTTTATTATATCTTATCTAGAGAGTGTCCCAGCCAGTCTGACAGAGGTCTGCTCTACAAAGTGACCATGACCAAATGCTCTGCTGGGAGAGGCAGAACCTATCTTTTATACTCTAAACTATGTCTTCAATATTTACAATTGCTTTCCAATACAGTACAACCTTATTACACTGTCCAGTTTTGTCCCCATCCAATCTGTGGCTGCCAGCATGTCATCCAACATGGATGGCACTGAGAAGAAGGAGGAAGGGGCACACCATGCCCCAAATCCTCCTTGTTGACCACATGGCCCTTATCATAAACAATCCAAAAATCTACTTATTCTACATTTTAACATTCTAATTTATACTCTACTTATTTTTGTGACTTGTAATTCTTCCTGCAATGTTAGCAGATTTTCCCAAGGGGTTAAATTCAGCCTCTGAGACACCTGGGTCTGATTCCGGGGTCTCTGAGAGGCCTGCCAGGGGGGTTTTGAGAACCTCAGGGAAGCCAGGGGAATGCCCTAGACTCCCACATTTGCTTTCCTTTTGAGATGCTTATTTAATGCTGCTTCTGGAGCTAAGAGAGGAGGTGAGGCCTCCAAGATCTGCTGGTGAGCTCAGTGGAGACTGGTCCTGGCACTGCTGTTCTCTGTGCTCTCTCTGGAAAGTCTTTCATTAGGAGCTGGATTAGTGATGGCAAAGTGACTGAACCCTGGGATCTCCACATGCTTACAGAGAGATGCTAGACTGGTGTGGGATAGCAACACATATTTCCTACTCCTGTATCTGCTTCCTCATGCTCTATCCCTCTGTGATAAATAACTGTCCATGGGACAGGGGGAGATGAAGTTATTCATTTATCAGCCTCCAAAAAATATGCAGTTTGCTCGCCACCATCTCCCAGTTTGGGAAAAACAAGTTCCTCCTGGGTACAGAAACATCTACACACATTTACAGTATCAGTATAATTCTTGAATTTATCTAAATCTGACTTCTTTTACAAATTTCATGGGACAGTCTTTCTTTTTTTTTTTTTTTTTTTGTTGTTGTTTTTTTAATGTCTTTATAATTGATTCGTGAGCACAGGCTCTCCTTTTCTGCTTTCTACCCCCCTGTGAAACAGTGATTCTCTGAAGTAAACATAAGGCCTAATTTATTTTAAAATCTAGCATTGACTCCAATTGGGCATACAAACCTAACTAATCCCATTTTATTCTTAACACTCAATATCTTACTAGTGTTATTCAACACTACTTACATCTAAAAATCCAGTATTTTTAAAGCAATTTAATCTTCTCACAATCAAACTTCCACATCTACTTCCAACATTAAGAAAATAAAACTGCTAGTAGACATGCATGTATTAAAAAGATCTACATTGTGCTATATAGAAAGAAAACAGGAGGTCAGATCTACTTTTCTCTTTAATGAGAGGATTTCAGAGTTTTCTGGGGCCTTTACCACTGAGAATTCAAATCCTTGTTTCAGTTATTAGATTCCCTTTTGCAGTCTAGAAAAGCCATAAGATAGTGAAAATTTTAGCATTTGAATATCAGTTTACCATAAGAGAAGATGTATGTTGAAACTAATCAGATTTGAACACAAGACAGATTCGTCTTTTGGAGGAAATAATAATCTAAACATTTTCAAAAGCAGAGATTTTAAAAATATTTCTGCCTAGGCTTGGGAAGTACTTGAGTTTTGGAGCGTGTATGATCATCTGAAAGTACATTAAATGTATGTGCTCTTTTGCAATCACAGCGTTATGGACACTCCAATTTTTCCTTCAGATTAACTTTTTGTCTAGTGCAAAAATAGTGTAGAGGGGACAGGAAAAGGGAGGGAAAGGAGAAAGGAGGCAAAGCAAGGGGATAATGGAGGGGAGGAGAGAGGAGGGCAGTGGAGGGGAAAGTGGAGTTGGCCAGAAGAATAATACAGTGTCAAGAGACAAAAGCACTTTTACAGCATTTTATAATTTGTAAGTGGCTCAAGCACCAAGACTTGCAAGACTGACAGGTCTTTCTAATAGCTACCATCTCTAGCAGAGCTGGGAAAGCTTTAGAAGAGCTGCTTGCAAACAAGTTTCCAAATTATGCGTCTTTTCTCCAAGCTAATGGACTCTTTTAGTGTAAACATTAATTTATAGTTATGAAACATACCTTTTACTCATTAAAAATGTGAAAGTCCAAACTGAAATTTATGTTATTTCTGTATCGATGCTGTTATGATATAATGATTTTCTTATTTGCAGTTTTCAGTCACAAAAATGAAATCAGATTGGAAGCTTCTTACATGAGTTTGGAATTTATTATTTACACCTAGAAGGTTCTTTCTTTACATAAACCTGCCATGTAAGCATTGATTTAATTTGCAGCAGTACAATTGATTTAATTAATTTTAAATCAAAGATTCACTGTCTTCTGTGAGTTCTAACTTTCATCACACCATAATACAATCACATTTTCAGTTCATCAGATTTTTCTAATTAGTATCTTCCTTTGCAGTTTCTAGTCTTGTTCTATGGTCTAAGGCTAATTTTGGTGTGTTTTATCCTTTGTTTTGGAATACATTGCTGACACAATTTTATGTCTTTTCCTATTGTTTAAATATTGTGTTTTCATATTGTGAATAAAACAAAGTAGCTACTCCTGTAAATTCCAAATTAATTTCTTTATATAAGCAGATGTCAAAGAAAAAAATAAATTTCAGAAGATAGGATCAATATCTTTAAAGTTTTTATTTCATGCCATATGCATTAGCTCTTGCATATATTTTTGCTGCAACTTGAAGATAAACAGTTTCAGTTACCATTTATAAGAGCTTTACCTTTTTAATGCCTTAAATTTTTTAGACTTTCTAATCTAAAGTGGTCCATTTAAAGTTCTTTTTTGATATAATTTTAATCAAATATATCTTAACTGTTCATGACTTACATTTTTAAGTATGCATCATTGTAATAAAAACTGAATGCCTAACCTCAAATAGAACTCAAAACATAACTGCTTTTTCAGATGGATATCTGGATAGCTCCAATATACACTTGTGGTATGCCAGGATGAAAAACTACTTATGACAGTGCAGATTCCTCAATACAGAATTTGTAAAGAATCTAATTAAAACATTCAGCTGTGAATTTTCTTTAATTAGTTGCCTCTTCTGCTAAAGAGAAGTAGAAATTTCTATCTCAGAAATTTCTGAGGTAAGGAATGTCAATGCATTTTGTAGGTAGACAGTGTTGTGGTTTATCTGTTGGTGTGATTAACTGTTCAGTGATTGCTGGTTAATTACATTTCATTAATAAATCAATAAATGACTTTGATTCTCATTTGGTTTAAACCACAAGAACAGTTCAGCATTTTCTCTCTGGCACCCCAGGATCCACAAATGTTGCTTGTTCTATTTAGTACGTTTTAATAGACCCATTGTGCCTGAAGTACTCACTACTTTAAGAAAAACTTACCTGTTTTAAAACACTTTCTTAGTAGTTTTACTGAGATTTGGTGATAGTTCTGTTCTCTCTTTTTCCTTTGCGCTCATGACTTCATCAGGCTCCATCTCCCCTCAGCCTTTTCATTCACAGATTGAAAAGTATGAACCTTTTCCATGTCCCCTTGTATGGCAACTGCTTTGGTCCTTTCAATGTTTTAATTACCCTTCTGAACCTTCTCCAGCCCCACTCACTGTGTTTCATTAAACACATGCTGAAAATACAGGTGAAAATAAATTAAAAGATTCAGATGAAAGGTACACTGCACTGCAATTTATGCAGTAAATGAACAGACATGGAAAATATCTTTGATTTGTCTGTGAAAGCCCTTGCTCTCTTACTTGAGTTAAAAACATTTAGTGAATACACAGGAGAGATTGACAGGATTTGAGGGGAAAAAAGGCCTTAATAGCTAGCTGTGAATAGAAACTGAGAAGCATGAAGGATCATAAAAGTCCCTAGTGGGATTTTTAGTTAGTTAGTGTTCATAGTTGATTGGATAGCTCACCTTAGTCTTTTATATTTTTCATCAATATGGTGTTTATTTTAGAAGCTATAAATAGAAAAGTTTCTTTTTATTACAAAAGTTTGAGTTAAGCAAAATTTCAGGAAAACAAACTAACAACAGGTATCTTTGAGATTTGTGATTTTAAATTCTGAATTATAATATGTATCTTGTACTCCAACTTATTTTTCTACCATCTTGAAGGTGTGAATCTGTGTATGAATAAGTTGGCTAATATAAAAAAAAAGACTTCAACCAAAGAATAGGTATGGAGTGGTGAGTAGCAACTAAAATCAATCTCTCATATGACACAAAGGCAAAAGGAAAATATTTCAGCTTCAAAAACCATGATAAAATATGTAAAAAAAGCTTATTTAAATAAGAATTCTGTATTGAAAGAAGCATTTTTGCTTAATGCAAAATTTATCCAGCCTGAGAAGAGTAATCCAAATCACTGGAAGGTGTTTATTCTCATCTTTGTAGCTTCCTGTAGTGTGGTAGTACTGGATGAGCAACAGTATCAAAATCAAGGATGAAAACAGATGCATTTCCTTTATCAGTGAACAACAAAGAGAACAAACAAGAATAATCAGCCCTGCTTTGGACTGGACTCCAACGGAGAAAATTTTGAGATGTTTACTGCTAAGAGTTGCATCTAGAAATTGCCTCTACAGCAGACACTGCAATTACTTGATTACTGTGCTGTAATTTCAAACACAGTTCTCCAGCCAGGAGTTCTTTTATTTGGATTGCCTATGGCACATGTAACATGAATAACTCTCTTCTGTCGTAAGGTGAATAATAGGATTCCTAGGTGTTTTGTGCACTCCTAATACACAGAGACAATATTAAGAATCATAGGCAGTGGTTTGTCTGTAGCTTTCAATTCCATATCTGTTTGTGGTTTGAAAAAGCTTTATTTTCTTGTCTTTTCTTTGGCTTGTTTATTTATTTATTAAATGAAATTATTAAGGCTATCTCAGCTGTTTAGGAAAAGTTAAAGATAAGAGAGGTATATTATAAAAGTATATGCTAAAAGTTGCTGTGGCATTGAAAGATGATTTCTGTAGCAATTTATTGTAAAGCCTTGCCATCTCCATTTTGGCAGATTGTCAGAAGTGGTTAGATGACAATACAAGCCCAAACTCAATTACAGAAGGAAAAATGTAAATAAGCAATTCTCCTTCCTTGGTCCGTGCTGCTGACTTTCTTCCGTATCATGACCAACCAGTAGGGAGCATGATGTTCCTTATAAATTCCTGTCAGGCTGACCAAAGACACCAGTCCTGTGTTAGGGACTGCAAAGGGAGTTCTTATGCTTTATTGTACAATTGTCTTAACTCTGGCAGCTAGCACCCTATTTAGTCTCAATTGTTCTGGCTAACAAGCACTTAATTATCACAACAGACTTCAACAAGCCCCAAATCCTCATAACAAACCTCAATACAGTGTGAAGGGTAGAATATTATAACTGCACTTTGCCCAAAGCAAGGGAAGAGGAAAATAAAGGTGGAAAGGGAGAAAGGGAAGAAAGATCTTTACCAGTCTTTACATCTTGCATTAGTCCTGAACTGGAGTAGTGAGACAAAGAAAGAAGGGAAAAAGAGAGCAGATGGGACTAATCCACTTCCTTTTATATTTAACCTGGGTAAAGTACATTTTTCAAACCATTTCATTCATGCATGTACAGCCACCCCTTTAGAGCCCTTCAGGAAGTGAATCAGGTAAGGACAGAGGGGATGACTGAGCATGAGTCTCAATGTGGGAAAGGAAGTTGGCTCAGAACAAGTGCTGTCCCACCTCTGCAGGAATGTCTGTTCCAATCACAACTCTCCTGTCACAATAGTCAGAAAGCTTAAGACAAAACATGCTTATCCTTGATTCTCCACAAGTATTCTTTCTTTCCCTCTTACTATATCTCAGCCTGTCTCCTACTCATCACATCTTAGTGTTGCTTTTCTGTGGCAGAAGTTACTTCTCTTATGCATTTTCTTTGAGGATGCGTCACTAACCCTCCAACAAGTTTGTCATTTGGAAAATCTTTAAAGATACAATTCTTCTGTATCTGAGACAGAAGGAGCAGAATTTTTTGGGATTCAGAATAAAATGCAATCTTTAACTAAGCTTGAGTTAAAGACTATGTGAAAAAAAAAAAAAATTCTAATCAATCAAATACTTTCAAGGCCACAGTGGTCAAATTACTGATTTTTTTTTTTTTTTTTTTTTTTTTTTTTTTTTTTTATATAGTGGATTTGCTTAAGTAAATCCAGGATTAATTAAATATTGAAATATATTTTACTCTTTGGGATACACTGCTGGTCTAAATTTTATAAGGGTTTGAGCTCAATTAAGTACAGAATGCCTGACATCTGATAATGCCTTTAGAATTCCTGAGCTTATTTAGGTTTTACTGTTGGCAGCCTAACTTATAATGACTGCCAAAAGAAAATCTTAGGATCTTTTGAAATTGAGTAGCTGGTTTGAGAAAGTTCAGGGTATTTTACCCTTAGAAAAGCTAACAAGGTTAAGAAGAAATAAAAAGAATAATATTGAATTATCTGGATTCCTTTCATTAAATTGACTGATTTTATGCTAATGACTTAAAAGCCATCTTTTCTTACATAATTTGATACAGTCCAGCTAATTTAAATTTAGTTAATATGGCTGAAAAGTATGCAGTTACTTTAAAAGGGCTCTACTTGAAAATACTTAGTTCTGTTTCTTTTCTTCCCCCAAAGAGAAGTATCATTTTACTAAGGTACATATTCTATCCTGTTAATTATTTGTTACTGTGAGAGACTGAGAAAAGTGGTTACTGGCTCAAACCAACCAAAGTGTTTGTGTCAGACAGGTCAGGGGAAGTCTTCAAAACTGGGATAGTGCCCCACACCCTGCCCCTTTCAGAGCTGACTAGTCCAGCTGTCAGTCACTGGCACACCAGAGGAAGGTCCCACACCCTGCCCTTGGAGCCCCAGTCTAGCCTCAGAGTGGCTAACACACTGCAAGCCCCATCTGGGAGTGTGGCCAGAGGAGGCCAGAATAGATAAAAACCTTGTATGAAGATGAATATGGTCACATCACTACTGTCTGTGAATTTTATGGCAGCTGAGACCATGCTGATTCCAAGAGTGGCAGCTATTACTTACTTTTTTTTTTTTTTTTTTTTTTTTTTTTTTTTTTCTCTCTCTCTCTTTTTCTTTTTTCCTTCTGATTTCCTCTTCTTGATATCTGGGTAATTTAATGTTTCATGGGTTAGAGTTTGCTAAGTCAATGCTTTGTGCAATGCTTTATTTTGATGAAATGTTTGCTTTAAATTTCACCAGGTTCCGGATCTTCTAAAGTCTGCCAGTATAAGTTTCTTGTTTAATTTCCTGAATAGGTTGTTGGATTTCTCTTGTTCACCTATCTCAGGGTATTTAAAAAAGCCTAAACCCCTTTAAATAAACTCACCAAGTGAGGACCTGGGCTTTAGAGTTGATTTTACATTTGTTTGGGTGTTCTCTGCAGAGAAATAGATTGCCAGCTTCAAAGATTTCTCTTTGCTGGTACATTTTTGTCATAAATATTAATGTACACTTCCTGATTTATTAAATGTCAATGGTTAGTATAAATTTCATCAAGCTTACTTTTTGTGAAGATACATTCTATGAAGACGTGCGTACTTTAGCTAAAATTATTTTGCACTTTTACAATGATTACAGTGATTTCTTTTGCTATGACATCAAAACTGCTTTACAAATATGAACTAAAGTTTACAAAACCTTTGTAGAACAGCTAAGATTGCTAGCTAACAAAAATATTATTATACATATTTTCAAAGTTAATACTCTGAAGGACAGACTGTAAGTGATTTGGGTAAGTTCAAACAGGATATCAATACAAATGACAAATTTTCACCCCAGCTTAATTAGTAGATCATAGTCCTTGAGTTCTCTTTAGCAGTATAAAAAATATAATACCTTTCTGAAAAGTGACTCCATAAAAATAAATGCCATATTTATGAATCATTGCTTCTATGAATATTCCTGCAAAAATTTTGCTGTATTAAGAGTTAATTTGAGGGCATTGCAAATGGCATGTTCTGAGCTGTTTCTGAAATGAAGCAAAATGACCCTTTCTTCACAATTAATGCAGTTAGCAATGCTTTTTGTAAAGAGGACCATCTAAATGGGACCACGTAATTCAGGTCCAGGCACTTAGTGCTGGGCAGAGCTTTCAAGTTATTTTGCTAGGTCAACTGAAACATACTCTATCAAATTCAAGAGACAATAAAATATGATACCCAAAATCTGAAAAAAAAACCCATATCCTCCTAAAGCTAAAGATTAACTGCTCTTGTTATTAAATCAAATATCCAATGTACCTTTCACAGGACCTCATCTGTCAAACTCCTTAAAATCTAATTGTTCCTCTAGTCTTTACAAATTCAATCCAATAGGCAGAAGTGTATCTGTGCTAAGTGTTGGGTCTTTCTGAAGAGATGGGCCAGTTTAATCTGTGTGAGACTTTCAAGGACACTTCAGAAAGGAGGATGTTTACGAGTTGCTAAATTTTTTGTTGCTAAATGGAAAGATAGACATTTTACTATTATCCCACCTATTTATTCATGCTGTGGTATTTTATGAATGGGTATAGGTTTAGACTGCCAATTTAATGTGTCTTCCCTTCTGGAAATAGGGAATACAAGGCCTAAAACTGTCTTCACATGGGGTAGAGGAATTTGCCAGAAGAATATTCTTCCATGAACCTAGAGTTTGGCTAAGTTGTAACAGAGTCTTTAAAGTCTCATTTTATGAAAAATCCTTTTCATTATGAAAAATACATGCACAAAATGGCATGTCCTTGAAACTATTAGCATTTACAAACCTCTTTTAAAAGTCAAAGTCCCTATTCCAGACAGAATTTTTACCACAAAATATAATAAGGCTGCAGACCCCATGAAATGGAGTAAAGTAATTATCAATATTATGTCAGTATATAAAGCTGTCAACTCAAATCTGGAAAGTGATAATTAGTTCCTTATTATTATATCATTTCTTATCAGTGAACATCCATGCTTCCTTTTAATATTTTTCTTGTTTTTATTGGCAATAGAAATATTGTAACAAACAAATATTACTTTATTTGCATAAATACACTGAATGAATTATTGAGTATATTTAGTCATGCTAGAAAACATCTCAATTTTTCTTATAAAGGATAATGGTTTTGCTTGGTATTCACATTTCTTATTATTTTCTGGCTCTCATCTTGCTATGATTAAGCATTGCAAATACAGTGACATCTCCTGTACTCAGTGAATGATCAATTAAATGTTTTTATAATGTAATTATTAACAATTTTAAATCGGTGAAAAGATTGTTTTGTGTACAGATGAAAAAGGTTTCATAGTACTATGGATCGATCCTTAAGAACTCTGAAGTTAAAGTGCAAATCACTTAAAAAAAAAAAAAAAAAAAAAAGGCTGTTCATTGTGCCATGAAGTAGGATGTTTCCTTCTGCACCTGTTGTAATTTAAGAAATTAATGCCCCCATCAAGACTCCAAACCATGTACTGCTGTCTCACTCCCCAGATTTCACCCTCCTCCCTGCAGTGGGTTGGAGAGAAGAACTGGAAGCAGAAAAGGCAAAGATCATGGGTTTACGTGCGAACAATTTATTCAAAACAGCAATAAGATAAGAAAAAGAGCAGTAGCAGCAACAATACAAATGACAAAGGGCACAAGAAAGATCAATTCTGACAGAGACCCCCGACAACAGACAATAGTGGATGTCTCTCTTTGCTGCGTATTTTCTGCCAGACCAGAACCCCTTCTTCCCTTGAGAGAGTCCCTTTCCCCTTCCCCCAGAAATTGTATGAGATGGTACAGAATACTTCCAGGTCCTAGCCATGCCCCTCCTTGCTAGTGCAAAAATTAACCCTGTTCTGTCTGGAACCAGGACAGCATTGTTTCCCTATGTCCCTGTGTTTAGACACTTCCTAGATAAGTTTTCAATGGGCCTGGTTAAAGAACGAAGTTGAAGTAAAAAGATGAGCTGCAACATGGGAAATTCCAATTAGAAATAATGAAAAATTCTGCTACTCTGGAGGTGGTCAAACTCTAGAGCAGGAAGCTAGAGTGTTTGTGGAGTCTCCATGTAGGTAGTTACTGAGGACACAGCTCTGAGCAACTTGTTGTAGTTGGCCCTCCTTTGAGGGGAAGGGCTTGGACTGAAAGATCTCTAGAGGTCTCTCTCAACTTCACAGTTCTTTAATTTGTGATTCTGTTTACATATGCAGGTGTATTATTTCCCTTGTTTAGAGTGTCTGTGTCCTTGGGTAACTTTTTACTTTTGGAAAAAAAAAAACCCAATCCAACACTCTGAGATGGACAGTTCTTATTATGCTTAATTCTATGGGACTATGATCTAAAGATGAAGCTAACTGATATGAAAAATGTCCATCTACTTTTACTAAAAGCCAAAGAAACTTAAGACTACTGTCTTAACAGACACATTTTTATAAAGATGTAAAATCATTCCAATGCCTTGAATTGTATGGTTTTTACTAATATAAAAGGACCAGGGATGGAATTAGAGTTAAGGATGATAATGAAGTTTTCCTTGTGTTAACAATAATGGATGTATTTATACTTGTTATCAGTATGTACTTGGAACAAGATGAGTCTACATGATAGATAAAGCACTGTGGTTTGTTTTCAACAAACAAAGAGCTGGCTTTGCCTGTTAATTAAAATGTAATGTCAACATTAATGGAGATGTTTACAAAATCCAGATTTTATATTTCAACTGAAAGTATGAGCCCTAAATAATGTGAATTACTTGCTTATCTAGAATTTTAAAGAATGGGCAAATAAAAAATTAAAATAGGGGGAGAGAGAACAGCTACTTTAGCTCTGACTGAGGAGAAGAACTGGAAGGAGGGGTAGATTGGTAGGATGATTTTCTGATATTTTAGCTGATCTCTGAGTTACTGCATGAAACTTTGGGCCTGTCCTAATAAACTCTTCTCCATCTTCTGATTTCAGTTTTGAATTTTTATAGATTATTTGAGCAGAATCAAGAGCTAAGAATTCTCTCTGAGAAACATTGTCCTGATCATCTCTCTGCTGGTACCTGGAAGGGGCATCTGAATTCTATAAGGAAAAGTAATTAGTAATTTCTTGCAATGAGAGGTCAGGATGTTTGTATTGTAATTGTCTTCCTTTTGCCTCAGGATAGTAAAATGACCAAGCAACAATTTCTTCTGCTGGCTTTGAAGAGAAGAAACATGAAATGTCAATAAAAGAATGTACCAATTGTTATCAACATCCCCTCTTTTTTTAAGCCTCCTTTGTTTTCTTACCCTACATGTTGGTTTTTTTCTGTATTTTTTCCCTTTGTTTCTGCAAGGGATACCATACTGTTAATAGCTGAACCATATGTGAACATTTCTCTGCTCCTAAAAAAAAAAAAAAAAAAAAAAAAAAAAAAAAAAAAAAAAAAAAACATTTGGGGGTAGCAAATGCATGTATTTGTTTCTTTCTTCCATACCAAAGTCTTGATTACATATTTTTGTCTTAAGGAGAGGTTTCTCGGTGCCTAGATTTTAAACCTGTATGAAGTAGATGTGAACAGTGGAAAAACAGTGGCATATATGAGGCTATGAAAAACTGTGGCATTAGTCATATGTAAATACTCTAAGCTTTGCATTCCTCTGTCCTTCATTCCCAATATACGGAAATTTTTGAAATGTCATCTTTTTTTAGGTTTTGAATAATGCTTTTTTATTAGTTTACAAGCTACCTTATATAATGTCTAATTCACTCCCTTTTCTCTTGCATTTGCTTACTATCCTTGCATGGCAGAAAAGTCACAGCATGACTAGGATATACTTTAGAATGCCAATCTCATTTAAGTGCACACTTTTAAAAAAGCTAATAAGGCAGACTAAATTCAAGCTTGGATTGGGCATAAATTTTTTGTGAATAGAGCATTTGGTTTTACAGAAATAGCTGTAAAAATAACTGGATATTAGGACAGCTTCGGAATGTCACCTAAGTTTATAATATAAATATATTAAAAGAAATATTTTTCATTTGCAAACCTTTGCATCTTCTAAGATAGAAGCATGCTATGATTCATGTTCAATGCATCAGAAATATGTCTATTCTTTTTCAGACTGCTATCCTTTTCTCAAAGTCCAAGCACAAAACAGCATGTATCAGGTGGCCTTCAGATAAAGATAAGAAAACATCTCACACTGGGATACAGAATGGAAGTTTAACTGTTTCATGTATTACAATTTTTTTTGTTCTTGACCAGTACATAATTTTCCATTTTTTACACATTGATCTTATAGACTGTGTATGAAGCGCTTCTTTGACTGCTATTTCCAATTAGATGAAGTCTACATTTTCAAAAAATGAGAAGTGGTTTGGAGTTCTTTTGTTTCTGGAAAGCCTATTTTTGAGATATCTCTGAAAGAGCCTGATTTTCCCAAGAGAATTTAGAATGTGCCTACTAATACTCAGAAAGTTTTAAAGAATCTCCAGAAGGATAGAATAGTTCCAAGTCAGTTTTAAAACTATAAAGGTGTGGTGGTTAGGAAAATCAACTCTCTCTCATACTGTCAAAGACAAGATAGTTGCCTGGGTCTATAAACATGACTATGAGAAATCCTTGCTACATCAGAAATAATGCAAAGACCAGTAGGAAAAGCTGAAGTTGGTGAAGAGAAAGAAGAAAAATCCATACATTAAAAACATGAGGCGCAAAAGGGGTAAGAAAGTGGGAATATCATTCCTAAACTACAACAATCACCCTAATTGTAAAAACTCATTCCTTATATCTAGTCTAAATTGATCTTTTTTCAGTTTAAAACCATTAACCCTTGTCCTATTGCAGCAGGCCCTGCTGAAAATTTTGTCTCTGAAAGTTTCTTACAGAAACCCTCTTTAAGCCTGAAAGGCTGAAGTAAAAGCCTCCACAGAACCTTCTCTTTTCCAGGCTGAACAACCCCAACTCTCACTCTTTCCTTATAGCAAAGCTGTTTAGTCCTTCCAGACATTTGTGGCCCTCATCCAGACCCACTCAACCAGATCCATGTCTTTTCTGTGCTGAGGACCCTGGAGCTAGGTATAGCAGCAAAATCAAGGGTAAAATCACCTCCCTTCATCTTCTGGCCGTATATTGCTATGATGCAGACTAGAATATATTTGGTTTTCTGAACTGCAAGTACATTGCCAGCTTGTGTCCGATTTTAAACTCATCAGTAGTTCCAAGTACTTTGCAGGAAAATCTTGGAAGTAGAGGTTAAACATTATTTCTATGAAACACTCATATTTTTTAGTGAGAACAGAATCAGGCCTAAGAAAGAAAAGGGAAATGTGGTTTTAGTTTCTCAGCACTATCTGAATAGGCCTGTGACAACATGACAGTGTCTGCTAGGGATTAATAAGTATAAATTGCTTATCCAAACAGAACAAATTATAAGAAAACTTTAAAAATTTACTTTGTTTTTTTTTTTACATTTCAGAGGAAATCAGCTGATGCTATGAAAATAGAATTAAGGCACCTGACAGGCAAAATGGCAGATAGAACAAACAAGTAATTTTGAAAAGTATTTCAAGTCAGTCATGTTACCAGAATTTACTTCACAAGAACACATGGTCCATTAAGTTGTATTCATTTTCTTCCCTAAAAAGAGAGAAAATAATAATAACTCTTTGTGAAATTTCTTAATTTAATTATGAATGAGCAGGCTAAAACATAAAAAAAGGTTTCTTTTACTCCTGACACAGGAGGTTCATGACCTTGGTTTGATCGAGTGTTGAATAGTTGAATATAATTATATGTGAATGTCAGGATAATGAAAACAAAACAGAGTGCAATTAATTTTTGAACAGATTAAGACATGACAGCAGGTGTTGATGCCCCCATGCCTTCCCCCACCACTATGATCTGAGAAATAAGTTATTGCACCTCAGCCTTGACGAAGAGCACCTGGGCTGAGCTCATCTTGAGCTCATCAGAAACGTTATCTGTTCCCAGGTATTTATGGTCTCCTAACTAACACCTGCTTTCTTTGTAACAAACAAGCTTGGACACCTTTTTTTTTTCTTCTGAATAACAACTCAATTTGAATAACATTTATGTTATTAAACTTTCAAAGAATGCTACCGACCCATATTGGAGCCAGGATGAAAAGTTGCTTAAGCGAACTTTCTTGTGGCTAATAAACAGTGGCCCAAAATAAAATTGTTTAAGATCTTCTGGACCAGAACAGGCTGTAACCAGCAACCTCCCTCTAAATGAGACCTCTTCAAGCTAGCGAACGTGCAAGATTTTTACTTGGAGGATCACCAAACATCAACAATGGATCCTGGGCTGATACCCTCCACTCTTTAAGGCTCAATCCTTTGCCTGTTGAGAAGAAACAAAGGCATTTGAAATTACTATTTCACCGAATTTGAGTGGAATCCTTCACAGGTACATTTTGCAGACTTTTATGTCTGTGTGCATGTGAGTGTGAATATGCCACAGTAAATGTACTTGAAGTGCTGCTCACCAAGATTCTTAAGTACTTTTTGTTAGGCTTGTACATAAGTTACTGTTGTGGTGCAGTAAATTCTTTGAAAATTAATCTCTTGGAAAATTGTTTGACTTAAGTTGCCAGTTAAGTTCTTTTGGGCCTTTAGTCTACACTTCTTTTTATCCTTACCCTTTTCTATCCTTTTGTCTTCCTCTCTGACCTCCACATATATAGTTTTGAGTTCATTTCATTTTGGGGTTATTGACTCTGGATTTTATTTTTTTTTTCTATTTTTCTCAGTGTGCTGTAACCATCTAGTAGGTAGTAGAGCAAACCTTGCAAATGAATTTTGTCGTGATCCTGCTTTTATATTAAACCTGTTTCTGCTGATACCTTTGCTGGTGATTTTTTCAGTGATCTTAAGGTACTTATTTGTGACACAGAACAATACCTGAAACTGATGGAAGGGTTAACTATGATAATGATTTGATTGCGTGTAATCTTGCTATTTAATGCCACCGGTAAGAAAGATTGGGGAAGGTGTTGCTACATGGACATCCAATGCCTTCAGAAGCAGAAGGCCCAGATGAAAAAGTTACATGTGGGTGTTGGTCTCCTGTCCTTAACCAGTCATTGAGACTACCCTGGGTGAATGTTGTCTTTCCATGGCTGAGCTGTGCTGGTCTCTGCAAAAATAACTGGGGCAGTCTCAGTTGACTGTGTATATGTGCATGAGGGTAAGCTTTGAGGTAGACGCTACCTCTGTCTAATTTGGCTTGTTCAGTAAATTTAACTTAGCAGCATCATGTTTTTAATGTTGCTTTTTTCCACCCTTGACAACTTTTTTAATTAATAGACACTTATTAGGTGACAAATAATATAGAACATAGACAAATAGCATAGAACAGTTCCGGCAGTGGAGATGGAAGCTTCCAATATATTTTGTCTTACGCCTTAAATTGTACACTCCTTGCTGCTCATCTGCTAGACTATTTGACCCTGATGGGCCTTTTTTAGTTTATGAAATCAAATGTTGGACATAACACTGTATAACCAGGAAATGGTGTTTGTCATGTTTCCACTTCTGCTGAGTGCTAAGACCATCATATAAAATAATAAACATACTCACCTTCCAATGATTTTAGAGAAATAAATAGGATTTAATACCTGGAGTAAGCTCACAATAAAATATTTTACTGCTAAAGGCATCATTGGTTTCTTATTGTTTTCATTATGCATCTTTGGCCTAATGATATGCTAAACAAATTGTTGGTTTAATAAATTTTTTATTAAAAGGCAGGTTCAAAATAGGGAGTTTTGGTACTTGAAATAATAGGTAAAATGGTTGCGGAGTAGTTTGCAGAAATGTAGATCCTGTGCTCAGGAAATGGTGATGTTTAGATTTACTATTGGCTTTCTAAACATAGAGTGTAATAAAGGCACACATAGCACACATCTCTGTTTGGTGCAGTGAAGATAGGTCATCCTTTGGAAGCTGCATATTCCCAAAACATTCTGGCTTTCCTGTGGCTATACCATATGTGGAATAACATACCCACTGTGTTACTTCTATCCTGACTAGTTTTTCCTCTCTTTTGTTTTAGGAACTTTTTCAGTGCCTGAAAACCAAAAAAATATTCAAGATTTTAGTCATTAAAAATTGCACTACTTAGAAGGAAAAAGAAAGGAATATGGGCATTTGCATTTCTCTTAGCTTTCTTATTCTTTAGGGTCCATTTTCAGTGAAATGTCAAAGCTTTTTTCCATGACTTGGAGAATTACAAGCAAAATTTTTAGCATGCAGGCTGCAATTTTCATGTGGGCTTTGAATTTTTGCCTCAGAATCTTCCAGGAAAACAGAAACTATCATAAGACTTATATTTAAAATCTTAACAATGGCCATACCCAGACTACTAGGACATGTCCGCAGTGCCCAGGACAGTAGGCAGGATAACTCCGAAGCTGGCAGGCACCACACTAGTTCTGGAACCACAGATAATATAACTGATGACATTTTTGCACATGTGTGACTTTCTGTCAGCACACCTACTGATTCTGAGACTAGAAATCCTACTGCACCAAATTGCACCTGCTCAAATCTCTCTGTGCACAGTTACATATGGGCAAACTTGGTCATGAATATTTTATGCTCCAAACTATAATTCATTACCATAGAATAGATATCTGGGGGGGGAAAGGAGCCATATGCCTAGGTTTTGATGTATGAAATAAATGAGCAAATAACATCATTTTTAGAATTGTAAAAATATTAGGATATTCAGTTTTCTGATACAGGGCTTCCTAATATTTCAAACAAGGTTAAGTGACAAATATTTTCATTGGTACACTGAAATGTTGTAATGATTATTTTTTTGAATTTTTTATGTTGAATGGTTTTCATCTTGGATGAAGAACTTAAAGAAATACTAAGTAGGTTTCTCAACAACACTAAATTGGAGGAGCTGTGTACTCCCTCAAAGGCAAAAGAATCTTGACAGATTAGAGATAATATGGGCAGTCACTAACTATATGAAACTTAAAAAGGGCTGGATTCTGCATCTGGGATGGGGCAACCCTGGCTTATGTGTAGACTAGTGAGTGAGAGACTGGAGACTAATGCTGTGGAAAGGAACCTGGGGATCCTGGTTGCTGGAAAGTTGAACGTGAGTCAGCAGTGTCAGCTGGGCCAATTGTGTCGGGGTGCATCAGGCACAGCATCACCAGCTGGGCAAGGAAGGAGACTGTCCTGCCCTGCTCTGAGCTGGGGCAATCTCAGCTCAAGTGCTGTGGGCAGTTTTGGGTGCCACTGTATAAAAAAGACATTAAACAATTAGTGAGCATCCAAAGCAGGGCAGTGAGGATGGCGAAGCACCTTGATGGGAAGCTGCATGAGGAGCAGCTGAGGTCACTTGGTCTGCTCAGCCTGGAGAAGAGGAGACTGTGGGGAAACCTCATTGTGGTCTTCAAGATCCTCACAAGGGGAAGTGGAGGGGCAGATACCCATCTCTTCTCTCTCATGACCAGTAACAAGACTTGAGGAAATGGCGTGAATCTGAGGTCAGGGGAGATTTAGTTTGGGTATCAGGAAACAGTTTTTTGTCCAGAGGGTGTTCGGGCATTGTAACAGGCTCCCTGGGGAAGTGGTGACAGCACCAAGCTTGAAGAGTTCAAGAAGTGTTTGGACAAAGTTCTCAGGCACATAATATGACTCCTGGGATGGTGTCCTGCACAGGGCCAGGAGTTGGGCTCAGTGATCCTGATGGGTCCCTTCCAACTCAATATATGCTGTGATAACAACCTCAACTAAGTCCAGTTTTAAAATCTTATAGTGGTGCTGCTCAATAAAGATATTTATCTCACTGATGCTTTTTATGAAAACATAATACTTAGAAATAACCATGCCATTAATGACCAGCCTTAAAATTATAAGAAAAGTTTCAGATAATCTAATGATAAATCAAAATAAGAAAAAATAATTTCTGATTATTTTATTGCTTTAGCTTTGTAACCTCCAGATCATCAGGACTTATTAGGGCATGGGGGTTTTAGATGTTTTGTGTTAAGCTTGTAGCTTAGAATACTGTCTATGCAGTGTGTTGCAAAAGAGCCCAACAAAACAACCACCAGGACAGGCTTATTCTGACTGTAATCTACATTGAAATGTTCCTTCATGAAAAGTAGATACCACAGGAACAAAAAGAAACTAATAAATAGAAATAAAAGGCAGGCTTAATATTGCTGCCTTGGGCCTAAATGCTCATGATGCCCATGTAGTGCATCATGAACTGCACTGAAGAGTTTCCAACTGATCCTGTGTAGAGAAAGATCAAGCTAAAATCTACTTGCCAAATATAATGCAAGTCATACTGAAATGTTTGGAGTTTTTTTGTAATTAAATGATGCAGTTCACATTGCCTTTATGTGATATTGGTGCTTAGAATGAAAATTTAAAATCTTGGGTTTGATTTGTTGGAAATACTAATATTAATACCTATATGTGATACTGTGTTTCTGTTATGGAAAAAGAAATACAAATGTTGCATCATAGCATATTATGTTATTTGGGCACTTGAATTGTCTGTTATTCATAGCTTTTTAAATATATGTGGATTTTGTGAGACTAAATATGCATTATATAAATAAGTTGAAATTTCCACAGTATTTCAGTTTTAAATTATTGCAATTTACATACATTTTGTATGCATTTTCCACGAAAGTTACAGCTACTAACAAAAACACCCAAAAACAACCGAACTAATCGGTAGTCTTTAAGATGTCTTTTCTGATGTACTTCCTCCAAATTGCAGTTTTCTGATAATGAGCCTGTGTTATGCTGTTTTCCACAGATATGAAGATAAAAGTATAAGATTATAAAGATTAAAGGCCTAAGTGTACTGAAAATGGCTGTTTCTTAATGAAAAGTTGCCATGCTGCTTAGACATCCTGACATGGAATATTGAATGGTTGTCTTCTGGAGTTATCTTACCATTATATAGGACTTTTCTTTGTGTTTTTTTTCTTTTTCCTGAGAATGATATATAACACGGGGTCTCCTGACTTAAATTTTGAATGGAGTTCTTGAATTTACCAAGGGATTGAGAGAAACCATTTTGCAGATAATGTTTCTGAGTCAATTTCAATTAATTTGAAATTTAGTTCAAATCGATTCCTTTCAAGACTCAGTTAGAAATAAAACAGAGTCGCAAAACCAACTATAGGCATGTAGATATCTAGATGTTTATTATTATACTTAGGGAGAACCTTTATATTGAATTTCCTTAGTGAACTCTATAACATTAAAACCACTTCTAATTTAATTAGTGCTATTTACCTATTGTATAAATAACATGAGGCAGATAGAGCTATTTTGTTACCACCACTGTCAGCAAAATCAGGGCAAAACACTGCCCATGTTATGATATGTTTATATCATCAACGTAATATTATGGATCACAAACTATAGAAAGAATGGAAGTCATGGAAAGGTCTGAGAGGAACAGACTATATAGGGGAATCCCTGTGGAGCCTGAGGATGTTTCTATCTTCTTTTGATGGTCAGTGTTAGAGAAGAATTTCAGGACCTTAGCTCATGCAAATTTCGATGTGATCTTTCCCTTCTGGTCATTAATATTAACTCATTATTTTCTTTCCTAAAGAGCTTAGGTGCGGAGATCCATTCATATCTGAAAAAATTCTCAAAACAGGATTTAGCAAAAGAAAGAAATTGTATAGTGTTTTCAAGTTCCTCTTAAAAATTGGTTTGTTTGTTTGGTTTTTTGTTTTAATGTCAAAACAACAACAATAAAAAGACTATTACATTTGGACATAACTTTGAAATTATGAATATTTTAACTTATCCTTGAGTAAACTGATCTGTACTTTAAGCTGCTTCTTACACCAATGACTCAGACACTGCCCTACTTCCCTGTGCCTAGTAGACATCTGATAAAAACATGCATTGTTGAATTACTTCATTAATATAAAGTGACAAGAAATGATTCTACATAAAGACAGACAAAAGGAACCTAGTCATTTTGACTCATTCTGATCGGAGATGGAATATAAGGGAACAAAGTTGTCTTCTTTTGAATAGGCATTGTTGAAATGTAGAGAAAATGTATTCACTACTTCTTGGTTGCAGTATCCTAATTCTCATCATGGAGAGATGATATGCAGGACTTTCAAATTCTGGATTAAAACAAACACCAAAGGTCTACCTTTAGAAAGTCCATTAAAGATTTAACTAACATCACAAAAAAAATGTTGAACTTTCCCTGTATCTGAGAAAAAAAAATAGTTCAAAGCTGAAAATCTAGAAGATTTAAACGTCTATAGGTGACTTCCTTACACTGGATTTGTTTGGATTTTCTTATAAGGAAGAGGAATGACCTTCCAGAGTATTAAAATAGTTTTTAAGCTTGAAACCATTGCTAATTTTTTTTTGTTTTGTTTTTGTTTTTGTATCTGTGTTTTTTATATTCAGTTTTGTCATTTATATTCTATTTCTTCTAAGATGGAAATAAAGATAATTAGCCTATAAGAAAAATTACATAGTTGTCCTTTGCGGTTCCTACTAAATATGTACCTCTTCTAAGATTTCCCCACAAGTGAATGTACAGTTTGCTGATTTTCATCTTTAGCTGCATCTTTCTTTTTTATAATCTTTAATTTATGAAATAAATAGACACAAAGTATATTGATACTGACTTGAAGTTAGTGTCATTAGCATTTTTCAACCTTCTGGTATGTCATAAGAGGAAAAAACACATGCATATATGTTCAACCTTTCTACATTTTACAACCTAGTCAATAGAATTTCTGATCTTTGTCTTCACAATCCCAGAGTATTTCAAATGTTTGTGTTCAGTGATACGTTGTGTTCAAACTGTTTTGGATTTGTATCTAACTTCCAGTATTCATTTACCCTATTTTTTTGTAATATATTATTTTCTGTGTCATCATGTTGGCTCTGCAGGGAGTGTCTTTGAACTTCATAAATTAATAATAGGGAAAGGCTTTTTTTTCCTCTTGGACCTACATTAAAACGTTTCTGTGAACTGTGATATAGATAAAATTCTCTCACTGTATGTCTTTGTTTAGCTTATGCATTTACCCACTCTTTAGAGAAGGCAAGAGAAGTACTGAATCATAATAATGCATGGCGCTTGTCTCAGAGCATAAATTTCTTTTGTCTGCTAGTGAAAAAGGTGTTCCATCCTAGTTAACTTTGATATTTGCTAGAGAGTGTGAAGGAACATATACTTTTGAGCCACAATAAATGATTAGGGGAATACATCTTTGCTGTGTATCTATGTCTGATCCTAGGTCATCATACTTGCTTTTCTCCTAAGGGATCAAGACCAACATAGACTATGAAAAGGTAAGTTCTTATCAATAAATCTGCTGAGGACTGATGAATAAAAAAGAGATTTAACTTGCACTGATTTTTAGGGAAGCATAATTATGAATCTGGAGAACCAAAGTGTGCGTCAGAATGTCTCACAAAGAGTGAAAGCAAGAGATATTGCAGAAGTGGGAGGAAACTTAAATGCTTTAAGGTGACCATTACTTTTGGTATAGTAGATTCAGTGAGTATGAAAGATACAGACAAGCTACCTTGAAGAAAAATGCCTGTGTTGATTTTTGCCTTCTGAAAGATCACCTATAATAATACTATACATTTTAAATATTTTGACTATGGATATAAATTTTTGTCTTTTCAGACTTACAGATGGATAAACTTACACAACTATGTCAATAGCAATTATAACTTTTTTTCATTATATTGTTTTCCTGCTTTTTGATTTTTACAAATGTGTTCATTTGAAGTTATTTGACAAATAATTGTGTACACATTCCAGACAAGGTTTTTTTGTTAAGTTAGGTAGCATTTTACTTTGATTTAATGTATGCTTTTCTATTCTTTATGGCTTATTGTTCCATACCTTACACTAAGAGCCATCAATAGAACGTTCCATAGAGCTTTTGAATTTGCAGAATTTTATTTGTTATAAAAATTTCTATGAAGATAAGCTCTCTTCTGATTTCTGATTCTCCTTATTCCTCTTATCCATTAAATTTTCCAGTCATGCTTTATTTTTTAAGCAGCTGATTTTCAGCAGGCCTAGTAATAGACAAATAAATTCTGACATTAAACCATACAAGTCACTAATGGTGAGTTCTAGTTTCATACTGAAAGAATTTGCATTTTGGCATATCTTTCCATGCACTTATGGATGTTTAGGATCACTTTTTCTTGCAATTGTTTTTATAGTTTTGATAGTTAGTATTCAGTTTCCAGAAGATTATTCTGACTCTGTCATAAAGATGACTAAAATAATCTGACTTGCACCTCAGACTCAATGTTGGTGCTAATATCCATCCCCTGATTAAGAAAAACTACTGAGATCTTATAGAATCACAAAATGTTAAGGTTTGGAAAGGACCTTAAAGATCATTTAGTCCCAACCTCCATGCCATGGGCCAGGACACATCCCACTAGGTCAGCTTGCTCAAAGCCTCACCCAATCTTGCCTTGAGCACTTTCAGCTGGGGAATCTCCCAGAGCAACCTGTTCTGGTGCCTCACCACCTTCATACTAAAGAATTTCTTCCTAATATTTAAACTGAATTTTCCCATTTTCTGTTTTTACCTATTTCTCCTTGACCTGTCTCTACAGTTTGTCATAAAGAGTCCCTTTTTGGCTTCCCTGCAGGCCCCCTTCAGATACTAGAAGGGAGATCTCCATGCAACCTTCTCTTTTCCAGGCTGAACAGCCCCAATTCCAGTCCTCTTACCAATTTTGTGTTCCTCTTTTAGACTAACTTCAATAGTTCCACGTCTTTCTTATTTCAGGGGCTCCAGAATTATATTCATCGCTCCAGGTGGGATCTCAGTGGAGCAGAGTAGAGAGGGAGAATGACCTTCTTTGACCTGCTGGCCGTGCCCCATTGGATGCAGCCCAGGGTTCCATTGGCTTTCTGGGCTAGGAGCTCACACTGCCAGCTGATGTTGAGTTTTTCACCACCCATCACCCTCAGGTCCTTCTCAGGGCTGCTCTCAACCCAGGTGTAGGACCTTGTTTTGTTGAGCCTCCTGAGGCTGGCACAGGCCCAGCTCTGCAGCCTGTCCAGTCCCTCTGGATGCCATCCCTTCCCTCCAGCATGTTGACAGCCCCACACAGATCAGTGTCATCAGTGAACTTGCTGAGGGTGCCCTTGATCCCACTGTCCATGTTGCCAACAAAGATATTGAACAGACCTTTATCCTTAATTTTCTGAACTGCTGTCATCTCACTGAGGTTACTTCTGAAAAAGTTTCTGAGGATATATTTTAGAAACAAGGTAGTGTTGCTATCACATGGTCTTTCTTCAAGAAATATCCATGACTTAACAATTTAAATCAAATTCAGAGAGGATTAAAGGTCATGAACATAATTGAATTCCAGCAAGTGTTATGAGATCAGCAATTACCAGTTTTGTGTTGCCAGCTGTTAGGTCTATCAGCAGGCACATGCTTGCTGGCCAGCAGCAGCACACACAGCCACAGCATATGCTGTCACTTGTCCATCTGGGGCAGACGTGGAGCAACCTACCGGAGAGGAACTGAAAGATTTATGAGGGTGAGAGAATTAATACATAGAAATGTGATTGCAAGGCAGTTAGAAACATGAAGGACACACCATATTACAGAACTGTTGTCCTGCAGTGTGTTGTGCTATGAAGCTGTTCTCTATGTGCATCCTTTGTTTGGCAAATATAGATTGTGCTTTCATAAAATTATTATCCTGAGACAGAAAATTGATTTATTAAAGGTGGAGTTTTGCCTTTTTTGCTTTGTTTTGTTTTATCACTTTATTCTATTTTTATTACTTTCTAAAAGTACTATTAGTCTTATAGGAAGTAGCTGAAGCAATTTTATTTTACCAGACCCCTCATAATTTCTCTGTCAGCGATATATTTACTGTAAAAGGGCTAATTTTTTGTCCATCAAATCTTCCTTTACAATTAGCAAATTATTTGGCTCTTTTATTTTTGCAAATTATATGTAAGCAGCTTCAGATTGATTTTATTTTGCAGTTGTTAACTGAAGACTAGATACAAACATATGGTAGGCTAGAAGCCGTTTGATGTGTTCACTTTGAAGATGTCTTCAGCTGTCTGAACTTCATTATTCACAGTTTGGAACAGACCCCCACCATTTCATACTCTCAACTGCTTTCTGATTGAATGACTGCAGCTTTAGTAGGAAAGAACATTTGAAGCTCATCTATCACATCAATATTCATATGCAAACTCAGATATTTCCCTAAAGAGTCGACACATCACGACTTCTGGTTTGATCAAAAATCTATTTTCTTCAATGTTCATGGACAAAAGTACATAAAAATTCTGCAGTGCACTTGTACTACTAGAGCTGCAACAGGTCTGTGTGCATAATAGGAAAATAATCAGGAAAATACAATGCATTTTATTGTTAATAAACTACACCGATCTTAAATGCCATCTGGCTTTATCCTGACTATTCAAATAAACTTGTTTTCCCTTTAATCACGTGCATTATTTCAAGCAATGCAGTTGAGACTGTAGCACTCAGCTGAAAACAAGGTTGTTTAGAGAAGACACAGAAGGCATTTAAACTGTAATCACCCTGAATAGAAAAGGTCCGAGGGCAACTGCTGTGTCTTATGAAGAAGAGGTTAGTTGCATGGAGCTCATGTTTACAACAAGTTGAAATTATAGATTTTCCTTCTCTAAGTGTATTTTACAAGAAGCTACTAGGTTGGCTAGGAATCTGTTTTAGCAGCAGAAATACAGAAAACAAAGACACATCTAGAACTTCTGGAAGCTTCATAAATTATTTATCAGGGCAAAATACTTTAGTAGTTGACCATTTCTAAAGAAATAGACATAGCATAAACAGTCTTCAGAAGACTTGTTTCCAAAGTACACCATTGTAAATGGGCTGAGCATTTGTATGCTTAAACCAAGAAAGAACAATAATTCTGCATTTGCTGTAGTAAATATGTTCTATTGGTCTCATAAGTAAAGCTTATGAATTCTAATATTAAGAGACAGAGGAAGTCTTTGCTTTACATTGCATCAATTTTTGGATTGGACACATTCTCAGTAGGCTTTGAGATGCCCATCCTGCAACTAAATAAGTTTTAAATAAAATGACCTTATATGTGAATGCATAGATACTAACGTATTGTGTGAAGAAGGTATACTAGCGACTAAGTACAAAGATTAAAGTAAGATAACCAGGTCTTTTATATAAGAAATATTTTCAAGAAACACCTGAAGAGGGGTAGCTTGTAACAGCCATAATCTTCATGTTTGATTATGATAACAGTAAATGTTTTGTCAATGCTAACAATCCTTAACTTTTCTTTGGGATATCCAAATCACCTCTTGATCTTTAATTTCAAGCAAAAATATCCATGTCTTTGTTTTGGCATTAAAGAAAATAATATTTTGGTTACAGAGTCATATTTTTATAGATTTGAAAAGTGTATGGCAAACCTGGTGTTTATCAGTTATTGTAGGAAAATATGTGGAGGGTAAAGTGTGTGTGAGCCTTACTTATTTCTTTCAAATAGTCTCTCTTCAGTGGCTGAGAAGATTAATACCCTTAATGTTCACATCTTTTGGTTGTGAAGATGAGAGAGTATCATTATCTTAAAATTTTTCTTTATGAAAATTTTTGGGTTTCAAGAAATGCAAATAAACAAATAAATTTGAATGCATTCAATAAACATACAATAAGTCAATATTTAGACAGCTTGTTTTTGCTTTCATTTTGGGCTTGACTTTTCAAAGTTTAGCTAAATCTAGCAGAATCAACTGCAAACCAAAAAATAAACAAAAAACCAAAAAACAAAAAACATTGGCTAGAGACTACCAGTTTGCACAGGTGCAAATGGGTTTGATCATATGTTAATTTATCAAGAGCCAAGGGTACAACTCCAAACTGCAAAACCAGATGCTCTGCTTTTTCTCTTTGTGAAAGAGATGGAAATGAGAATGACTGAAAACCCATGAACCATGGGAGGATTCTGTTGTTTTTATGATCTTGAGTTTAAAGCAATCATAAAATTTGAGAAACTGGACATAGTTTCAGATATAGGGTGGCCAGCATTCCTTAAAAAATAAAAATCCCTGGTTTATCTATGCAGTTTATCTACTATGGAGGCCCTTGAACCTTTTCTTATTATTATTTCTGGTTTTCTCTCTTTTCTCTATTATTCCAGCAAGAGAGATTCCCTCCAGCAAAATTGCTTTCCATTCTCATCCCTCCCTCTTTTTGATCTCTGGTGGCTCTTCAATCTATTATGGCACTCTGTATGAAACAAGCTTATGTCAATTCACATTCTTTCATCTCCTTTTTTAATTAAATTCACTTTTTTTTTTTTTTTTTTTTTAGTGGCACCATAAAAATGTCTGTTGCAGTTTATTAAAATCTTGCATTATGAATATTTATTTTAGATATAAACTTTCAATGTATTTCGACAGATAAACTGCCTCCCAGTAAAGTGTGAAAGTGGGAGGGAGAAGAAAAACACAATTAGAAGGAGAAAGTCTTCTTTTATAGAGGACACCTGTAAACTTGTATAAATTTGAAGCATAATATTAGATGTATTGAAGGCTACAGCTGGACATTTGAGAGGGTTGGGTGGAATTAACTTGTGAATCTCTTGAATATAATTCCAACTGGATATAAATAGATGTTCCAGAAGTGATATATTTACTTGAACTGATAACATTGAGTTCCCTATTTTATTAATACCTTGCAATTAATTTTTTTTTAGTGTTGTTCATGACCTCTTGACATCTATTTGGACCTCCAGGCTATAGTAAAAATGCAGATCACTAGTTTTCAAGTATGTATCAGAATAATATTTAAATTACTTGAAAATGTGTTTTTCTGTGGAAGATCTATTACCTTTCATCCAGCCAAGGATCTTCGTCTGCTTTTCACAAATAACTGCATCCAGTTGTTATTTTAAATCCATTATGGCCAAAATTAATCTCTTGATCTTCACTTTCAAAACATTTTGCTAATTCATTTTCCATCTTAGGCAGAAACATCACTGTTCTCCAAATTACTTCACTAATGTCAAGCTTAAACTCCTGCTGTCTCCAGGGGGATGTTTTCACTGGGTTTCTCTCAAACCTTGTCAGTCCAACTGTGCACGCAGTCCAAACATTTGTGCAAGCTTTTATTATTGCCTACATTAAGCATGACAACATCTGTTCTCTAGACTTCCTTACGGCAGCCTTGCTCATCTGAAGTCATTGCAGGATGTTGCTGTTATAGTCACCCTGAACTCATTCACTGAGCATTGTATTGGCCCTACTTATTGTCCTCCAGAGTTTTTAATTTTACTCCTTTCCACTTTTCCTTCTGTGTCTTTCCAATAATTCAGTCCAATCATCATTGTAAAATCTAGTCAGACATCTAGTCAGCCTTGCTTCATTTCCCTCTACAAGTAAGGTTTACCCCTCTGCTGAGTAAGTGTATTTGGGTCTGGCTGAGTTGGAGTTTATTTCCCCACATCAGCCCTAAACAGTGCTGATGAGTGCTGAGTGGAAAGGTGTTGATAACAAATCAGTTTTGGGTACTGCCAAGCAGCACTGGCACAGCATCAGCGCTGTCTCTCAGCATTCTGCACCCCCATCAGAAGGCTGAGGGTGGTTAAAATCTTGGGAAGGAACATAACCAGGCCAGCTGACACAATCTGACTAAAGAAATATTACATACTATATGATGTCAGCTCAGATAGAAAAGTAAAGTAAAAGGAGAAGGAAGTGAGGGCATCTATTACTTAATATGTTGGCCTTCCAGAGGACTGCTATGCTTACTGAAGTCCTGTTTTCCAGGAAGTGGCTGGACATTTCTTGCTGATGGGAAGTAGAATAAAATCTTTATCTCTTTGCATGCAAACACATGACATTTTACTTTTTGATTTTGGTTTTGTTTTGGTTTTTCTTTTTTTCTCAACTTATGAATTTTATTCTATCTTATTTTCCTCCTCCATCTTGCTGAGGGAGGAGAGTTATAGAGTGGCTTGATGGGCACCTGGCATCAAGCCAAAGTCAACCCACTCCAATAGTATTAACTTATATCTAAGTTTTTTTTTTTCCCTAACTTTATTTTTCCTGCACCCAAATAACAAAACTTTGGGATTTTCCAGTCCTTTTCTGTGTAGACAGTTTTCCAAAACCTTAAAGCAGAAAAATATGTAAGTGAATTTTTTTCAAAACTCATAATAAAAACTGCAAGTGATTGATCAGATAGACCAGAAATTATAGCAATTCATAAGATATTCTCTCACTGTGGCCTTGCAGGCAGATTTCTTCTTCCAAATTAGTTTGTTTATCATGTCAGTGGCCTTGAGTTGGAACAAACTCTACCAGGTCCCTTTTGGCTTCCTCAGAGTTCTGTTTCTGACATCTCTGTGGTCTGCCCTGTAGATGGGAGTCAGTAGCACTACCAGTACACAAGAAGTGACAGTGACAGATGTCCTGAGACTGTTTGTTCCTTACTGCTTTCCCAGAGCTGCTGGTGTGGATGCCTTTCCTGTGACTGATGTTTGGCTGTTCCCACTGAAGGAGCAATCACTGCTTCCAGCATGCACCTTTTCAGAGGAATGCAAGACTTAGTGTACACAAACATCACAACATACAAGCTGAAAGTGGCATCCAACTACTGCATATTTAGTTAACTGTCTTGGAATGTTTGGAGAACTAAAATTACTTTGGGGCAAAAATCAAATCTTTTTACTGATATCTAAAGTGAAGCTACATCAAACCCATATTTGGCAGAAAAGAAGCCAGATTTGAGACACCCCCTCTTAATTATTTACAATTATTCAACTATCATTAATACAATAATTTCAGCAATTATTCAGGCAAGTATCATGCCTCTGCCTATAATGAGCGAAGCCTGATTCAACCCATTCTGATGTATTTTATTGCTCATATTTCAGAGGTGCCTCTCTCATTTCCCTGATTGCAGAAAAAAAACAGTTGAGGCACCTAACTGGCTATTCTTGTATCTTAGGGTTGGTCACAGTGTTCAGTTTTAAGCTCTTCAGAATACTAAGGTTTTGACATGAAGTTTTAAAAATTAACGATTCAAAGACTTCATTTAAAAATCAGTTTGGTTTTATTTTTAACTTACCAAATATGACAAAACAAGGTAACAAACCAAGATAACCTGTCATGTTTTAAGATTAAAAAAAAAAAAAATCCAGGAAAATAAATGTCTGGTTAAATACAGAAATGTTTTCCATCAGTAGAATTTCCTAGAACACAGAAATCCCATACTTGGAAAGCTTCAATGGCAAAAAAATTAAGGTTGGAAGCTCCTAAAGACACAGCATCTTCAGGTGTGGCACTCACCAACAATAGAAAAACAATGTTAGAAGAATTCTAAGTATGACTTGCAGAATATCCAGTGGTGAGGGCAACACATCTGTATCTGTATTTGGAATATATGTATGTATAGTTGAAAAGTACAGTGGGAGTGTATTTTATATAATATACATAGTACAGTGAGAATGGCTCTAATATTTTATGTATTTATTCATAAAGTATGTCCATATTGGATTTGCTTTTTCTCGTCAAAATAAGAAAAAAATGTATGTATTGAAACCATACATCTGGAGATGAAAAACAGAAGCTGGATAAAAAAAATCCAAGGAAATGTTGCCAAAATGTTACCAATTTTCCAAAAGTTGATTTTTTAGTCGTTTGAACAACAGGCCAGGTTTGTATAGTGGAGGGGTTGCAGGGGTGACTTTTGTAAGTGGCTGCCAGGAGCTCCTTCCATGTTCAAGAGAGCCAATGCCCAACTGCTGCTGGCTTATGCTGGGCTCATTAGAAACAGTTGTATTGCCACCTTGTAATATGATAACATATTTAAGAAGAAAGAAATATTAGTTATTTTGCAATTGAAATTGCAGACAGAGAAGAGCAGGGTGAGAATCTGTGAGAGGAACAGCCCTGCACACACCAAGGTCAGTGCAGAAGGAGGGGAGGAGGTGCTCCAGGTGTCAGAGCTGAGGTTCCCTGCAGCCCGTGGTGCAGTCCATGGAGAGGCAGCTGTGCCCCTGCAGCCCTTGGAGGTCCGTGGGGATGCAGAGATCCACCTGCAGCCCCTGGAGGAGATCCACACTGGAGCAGATGGATGCCTGAGAGGAGGGTGAAACCCATAGGAGGCACCTGCTGGAGCAGAATCCTGGCACAGACCTGCAGATCCCTGGAGAGAGGAGCCCACACTAGAGCAGGATTCCTGGCAGGACTTGTGACCCCATGGGGGGACTGAAGCAGGCTGTTCTTCAGGGACTGCACCTTGAGGAAAAGGACCCATGCCACAGCAGTTTATGAAGAACTGTTTGTTGCCTGTGAGATGAACTCACATGTTCATGGAAAACTCTCCCATGGGAGACACCCCACACTGGAGCAGGGGAAGGACTCCTGTCTGTGAGCTGTGGCAGGAAAAATGTGTGATGAACTATCCCCCATTCCTTGTTTCTCTGCACACTGGCTGAGGAGATAGAACTGGGAAAGAGGAATGGGTGAGGGGAAGGTATTTTTAAGGTCTTATTTTCCTTCTCATTTTCCTGCTCTGGTTTTCTTAGTAATAAATTCAATTATTATCTATAATTCTACTCTGTTTTGCTTATATTGGTATTTGGTGAGTGATCTCTCCTAGTACTTCTCTCAGCTCATGAATCCTTCGTTACATTTTCCCTCCACTGTCCAGTGGGAGGCGATATAGAGGGAAGTGATAGAGAGGCTTTGGTGGGTGTCTGGCACTCAGCCAGGGTCACACAATACAATAGTTAATATTGCAAAGTTAAACAAAGTTTTGAAGAATTAATTACCCTCACTGTCCACTAGAAAAATGGACATCACCTGTGAGGAACTTAGTAAGAAGTAATAGGCACCTGTTTCTTTTTCAGTAGGGCTTCACTTTGGGCTGTTCAGATTATGCTTTCATTCTATATTTTCTGCACTGGTACTTGAATCCTTTTGTCTTCTGCTGTACTCTAAGTCTCCTTCTTTCTCTTGTCTTTTGTATATGGTGTCTTCTCCTAAAAAATATATACATATATATATATATATATATATATATATATATATATCTACCTAGAGACCATCCATGTTTAAGGAGGCAAAAATGCACTTAGTGGAGTGCTGTGAACCCAATCTTGAAACCCTTTCCCCATCATATTTAGTTAATATTGTAATAATAAAAAAAAAAGTGATTGCTTTGGGAATCTATAAAGGAATATGAATGTTCTCATTTCCAGGTCAGTAATTCAAATCTGTCAAATTTGATGGAGATGTATAATTCCATCAAGCTCTTTGCTGAGAGCAAAAAGTTTCCTTGTTGACAGTCTGAGTCAAGCTAATAGTAAGAAAGAGTCCACATAGCAAACCTAGCACAGAGAATTTGAGCTACTCAGCACTCATACTGGCAAATCTGTACAGTGTAGGCCCAAGGGTGGGTGCAAATCTCAGTGTACTACATTTCCTTCTTTTGGCTAACCCATCTAGCCTAATACCCAATTAAGTGACTGGAAAGCTGCCCATCAGAAAAGTATCTGATGTCACTCAGCCATGAGCCAGAGTGTGCCCAGGTGGCCAAGGAGGCCAAGAGCATCCTGGCTTGTATCAGCCACAGTGTGGCCAGCAGGACAAAGGCAGTGATTGTTCCCCTGTACTCAGCAATGGGTGAGGCCACACCTTGAATCCTGTGTCCAATTTTGGGCCCCTAAAGTCAGGAAGGGCATTGAGGTGCTGAAGTGTCCGGAGAAGGTCAAGGAAGCTGGTAAAACATCTGGAGGGCAAGTCTTACGAGGAGCAGCTGAGGGAGGTGGAAATGTTTAGACTGGAGAAAAGGAGGCTCAGAGGCGCATCTTATTTCTCTCTACAGCTACCTGAAGGGATGTTGTAGCCAGCTGAAGGTCAGTCTCTTCCTGGAGTAAAAAAACAACAGTACAAGAGTAAATGGCCTCAAGTTGCTCCCGAGGAGATTGATTAGGATATTGGGAAAAATTTATTCACAGAAAGAGTAGTCAGGCTCTGGAATGGACTGCCCCAAAAATGGTTGAGTCACCATTCCTAAGGGTACTGAATAGATGTATACATGTGGTTCTTGGTTACATGTTTTAGTGGTGGACTTTGTGGTGTTGGGCTAACCATTGGACTCAATGATCTTAAAGGTCTTTTCTAAGCTAAATGATTCCATGATTCTAATATAATGCCCATTTAATAATATTTTGTGTCTTAGTGGGAGACTGCAGTCTCCAGTTCTGCAAATGCACACATGTGAGCACTAAATTAGCAGGCACACTCAGGAAAACTGAAATTGGCTTTATTCCTCTAGTCAATTAGTAATTACGCACTCCTAGGTAGTCCAGTGGATTTTAAAGGAATAGTCAGGTGGTGATGCTTCAGTCAACCCAGTGAACTTGTTTATATGTTGCCATCAGGACAGAATTTTCAAGATTAATAACTGTATATACAGTATGACAGGGGGGATCTGTGCAGCTGGTCAGACAGTATATTCTGGAAATGTTTTTTCCTTGGATAATGTCGATTTTCACTGTGATAATACTTATTGGTAAACATGCTATTGTATTGAACCATATTTGGGAATTTCTTGTCAAATATTTGCTTCATCGCTTGGATGAAAATGAAACTCAATTGTACTGGCTGTCAGGTTAGGTAGGGTCAGAAACTGATAGGTCTCAAGTAAGTGTCCTAGGACTGAGCTGGAACAGCAGTCCCTTTTGAGGATCATTCTTCCCTCAACCAGTATGGTGACTAAAACCTTAATGTTTTTCACTAAGAAACCAATAATATTCCCCAGATATGAGGAAATTCAGATTATTTTTTTTACTATTCTTCATGCTGAATACTTAATTTAAATATAATTCAGGGGGCGAAGAAATACATTACTTATTCAGGTTTTCATTGTTTTGAGGTAAGACAGTATATGCCTATATGTGCCACATCCTTTTGAGGTGATCAAATTTGACTGTTGAGAAATACAGCTACATGACAGAACTTGCAATGTGTTTCAATACTGCACTTCTGGTTCTGGCAAATTTTAATTATTTCTGTAATAAATATAAGAAACAGTCTTTTTTGCCACAATGTTAAACTTACCTGAATATTATTTGCTTCTGCATAGAGAGGTGATTGAGTTGAAGCATGGGGAGGGATTAGATTTATTCTAATTTCCAGGAATATAGAAAGAAACTCACATTCCCATAGTTGTGTTGCAGTTAACGACATGTACTGAAATACAATGTCATTACTTATACCTGTATCATGGGGGAGTGTTGTGATATAATACTTGTTATTTCCTGCTCCTTCCTTCTTTTTGTCACTTATTCAAGGATCTTCTATTGCAATGGATGTAACTGAAAAAAGGAGAGAAAAATAACTTCTTTTAATAGAAGTTGAGCCAGAAAAACAATGAGCTGTGGTATGAGCTTGTAAGACATACTGATGTCTTTAAAACAACTGAACCCCAAGTGACCTCTTTAGAGTTAAGAAAAAAAAAGTCAATCATCCAGACTGGAAGAAGAAGGGGCATGAGAGAAACCCTTAACGTATTTGTTTTATTTATGTAGCCATGGTCACAGCTTTTAGTCATGATTAATGCATGTCACTGATGCATCCCTTTTAACATTTTTTTTATTATTTAAAGAAACTTAGTAGGAAGTATTAAAAGCCTCTCAGTACAGATTTTAAATTTAAAAAAAAAAAAAAAAAAAAAGAAAATGAAACCTAAAAGTAAAATGGCTACTGATGGCATAGAAATGAGGACAGTGTTCCTATGCATTACAGAAGGATAGACAAGAATTCCAGAGCACTAGTAAAAAAGACTGCTAAAATATTTTCATTGTGGTGGGTTGTTTTGGTTTGGTTTGGTTTGGTTTTTTGGGGGGTTTGTTTTTTGGTTTTTGGTGGGTTTTTTTGTTTGTTTGTTTGGTTTTTGTTTTGTTTTTTGTAGGTACTGTTTATTAGTCAGAGAAAATATCCAGGTTAACTTCTTCCAGTTTAGAGGACGTAGAGGAAAGCAGTCTTGGATCATCTTACAGATGTGCTGTATGAAGGAGAGTGTAGGTTTTGGTGCTCATTTTGTTGTATTAAGACAACTGAGGTGAGGATTTTTTCTAGGAGATCAAATAGAATAGAATCTGAGCGAGTAAAACATTCAGTAATTTATTCTCCATTACTTAATTTTAGACAGTCTGCCTTTTTATTTCCTATCCATGTGCTTCCTTTAATTTGTTCTTCTGCTCCTTGATCCTCTTCTGCTTTATTTTCCTTACATTTTCTTCTTTTTTTGTTTTCCTCTTTTTTGCAGAAACCTCCATCTCCCTGCTTAATGTGCTCTTTTAAGTGATCCCTTCAGTTGTTTCCAGCCTCATCTTCTATACCCATCACCTATCATGCTGAAGGCAGCTAGACCACACAAGATGCAGCATTTATTTATTTATTTATTTATTTATTTATTTATTTATTTATTGCTAATTTGGCAAGTAAAAAACTGACATATTAATATAGTCCACTGTGCAGGAAAAAAGTGTTAACCCTTGTTATACCTTACATGAAACGTCTGCACTAAAGACAAAATATTTCCCTTTGAAGTAGTTACAGAGTGGAATAGCATGCCAATTGCTACTTCAGTAATGGTCCTGAGCCTTCCTTGAGAATAAAATACCATAAATTTGATACTGAATAACACCTTTTAAGCTTGAAATCAGCACAAACCATCTCTGATAGTAAAAAGTAAGGCTGCTTCTACTTTGATCAGTGCTATCTTATTCTGGAAAACTGTCTTTCCTGAAGCTTAATGTGAGATAGTCCCTCCTGTGTGTTACGGTTTCAGCACAAAAGCAGGAGGAACAGAAAATAACATATTCTCTGGCTTAAGTGGTAGAGCTACTTTTGCTACTGATATCTCTGATCGAAGTAACATTCCAAATATCTGTGGGGGAAGAAGGATTTGAGGATTCCTGCAGCACTGTTCTCAGCTTTGCCTTAGCCACTGCCACAAACTAGGTCTTTTCAAGCAGACAGCCCTTGAAGAAACTCTCACCATCCCACTAGGGAGTTCATGTCCTCACTATACCCCTGATAGCTTATCTACATGCTAACTCTGCTGCCAATGAACTTTATCCTATCACAGAAGTGAGGTTTGCCCCTGGCTGTTTCTTACTCCTTTGAGGACACAAAATACATGAGCTTGTGTTCCTGAGCACTAATGATTTTCAAATACTTCTATTCATCCCACATATAAGAAGTTAAAAATTCTATATAACTGTTTGTAAGTAACTGGAGACTTATGAGTTTTTACCAGTTATTAAAATCAAATACATAATTGCTATTCTTGTGGGAGAATAGTCATAGAGTGGGAGTCTTTTAAAATGGCATAGAAACCAACTGCATACATTGAGGGAATAACATCCAGATCAAATTTACCAGGATATAACCACTCAATGGTGGCCTTTTTATACATGCAATAATTGAGGATTAAGATAAAGGTCATCGTCTTTCCTTATGTATAATGTACAGTTTAAAAAATATGGAGGGACTTCAATTATCACCATGGTGGCAAACATGAAATCATTTGTCAATGTCACAGCATTGTCCCTGAAATTAGCCATTCATTTCACCCTAAATTCCTGCTGTTTCTGAGTTGTGCATAAACAGCTCCCACCATCATTCCAGTAAAATTTTCTAAGAACTTTTAGCATTCTTTACCTGTATGGAGAGAGAACATTAAATGCTCAGTCATGTTGCTAACTTAAAAAAAAAAAAAAAAATGCTACCTTGTACTTTAACTGCTACTTAGCATTTGTCCTAGTTCTTGGTTTTGAAATACTTTGTATTTAATGTTTGTATATAGAACAGAAACTACTGGTCAGAACTGAACTCCCCTGTTTTTGGCTGTTGGAAGAGGGATTTCTAAAGAGAGGTTTTCAAGTGAAGTTGTTCAGAAAAGGCTCACAAATACGTTGTTTACCAAAACCCCATCCATCCATCCATCCATCCATCCATCCATCCATCCATCCATCCATCCATCTTCCTTATCTTCCCCATCCTCCTTATCTTTCCTTTCTCTAGTTTCTTCCTCTCTTTCTTTAATAATCTGAAAAAAACTAAAATATAGGAAGAAAGGAATCTGGATGGACACAATGCATTTGCAGATAGATGTCCTCATCTCGTTATGAGTCATGACTTTAAACTCATTCAATCAACCAACTTGTAAGTTGCCTCATTTTCCACTACAGAAAGGATAGGATTTAGTTTAGTTTAGTTTAGTTTAGTTTAGTTTAGTTTAGTTTAGTTTAGTTAGTTTTATTATTATTTTATTTATTGCTTTTAGATAACTTAAAATAGTATGCTGGAACCAAGACAGAGAAACATATCTTCCAAAAAATGGGAAATTAAAAATCTGCTGTCCTTGTATTCATACAAATAATAGATAGTTCATTCTCTCTTGAAGAATTTATAAGCCATTACAAGTGAATTAAAAAAAAATATGAGAGATTTTTTCTGTGCAGTATTGCAGGACATATTTTTGTTGAGTCTCCCCAGGTTATATTATTAAAAGTAAATGTGGGAACCAAGGATAGATCTGTAAGCTGCTGTGGGATAAAAAGAGAGGGGGGAAAAGGTGCTATAGGCAGTTCAGGGAAAGGAATGTTAATGAGGTGTTTTGATGTTTTTGAGCTACAGATCTCCAACTATAGTAACTCAATTTCTCTTTCTTCCCTTCCCTGATGGCTTCTGGCATTGCTTAACATAGGGATACCCATCTGGCTCAGCACTCTTCTCTGTGGTACAGTTAGTGTTGTTCTGCATGCACACCTTCTTTGTCTCAAAATCTCTAGGGAGAAAGAATGCTAAAGCTATTATTTCTGTGTCATTTAATACAATAGTCTTCTCCACAGAATTTATTTTGCAAGCAATTATTGTCACTATACATCATTAGGTTCCAATCAGCTTCAATGCCCCCTTTGCAAAATGTTATGTTGCCTTCCAATGTGGCAAATCTAGATTAATCCCAAGGACTATGCAGTTGGAATAGTCCTAGATGCAGTGTGAAATAAACAATAAGATTCACCAGTCTCATTTCATATTCAAGACCTTTTCTTTTCTCTGTGTGTTTGTGTACGTAATGTTAACAGTTCATGAGGCAGTTGTAGATTTGAGCACAGAAGCAGCAAAACATGCCTCAGAGAACCATCAACAGAAGCAGTAGTACAATTTAATATTGGGCAGTGGGATATTTATTTTTTTCAATCTGATGCTGGAACACATATAGTAATATCTGGCTATGCATGAAATCATAAATGTGACACAATCTTTGCAGACCAAGGAAAATATTAGAACTCCCCCCTTTGTCTTTCTGCTTTCCTTGTTCTATCCCAGGCATGATGAAACCGAGGACGAGAATTTGAGATAGATGACATGAGACAATTTTCATGTTTTCTTTTCTCAGATATTTTCTCAGGGGACCTTCCTTACAAATCTGAGCAGAAAATGACACTTGCACACCAGGACATCATTAATCCCCTGTGCTAGACGTTGCAGGTTGCTCACTCTCCCAACAGAAACTGAAACTCCTGCAGCTCCTTCCTAATGCTTCTTAAGTAGAGTATATATGACATTTTTCTTTGTGGTTTCAAAATCCAGACTTTGACTCCTATTATTTTGCTGTTTATCAATTAGATGTCTTTTCTTTTACCATGGGAATATTTAATAATTATTTTTTCCTCTTCTTGTTTGCACATCTGGGTAATCACCATAGCAACTGATGTATGCCAGGTGTCTGCTCCAAAAGAGCTCCATCCTCTCAGTCTCTCTTACTAAATTCATTACATTAATTGCCAAGTAGATATTAAATCAGCCCACGAATGAATAAAAGATTAAAACTATACAGTCCTTATTACAAACTCTGTAAGCCATTTCTAGATAATATAAAATAGATAGAAAATATTGAAATCACTTCAGTGTAATTTTGACTGAGAAGGGGCCAAACTTGTACTTTGGAAAAATTCTACTGGACTTACTTCCCTAATATCTCTTTCTCACTTCAGTGAACTATTTTTATTTCATTTTTAAATATCCTAAACTAAAATTAAGATTGTAGAGTTAAGAACTGAAATGTCAGGCAAATAAAATAAAAAGCATTTAAAACATAATTAATCACAGAATCACTGAATAGTTTGACTTGGAAGGGACCCAGAAGAATCATTAAGTTCAATTCTTAATTGAATAGCCCAGAGGGGATTGAACCTGTGATCTTGGCGTTATTAGCACCATCCTCTAACCAGCTGAGCTAATCTCATGTTTCTGCTTGCAAATTACATGCTTGTATAAAAATGAATGTTAACCATGCTGTATATGGTTAACTATATATATTTGTTATTTTTAGTGCAAGCTTTTATATAAGCAACTTTCATTTTTGTTTTATTGTCTATATATACAAATTAATTCAATATAGTATTATGATTCTGATGAATTTTAATCGTTAGATTTTAGTCAGCACTTTTCAAGCATTTATTAGAATTTTTTTCTTCTACTATTTATCTATTGTCTCTTTATTAGTGTGCTAATAATTTTATTTTCAGCTAACATCAGTTTGCCACAAATGTAATTCAAACAGTTCAACTAGAAACCATGATTTTTTTTTTTTTTTTTTCAGTTTCTTATTGGCCAGTATTAAACCCTTTAAAGGTTTATCTTTTGAACATACTCTTTCTCCCCCTCAAACACAGTATTTTATTGTTTGATACACAAACACAAGAATTTTATGAAATTACAAGATAGTGTGTTGCAGGTAATAATTCACATAACAAATTTAAATCAGTTGTTTCTGCATGTCAGGAGCTTTGCATTTTTAACATCCTTGTTTTGTAGATGTTATTTCTAAAAATAATTTCTTACTATAAATTACAGAAACAATAATTTATAACGACCCTATGCATTCTGATACTCACAAAATACATCTGAATAGTGGGACAGGCACATATCACAGTCCAGCCTGGTCGCTGTGGACAATCAGCCACTCAGACCTGGCGTTGACTGGAACAGACCAGCCGTGTGCTGGGTGGGATACTTTCAGAGGCTGTGGGAGGATGATGCACAGGTAGACATTGGCTCTGTAGAAACAGGACACAATTTGAGAGTCACCTGGATTTAGGAACTTGAATGCTTTGAATTGACTCATTAGATCATTTAATGAAACACTTTGACATTGATAAATAATGAGCAATAATTGAGATGAACAAAAAAATACACTTCTGAAGACTCCTGACATCAGTGAATCTATTTTTTTTCAGCAAATGGGTTTCAGTATGCTGGGTACTGTAGTACCTTTAAAACTTCCAAATTTGAAACATTTAGTGTCATGGTCACAAATTTTAAGAATTTTCCACTTGGATCTGAATTTCCTGAGCCTATGTTCTTGATACCCAAGCAAATGACACTGTGTAAAACAATGTTTCATTGAAAATGTGGACAAATGTACATGCTAGATTCAATGAGAAATTTACTTCTTAGGTCTGTATTAAACAACTCTGAGGAATGATTTTATAAATTGTAAATCATTGTAAAAGCTTAAATGCTATAAATTCAAACTAGCATTGAAAACCCTCTTAATGTGTTAACAATAGCAGATTTGGTAAAAAGGCTCCCATAGGTAAACAAATGTTCAAAATACAGGAGAATAGAAAGAAAATAGCAGTGATTACACTGGAAAAGGAGGCTGATAGTGGTTCACCATTTTGTGACTGACATAAAGAAATCTTTGTCCCTTAATTACAGATAAAGAATATACATTTTATTTTACTATCAAATACCACTGAAAAAATGTAACATATTAAATTATTCCTATAGCCCCATAATATACAAATGTCAAGCCTTTTTAGCTTATTGTCATGCTAAGTTTAAGACTGGAGTACAATCCCTTAAGCACATAGGAAGATATTAAATGCGTAACTATTGAACTGTATTATTCTTTTTAATTAGGTGTTGGTTCATCAACAAGAGTTTATAGTGACAAAGAAGTTTTAGTAATCTCACCGGTGATATTTTATATGAGATTTCATAGGAATATGTAATCACATTTCAGGTCTGAAGCTATTAATAATATCTGGTTTTATTAAATTGTTGCTAAGTATTTTTTAACATGTTTAGTTAATGGGGTTCATTGTCTCTCTCCCTTATCCCTTTATGCTTCTATATATACACCTCCTTCTCTCTCTTACTCTTCCTTTTTCTTTCCTTCTCTTATCCTGCCCAGTGATCTAGCTTGCACAGTCACACTTTGAGTGTGCACACAGAAAGGTGACTTTGCAAAAGAGTAATGCAATTTGATAGATGATCATAAATGAAATTGAAAGGCTTTTTTTGATGATCCCCTGCTACTTTAATAAAAATTAATGTAACATGCTGCTCTAGATTTATAAAACTGCAAGCAGCAGCAGCAAACTGCTGCTATTATGCTCAGAACATATTCTAGAAAATTAAAAGTTTTATTTTGATTGTCATATAATTTGATTAGGATTGGTTTAATTAAATGGTGATGGTGATTTTCTTTGCTTTGTAGAAAAAAAAAAAAAAAATCAAGTCATTTTCCAAGGGATCATTTAATTCTGTGATCTGCATCCCATAACCTATCCATCTTTCCTAACTTTGGAATACTTTAGGGACTGAATTTTCTCTCTGGTAATTTCAAGATTATCTTTTAAGAGAGATACAATTTTGTCCAAAACACAACTTTTACAATATCTTGCCTTTTCATCACTGTAAGAGATTTGTATGACACCATGAACATAGACAATATTTCTCCTACTAAAAAAATCATAAGACAGTTTGTTTGGGGTTTTAAGACATGGTTAAAAAAACCCACAAAACTATGATTTCATAAACAAATTTATTTCAGAGTAAAATAACTTAAATTCTTATTTTTTTACAGAAGTCCTCATTTACTACAGCATAAAAGTATCTATACAGGTAGATATCACACAATAGCTGTAATATCCCATCTTGATTTCCATCCTTATTTCCATTTTCATACAGACCTATCTTCAGTAACCTCAATAGTATGTCCATTATAGTAAAATTACTAATGGGTTTCCCCATAATATTTCTATGAGAGAAGTATTTGCTATTATAAGAGAAGAGTATTCTTACTTGAACTACATAAGACTGTGATCTAAGATCAATCATGTAATTTTTGCTGTTGAAAACTAGACCCAAGCATGTTTTTCTTGTTAATATTTTTACCTCTCACTTTCTTCTTGACACTACCTCAGGTTCCTTGAAGTCATTAAAATATCTCTCTTTGAAAACTAAATCTATGCATTGCCTAATTTTTGAAAAAAAAAAACAAAAAAACTTTCTAAATTAATGCATTAAATGAAAATTTGCTTTCATTTAGTCTAATGATACATGGGTAAATTTTGGAGAATTAGTTTTAGTAGTCAAAAGTGAAGATTTCCTTCACTCTACTGCCTCCTACCAACATCAGAGAGCAACTTCGGTGCAATGAGCACTTGGTCACAATAGAAGTTAGTTTATATTAAGGGGAATGGCTGATCATAGTCCTTGGTTTTGGCAGCATTTCTAGGGACAGGGAAGCAAACTGCTTGAGTTTGAAGAGCTGTTGTCTATAAAATAAATGAAATTCGTAATTTATTTTAATTTTCTAAAAGAAAATGGTGGAAGAAAGATATGTAGGGGATGGATGCAGAAAATACTGCTCACAATTCACTGTAAGACTCCAAGGCTGAAAATATACTTTATTTATCACCATCATTGTGTCAGATATGGTTCCAGAAAACAGTAGTTTAATGAATTTGTGGGTTTGGTCCAGAAACTCAAGAACTCCTGTAATAATAAAAGCCCTAAATCCATGTCACTACCACATAGAAAGCAAATAATGATGCAGAGGTGCCCCTATTTGTATGAATATTGCTGTTCAATGTTAGGCCTCTGTCTAGGGAGAGATGGGAGATTGTGAAAAGGAATTAATTAATCATTAGACTGTGATTTTGGTTCTTTGCAGGGACACAATCACTGATCTAAATCATCCTCAATAATTCATCTTTGTCAAGTCCCATCTGTTCTTCTTTGTAACAATTACTGGTGTTCCCCATATACCTCCAAAATGGTTAACAGAAGACAGAGTGAAAAAATGAAGATTTTGATAACAGAACTTGCCCAGAAAAGAGAAACTCAGGGCTAGAGACAACTCAGATCTGTGATGTGCCTACACCTATAGTTTTGCTACTCTCGATGGCAGTGCCTATAGAGGTTTTCCTTTGTCTTTGCCCAGGATGTGTAAGAAATAGGACTGCTTTTTCTTTTTGTATTAACATTAAAGCTGGACAATATTGCCCCTTATGTGCAATATAGGCCATGCATAAAATAACCTAATGCACTATAAATTTCCTAGATGAAATTTAAAGCATAAGGAAGTGTTCAATAAAATTTTAATGGCATTCTAAGCATTAGGCAGACTCAAAATAGACTTCAAAATTGAACCTGGCTGTTTTCTTCAAGTGCAGCAGTGGAAAGAAGAAATTCTTTACCTTTTTGGTTTCATTCTTTATCTCCTTGCATAAATGAGGGACTCCTGTACAGGATCTGTTATGAGACTATGCAAAACTAATTATTACTTTCCTGAAGAAAAATATGAATATCCAGAGAAGCTGCTATTTTGTAAAACCAATCATGTAGTGTCTAACAAATAGCCTTGAGGGGCATCATAATTACTGACAGGGATATTAGAACTGACAGATTTCAGGTGTATGCTACAGAATGAAAAGGAAATATTATAGGCTTAGTTAACAATTTTTCATTTATATTTACACTTTTGACAAATCCAGCAACTACTGTCTTACAAGAAAGATCTGGTTTTGCTGCCTTTCAAATGAAGATGGATGGTTCAAACTATTTTGTTTTCTCTGCTAACAGGAGGATGCCTGACATCCTGCAGAGAGAGACTTGTCTTATAAAGCTATTCCTTAGGAGGTTTCCAATGCATTTGTTGAGATATATTTCTAACTAATAGTTGACATAATAATTAGGTGAAAGAATTTAGCATTTTATGTATAATTTTTATGGCAATGAATGTAAATCAGTTTTTCTATCCCACCCAATTTTCTTTCATTTCACAGAAAGAAAATCATTACATATGCAAAGCATACCATGTTGAGTTATTTAATTTCTTATGTGACTGTTAGAACACTACTTCTGGCCTGCTACTTATTAAAAAATTCTAAGACAAAAAAACCCCCACCAAATCAGCTTGCCAGATGAACTTTAGCTTCTTTGCACTGAATATTGCACTGAGCACTGGATGAGTAATTATTTCAGACAATTTTCAAAAGCTTTTATTCCATGATTTTTTACTTTTAACAGGAATAATATTTTTTCCAATCTCCACTATTTAGAGAGATGTCTCAGACACTGACATATGTTATTCTAAACCAGTTATTTCCTTAATATTCCACAGGTGCTGATCTGTGTATCCTGCATATCTTCTTTGTGTTTATCAACATTTGTTGTCTCAGTCAAAAATAGCAAAATTTAACTGACTGCAGTAGCTGTATGACTACCTAGCTACAAATTTCTGTGAGGCACTTAGACATTTTTATTCAGTTTTACTTAGTTTCAAATGTTTCCTTTCTGACTCAATATACCACTTTTTAATTTTCTAGGATTTTTTTTTTTTTTTTTTTTTTTTTCTGTTCTTTTGGTTCTTCTCATTGTTTGTGCAAAGACACTAACTTGTCACAAACATACAGTTGGTCAAGGTAAAGCAAATTTTAACAGTAGGTAATGTATATATAACTTTGTCTATTATATATATAAGTCTTTATCTATTAATCATTGAATTAATAGGAAATGAATGCCAGATGAAAGTTAAAGTTTCCCACAGATTAGTAATACCAGCTCTCTATCACTCAAAATCAGTATACTTTGAAATGCTTCTACTATGTTAACCAGTCCTTCCATTGTGAAGAAATCTAAATATGAGACTCAAGAGCATGAACTGGATCTCAGCAAGCAAAGAATTGACATTTTTCCCTGATTAGCTCCTGAAATTTTCAAGCACTTTTTAAGGATAATGTGATTAGTTAAATATAATGTGAATTATTATTTCCTTTAGTATAGTAACAATAACTAAGTGCCCTTAAAATAACTGTGCTGGTTTTAACACCACCTGGAAGTTGAACTCCACATGAGCCACTTCCCTAACCCACACCTCTCCTGATAAGGGAAGGGCAAAATCCAAACATGGCTTGAAGTAACAGTTTACTGACAGCACAAAACAAAGTACTAAGACACTGTCAATAACAACAGCAGTGTTAATAGCAAAAGTATACAAAAAGAGAAGATGTTTTACCCACAAAAATGTGTTCACCCTTGGTGAACACCCCCCAAAACTTGCACCCACATGGTTTCCTAGACAAAGGTAATATGGTGACTGGTCCTACCCACTGCTCACATAGCTGCTGGGAACTAAAGCAAAATGGGGTATAGCATTTCCCAGCTCCAGCCTGAAATAACAAAAATCGATGACAAATATACTCCCCAGGTTGATTGTGCCTCTCTCTGCTGAGCTCAGTTGCTCACCAGGTACCTGTGCTTGACTGACACTGTCTTTTCTTCCTACATTATTTACATTACTGTATAATGGAAACATTTCAGAAGCTGCAATAAGGCAGTTATATTATAACCGTGAATTAAAGAAATTAAAATAAAAAAAATTACTAATTAGCTATACTCAGACCTGGGATATCCTCATCTGGATAGTTTTCAGGATAATCCTGGGAGTTAAACCATAAAAAAAGAGTTCAGCTACAGGAATGCTAAATATATACAGAAGTATTGCCTGCATATGTCAGTCATGGAAAATATGTCAAAAGCAGTTTCAAATGAAAGCATAATTTTCCTTTTCAAAATATGAAGAAATGAACTAAAAAAGTCTTGTCAAAATGTTGAGAATTATGCTATTTTCTACCTTCTTCTAAACTTTCTGAGCTCAGATTGTACATTAATAAAACACAGAATCACATTCTCCAGGCATTTCCCTGTTTTTTGAGCAAAACAGAAACTTTACAGCATGTCAGAAGAGCAAGCAGAGCTCTTTAATATTGCACTATTTCATCCTTATAGCATTAGGTTCAAATTCTGCAGGGACATGCACAGGTTTAGCTTTATGCACTGCGAGTTATTTCTTGGACTTGACAGAAAACTGAATTCCCATTACATTAAAAAAGGCTTTTTCTTTTTGAGGTTCAGCTTGCCAATCTGCCAGCTACCCATATTGAGTTTTCTGATCAAGGATTCATGAGTGAAAATAAGTTTTTTTCTTCACAATGTCAAGGAAAGCTTTGGTGTAGAATTTAAAACTCCTGGATATCCAAACCGATCTGATTCAGCCATTTTCACCAGTGATGAATTTGTATGTTCTGCAAACATCCCCTCTTGAAAAATATTCAGATAATTATTTTCTCAAAATAACACACTGGCACTTACTTGTATGTTCAATGAAGATAGGGTTTTCACTATCAGTTTCAGGTAAACCAACATTATTTAGATTTATAATTAATATTACACTATTGCCAAACTTATTCCAAAATCAAGATGAATCCTCATCAGCTTTAAGTAAGTTCCTATGAAAAAAAATTGATGTTAAATGGCGACTCCACACAGACCTTTTGATTAAAAATTATGGACAAATGTGTCCATCACCCCAGATGTCATGCCTGGTGTGAAGTGTGAGGACAGTTGACTTTACAGTCAACACAGTGATTCTTAATCTAAACTCATCATATTTGTCCAAGATGAAAGTGCTGGCAATTTATTTTTACTTTTTTATATATGTGCATTGCCTTCCTGGTTCTTCATTCTTCATTTTGCATTATAGAATAAACTGATGCTTCCTATTAACTTCTCAGCAGTCCAAGGAAGCAAATTATATTCCAATTGAAAAATATTTAGATCAGTAATGATGTTGTAGTGACCCAGAGGCTTTCCCCAAACCTTTTACAAATCTGAACTTCCTGCACTGCCTTAACTTGTACTTTTAATATGGAAAATGTTTGTTTTCTGTATCTTAGGCTACTAGATCTTAACACTGGATGATGATTCCCAAACTGGAAAACTCATATTGGTACCCCAGAATAACCTAGAAAGATCAACATTATATTGAAGTATCAGAAGAGCTATATGCAAAACCTGTGTTAATAGAGACAGAACCTATATTTCTCATAATACAGCAAAGTTGAGGAAGTGTCCACATGAAAACTAGTAACATATGGTGTGCCCCAAGGGTTCCATACTAGGACCTTTTATTATATTAATTTATCACATACATAGTGGGATTTAGTGCACCCTTAGTAAGTTTGTGCATGACAACAAGCTGAGGCATTGGATGCCATCCAGAGGGACCTTGACTGGCTTGAAGAGTCAGCTCATTTGAGCATCATGAAATGTTGCTCAAATGAAGGCCTAGTGCAAGTACCTGCACCTGAGGTGAGGCAATCCTCAGCATAAATACTGAATGTGGGATGAATGGATTTAGAGCTTCCCTATGGAGAAGGACTTGAGGAGTCTGCTGTAGAAAAATTAGATATGACCTAGCAATGTGCTCTTGTCTTGAAAATAATCAGAGGGCTCTCACTCACCTTTTATGCAAAAAGGTTTAAAGTGTTGGAGTTTAATCTGGAGATGGGAAGGCTTCAGGAACACATTATTGTGGCCTTTCAATATGTAACAGGGGTTTATCAAAAAAACAAGAATGACTATTATTACGTGTAGTGACAGGACGAAGGGGCAGCTTTTTTAAACATAAAGAACATAGATTAGATTGGACATAAGTATAAAAATTGTTATGATAAGTGTAGTGAGATACTGGAACAGGTTGCCCAGAGAAGTGTTGGATCACAGGAAATGTTCAAGGCTAGGTTGAACAGTGCTTTTAGCAATCTGATCTAATGGAAGATGTCCCTGCCTTTACCAGGATGTTTGACCTAGAAGACTGTTGAAAGCCCCTTCCAATCCAAATAATTTTATTATTCTAATGAAATGAAGGAAATGAAAGCATTTATTTTACATTTATTAAAATAAATCAATATGTTTAAGAAATAAAATAAAACTAAAGTACAAAAGTATCCAAAACTAAGCCCCATGTATGCCCTCTGTGAAAGAAGCCTATTTATATGTAGTACACAAAAAAAATTCAAACACACAAAAAAATTCTATGTTTGAAAAAACATCCTTGTTCTGTCAAGGTTAGTGCTCGGCACAGGATGTACAGAATGATGAACTTTTTTTCTCTGCAGTCAACATTATAGTAAAACAAAGTTCACAGAAAAAAAGGAAAAGAGTTACTTGAGGTTCTTCCAAAAACTTTCACCTCACCAAGGGGCATCTCAGAAAGTAACACAAGTAAGCATAGCTGAGGGTCAGGACAGCATAGAGAGTGTCAGAGCAAGTGAGCAAAGAGTCAAGGAGTGATCAGATTTCAGATATGACATTTAGAAGAAAGATATATCAAAAACCTCCAAGAAAACCACATACAGCCTTGACAGTGATTAGGATTTTTTACCTGCATTTTCTGTTTATGTTCACTTTTTCCACTGAAAGGTACCATTTTCACTTCCAAAGCGGCATGAAATATGACCAATAATGTGTTCTGGAATTATTATTTCCACCTAGTAATTTGAAGAATTGATCAATACAGTTAATTGTTGCTGCTAACTCATGCAACCAACTCTTCCCATTTGTATTACTGAGCTAGTTACACAAGTTCTGTCATTTTTCTCTTACTTAAGAAGAAAATATCCCAATATTAAGCACCTACATGTTTTAGAGGACAGCATTTTTACATTTTTTCTCTCTCTTTTTATTTGACGTTGCAGCCTGTTTTTATTCTTCTTTCTGGCTTTCTTTTTATTTTTTTTTTACCTCCCCAAGAAATGGTTTTCATTCTTATATGTGCACATAGAGCTCAGTGGAACACACCTAACTCTGCATAGGCTTTTGCTGTCACAGTTCATGAACAATGGATGAGCTGTAACTCGCAGGCCACTTTTTTCTCACCCATTCAAGTTGGAGAACAAATCAGAAAGACAAATAGAAGCTACAGAGTGATAGCTCCTCTCCTGCCCACCACATGGTGGCTGTTGTAACAGAACAACAAATGGAAGGAGAGTATGGCTGTGTCAAGTAATTTGGGTTTGTTCATACCACTGAACCATGAGAAGAAAAATGTTCTGGGTCAGAACAGATCATCAGTGAAGCTTTGATGCAGTTCTGCCATATGGGCTTGTACCTGGCCTATTTCTTGGTTGTCTCAGTATCTCATTCTTTTGGCTGTTGGTGCACAGCACTTCACATATTACTGCAGATTTTCATCATGTGGTAGCTGCTTCATCCTTCCCCCTAGCCCTGGTGGACCAGTGCAAGAAGACACATCAAAAGTCCAATCCCAGGGGGAAGCTGTGAAGACTTGCTCCTCTTTTAAGTACTGCAGCACTTGTATTGTGTGGCAGTACTATCTCTCTACTAATTTGAGAATTCCCTTTTAGTTATTGTAAAGCAACTTGTTTTCTTTGTCCAGATCCCTAGAGTAAAAATTTTTATATATGTATATATATATATATGTTGTTTTTATATTCTTGACAGAGGGGAGCTGTTTAAACTGAAACTTTCAAATTTTGCATCTGTTATAGAAAATTTCTGATAATTTTTGACCCTGTCCCTCAGAATAAATTTACCATTTTGCCTTAGGTTTACATGCATCTTTTTAAAATCTCTTTCATTATTACTATAAATTATTTTTGTTAGTGATTTATTTTAAGTTTGAAATGCTTTTCACATACTTGTGACAAAAATATATTTACATTACTTTTTCAACTTTTTATCCTTTTCTTCTTAAAGTGCTACCCAGCTAGTAGCCCAGTCCTGTCTTGGCTAACACCTCTGGAATAGCGCAAAGTTCTGGAAGCACATTGCTAGCACAGTGTGGTTACCACATTGTATTAATTGCCTCAGGAAAAAAACAGCACAAAGAAAATGAAGCAAAAAGTCAAAGGAAAATTGATACCAAGACTTTAACCCCTCTAAACTTCCCAATTTCAGCAGGGGTAAAGAGAATTGACTGAAGAAACATGTGTAGTCCTAATGTTTGCTTTACAGGCTGAGCCAAAGCTGCATTTCATTGCAGGTAATCACTTATGTCAGAGTAAATTGGAATAAACCTTAAACTATTTCATGGGATGCAATGAACCATCTAGTTTTACAGATCTTTACTGGGTTTAATAGAGTACTATAGTGAAATTTTAAATATGGTCACAGAACAAACTCATACACCTTTAGAGTTAAGTAGGGTGGGAAGAATTCTCAAATATTATTGCAATGATGAGATGAACTGAATGAACTGAATAGTTGATTTGTTTGGTTGTGTTTTCTTTACATTTCTCTGATAAAGAATTAGTTTGAATATAATTATTTCTCTAGCATATTGATGTCTCCTTTTGTATCCAGTGATCATTCTGGGGAAGAATAGCATATACTTTGGAGGATCTGAAACAAACAGTTGAAGGGTAAATTTGGCAGTTGTTTGAAATGAGACTTGTCATTGAGTTGCAGAGATGGTAAAAAGTAAAACATCATAAGCAAGAATAAGAGTTTGCTGTAATTTTGTGACATGCTGAACTGAGATTAAGCCTAAGAGCATAAGAGCAGGAAAAAAAAAAAAAAAAAAAAAAAAAGGAAAAAAAAAGCCTTTTAAATATTTCAGTTTTCTTTCTTCTAGTTATTTCCAGTCCAGTTTGTTCATGTGAGACTCTGTTTCACTAGATAATTCCTCAAGTCATTGAGGAATCTATGGGAAATTATGGGAAATGAGATTAATTTGAAGAGACTTTGAAGTCATTAAGTAATCACACTGCCATGTTGGTGTAATAAAACATGAGCAGCAAAAGTAGAAGAGTATAACCCTCTAAATTCTGGTTATAGGGTCAAACGGGCTTATGCAGTCCTATATTTGGTTGCTGCAATTCCATCTAGAGTACTGTGTAACATTTCAGCCACAATTATGATAATCTGTCCTGAACCTCTAAAAGGCATTTTTCATATGAATAATATGTGTATATGGAATGTTTATGATATAGAATAATTAATGTGTAAGCTGAAGTCTCAATTGTCAAGAACAAGCAAAAATAAGGACCAGGAAGAAAGGCAGTTACATAGGAAATAGATAAAAATATGAAAACAATCAAAGAAAAGGGTGAAGAAATAGTCATTTAAGAGTACATGTTATGACTGATCCTATACAATACTTCTCCATCCATATTTCATACCAACACCATGCATTAAGGTAATACCTTAAACAACATTCTTCCTAAGGGTGTGTGTGAAACTTAACACAAAGCAAAATGTACATCTAATTCTTCTGTCTTCCTTGCTTCATCTAGCCATCAGCTTGCTCATGATTTTAGCAGATGTTTCTGCTTTTGCTTGCAAGACAACTTAATGAACCAGGTTTTTCTCTCCTTCCTTTTCATCCTCCAAGGAGCAAATGCATTCACGAGCAAATTCTTGTTATACTTTGGAAATCAATTTTGCATGTTTCACCCAATGTTTCCATCACAGTTATATGGTGAAATTTGCAGTCTTATACATTATTTATGAGATTATCTAAATAATTTAAAAAATGTGAGATTCGGAATGGTATGACCAACAAGAGGACCCACTTTCAGTGATGTTAATTGCAAGATAAGTCTTTGTCAAAGCTGGGTACTGGAATGATTGCAGTAACATTTTAAGCCATGTTGGAAGCACCACGTACCAGTAAAATGGATTGGAATGAAGAATAATGGATCTATCATTTTGTGATTTGAACCTCCTCTGATGGTGTTAACAGTTCCACAGTTAACTTAAGGAACAAGCTTTTATTGTGACTGCAGGCAACAGAAATGTCACCAGTACCAGATACTGAGGTAACAACAGAAAAAAATCTTCTGTGTTGGTATTGTTAATTTAAAAAGCTGATGGGGAAAAAACACCCTTTCTATCTGTTGGAAACCATGCACAGACATTCAGATATAATATTTTCAAAAGACATTGGTGGGAAACTGCTATAGATTTTTCATTAAAATATTTATTTGTTCATTAAGTTTTCCATAAGATCTCACAACTCATGTCCCAATTAAATTAATGAGAGTTAAATACATACTTTGTTTTTTTTACTTTCTGGTGATTTCAGCACTTATCTTTCTCAACTCTTAAAAACTTAAATCTTTTTAAAATCTTGTTTTTAATGTTATCCAACAAAGCCATTTTTTTCTCCACAGATACTGAAATGTAAAAGGCATGAATTCAGACACAGTTCTGTTTGAGGTAGATAAGTCTGTTTACATAAACCAGCCAGAATAGGTGCTAAAATTTCTTGTCTGGTCCAAGTATCAGCAGTGCTGATATCTCAAGGGCAAAACTACCTGACTGAAGGAGAAGAAAGATTCTGAAACAATTTGAAAACTAGTGTAATTAAGTAAATCGGATGCAGAATTGAATGTGACTCTTGGTGAATATTAAAAATATTAAAATAAACTCAAATATTTCTGAATGTTGTATAATTTGTAGAGTGCACAAGTCAGATACCGCTGGGAGAAGGCTGTGTGATTACTGCAGATTCCCTTGTGGATGCACATCATGTTTACTCTGTCCTGTTGGGAAGGAAAGCTGGTGAGGCAACCCAGAGTTCTCTGCCTGGATTGTCTGTGTTGAGCAGTGAGCAAGACAGGGACCTTCTACTGACTGGTCTGTTCAGTCTTATTGAAAAGAATGAAACATCTTTCATTTTGTTTTTGTTGTTTTTGTTGTTTGGTTGGGTTTTGTTTTTGTTTTTTGTTTTGGTTTTCTTTTTGGGGTTTTTTGGTTTTTTTGGGTTTTTTTTTTTTTTGCCAGGGTTACTTGTCAAATGGGTAAGATTTTTCATTCTGCTGAAAAATTTTGAATCTTTTACTAGATTTGCCTTCTGATAGATAGTCTGATAACATATGAAGGATTCCTTTTAACTTTATTCAGTAGTCAGTACAAATCATTGCAAAGTCTAACCTACTGCTTCTATTGCTACCAGTAACAACACCACTGGAAGAATTCACTATTAATATTAGAGTAACCGTATGTGCAACCATTGTAAGTACTCTATTTTTTATCAATTGCAATATCTGCAGTGTAATTCAAAACTACTGCAACTTATGGTAGTTTCATATTCAAGCTGAGGGTCTTCTTCTCACACTATATTAATCATATAGGTTTTAAACCTAAAATTTTATACCCATTTCAGAGAAAAATGGCTAATCTACAAAATAGTTTGAATCTCTGTCAATTCAAAACAGGACGAGCATGCACTCTTACTAGCATTTAATGTTTAGCTTCCAAATTTTGAAATTTTAGTTAGTATTTTTACACTTCTTATTTGGCCAAATCCTTTCTGCTTTGCTGATGTCTTTCTGCAGGTTTTGTAAAGTTCTTTATTTTCCACTTTATAATCTCAATAGTATTGTTGAAAAATCAGTAGTAGTATTAATAACTTTCTCTACTAACCCCCTGCCAGTTCCTCCAATGCATCTGAGATGTTGTGATATTAATTAAAAAATATTCTTTAGTTCATTTGCACTAAATTTGTCTAATGCTGTGTTTTTCAATCAGAAGTTACCACCAACCTATATCACTTTTCAGAGTGTGTGATGGTGATTAAAGGTCTAGATAAAGAGAATAATGTAGTGCTTGGTAACAGGTTAATCAACAGAATCTAGTAGAAACATTTTAAATGCTGTGATTGATCTTTTTAAAAACATATTTTAATTGCTATTAGTCATACTGAGTACAAAAGGACTAGCAAGAGCAAGCTTATATTATGCCAGACATTATACAAACTCAGAGACAGTCCTTGTTTCAAAATCTTCCATATGATATCTGTTTCTGTTGGAAGTTTCTCATGATCTTCTCATGAACAACTGTACTCCTAACTACAGTCTTAAGACTTAACCACACTGTTGCAGGTGACCATTAATGATTCTATGACACTCCTAATTGCACCAGGCCCTGCTTCACTCCACCAAGAGCACAGAATGCTACCCAGAAGCTGTGGAGTTTTAGTGAGTGGTTAGGCAATTAATGCTGCAACTGTGGCTGTGACAATAGAGAAGTAAGAATTTGATGCTTACAAGCCCTTGCATTAAGGGAAAATTAAAAATCTAAGGTAGTGGGGTGGTTTTTTGTTTGTTTGTTTGTTTTGGGTTTTTTTGTTTGTTTGTTTGTTTTTTTGTTTTTTTTGGTTTTTTTTGTTTTAGTTTTTTTTTATTTTAGGTTGGGTTTTTTTTGTTTGTTTTGGTTTTTTTTGGGTTTTTTTTTAAACAAGGATATTATATTCTGTTAGTAAAATTTGTAAAAAAAAAATGATCCTTAGAGTCTGAGCTTGTAAGTAGGAAAAGCATGTGACTTCTGAAAGATGTGAGAGGCAGAGTTTTAAACGAATATCTAAGCATTATTGGCAGACATCCAAAAGAATGTGTTTGTGATGGATACGTATAAACCTGGCATGGCTGCAGCATTAAATATGCTCCCCTGTTATGTTTGGTTCTCAAATAAAGAGTAGGAACAAGAATAGGACAAGAGTTTGGTAATGACTTGCAGACAACTGGTAGAAACTGAGATCAGTATAAAACAGACCCAGGAGGCAGACGTAGTTTATGAAGTAGGAAGAATAATGATACAGATAATTAGGAGAATTATATTTGTTCCTCTTTCTCTAAAGCAGCAGATGCCAGCTGTTAGAAGTTGAATATTAAAACTGGTGTCCCTGTAGTATGATCCTGTACAAAAGAACCTCAGCTGTAATATCATGAAACATTATTCTTAAGAATATGAACATTCTTATGTTTCTTCTTCAATACTTTGCTAAGCTTTTACCACAGCTAGAGGCAGACTACTAGGTCCCAGCTGGGTCAGGCTTTGTTGAATTCTTTGAAAAGCTAAATAAGGATGCATATGGCTTTTCCCCCTGAAATAAATCTTTCTTCCACAAGGAATTCTGTCACTTACAGTTTTTCTGGCCGTCTAAAATGTTTTAATATTCCATATTTTAATTACTATTTGTTCACTTCATAAAATATACAGTTTTACTGTCTGAAAAAGGCATTTTAAAAATCCAGTAATAAATTCTTGTTATATTCACTTACTGCTTGATAAGATCAGTTGCTTTAGAGAGAGTCTCTCTTCACTTCTAATAGAAAGATTGCCATACTGAGGAAAAGAAAATATTAACTCATTTAGGTGTTCAGGAATATATGAGACTCAAGCAAATATGTTATGTTCTGACAACAGAATTTGAAGTATTATGTTAAGTCTTTGAGAAGTAACTGTCTTTTTTTATTAATGCACTATTTCCAAAATAAGAACTTAAAGAGAAGTAATTTATTTTTTATATACCTACTTATCTGCATATACACAGAGTATCTGTGTAATGTGTCTTTTTTCTTAAGGGTAGTTATCTGTCTTGAATTAGATATATGTGTTCACATAGGAAGATGCAATTAATGTATAAGCATAGTGTATTTACCATGCACTGATTAGCAAAGCGAGCCAGCTTCAGTTTCAAAGAGCCATAATTAAACACTGACTTGTGTTCTATCCCAAACTCAGGGAAAAATAGACCAACCTGATTGCTCAGTGACCTTTGCTGCCTCCTCACAAACAGTGAATCAAGTCCCTGTTGTGGAGGGACGAATGAGAAGAAGAGAGGAAAGAAGAAATGTTGGCTGTAATAATATCTGTTTTACCAGTTGTCATGAATTTAATGTACTCTTTCTTCTTTTATTGTGAAGAAACTCTTAAGTGGTTGGAATGTTTGTCTTGCGGCAGTGTTTGACTCACTGCCAACTGTGGCAACCCTGGGCACCTCCTGCATCTCATCTTCTTCAACATTTCTTCTTGCTGGTTAGAAGCAGGGCACTTTAGTGATGTTTCTGCTCCTTATATCACAAAATGCTGCACTACATTAGATAGAGTCTGCTATCTACAGATTTCTCAAGTGGGAAATCCCAGATTTCCCTACCTGGGATGTCAGTTTACTGAATTTGAAGGCTGACATATTTGACTAGAATGACAGCTTTCCACAAGGTCTCTTTCATGCAAAACCCTCTCCTTGCACCAATTAGAAGAATATGAGTTTCCTTCTACAGCTTTCCAGGATGGCTTACTGTTTTCTCTTAAGCCTTAGGACATTTGGTTTACATACACTTCTCTTTGCATTGCTGGCATCAGGAAATCAAATACTGAAAAATTAAGACCTAAAAGTATGGCATGCATGATACAAAGCAATTGGATATTCCCTTTTAGAAGTGTTTTGCTTCTCACTGTGTGTCTTTGGATGTCAATCTAAATTCATATATATGTGCACTTACTGCAATGCTTTTACTCTGCTTTTCATATCTGCTAGCACATACTGTGGTCTCCAAGGTGAGGGGATTCCTGAACCTCATAATCTGAAAGGGTTGAGGTTGCTGTAACTCCCTTCCTGCAAAGCAAGGTTTCACAATAGGCATATATTCAAACACAAGCATGTACCACATATACACACATGTGCACATCTGGACACACACATCACACGTATGTAAATGTGTCCCAGATATACTCAGCATTCACACTAGCTCAAATGGCACCCTTCCCATTCCACTCAATGCCTGATTATGAGGAAGGTTTGGTAATGGGAAAGACCCATGCACACCTGCATGCACCTGCACGCACCTGCACATGCATAACGTGGATCCCTCCTGAAGCTGGGCTCAGGCACTTAATCTATCCATTGGCTTCTCATGGATACAAATCTTCCCAGTTGTCACACATGGACAAGTGAGCCACTGAGACCCCAGGGCCCCTTCATGTGCTGCTACAAACCTCTCACAGTTTCACATCCACACTCATTCCATTTGCTGACATTCAGACCCACATACACACACCTGAGTTGAAAATGGAAGATAATAAGAGAGCAGAGAAGACTGTGTTGATGACATACCATGGTATGACCAGATGTGTGCTGAACAGCCAGCCACCTGTTTATATGTTCCTTTTAATTGTCTTATTCCTCTATTTATGTCCATGCGTGTTCCTCACCAATCCACCTTGTTCCCTCCCATTTTCCATCTTTGGTTCCTCCCCCTCACCATCCTAGAATGTCCTCTATGATCCCATAATGTGCCCCATTCCTCTGGGCAGTGATTCCCCTCAGTTAGGAAGGTGACTTCCAGAGCTTCTTGTGCTGGCTCACAGTGGTGGCTAGTCCCATCATGATATGAGGCTGAGACTCTCCTGGGATCACTGTGGGAAACCCTGGAGTTCATTTCTCAAAAGGTTTATTAGGGCTCTTGTGTCTGGCCCTGTGCCTCTTTGCTCCTTCATTCATATGTGTGTGTGTGGAGGGGGGAGATTTTAACCACATAAACTGACATCCACATCTCCTTGTCTGCTATTAAATTAAACTTTTTGTTTGGAAACTATTCAGACACAAAATAGAAGGAGACATTCCAAATGGTCTTACTTAGCCTTACAGTACTAAGGCATGTCAAGAGTTCTGAGAAGGATGCTAGAAACAAATGTCAGAAAGGAAAGTATAGCATGTCAAAATAAAAAAGAAAAGTGAATTATTATATTTGGATAAATAAGCATTATTTTTATGACAAATTTTGGGAGTGCTCATTATGAAACAAAAAGTTTCAGGTGCAATATTTGAAGGAATACTAAAATGAAGGTTGAGTTTGATGTACTTAGAGAGTATTAGTGTTTTAGTGGATTCACCAGATAATGAAATATTCACAGCTAGGCTTAGGAATGTCAGGCTGTTGGTTAAAGGTCAGTTCTGAATAAGTAGCTAAAGGAGGCTAATTTGCAGTGATATTATTAATTCTCCAAGACTATGATGACAATCCTCTGTTGTCAGTCTCTTAGTTATCTCTGAGAGAACAATTTAGGAAATCTCTGATGAAAATGTTGCACAGAATTTATTACAGGCTTTCAAACTTTCAAAAGACTTCCAGGAGTACTTTAGAGAAAATCTGTGGCACCTTGATCCACGTATTTGTTTCTTGTTTTATTTTTCTCTTGGGCTTCTTGGCTCAGCATTATATTGTCACCAACAACATGCTAGTGAGCTGGCTCCTGTCAGCTAACTCTGAAGAGTGGTCAGCTATTTTGTTTAAAAGCAAGACTTTTTTTAAAACTTGCCATTCTGCACCCCCTCAAATATCATTTGAATGAATGCTTGTATGATCTCTGTGCAGTACCCAATCCACTGGTTGGAATCTTTTTGGAAGTATACTATGGTTTCAGAGGCTAGGATGTACAGTCAGCCTGTTTTGAGGAAAAAGATGAAGAAGAATGTCTCATAGCTCCAGTGAACTGACTACATTTAGATGCACAAATATTTTGAAAGTGGTCTTTAATGTTTAATAGGGGAATAGAGGGAAGCTAGGGCTTTTTTCCATTATTACAGTCTTCCAATTTATGGCATTGTCTTTAAGCATTACTAACTATGCCAGCTGTCTTCAACCCCTGTTCTTTGGGGACAGTGACAGTTTCATTTTCTCTTTTGCTTGCTGCAGTGTTCCAAAAGTCAACCTTTGCCATTCTTTGATCTGCTGTGAGGCAAAACGTGTCAAAAGTTTGAAAGAGCACAGAAGAAAAATTCTTCTTAGAACTTGCTTATCTTTGATGGTAATCTGAATTTCTGCTTCCCATTTGTTTTTTAATCTGCTGTGACTTCTCCATTTCACACCACTTTGAATTTCAGAGAGGATGGCTATTTGTCTTTTAAATACATCTGTTTTTTCCTCTTGCAGTTTGGTAATTTATTTTCTCTGTCAGAGCAAGGCAGACAGCTGCATATCAGCATAGGGCATTTTGAGCATTTGCTTTTTTTTGGTGAATTGTTTAGGTGAATTCTGACCTGATTCAAAGATGTAATATTTTGTTCCATCTAAATTATTTATGTATTTTATATATACTCATTTAACTCAGAAAATATTAAAGTCCTTTTAGAATGAGAACTAGAAAAAATTGAAGTAAATGTGGTTGCTCATTTCACATTCATGTCTGATAAAAGCAAATACTGAGTTTGGTTCTATTGGAAATACATAAATTTATTGAAGCTATAAGTGATCAGATGATGAGCATGTAAAATCAGATGTGAAATGCAACAATAATATTTTATTTATATTTATATATTTTATATTCTTGTCTATATGAATGAATAGGGAAAACCTATATTTTTTAAATCCAAACTTCTATTTGCACTTGATTTACTGTCATGATGTGATAAATCTTGCATAGTGTTTGGTATCACCACTACCACAGAGGTAGCCTTTTGTTTCTTTCATACCACAGGATTAATAAATAAGTGACATTTTTATTGGTCAGAATAGAGATTTTCTTCAAGAATGAAAAAATGGGATGTAATCTGGATAGGACATATATCCTGTGTTTTATGGTCTATCCACATGTGAAGTCTTCGAAATGCTCTATGAAACAGACCTTGGGCAGACATTATACACCTGAATTTGAGTAAAAGCTACTGGTCTATTATATTACTATTAGTACTGTACACTAGCATGTTTGAAACCAGACTGCCACAGATTCTTGATATCAACACAAAATTGCCTTTGAGAAACTGTATCAAAGAAGGTTTTAGATGTAATTGTTATAATGCTTGTATCACCTCTATTAATGACTATGCTAATGTGTTCTGCCACAACAACAAGCAACAGCAATAAAAACTTCAGCTTTAACAAGGACAAATATTCTTTCTAATTTTTCTTTCTATAGGGTTGTAAATCTTTCCAAGTACCCACATTATACCAGCATACAAACAGTCTGGATATTCTGGTTTTAGCTAGTGCAAATACAGATGAGCTAAAATTGTTTGATTTTACTGGAGTTTCATATTTTACAGGGGCAGAGATTTTCACTCTCAGAATTTCATAAAAAGAACATCAGATTCAACATTGTGGTAAGCCTTCTGGCCATAAATCAAATAGAGCCCACCTGTATTTCTGTAGTTGAGAGAAAAGTATGCCTGCTTTTGTAATATTAGTCATATTTTGTAATATCTAACTTAAAATAAGCTAACCAAGTCCTCTTTCTCTAGGAAATTCTTACTGTTGATTTTATTTAATCTCAAATACAAATAAATACCTTGCTTGAAATATTTTTGTGAAGAACAAGGAAATTAATTACCTTGTATTTAGACATTTTGTAAAATGTACAATTATGTGTGATAATAAAGTTAAACACCATTTTGGTTTTAATCATTCTGAGACAATGTTACTTTTTTTTTTTTTTTTTTTTGCCATATATCTTGGTAATACATATTAAATATGGGCCTTTGGTGTATTAGAATGTTAAATTCAGTGAGCTCTCCTAATAAACAAATTTAAAATAAGAGGCATTAATTGCTTCTTTTCTTGAATTCTGTCTTGTTGAAGTGAAATGTTCTCTGATAATTTATCAAGATTTTTTTCAAAATTGATAAGAAGCTGTTAATACAAAACAGTATTTTTAAAACTGTCATGCTGAGAATTTTGCACCCAGTTTTATATTTTCTACAAAGAGCTATTGCCTTTTCAGAAGTCCAGAACTCTCAAGCTCTTTTGCTCAGGATATACTTACAGATACTTGTTCTCTTTATGCAAAGTGTTCTTCAGAACTTCGAAACCCTGTTAAAATTTTTGAAAACAGTTTTAGTTACCTAAACCAAAGTTATTGATTTTTTTAAGAGAAATAAAACTGAAATTACTCACAGAAACAGCCAATCTGACAAGTTCTAATTTAAACTCCTCCTAAAATTTTACAAAATCAATGTATTATAGTCAGTTCTGTCAAAAATGTTGGATTTCCATAATTATTTCCAACCTGACCAGAAAAAAAAAAAAAAAAAAAGTGAACAGCTACATTATTTCTGATGAAGTCCTGTGGTCAGACCAAGTTTATAGCAATAATGTGCATGATGAGAACAGTATTTTGAAAGAGGGTGCACATTTTTAAGCATGGAATGGAATTTCTGCCTCTCAAACAGTATCTTTGTGGTTGTTTTGACCACAGAGGCCAACACTGAAGGATTATAAAACCCCCACATAGTACATACACTCTCCATGAATTTATTATCAGAGATAGAGTAGGTAGAATATTTTTCAGGAAGAGGGAGACCTAGTATCTTCCATGCTGGGGACTAAACATCCTTATGTGTATTGGAGCACTTGTGACCACTCTTCAGTGTACTGTGGCCAGGTAATGGCAGCCCAGCTGTGCAGCTGTGTACCTTCCCTTTTTCCTCACTCTGTTTTCAAGCCCTGAATTTTTTAAGTATTACAAGTGCTGCTTTGAGACATTGCATAGCAAGTTTTCACTACTGCTGTCTGTATTGGTCCTGTGCTGATCACTTGACATCTTTTTGCCAGGGGCAGATAAAACCAGAAATCAGTAGAACAGAAAAAAAGGAAAACTTTTTTTATGAACTTTGCTGTTACAGTAGGCAGTAATGAAAAACAATGGACAAATTTATACTCTTTCTAAGAAGAAAGTTCTGTTTCCAAGATTATTCTGGGGTTTTGTTGTTGGTTTTTTTGGGTTTTTTTGGTTTTGTTTTTTTTTTTTTCCTATGAGAATGGTAATGCTAAAACCTCAGCATTGTCTCCATCTCACTCCCACACAAAGGCATGACTTACTGGTTTTGTTAACTAAAAAATGAAGGGAAAGATGGGAAAAAAGAGTGGTGATGTAGGAGGCCATGTTGCCACATAGAGAGATTATCTTTATTATATGAGAGACCTGAGTTCTCAAGCTAACATCTGCTCAGGACCAGCCTCTCAAAGAGTCTCAGTCCCTATGGATCATGTAGGGTTTCTTGGAGCAGGCCACCTGATCCAAGCAGTGATGTTCACTGAATGGCATTTCTGATGGAGGAAGGGGACCTGTTCACAGGTAGAAGAGGTGTTGAGGGCGAAAAGGGAAGATGCTAAGAGCATGTGTCTTGAACTCTTTAGCAAGGACAGAAAGTCATGCCATGAACCTCAAAAAAGATAGGGAGGACAAACTAAAACTTAGATGATGCAATTTCAAGTTCCCTTGTTATGTCCCATTATGTGTAGGCCTTAGACATGAGAAAGTCAGGGAAGGAAGGTGTTGTAGATCATTAACACAACAAGCTGATGTTGCTTAGCTGAGGAGAGATGGGAAGCAGAGAAGGAATAGAGGTAGGTTGGTTTCAAATATATTATTGCCAATTTTCATTTCAGCATTTGGATGTTGGTTTCTTGCATATACCTAGAAGAGAGATGAGGTCAAATTTGTGCTTCTGACTGACAGAACTCTAGCACATGTCTAGATTGGTGCTGTTATCACAAAAAAACAAACAAACAAAAAACCACCAATTTTTTTTTCCTTTTCAGAAGTGTGGCTCCTAGTGTAAGGCTTTTGAGATGCAGTTCACTTTTTAAATCCACATCACTGAAATAGCTTGCTTGTAATGAATTAAGAGTCCTGTTTCCCACTGGAGCTGACTCAGCCCTCACTGAGTGGTCCCATTCAGAAGAATGTCTGTGAAGGTCTGTTATTTCTACCCTTCTCTTGATCTATTTTGATCATTGACTGGCTGAGTTGAAAGATATGGAGAATCTATATGTTCTCCAAAATAAATGGATTTGTCATTTTGCATAGAATATTAAGCTGGATAGAACAATGGCTGGGTATGCTTCATTCTATCAACTGCTGAAGTAGAAATGAACATTGTTTTGGAATAGAGTTGGGTTTAGAAAACCAGTAACTTTTTATGCATTTAGAGGAGTCATTGAATATATGAGAATATGAGTTTGGACCATGTGTTATGAACAATTAAAAGGATTTCTCTGACCAAAGGAAACAGAATCATATGCCCCTAGTTTCAAAGTGAAGTTACAAAAAATAATGACTTGGGATTATTTTTTCTAAACTGTAGCTCATATGATAAACTAACTTTTTTGACAAAATAATTTATCTATTGCAATGACTTTATTCTTTTAATCTATTATATTTTAGTTAACTTATTAAATTTTAAATCTCCCACCTCCTCTACCATTTCTTCCTTATAAACTAGTTCTATGCTAGAAGAAGTCTGTGCTCATCAAAATAACCATTTAGATTGGCAATGCAGAAGGTGTACTAATTAATATAATCAAACCCATAAGCCATTACTGCAAGCTTGAAATGGACAATTTAATGGACTGAGTTTTATGCACTTTCTAATGAAAGTTGACCTCTTTGGTTAATCAGAATTCATGGTAACTCAGCAATGTCTAAGTGTTGCATAAAATTCTTTACCTGAAATAGACTGTGGCTAAAAGAGGAGGGAAAAGGAATGCAATAAAAGAGACCTCATAATAATAAAAAAGCCCTCATAAAAATCCATCATATGCATTTATTCAGGTTAGATATGTGATGCTATTCAATATGCTTTTGAGAAGGAACTATTTCTGAAAGAATAAGGAAATCCATAGTTAGAAAGACACATGTGGTATTTTAATATAAGTCATTAGCTCCTGCAAGTCATTAGTTCCTGGCTTATTAGAGCCAATATAACTCTTCCACTTAGACTTCAACTAAACAGTTATTAGTTAAGCAAAGTGTCCTAACATCACTTCACATCCAAGGCCTAATTTCATGTCAAAGGTATAACTGGTGATACAGGAACATGAAGGATTCAGTTATGATTTATGTCTTTTAAGTACATTCAGTCATTTTTCATTTTGATTGTCAAATTTGCTGAATGTTAAGAGAAAGCATGATGACCTTGTATTTTAAAGCAGTGGCATAAATATTGTCAGAAAGAAGTAACAGAAATGAGATAATGTTAAAAATATTGGAGGTTGACCATAAAATTTTTAAGATGGAAAAACAATGAAGAGACTGAATCTGTGCTCCGTTGAGGCAAAAAGAGATGTTAGCAAAGATTTGAATTTACTCATGATTGCTTATAAGGCTAACCTTAACTCCCTTACTACTTATGAAACTTTATGTAAATCTGTACTAAAGGAGATTAGTAACTTGATATAAAATGCTTGATTTTATAAGTACAATCTTGGGTAATTTTACTATGTGAATAATGTCATTTGTATAATGGTACATATGTGATATTCACTTCACAATCTTCTCCTACGATGATTTTCCTTCACAGAAGTGGTACCTAATTTTGATAGAAAGAAAATGAAAAAAATTATACTGAATTTCAGGATTGCATTATCCATATTTTAAATGACTTTGCTAAATTAAGACTATCCCTGTCCCTATATGTAATGAGTATGTATACAAAGAAATAACTACTGACTGTGACTGCCTTGTAGCCACTTCTTAAATGTAACTAAGAATTTTGTAATACCTAATTTGTACTCTCATGATATAAAACTTTGTTAGCGGGGAAAAAACTTAGTGCAGTTTTTTGCTAATAATTGTGAAATAATTCAGAGAATTTACCCATGTAATTGCAATAGTGAGAGAGTCCTGATGTCTCTAGAATTCTTTCTTTGTAATTTTTAGGTTCAACTTATATCCATTCTTTTTTGTGGGTGGGGTATCAGAGGTGGATATACAAATAAAGAACTGACTTCTGAGTTTCAGGGATTTACAATTTTCCTACAAATAGTGTTTACATTTCTGTGGGTTATTTTCCTAATTATTAAAAATGTTCCAAAATTATTTACATTTACTGGACCTAAATTAAAATTCTGAAAACTGGTGATTTGAGACTGTTTCATTAGCACTCCATGTACAATTTAAATAGAATATACAAACATTTTAGTCCTCTAATTGTAGGCAGGGCTCTAATAGGCTTGATTCCTTTGACAACAATTGTATTTGCAGACTATTAAGAGCATGAGATCAATAAAATTAAATTATTAAACACTAGTGTTTTGAACAAGCATTATCAGATACTTCCTCTTACTTCAGATAATACTCATCACATTTATGCCAAAGACTTCTACATCAATAATGCTTTCCAGGTAGTTTAATCTTTCAGTTGATTTCTACCTGGGAACACAAAATGCAAGAGGAGAAATTGTTCCCTTATTACCGCACTGAATATGAAACATCCCTGTTCATTTAACAGAATTCACTGAAATTAGCTTTCTGTGAGGAAAGACAGATTTTGACCTCTTTGCTTTCCACAATTCAGAAATTACAATTAGTCAGGGAAGAAAGCTGTTGGGTAGAAAAGGTCTCAGTTTGTGTAGAAGCCGCAGACAGCTTCAATAGCTTCACATAATTCCTGGAGTTTTATAATTTGCAAACAACTGAAGTAACTGTCAGTTCCCTCCTCCTCTCCTCTGTTTCATGAAGTACTCATAAATATGTGGCTGTATAGACAAAAGAAGTATGCAAGCATAGCAGGATTATACTTTAGCATTCTTATTTTATATTAGCTTGCTTCAATGTCTATTCATGAAGGAAAGCCTCAATTTTAACTTTTAATTGTGTTTAAATGCATTATTATTGCTATAAAGAGCCTGTTGTGAATGCTATGCAACCTCTTTCCGTAAAATAAAACACCTGGCAAACAGGACTTCTCTGTGTAGAGATGTCCTCAACAAACAGATTAATCCTCTGGGCTCTGTGTGTGTGTGCAAGAGAGAGACCAAAAAAAATCCGTTATCAAGGAAAGTCAGTCAGCACAACCACACGTCTTGCTACGTATTTCCTTATCCCAGCATAATTTCACTCTCAGCCTTTATCAATATCTACATTAAGGAAAACCGGCTAGTTTCTTCTTATACATGAGTGTTTTAATTAGTTGATTGTCAGCACTGGCCTATCAGCACTTCAGGCATTCTTCCACTGACTAGTTTGTGACAGCTAGAGATAATCCAAACCAGAAATATCATTGTTGCGTCCTAAGGAATCTGGTCAGTGCTTATTTAGTTTAAAATTGCATTCCTACCAAACAGTTAGTTTCATTTAGCTCCGAGAAGTAATGCAGGATAAAATACTAAGGAATTCAGGAGCCAATAACTAAAACACATAGGTTTGTACATGTTTTAAGTCACACATTCAAACATATTTTATATTCTCTTCTCCACAGCAACAATGAAAGTACCTTTTTTTTCCCCCACAGAAATAGGTATCTATGGTTCCTTTTATCAGCTCTTGGAGAGATAAAGCAATCAGTGCATGAACCAGAAATGACAGTGATTATGTGGTGGCAGAAACTGCATTTTGAAGAAATGGATGCTTTCTCAAATCTGCAAGGCAAAATAGACTGTCATGCTCTCAAGCAATGGAAGTGAAGGGGAACAAAGCCACAGACTTACAAGTAAATAAATCAATACTGATCTAGCTTGCTGCTTTGTTAATTTAAGTGTGTTACTTCATCTCTTCCTACCTCATTTTTCTTATATGTATAAGAACTGAATATATTAAAACTAATATGAAATAGCAATATAAATTGCTTTTTTAGGAAATCCTTTTGCTTCCTGAACTTTCTGTTTATAGAAGCTGTTAGGGCAGTGAATTAAAAAAGGATTAAATTCTGTCACTGTATAAATGCAATAAAAATTTGATAATTAAACTAGTTGATCCAAACTTCTGAGCACTGTGGACAAATTCTCAGATGCAAACTGCACTCTAGAATATAGAGTTGTTTTTTTAATGTGAATCAATAATATTACTCAATGCAACAGTAATGCATATTTAGAAAATTATTCAGAAGCTGAGATTCCAAAGTTCATGAAATCTTGGAGCAAAGTTAAGAACATCATCATGTATGCTGAATTGCCTTTCTAGAGAAGCCAGATTGTTTCCTTGCATCTTTAAGAAAAAGTCAGTCCTACTTGTCAGCTCTGACACACAAAATAAGAATATCTTTAAAACATTTGAATTTTCCCAAAATGTGAAATTTTTTGTGGGCTAAGTTTTGGTCTCTGACACAAGATTAAATCCTCAACAATAGCACTAAAATCGAGTTAGGTATTGCTAGAACTGGAAATTTTGAGATTCAATCACACACTAAGTCTTCCATTCAGATCCTTCATTATTTTTACACCATACTTTCTCCTAGAATTGCTGACATAAACTTTTTAACCTCTTTTCATGGCTCAATTTACCATATTCTCTCTTCTTGAGAGGTTGAGTTTGGTTTTGTTTGTGGTGTTTGTTTGGTTGGATTAAATTTTGGATTTTTGGATTTTTTTTTGTTGTTGTTTTATTTAGGTTTGTTGTTTTTTTGTTTGCTTGTTTTGGTTTTTTTTTTTTTTTTTGTTTGTTTGTTTTGTTTTTTTTTTTTTTTTGTTTGTTTGTTTTTTTGGTTTGGTTGGGTTTTTTTAATTTGCTTTGGTTTGGTTTATTTACTTATCTCTTCTTGCTTTGGACTGTAAGAGACATTTTTAGAAAACTACTCTGGGGACATTTATATAGCATCCCTTTTCTAACACATTCATCTTCAAAATGATTGAACTATCTAGAAGAATACTTACCAGTATAAAATAAGTGGATATACTATGTGAGGAAGAACAATTGTACATTCTCTGTCAGCTCTCAACATCCTGCTGTTCTGTGTATTGCAAATGATGGGTGTGTGGTGTTTTTAAATATATCTGTGAATTTAAATTTATTTTACAAAAAAATGTATAATGAGAATATAATTGGATCTAGATTTATTATGCAACTAGCTTTTTTTTTTTCTTCATGATGTGGGAGAGGGGGAAATTCTCAAAAATATTCTGTGGCATCTCTCAACTGCAACCAAAATTCTTATGGAGATACATAAATAAAACATACTGGTTCTCTTATGCTATTATTTAAAGGAAATTAATTTACTGATTAACTCTAAGGACTAGATTTTGTTTCATGTATCATGCTTATTGCTTAATTATTGTATTTAATTAGGGTACTTTTCTTAATATCTTCGATTTAAAGTATATTTAAATACTTCCTAAAAATTAAAATAAGGTTCTCAGGCAATCTCAAAAGAATAAGATTATCGGACATCACACCTAGTGCTGAAGAGGTAAGATTAGCAACTTCATAGGAAAATGTCAGCTGAAAATTGCCCATAGTTTTGTATTAATATGTTGTACAGAAATTCCTTAACTTTCACATTTCTTCAAAAAAATTTGAACCTCTCAGGACTTAAACAGAATGCTTTAAACTGATTTATAAAATGCTGAAAATTTTGAGCGAAAAAGCCAGCTTATAATAGACCTTTTAAAAACATCAGTTTAGGAACAGTTTTGTTCTGTCCAGACAGGGAAAGCATAATACTGAATGATGTTTGTTGTGTCAAAGAGGCCTTTTTGCATGTCTTGTTCTGCATTTTGTGTGAATTTAAATAAATGGGTGTTTATGGGGCTTTTCGTGGTGGTTGTGGAGGTGGTGACACTGGTTCTCTTAATCACTTACTAATTTGAGGCACAGAATAGTGAAGCAGCATGTCACTGATACTTTGTGGTTTGCACGGAAATTGTGCAATGATGGGGCATACACCTCTCATTAACAGAATCCACACTGTCCATTACTTTGAAAGAAGTTGCCTATAACCCATCAAGATTTCTTTCAAGGATTTTCTGAAAACAGAGTGAGATTTCTTGATTTGATTGTCTGAGAAATGTTGAAAAACAGAAGGAAAAATAAAATAACATTTTAAAAATATTAGGAAGATAAAATTAATTACATGCTTTAGGGAGACATTTTTTCTCAGAATATTATTGTGTAAAGTTTGTTAAATTATTATTTTTAAATACTAGAATTGTACATCAAGGTAAAAATATAGGCTTGATCATGGAGTAATAGATCATTCTGTTCAATAATTAAACCTCTTAAAACTTCCAATGACACTTTTAAACAACATCAGAATAGACAAATTATTAATCTATGTTGCTAACTAATCACTACAAATGTATTTTTGAGACATTTATTGAAAACTTAAAAAAAAAAAAAAAAAAAAAAAAGCAAGTCCTGCAGTCCTGCAGAGAATCCCAAACCCTGAGCGTATTCATATAGGAGAAATTTATGGCAACCATGTTCCATTAAAAAAAATATCAATTACAAATGAAAATACTCCTTTTGAAGGGCAATTCTGTCTGTATGCATTACTATTTTTACTGCTGATATTTTATCATCTTGTATTATCTTAGATATTAGAATTAGAAATTACTGATTTGGTCATCTGTACTTTCAACTGTACTTACTTTTTTTTTTTTTTTTTTTTTTTTAATAGGTTCCTTTTGTAGTATGCCTTGAATGCTTTTGGTGATAATAGCTGTTTTGGCAGGTTATTCCACTACCTAATTGATTTAACTGTTACACAGTGGTTTTTTACTTTTTGGTCTCCATTTTCTTAATTTCAGGCCATTATTTATTCTATATCTTACAGGGACAAATTAAGCTAAAACTGCTTATATTTTTTTTTTCTCTTTTTCTTTTCTTTTTTGATAATTCCTGGAAGGTGCTTATATTTTAATCACCTCCTACTTATCTCCTCTGTAGACTGTAAAAAGTTCATGTTTCTTAAGCCTTTTAGCACATTCATTGCTTTTGTGTCTACCCTAATGATGTCATTTTTTACAGTGCAGAAATGAGAATTACGGGGCAAGCTGTGCAATTCTTCGTAGTACTTATATAAATTTAAAAGAAATATTTGCAATTATTGGCAGGCAGTATTTTAATCTGTTTTAAAAGTTTTAGAAAGTGTCCAGTTCAAGACTTGCTGAAGGCAAGTGTTGTCACCTTACTTTAAAAGCTTCTTTTAAAGCATTGGAGAGCAGGTGTCTTGGTTTCAGTAGTATTTTACTATATAGCTCCTGTGAAAATGCTGTTTGATAAACTGAGCTGTTGCTTTGGGTGGCCTTAAAAAAAGAAAACAAACACCAAGTAAGAAAAAGCTTTATGTCATAATATAATTGCTTTGATACAGCTTATCTTTTCTCATTCATAACTAGCACATAAACCTTCTTATTCATGACTGTATGAGGGGCCTTTTCATAAAAAACTACCCAACTTCCCTATTACAAATCAGGATTATTATAATTTTCTATTTATAATAAGCAGCCATTTACAGTATTTTTATTGCTATTTAGACTTGCTGTGTTTTTATTGCTTTTTAGACTTGCTGATATCAATTCATATGGGGCAGCTCTTTTATCTACATGCTATATTACATGGGAATAAAGATGCACTTTCTTCATATTTCTGTGCTGTTCCTTTATAAAACACCATTTAAATGTTGGTCAGTGTAAGGGACTGAAATGAAAGTACTAGATCCTGATGTTTAATTTTAATTGTTTTGTTACTCAATCTTCTTACACAGCACATCACTAAGCTCTATTGAAATGAATCTTGTTTTATACTGAATTAACATTTTTATGCTGTTTTCCTTCTGTGTTTCTCCTCAGCACATACTTGTGCATGGGGTTGTTCCTCCCCAGGAGCAAAAATTTGCCCATCCTCTTGTTGACCTTCATGAGCTTCCTGTTGGACCTTTTCTCCAGCTTGCTGTGGTCCCCCTGGATGGCAGGATGACCCTCTGGCATGTCAGCCTCCCCCCCTGGTTTTGTGCTGTCTGCAAACTGGCTGAGGCTACACTCTACACCATCATCCAGGCTACTAATGAAGATGTTAAGGAGGACTAGACCTAGCACATAGGCCAGGTGTACCCTGCTAGCCACTGGCCTCCAACTTCTGTGTCACTGCCCACCACCCTCTGAGTTCAGCACTCACTTTTCAAACAACCTCACTAATGTAGGGGAGCTACCATGAAGAGAGATCTGAAACACAGTCTTGGATCTCTGTCTAGAACTTCTTGCTGAGAAACATAAACATCTTGACTTCTTCATTTGTCTTAAAAATCTTATGTTTTGTTAAGGCTTTTTATCTAGCTAATGCATAATTTTGGATTTGAAGTCCAAATTTGTGTGTGAGATCAGTTTCTTTCCAAAACAACTGAATTCAAGAATAGATTTATCTTGAATGAAGATTCAAAATTTTGGTAGTATTTCACCCAAGGTACTTATAATTTAGGCCTCTTTCAGTCTTTCCCTCTCCATCTAATGGCTGACTGTTTTTGATACTTTTTGCTTGCAACCACAGAGAGATGCTGGCATTTTGTTATATTTCTCCCTATATTCACCCTGTTTTCATCTTGTCTGCACATCTCTCCTGTTACTGCTGATCCTTTCAATTTCCTTCCACTTAACGTAACATTTTATATGTTGAGATTTCAAGTTCCCAGTGAAGAAAAAATTAATTGAAAGCAAAGTGTAGTAGCACCACAAATGAAGAAATTCATGCTAGTCCCATTTTTTTTTGTATTGTAAAAAAATTAAGAAGCAAAATGAAATCCTTAATTTGGATCTGTACTTCTTATAATCTTCTAATTGTGAGAATAGGTGTTGAAATATCTTCCTTCAATATTGTTCTGGTATCTCCTATTTTCTTTAGTCTGGATGGTGCTTTTGAGCATTCTTGTAATTTATGTGCAACCATAAAAATATCATAGCCTTAGACAGAATCAAAAATCGGTTGTTCCTGTCCACTCACTTCTTTAGCATACAATTTCAGTCAAATGTAAGCCTTGGTGATAGCAATGATTTTTTCCCTTAATAGCAACCCTTCCTGCTCTCTAGGAAAAATTGAATTAGTTGCAGAAGACCTTAGCAAAGTTCACCATAAGAAAAAAATTCATACAGTAGAAACTAAAAGCTTATATGGCCTATATATAATAATAATATACAGTTTGGCCCTACTTTTCATGAAGGCTCTTTTGACATAGTGGATGAAGAGAGTGAAGCTGTGGCTGAAAAGAAACAGTAGTGCACATACATGTATGCATCAATATTATCTCTTTAAAACACATAATAAAGACAGTATTTCTAATGTTATCTGACAGTATTTTAATTCTCCCTGACTAAATCTTTATGCAGTTAGCAGCATAAAATATATGTTGCACGACTGTGTGCTAAGAATGAGGGAAAAGGACAGGCAAAAATTCTCTGCTTTACTTGGTAACTTTCTGAAATCCTGAAATTCAAAACTCAGGATGCATATATGCTATGTTCCCCTTATAATCATTGCAGTTGCAATTGCTGTTCCAATAAGTGAACATGAAAATGATTGATTATGTGTCCAAAGGCAGATTTGCTTCCTCTGTAAGTCAGCTTGCTTGATTCCAGTAATTAATTGCATGGGTCATTGAATATGAACTTGCTGCAAGATGCTATAATTTTTAGTTGGTCATAGTTTTCATGAAGTATAAATGTCCGAGACAAAGGCCTGAGGATGACTACCCAAATATATCAATAAGACATTAGATGTTTAGAAGTTTTGGAATAGCTGGGATTACTCCTGTAATTTTTATATGTACAAGCTGAATGCAACATCAACCTCTCCTCGAGTGTTATTTTCATTTTTGAGTTTTTAAATCAGTTTGCAATATGTAGATTAACTAAAAGGTGCAAGATATTACAATATGAAGCATTAGACCATTTCAGAGTAAGTTGTTCACATAGTATGAATATGAGAAAGGTAAAATTTCAACCATGTCTCCAAAGGGAGCATTTTTTTTTTATTTTAAAGCAAAGATATTTTTTTTCTACCAGTTCAACAAGAATTCTGTCATGGAAGGGAGATTTATGCCTTCCAGTTTTTTTCTTCAGTGCAGACTTGGTTAAAAAATAATCAAAAAGATTTTTTTAGAAATCATTGAACTACTATAATCAAAGGAGTTAGTTTTTGAAATTCATTATTATTTTCTTTTTTCCTCTACTCCCACTGCTCTTTCTCTCTTTTCTTTCCCTCTGAATTTTGAGCCTGAAACAATATTAAAACTTATATAAACAAATCTCTCTGAAATTTATGGGAAAAAACCCACAAAGAGGATTTTCAGTCATTTCCATTAAGTATACACTTATAATTCTTTGTCTGAAAAGCATATAACATTTAGAAGCCAGGTGTCCCTGATGTATATGACATTTTTGATTCCTTATCAGCTCTTTTCATTCTGTCAGATCACAGGACTGCAAAAGCCCATCAGGGTCATCAAATTCAGTATTGTGCTATCACAGGCAACAGCATTATACTGACCTTTTTATGAGTCATTGAACTGGATCTCCAAATTAACTCGGTGGGATTTGGGCAGGATGGTTTTGTTTTTTTTTTTTCCCTTGATTGAGATACAGAAGTAGGAACTGTTTCATCTTAAACATTATCTGCTTTTGTTACAGATTTGTGATGTTAACCTAAATTTCTTGGTCAAAGCCAACAAAATGTCTGTGGGGCCTTATGACGTGCATCCCAGGATCCTGATGGAACTGGCTGATGCTGTTGCCATGTCACTTTCCATGCTATTTGAAAAGTCATTTCAGTCAGGCAAGGTCCCTCGTGATTAGAAGAACGGAAACGTCACTCCTATTTTACAGAGGGGTGAAAAGACCCAGAGAACTACAGGCTAGGGAGATTCACATCTCCATCTAGGAAAATCATAGAATAGATAGTCATGGAAGTGTTAAGACATATGCAAGACAAGGAGATGATCCAAGACATTCAGCATGGCTTCACTAAGAGTCAAATATGCCTGACCATTCTGGTGTCCTGCTGTGATGGAGTCACTGCAATGTTCAAAGGAAGTCCAACTCATGTCATCTGCTGAGACTTCTTCCTTTTCTTCAGATTGGAGAGACAGGGATTTTTTAGGGTGGGGTATTCAATGGACAAGGAACAGGATGGAGAGCCAGAGACTAGTGGTCAATTACTCCATGTCCAGGTGGAGACTGGTGACAAATGGAGTCCCTCAGGGCACCTTGCTTGGGGCCGGTGCTCTTTCATATTTTCATCAGTGACACGGACTGTGAGATCAAGGGCACCCTCAGCAAGTTTGCAGATGACACAGAGCTGAGGGGTGTGGCTGATGCAGCAGAAGGAAGGGATGTAACCCAGAGGGATCTGGACAAATCTGAGAAGTGGGGCCACAAGAACATCATAAGATTCAAAAAGTCCAAGTGTGAGGTGCTGCACCTGGGCCTGGGCAATCCCAGACATGATTACAGACTGGGATAAGAAGTCATTGAGAGCAGCAGTGCAGATAAGATCTTGTGGGGCTCCTGTGGATGAAAAACTGGATAAGAGCAAGGTGTACTTCCAGCCCAGAAAGCCAACCACATCATGGGCAGCATCAAAAGACAAGTGGCCAGCAGGTCAAAGGAGGTAATTCTGCCCCTCTACTCTCCCCACCCATAGTGCTCCACCCAGCTCCGGGTGTTACACACAAGAAAGATGTAGGCCTGTTAGAACACTTCCAAAGGAGTTTATGAAGATGATAAGGTCTGGAGCACCTCTGCTATGAAGACAGTCTGAAAGAGCTGGAATTATTCAGCCTGGAGGAGAGAAGGCTCCAGTGAGGCCTCATTGTGCTCTTTCAGTATTTAAAGGGGGCTTGTAAAAAGGAGAGGAACTTTTTACAGAGGCCGACACTGATGGGACAAGTGAGAATGGCTTGAACTAAGGAGAGATTTAGATTAGGTCTCAGGAAGAAATTCTTTATTTTGAGGGTGTTAAGGTACTGGAACAGGCTGTCCAGAGAAGCTGTGAATGCTCCGTGCCTGGGAGAGTTCAAGACCAGATTGGGTGGGGCCCTAAGCAACCTGACCTAGTGAGTGACATGCCTGGCCATGGCTGTGGGGTTGAAACTATATGATCTTTAAGGTATCTTCCAACCCAAGCCTTTTATGGTCTTATTAAAAAGAATGTTGGAATGTCTCTGTGTAACTACATTGTAGTTTTGCATGGTTAACGCAGATGCACAATAAAACCTCTGTGTGAAAATTATAGTAGAATCAGGTAGCTGGTATGACTGTGGCAACACAAAGATAAATTGCTAATTAAAAAGATTGGTTTCTCTCCCTTTTTAAAATTTGTTTTCTTAATTTTATGTGCCAGGTGTTGCAGCTGTCAGTGGGTTTTATATAGATATTGTAAGTATTGAAGGATTTTGACCATTATACGTCTAAATAACAATCAGGCAGAATTTGCATCCATTTTTTAAAATTAATTCTATTCAGGAAGTTTAACAGTCATTTTGCAGGATCATGTGGAGCAACATTTAATGCAAAAAATGACTCCAAAACCAACAGGAATTTTTATGGTATGAGAAACTAGGTAATAGAAACAAAAGTGGAATATCATATCCATTAACTAAAGCACCAGGTGAAAATCAATAACTGCACCATTTATGGAGCTTGCTACCATAAAAAAGATCTTCCTTACCAATGTCTGCTCTTTCTAAGCAAGTTAAACCTCTTTTAACTTAAACCACAGTAGCTGTAAGGTGATTCTCCTGTGTGTTAGCAGTATATTTATCCCTCATTTTCTCTTTCTTGCCTTGAGAAATACAAACAACAAATGAGATGTCAAGACCTGCTAAAAATACATGACAATTAGAATGAAACTGAAAACCACAGTATTTCGGGTGAAGAGATATCATAGATATGTCTGATAAAAACCTGTGTCAGTCAGAGCAGAGAGTTGGCTTTGTCTACATTTTTGTATTCCTCAGAATAAAAAAAAAAAGAGGTTTAGACAAAAAACAGTTTTCAGCAGAATGTAAATAAGGCAAGTCTAGTTTTTAAGACGAAAAAATCCACTTACTGGTCAGAGAGAGACTAGAAATACAAACAATTTATATGAGAAAATTGCTCTCCTGAAAATCATGCAGGAAGGTTTCAGTATGCTCAGTAGCTTTCAAGGTTAAAATAAGCCTTATGCTGCTCCTTTTAATTCTTACACAGCTTTAGTCTCCTTTGAGACCCAGCTGCCTATTCCCTGCTCCTCAGTGTCTCACTATGACAATCCCTTCTGTCTGCTTCATCAAGTGTTATCTTTCATGTCTGTGTCCCAAGGGAAGAATCACTTTCTTCTCCTTGTAGTGTTTCATCTGACCTGTTCCTTGTAGAAGGTTGTCTTTATAAAAGATGTATGGATCCTGTCCGTATTTGCAGCCCAATAAGAAATGAGAAGGGGAGTAAACTTAGAGAACCATCCCTTCTTCTGACATAGGTGTTTGGCCTTTTGTTTTGCAATTCCCCACGGGTTATCTGCTCTGGCAATTTGACAAAATGCAACAGAAATGAAATGAGATGGTCCTGTCTCCTCTGATGCTGTAATACAGCTGTAAGAGTAGTCACCCAAATGGGACAGAAGTGGATTAAATTTTCTGAGAGAATTTTAGATTCCTTTTTCCTCCAAGGTAAATGCTCAGTCAGAATGCAAAGGTTTTGGTGGAACAGAACTATACCTTTAAATTATTCTGTTTTCTAGGAAAATAAATATTCAGTAGGTCAAAGAATACTTGTGAAGGTTCACATTTCATGGTTTAATTCTTGCCAAATACACAAGCTGGAGGAGCTATCTGAATCCATGGTGAGGCAATTTCAAAGCACTGCGATTTTCACGGCCACCTCCCCCTCCATGGGAAAATGCACATGTGCAAATACAAATTTTTCTCTTACAAATCTTCTGGCTCTTTAGAACAAGAGGAATGCCCAGTTTGTGCTCAGCAATCAGCCTATGGAGTTGTGGTCATGCCTTGAAAAGTACAGATTCCTGTGCACTATTTGATAAGTAGTGGTATTTCCTATGGGCTGTAAGTGTTGAAAAATTTTGTTTATTTAACAGGAGAATCTATAAAGACAATTTGATGGTCCTTAGGTTTCGTAGTTCTTTTATGGATCTTGCCTAAATATGGTTGTCTGAGTTATCATAACTTTTTCATATGAACCAGGGCTCTGAGTGTACTCTTTGTGATGTGTATGTATGTAATTTCATTTTTCTCTCCCTCATTTGTCAAGTCTGGAATAACTAATTTTTAAAACTCTAAACTTAGTGCATGGATTTTATGATTCTGACTCCTGATATAAGGAAAGTGATTTTGTCTTATCAAAAAGCATCTGTTGTGATAACAAAAAAAACCAAAAACAACAAAAAAAGCAAACCTGTATTCTATGGTAGTTAAGAAGTGTTGGACAGAGATGTATGACTGCGGCTTTTCAGATCATAATTATTCTGCAATTAAAGAAAACCAGTTACCGGTAATCCTACAAGACAAAATGTCAAATAATGTATAAGGGAACACTTCTACTAGAAACTGCTGGTATTGATCCTGCTTCTGATTAGTATTGGCCATGTACCTTTTGTCTTAATTTGAGTATGAGGGCCACTCCAAAAAAAATGCAAATGGGAAAAAAATTATTTCTTAAGAGTCCTACTTCCTGAACAAATCAGCTTTATGCAATATAAATTCATATAAATATTTCATTAAATTCTGAATAAATTATGAAATGATCTATACTTCTGTGAAAGATCATAATAGAATCACTATGAACAACTCCTACACAATGGAGTACTCCTGTTAGAGTCCATGCCACTGACAGAATTCTACCTCAAGATCACTATCTTCCATGACTAACTTTCTATTCTTCTATGAGATTTAGATTATGATGTGAATGTTAATAGATTAAGAATTGAATATTTCCAAGAAAGTTCTTTTTCTTATGTCACCTGCAATACACAAAGACTGCACAAAGGCTAAATATAGATCTTAATTATCTTAGATAATTAACTAACACTCGTAAAAGCCACTGAAAGTAGTCCTTAGTATGTTGCTATATCTTTTGAAGAACATGCTCCATCAGTAATAATTAAATACTTTCTGAAAGTGGAAGTTTTCTGAAAATTATTCCCTTGCTAGTATTGTCTTCATGTTTTCTCTTCCTTCATTAAGTCTTGCTACCAATATACTCTGATAAAATATTTCACTTTTTTTGGATATCAGCATTGAAGTTTGCCATTATTTTAAGTTGTTATATTGTTGTTTTTTTTTTTTTGCTGTGCCATTAAAATGGGAGAAGGCAGGCAGGCAGGCAGGCAAGCAAGCAGGCAGAAAGAAAGAAAGAAAGAAAGAAAGAAAGAAAGAAAGAAAGAAAGAAAGAAAAACTCCTAGTAGTGCATAATCTGTTTCAGAATATAATTGCAAGAAAGGAAAATTCTAGTTTCAGATAGTTGCTGTACTCAAACACTCAGGGATTTCTGAGCTAGAGATGTATGATCTGTCCAAGATTTATGCCTTCTGTGTACTTCAAAAGAGTTCAATAGACCAATTACTAGGTTTCCATCATCTCAAAATCAAGTTTTGCAATTGTTTTCACTGAAGGCAAGCACTTGGTTTGAATCAAAACATCCTTAATTTGCTTAAAAATTAAACTAGTTCTATTTTGGGGTAGGTTGTCCTTTTTTTTTTTTTTTTTTTTTTTTTTTTAATGATGGGAAAATGTAGAAACAAAACCAATGTTTTAAAGAAATATTCACTTGTCAATCAGAAGTTAAAAGAAGGAAGCTTTCCTTCCTCTTCATGTCCCCCAAACAAATGGTTAGGGAAATCATTTAGACCATAGGACATATTTAAATATCCAACATCTGTAATTTAGAGGACAGCCCTCCCTCCACTGAAAAGGGAGTGCCTTACCAACAAAGACAATTATGCAACAAGTGTTGTTTTGTCCACCCACCACTATGTTTTTCTTCTCCCAAAAGCTGTCCATCTGGGGCCAGTTGTCTGTAGACAGCACTGTATATGCTTTGCCAAGTAGAAACCAAATGTTGCAGCCATTATGGCCAATTATCTTTACTTCTCCTGTGAATGTGTCATAGTCCTAACAATCCTTTCTAAGTTAGTTACAGTTCTCTAAATAAATAGCCAAGGAAATGAGCCAAAGAAATTATGAAAAATTATCCATGTCATTATCTGTTAGGAAAAAAAAAAAAAATCTAAATTGATCCTGTGCCCAGGGAGCCCAACACCAAGGAGTGGGAAAGACTCAGGACTCAATAGCTTCAATATATGTGTGCATCCTGTGCTCAGCACACAGCTCTCCTCCATTTGAAAAGTGGAGCTGTGCTCCCTGAGACCGCTGAAGGCACAACACCTTGCTTCTCCATGCACATGCACAGTAGCTCTGTTGGAATAAAAAATGGTTTGCTATATTGGAATATCCCAAATATGGTCCTACTGGAAATAATATTTTTAACTGCTACTGATTTTGTAATATCTTTCAAATTTTACACTAGGTTCTCACAAGCAAGGACTGTCTCTGTTAGAGATTGTAGATCAGCATTCATTTCTTCATGTAAAACCTCTTTCACAGAATCAGAGAATTGTAGAATTCTTGAGGGGTATGGTTTGGAAGGGACCATAGGCATGGACACCTTCCACTAGACCAGAATTCATTCAGTCTTTGCCAGCTTCAATATTACATCTCCTTTTTCCTGATTCTTATCCTTTCCCAGTAGAGATGACATTTATTAAGGGACAATCCAGACAGCTGGAGGGCTTTTTGTTTTGTTTTGATTTGATTTTTTGTTGGATTTTTATATTGTTTCTTTTGTGTTGTTTGGTTTGGTTTAGTTTGGTTTGGTGTTTGGTTTGGTTTGGTTTTGGTTGTTTGGTTAGTTGATTGGTTGATGTTGGTTCTGGTTTTGATTTTGCTTTGGGGATGCTTTTTTATGAAAAAAATTACAGTAAAGAATGAAGTTAAGCTGGAGTACTTAAACTCTATGTCAGTCCTTCAGGAAGCAGACTTTTCCAATTTTTAGAAAGAGTGTTTAGAAGTTTCCGTTGTAATGGCTTAGAAAATTTGCAAGCAGTTTTTGGAAAGCTTTAGGCTCACTTCTACATATCTGCTGGTTATAGAAATGTTAGTTCAAATAAATTTGTTGTTTTCATTTTATCATCTGTTCCTTTGGCTACAAATCCTCAGAATTATCAGCATTAACTGGGATGATAAACAAAACAATTGCTTAGCTATCTCAAGGAAAGGAGATAATGTTTAAAAAAGAAAGCATGATATTAATCTAAAATTTATCTCATGTATCAAACAATTCATCAGAGTCTCTTGTGTCTATCCTGACTAACACCAAAAAATGGTGTTTGACTTAGCTAGTATTGTCTATATCTCAATAATCTTTTTTTTTCTCCATGGACCTTCCTGCAATTTTGAATTTTTTTTAGTAAACCCTACAAAAGGAAAAATAGCTATATTTTTGTAGAATTATCAAGCTACTCCAAACTATTCTACTTTCTTGTGGTAAGCAGTCCTCTCCTAGCTACTTAGTTATAGACATATAAGAAGCAGCAGCATTTAATGTAGGTAAAAATAAGTACAATGTTTGTAAAGAAACCCAAAAAAACTATATCTGATATACAAAATTATGGAATATTACAAATGACTGAAAAATACATTGATTGTATTGAATGCCAATGTCAAACAAATGTGGTACCACTGATCATTTGCAATTTGATTTAGGTGAGATCTGTTGATTCATAACTTATTAGTATGCTGTGTATGAAAAGAACTAGGTAGGTGCATTTGTTTATTTTTCAGAGAAGCTTACACATGCACAGAGTAGTACAAATTGGCTGCAAGAGCACCTGGTTGTTTGCTAAACAGAATAATTAAGAACCACAGAGTCCAAAACGAATGCAAGGATTATCTTTGGGACTATCTTTCTTAAAAAAAATAAAAAAAAAAATCAGTGGCTTTTTTTTATTATATGGGTGTAATCTACAATAAAAATTGGTGTTTAAAAAAACCTATAAAAGGTTAAGTACTAAGTATTGTGAAATAAAACTTAGCATCATAATAGAATGGGACAGAATTAATTTAGTGAGCATAACACTATCTTATATTTGTGATTTTATATTTTCATACTCAATTACATATTTTTAACAGCTGTTTTTTTACATGCACTGCCTCGGATTTAAATGCATACCTCCTTTTTTGTTGGTTTGGGCTTTTACAAGTAGATTTATGCCTCTTCTCAGTCATCACTGTCTGCATCTGAGCACTGGACCTACAGCTTTATGGCATAAATCTCTTCCACTAAAGCTCTACTGTTACAATAATCACAGATGGTAACAGAAATAAGTGGTTATCTCAGTGGACCAGGTGCTTGAGAGAGATGCATAGCACAATACACCAGTGGATTACATATTTATGAGTAAACACATTTCACAAAGAACATAGATGACTACTTAAATAAAGGAGCACCTTTCTTGATGGAGCTGTGTATAACTGATTGAAAGGCAAATTATGAATCCATCATGTTACTGATTATAGCAGCCTCTCTTTTAAAGGGAATAAGTTTTAGCTTATAAAGGCATTGAAATGTACAATGAAAAAAAAAAAATGCCGGGGAAATGCGATCCATAATTCTTGTCCTTTAATGTTGTAAGCTTTTAAATCTGTTGTTGGCTTTTACAGTTTTATAGGTTTGTTCCCTTCCTTTACCTCTACACTGCCTACTACAAAGGACATGTATAAAGGATCCGGATATGTCTTTAGTGACAGAGTTATTTCTGCAGGTGTTCTCTTTCTCATGAAAAGAGGTTCAGTAAGAAAGAAAAGTAGAACAGGACTAGTTCACACATGCATATGAAATATTCCTAATATTTTCTATCATTCCTCAACTCTTGGGCAGAAGGTGATATATATAATTTCTGAGAACGAATTTCACAAAATGTATTTCCCAAGAAAGATGACTGCATTAACTAAACTCAGATTTAGCCAGCTCCTTATTATTTCAGTGTTAGAGAGTGATAAGTATGGTAGGTAAAATATTTTTTAATCTAAAAATTAATTACATAAGAGAGAAAATGCCAAATGAAAGTGTGCACGCAAAAGAGATTTTGTTTGCTCAATAATACCCAGGGTACAATTGAGAATATCTCCCACAAGTTGCTCAATATGGAATTGTAGTAACATTTGTAGGTTAATGTGCCTTTCTCATATCTTTCCTGTGGAAGAAAATAATAACTTAACAACTTCTTTTTTTTTTTTTTTTTTTTTTTAATTAAGTATGGAAAACAACAATTTGACAAAGAAACAATGTGTAATACGCTGTTTTGGTCCTGGACTCACTAAAATCATGAATCAGAGATGATAAATACTTTATATATCTACAACCTAGAAAATTATTATCCACAATTTGCTGAGATATTAAAGTAATATTTTTGTTGTTATGTAACAGTTGCCTTTACATAATGGTGTGCTTCCTCATTATGGGTTTAACTCTTAATACCCAAACTGTGATATCAACATATATGGTGAAGCTAGAGTGTAGAAATTCCATAATTTCTCATTGCTCCACATGGTCTGATGTCTTGCAAGACTTATGGTAGTTTATGGCACCTGCTTCTTAGCAAAATAATGCAGTGGAAGGCTTTAGGGGCTGTGGATGTGTAATGCAAGACTTAACCCTTGTGCTTGTGTGTTTCTTTTGTTTCCTTCCCTTCACACAGAGCCGAAGAAAGCATATAAATTTATCATTAGTGGCTTCTTACCTTTTGAGAGTGGCAAATATGTTATTGTGTTGCTCTGGGAGTGGTTAGGCAGCAGTGAATGACAGAATTCAAAGTTCCATATTTTCACCATATTCATACAGTTTAGTAAGAATTTACATGTGTCAGATTCCTAAATTATTGTAAATCATATGATGCTACCTGTTTTAACATGAAATGAGTATGAGTAGTCTCACAGTAAAACTAGCAAACTATTCTGTTATTCCTTGAAGAATTCTCATTATTTCTGTGCTAAGACTTCACTGCAGAAAGTTTTAACTAGTTAAATGCCTCTGATAGGGCAGAACCAACTCTGACAATACAAAACTTAAGACAGCTCACACCAGAACATAAGCTAGCCTAAGTTATAGATTTGATTAAAATGATGGAGATATACTGTTCCTTAACTTCTGAGAATCTTGCTTCCTATCTTATAGCTTTCAGCCCTTTTATCTGTGAAGCAGTTATTTCCCTGCAGTTCATGGAGAGGACCATGCTGTAGCAGATATTTACAATATAGCCTGTGGAGGACCCCTCACATTAAAAGGTAGACTTGCTTTAAAGGAAGCTGCAGCCTGTGGGAGCAAGTCACACTGGGGTGGGGGAAAGTGTGAGGATGAAGGAGCAGCAGAGATGAACAGGTAGAGAGAGATCACAATTCCCATTTCCCATCCACCTGAGCTACTGAGGGTGGAGGGAGTGAAGGTGGGAGGTGGAATAGTTGGGAATGAAAGAGCGAAGCTGTGTCTGGGAAGAAGGTGGGGTGACAATACAGAAAGTGATTTAATTTTGTTCACGGATATCTGCTATCTGTTATTTATGAATATTTTTTGTGCCAATGCATAAATACAAAAGGACAGTCAACAACAAAACAAAAGAATTAGCCAGAGAATTTAAACCATATTACAATGGACAAAAAACTTTAAAATGTAAAATCATGCACTTAGGTAGTATATGATGTTTAAGCTTCAGCATAATTCATGCAACAATGAAATATATAGAAAACTAAAATAACAGAGACTACCCACTAATATTCTATTTTTGTTGTTAGGGTTATAGAATTATATATGTAAGCTATCTCTCTCTGGAGACTCCTTTAATCATTTCTTCCAATAGATCATTGCTAACCTGATGCTTACATTCATTTACCTTCAGCTCCTCTGCTCTCATTCATTTGCCTTTGGCCCTCTCCTCTATTGCCAGTAAAAACTCTTTTGAAATTTAATTTTATTCTTATTTCCTATTAAATATATTTTTTTCCTTTTCACAAGAATCTTTGCTAATATTAAGCCTTCTTTTGTTTCAAAGAAACAAATACAATGCCCATTACTTAAGTTAAAATGGTAAAATACCATCTCAATAAACAGAAACAAAATATTGATGAATGAGAACTGAGCAAGAAAGATGCATTTGTGGCTGTGTTTAAAAGAACTAGAGTCTAAAGGCATAGGGCCAAAGATTTCTCTGAAGGCTTCTTTATAACGAGATAAAGAATCAGAACAATCATTACAGTAATTCAGATCAAAAATACTTTCCAAGATTCCAGGAAGTTTACATAAACTGCATTAGTAGTAGCAATTAAAATTCAAAATGCTACCATCCACTATTAGTTCCATCATAATTGGCCTCACCCAAAACACTTATAAAAATAAAACAGATACTTGCAAGTGCTTAGTGGCTATCCTGTTCTCACTCAGATTTAACAGACACAGAAACAAAAGCTTTCTGTCTTCCAGTCTTTGCAGCATAAATAAATACAATATTTTGGAGTCTGAAAGTCCCAAAATGTTTCTCAGCAAGAGTCTATCAATATCCATTACCTTATTAGTATGCCTGCCTGCTATAGATGTCAGGCCACAGTTTGTCTTAATTTTCTTTTTCTCAATCTCTCTATAACCTAAGTCAACCAGTTTCACTTAGTATAGCAAGAAAATACAGCAAAATGATCAGATTTCAGAGTGGTTTGGACCATTGGTATTGGTCTCCGGATAATATTTTTGGTTTGGTTTGGTCTGGTTTGATTTGTTTTTTTTGCAGTGCAAGGTAAAACAATCATGAAGCTGCAATTGCATGGAAATCTGAGCAAATTTTTGGTCTCTTAGAGTGATTTTCCTGGTTCTTAAAAATAACTTCTGTTTCCTGAAAAAAAAAAAAAAAAAAAAAAAAAAAAAAAGTTTTGCTGAATAAGAAAATTGCTGACATATATGTAAATACACCAAATTTAATGTATGGAATAGATGAGTCTTGTTTGCAATTTACTTTTTGAAAATTAGCACTATAGCTATTCAATGAGTAAAAACTATTTCTATGAAATAAGATAATGTTACATCATTAACTCGGTCAAAAGCTTAAGCATTTTTTGGTTTTCTTTTTAGGAACCGTTTTGAGTGGTAAATAGCTTTGGGTATGCCTAGTGATTCCCATTTTAATATTGGTGGTTAAAAAAAAGAAATATTAACGAAAAATATAGTTCTCTCACTATCTTTCATTTTTTTGCATTTTAAACTCCTTATATGTTAGAAAGCTCTATCCAAAGTGTTCTACTCATTTGTTGCTGTGCAACCATTTTTCCACTAAACCAATGACTGGTCTTCAGGTTGTTGAGAGTGAATTTTAAGTAACAGCATCTGGGAAGATGCAGAAAAGAGTGTAAGGAATAAAGAAAATAATTAATAATGGACATCTGTCCATTGTCCTTTAAAAGTCTTTATCTTTACTACTGCCCATGTGAGGATTAATCACTCCCTAACTGGGCATCTGGAAGATGGCAGCACTAAGAGCATAGACACTCTCTTATTTGTGGGAAGATAAAGAAAGAATCTACCTCTCAACTCATCTACCTCTTCATAATGTTCATCTTGTGTCCTCCAAATCTCTCTGAATTGGTCGTGTTCAAGACCAAGTCTCATAAATATATTTTTCTAGCTAGCTTTCTTCGTACCTTCCCCAGTACATTTTATTCAGTTTTGACTTGTTATTATTATTTGGCCTCATAGGTTAGGAATTGTAGGCAAAATGCTTTGTCATTGAATCATAGAATATTAAGAGGTTGGAATAGACCTTAAAAATCATCTAGCCCCAAGTCCTCCTGCTGTGGGCAGGGACACCTCCCAGTAGAACAGGTTCTCAAGGCCTTATCCAGTCTGGCTTTGGACTTTGGCAGGGTTGAGACATCCACAACTTACCTGGGCAAACTGTTCCAGTGCCTCATCACCTTTGGAATAAAAAATTTGTTCCTAACATATCATCTAACCTACTCTCAGTTGTAAGCCATTCCCCCCTTTCCTATCTCTACATTTCCTTATGAAGGGTCCCTCTCCAGCTTCCTGGTAAGACTCATTCAACTGGATAATTGCTATGAGGTCTTCACACAATCTGCTCCCAAGACTGAATGGCCCCAACTTTCTCACCCTTTCTTCACAGGGGATTGCACCAGACTTCTTACCAAATTTGTGATCCTTCTCTGGACTTGTTTCAACAGTTCCATGTCCTTTGTATGCTGGAGACACAGAGTGATCCCATCTTTCATTCCTTACTGCATAATGTTCAAAGAAAGACATATTCCTATGTCTGTGCTTTAGCTTTAGGAATTCTGAATAAAACTCAAAGGCCAGCTGAAAAATAAGATTAGTCATTGTTCTAGGTATAAAGTTATTATGGAACAAAAAGAATAGTATAAAATTACTACAGAACAAAAAGAATGTGCCACACCAAAAAACAAATAAACAAAAAATATCATCCCATAAAAAAAATTAATAACCCTCCCCACAAATAGTATCATTCTTTTTCTGTAGGAACTACTGAATACAAATGCAGCTATAAATACAAACTCAAATGCATAGCGTTGTTGCTCAGTATTTTTTTTTTTTTGTGTGTTTTGCCTTCTTTATCTTTTTATTAGATCTTCTTTCAAGATGCTCACCTTCCCTAACCCCCCCACACTGAGGTAGAATACTGTGTAGGCTTTCTTGGTTTGATTGCTCTGATCTTTACACATCTGGGATTGTTGCCTTTCCTCCCAGAGCCATTGCAGAGCATGCTTAGGCAGTAGTTTCTGTCTATGAACCTTTTCCCATAATCTCCAGTCTCTAATGGCAACTAGTACCTTCTCAAGCATCAGATGAAGAAATGATTTTAAGTGGAGGAACAGTATTTTACTCCTCCCTGGGGCATGATTGCTATGATTAGCTAGGTCTGCTAGAATGTTCAAGTGCATGAAGCATCTGCTGCTTGGAAAGAAAGTTGAAAGGAAATAAAAAAGAGAAAACAACACAGAAAGCTGTTCAACCCTCACTGCCCCTTGGCAAAGCAGCAAAAATTGTGAACAGCTTTGTAAATGTCAACCTGAGGTGTGGAAGTGTCTCTTTCTTTATTCATATACCATTACACGAGGTTTGGAAGCAGGTGTAGAAGAGAACATTTACAGCCAAGTGTGTGATGTGTGCGAGTGTCTGTCTGAGATTGTTTGTAAAGTAGAATTTCTAGCTGTTCTGTAGACATTGACCAGCAAGATATATGTACAGACAACATTATATTTGAAAGGCTGAACAATCCATATAGCAACTGTTTATTTGAAAATAAAGGAATAGTGTTCTTTCAGCTTTCTTTAGTATTATATTGGAAACAGAAAGATAATATCTCTAATTATGTACTTCTACTAGTACATATTTTGGTCTAAATGCATAAATTATATTAATCTGTGCAATACGCAAAGGAGCAGCAGCAGTTAGTGCTGGTGTGGCATGAAATTTAAAAAGAAATGCCAGATTCTGCACCTGGGACAGATTTATGTTGGATACAAATATGAATCTGAAGAGAAGTGTCTGGAGAGCAGCCCTGCAGAAAGGGATTTGGGGCTGCTGGTCAGAAGCAGCTCAGTGTGAACAGGGAGCATGTTCTGGCAGCCAAGAGAAGAAATGTTTTCTGGTGCATCAAACACAGCATCACCAGCCAGTCAAAAGAGGTGATTATCTCACTGAATTCAACTTTGGTGCAGCCTCATCTTCACCACTGTATGCAGTTCTGGGCCCCACCATTTAAGAAAAATGTGAAGTCCTTGAATGCAAACAGAAGGGATTGTCATAAGCACCCTTATCTTATTGCACTAATGCATTTAATTAGCTCATAAAAATGCAACTGAAAATTTTATTGTTGGCAAAGCTCTGGCACAAGTCCATTATGATGTGGTTATATAGTTTCAAAACTATAAAGAACATTTTCAAAGAGCTTCAAGTACGTTGTTCATTTCAAGCAGCATGGAATTTATTTTCTTTTTTATCACATTATATTCTGACAGCATCTTAATGTCAACCTTTTGCCCCTGAGATTAAACTTTTTCTTCTGCATGTGTCTCAGTTACTAATTTGGTCAAGGCTGGAATCCAACTTGGCTTCTCTGGCACAACTGAGGAATAAATTAAGGCAGAAAGCTACAAAGTGATGCTCTTTACAAAAGAACCTTGGATAAGGAAGAAATCATAATTTTGTTTTAAGTGATTTTAATCATGGTTAAATAATGCTGGACCAACAGAATATTTGTTTAATTGAATAGAGACACAGAATGTAGCAGAGGTAATTTGTCAGGGTAAGGAAATTTAGAAGTGATTCAATTTTCTTCATACAAAAAATCTACCCTCCATCCTCTGCAGAGCATTCTAAGCACATTATTTGTCCTCCTGGCATTAGTGTTAGCTGTATTATCATATAAAGTAAAGCAATAAAATGTACTGTTTAGATAATTTCACAGGAAGAAGTTGGGTTGTGCAAGGATGCTGATTCTTATTTTGGGGTTTTTTTTGCCTTTCATGGATACCACACCAATCAAAGTGAGAATTTGCTTTAAGGTGCTAGATTGCTACTGAACTTACATACAAAATATATAACCTTTGAAAAGCTAAAGATGAAATCTAAAGCTAAAACACTTGAAAGAAGTTTAGAAATACATTTGATACTCCACTTTTGTTACAGATTAAACTAACCTGTTTCTAACCTGGACTGAAAAAGTGATCAGAATGTTCCTGAACATTCTGAGTGAGAAATGGGTTCTCACTCTAAAACTTCCCCAAAAATACCATTGGAAATTCTTAAAGCTCTCAGTAACAGAAAGCTTATTTTGGCATACCCTGTCAAGAGATTAAAATCCAAATATTACTGAACCTAAATCCTTCAGATCTTAAAGTAACCCCTGCTGATTATTGCTGAAAAATTTGCCTAAAGGGAGAAAAAAGCTTGTACTACAAGGATAACATCTTCAGATTATGTTGTGTGAATTTGCTACCTCGTGAGAGCAATACAAACACCCAAAACCAAATTAAGTGCTGGTATTTATTCTCTAACAAAGTTCAGTGGTAAATGTATTTCTTTTTTTTTTCCCCTTGAAGGAAAATAAATATAAATAAAGGTCTAAGCAATGTAGAAGCAGTTATTTAAGTATTCTAGCATTACTGATGAATGTGCTGTAGTGTATAAGGGAAGAAAAAAGAGCAAACTGTAGTCATTATATTCACATGCCTCTAAATGCACAACAGGAGTTAACTTCTTCTTTTCCCATCATGTGAAGACTGCAATCAAATTTTGCTTAATTAGTTCCATCCCAGTACCATCAGTTCCTCACAGCCAATAGTGCACCAAAGGTAACTACATTACTTTTTGAACATCAAAGTGGGACAATACAAGAATATTTTTTAACCTAGAAAATACATACTAATTTCTCATTAATAAAGTTTACTATGGATTCCAAACACAAAAAGCCTCCATCATTTTATCTTCTTTCTTTATCCTCTTTAATCCGTTTCTTAAGAGTAAGGACACTGATAAAGCAGAAGATTGTCACCTACACCTTTGGTGTCTTTATAATCTCCTGCAGTTCTGCAAAATACATGATACAGAATTATTTTCGTTCCAGAAGCAATCATGCAAATATTTTCCTCTTTCTATCAATGCAAAATTTTAGCTACTCTAAATTGATGTGCATGTAGTAATCAATACAATTTGTCTCATCTGGACTCATTTTATGATTTTTTTCATAATACTTAGTAACAGGAACTTAGAACCCCAAGGTCATCCTAAATAGAGTGACAAACAAAGATTCCACTGAATATATTATACTAGACTGATGATTAAAATTGGAAACTATTGAACATATCATAACGGTTAGGCCTATCTATTATATTGTTGTACTTCTGCTTCCAGTGTTTAATAACAATCAAAATCAAAAAAACAACAAAAAAATAGGCATGAAAAATTCACAGATAAAACATGAAGAAATAAAATAAAGAATGCATTGAATGCTTTAAAAATTGCACTTTGTTTTCATTGTTTACAGAACTGTGAAAATAAGGAACCCTGTCTGAAAGAGCAGAAGGTCTTGTTATGTAAAGGATCAGCTTTGAACTCTTGTGTATAGGGAGAAATCTTAAACATGACACCAAAGTGTTTTTAAAAGGATTTTAATATTAAGTCATAACTAGCTTATATTGGGCACAGAATGAGAAAGCCTTCAGGGCAGAGGATAAGGAATGACAAAGAAGGAAAGAAGGTGAACTAGAGCCAAAGGAAGGAGTAGTTGAAGTATTAGGAAGATAGGAGTGAAGTACATGATAGACATGTCAGTGCCCCTGTTATGCCTCAGTTACTTCCTGAATGACTAGTCCTTTCTGAAAACACAAATTAAATGAAAAGACTAGATTTTGTAGATGTTCTAAAGGGAAAATGACAGGATTTAGTAACAGCCTGAATATGAGAGATAAAGGATAGAAAACTGTCTAGTGTAATAATAAGTTACCTGTTTAGGGGATGAGAGGGATTACAAGCTTATATGCAATGACTGGAAAGGTTGCCAAGGTGAGGACACATGTGAAATGGTTATTTGCTTCCACCCCTCTAAAAGGTCTACATTTCTGCTATAGAAACACAAAAAATCTGCAGTGGTTTTCAGAACTGAAATTCAGTATGTGTCAAGCATGGAACAAACACAAATTTTAAGGTGAGGTAGGATGTCCAAAAATTATATACAGAAATTTTGTTTTGGCTCTTTATATGTAAACTATCTTACACAAGATTGGGAGGGATTAAAATACCTGATAATAGATATTAATAAATCTCAAAAAAATAATTTACAAGATCAATGTGTTGATTAAATGTATTTAAAAATAAACAATGGTGAAACAGTGGAAGAAACTGTAAATATTTAAAACATGTAACTATTTTAAACACCATGAAAATAACTCATTTTATTCTTTGATACTAATATTGTTATTTTCTACCCTTTCCATGTAACAAATGTAGTCAAACTGTATTGGTGATCACAGACAAAGACTCTGGACCTTAAAAGGGGAAGAAAGTGCTCACAGCAGGGTGACATCAGCTTGACTCCATGATAAGTCTAAATCTCAATAGCAGCCTATGACATCAGTTATAATATCATATCAGATAATGGGGAAATTCCATAGTTCTCCTGAGAGCTTTTTCTTGTTCTTTTTCTTGTTTTCCTTCCTTCCTTCCTTCCTTCCTTCCTTCCTTCCTTCCTTCCTTCCTTCCTTCCTTCCTTCCTTCCTTCCTTCCTTCCTTCCTTCCTTCCTTCCTTCCTTCCTTCCTTCCTTCCTTCCTTCCTTCCTTCCTTCCTTCCTTCCTTCCTTCCTTCCTTCCTTCCTTCCTTCCTTCCTTCCTTCCTTCCTTCCTTCCTTCCCTCCTTCTTTTTTAGACTTTTATATTTCCTATTCTATGTTATTAATTAGATCAAGTCAAATTTAATTCCACTGAGACTGCAGCTCTAGTGTCATCACCACATAAGCTGTTAAATCCCTCTGAAACCTTCAATTCCTTTGTAAGTGGCAGATATTTTTTCCAGGGTCCTCACTCTGCAAAGTGTGTGCTGGGTTTTTATCAGACATATTTTCTTGCTTTTTGTAAATTCTTATGCATGTGTGCTAGTTTGGATGCATGTGCAAAACTACTCCTACAGGGTGAGGGAGATTTCCCCAATGACTGTATGGAAGATGATCATCAATCCCATGTCTTTCAGTCTTCTACCAAAGAAGTACTGTTGAAATTCCAAAGAGGATATTAATTCATTTCACTGCTTCATTAGAGACAACTGTCATCTTTCAGGTTAGATTTTGGTTTTGAACACAGCTCAGAATTTAAAATAAATAAAATTTTAATCAAGTACGCAATTGACGTTCAAGTAGAAAAAATATGCATTTTAGGCCCACTCTCACATGAGAAAAACACCTATGTCAAAATTTGTATTTTTCTCTTGGGAAAAATGGCTTCATTGCAATTCATTCATGCTGTTTTTTTATTGCTGTCCTCAGTTTGAGAATATTGACTTATAAGGCACTAGCAGCTGGAAAAGGCTTTATTTCTGCAGTGCCCATGGTTTCACTGAACTACACTGTGTGCTTCATATGTTAAGGCAGTTTGAGCCTGTTCTTTCAATTTGCTGCTCTAAAGAAATTAGTTGAGTCACTAAAGAAAAAAATGTAGGTTTGAAAAGAAGACCAAACTAATACTGTTTCTTATTTTATGTCTTCAGTTCTTTAAAATGCTCCCTCAAGCACTGAAAGTAGTTTTTTTGCATTCAAAACCCAAATGGTAAATTAGTCTACACATTATATTTGATTGCTGTGTTTAGGCTCTGTCTGATATTCAAAACCAGCAAAGATAAGTTTGTTAGCAAACAATTTTTTTTCTTTGGACCACAGAATATTTACCTTGTTCCTCATTGACTATAAATCTATATAAGTCTTGTAAATCTGTACTGAAGTTGATAAACCACTTATGGTTGTGTGTGCATAAACAAGTATTTTTTAGAGAATTGTATTTGTAATGAGAGTATTTGCATATCTACATATATACATAGATAAAAAAAAAAATAACTTTTTATTCAAAAGTACTTGGAAATACTTAAATGTTTAGGATAATATTTATAAGGAATGAAAATTTATATTCTAAAAATTAAATATATATATATATAAATTATGCTTATTTTTTCTTATGAAATAGAGCAGAAGGTCAAAGTTACCATCTAAAAACAATTAAAATTTCTTGTCATCAGAATAATCAAGTTTTTTAGTCTTTTTTATGTAGTTCTTCTTTTTATCATGTGACATTTATGTACTACTGTGCTTATAAACCTGCAGTTATTTTATAATTGAAGTAACACTAAGGGAAATGAAACATTGCTAGATAACAACCATCTGACTTCAAAAACATCAAAACAAACTTGCCTTTGTTCTCAAATTTATTCAAAACTGAGATATCTCCATGAAATATTTCACATTTGAAAACATTCTGTTCAGTATTTTTGTGAGGTTAAGATACCTGTCAAGAAATCAGCAATCTGATTAAGTAATATGCTACAAAAATAAAGTGAACTTAAGCAAAAGTTTTAATTTATATTATGTAGATTCTCTGTAGAACATACATTAGTTTTAGATAAAATGTAAGAATTTTTATTTTGGATTTTTTTTTTTTTAATTTAATATGTGTGCTTTAAATTTGCTTTGTTTTATAAATAAATAAGTTTATGGTTATTCTCATTCTGTATGTAAAGCTTTTTCACCCAACTCTGAATACTAACTTCTGATTTGTGTCCTGAGATGATTATTTCACTGGAAGTTATACCTAGACTAACTTTTTTTTTTTTTGTCCATAGGTTCAAATCTGATTAAATCAGCTGTTGTTTGTTGTGCTAATTTCCTGTAGTAAAGACAACCCTGAACAATTTCATAAAACAAACCAGAAAATTTTAAATGGAAAAAAGCAAGAGAGATGTGACAGAACTAATTGCCTTTCAGCAAGAAATTTTGCTGCTTGGTGCCAGGGCACAGCATAGGACATCAGGCATGGTGATGGGGAGTGGATGGGATGGGATGGGATGGGATGGGATGGGATGGGATGGGATGGGATGGGATGGGATGGGATGGGATGGGATGGGATGGGATGGGATGGGATGGGATGGGTTGGGATGGACTGGAATGTGGTCACACCAGTGGGCAACAGGATCGGGACTGGTGGGGGAAAACAGGGTCAAACACAGCCCTAGGATGGCTAAACTGGGCCATGGGGATGGATGTAGGGGAGGCTGGGCAGAATCAGTATGGACTGTCAGCTCCTGCAGAGCCATTAAGTGTTTTCTGTGATAATTTGAGCTCAAAAAGGAAATTATAATAATATTACAAATTTCATTAGGTTTTGGAAACTTTCTTCCCACTGAATCTAATTTTATTCTCCTTGAAATCCTGAATGTTTCTGATTGCATGGGCATACTATAATTTAGCTTGCAAAACTGTCACAGCAAAAAAAAAAAAATCTGCAATAAGAAACTCCATTATTCAATGTAAAATAAATTTCTAGAACATAGACTATAACATAACGACTTTTTTTTTTTTTCTCTATAGACTCCCCTGTATCTGCTTAAGCAGTGTAGAATATGTAAAGAGCCTCCCTTCTGCCTTTTGCAACACATCTTGTTTCAGTTCATTTGGAAACAGGAAGCTTAGGGTTGTGGGGAAGTAACAAGCAATGACAGAATTTGAAAATACAGATAAAAATCCTATTTCTTCTTGAATTTAAGATTCATTTATTGCATAATACCATGACCAATCCTCTTTCTCCAGTATTTCTTCTTGCATTCATATTGAATAGGTCTTCTGCTGGAAATAATTTATTAGATCTGAAGATGAGCTAATATAGTAAATCCTAGACTCACCTGAGTTGTTACAACCACGTCATAGACCTCAGTGAAAGAATTAATTTACTTTTTTTTTTTTGTTTGTTTGTTTGTTTTGTTGTTATTGTGGTTTTTTGTTTAAAACTTGGTTTAAACTGTTCCAGAAACATTCCAGGCCGCTTTTACCACGAAGGAGATTTGAAAAGATAATAATTTTTGAGATTTTTTTTTTTTTCTTGAATGAAAACTGAATTAAACATAATACGCAACATTTGATATTGGGTTGACCAACCAATTTGTTCAGGCTTGGTTTTAAATTTTTGCTTTGACTTTTTACCATAACCACTAGAAACACACTGGAAGAATAGAAACTTGGAAAGATAAGTTTTTGAGACATATTCTGAGTGCAGCATTACAGTTGCAGGAACTTAATTTCCTGAAATAATATTTATAGTTTTCTCTGTAGTGCCCTTTACGGAATATTAAGGGGTTTTCCTGTAGTTTCTTTGGGGAAAGTGGAAATATATGTCTTAAATATGAATAAATAAAATTATTATACAAAAATTTCTCATAGAAAATTTTTTCTATTAAGCATTAGATAGAGTTATAATGTTAAAAATTGGAAGGCTATGTTTTTAATGGCTGTAATATTTATTGCATAGTTCTGGATTTTCTGTCTACATATATTCTTCTTGAAAGTGAATAGAAAACTGAATGCATGGAAAAATGATAAGAAGTCAAGTAAAAAAAAAAAATAGTGTATGACAATGTGAATTTAAAAAACAGAGAGGTGTTTTTTGGAATAAGTAACTGCAGTTACTGAGCTTTACTGTTAGTTATCTGCTCAGATGTATGATTGTCTCCATGAAAACAAGCAGATTATTTGACCAGACAATACTTTAAAAATCACAATTCATAATTACTTTGAATTTGATTGGATTTTCCATAGAGGGAGAGGTCTTTGCCAAATTTATGGCTTTCAACCAAAGAAGAATCATAGTAAAATAAAACCAAAGTGGATCCCTATGTCTCAACAGATCTTAAATTTTTTACTAACTTTCTTGAAAGAACAGACTTTTGTTTCTCCAAACACAGTTTGAAAGGAACTTTCTGGCTAATAACGGCTTGCTAGCAGGCAAAGAGACCACAGACAGAAGATATTCTCTGTTACTACAAATTCCTTTTATCAGACCAGTTTAATTTGAAAACTATTGGGATGGAGGAGTTAAATTTACCCAAATTAGTGTTTTTATTGAGACTATAAATCCTATTATAATCCTTTAAGGTTAAGATTCTATAATATGTGTTTGATTGTTACCATATTTATAACTCCTGAGCCAAGAAAGTCCAAAAGATTAAAGACTTTTCACACGTGAGAAAGATTTGACCCTCGGCATATCTAGAAGTGAATAAAAGCTTTTCTTCTGCTCTTCTTTCTTTTCTTCATGTGTGAGTTATCTTGCTAATCCAATATTAAATAGATTAATGGTGTAGAAAAAAGGCATTTTCTTCTTGCATGGTACAAAGGTGATAGCTGAGTGCAGTGTGTTTCCTTCTTAGTACTTCACGAGTGTTGAGAACCTAATGAGCTCATATCTCCTTTCTGAAAGAGTGAAAAAAGAAAAAGGATTCTGGCCTAATGATTGCTTTTGCAGCCAGCAGTAACAGTGCAGTTAATATATTGCTATGTGGGAATTGCTTCTAGCAGCTGTCACAGCATACATTCACTGCTAAGTGCTGGGGTGTAGTCATGGCTCTTGCTCTTGATTAACTAGGGAGTAATCAGGGAAAGAAAGGTGCAAGCACTGCAAAGGGTGGCTTGAAAGAAAGGCCTGTCTCCCAATGTAGTGACTACACTTCCTACCTAGATTTTTCTCCCAGAAGAATTGAACTTGCTAGAGCTGCTGAAGCTGGGCCCAGCTAATGGACCTTTAATTGGTGGTGTAGTGCAGATCCTTTGCTGTAACACAGTCTTTTCCCTTGTCATAAAACTCTACCAAAACTTCTCAGAATCAAGTTATATTTCAAGTTTGAATTACTTTGTTTTATGAATAAGAAAAGTTTTGTGATATTTAGACTATCTTACAATGCTAATAGCTTTGTTTTGAGAAGATGAAAATCAGCATGGAAGAGATACATGTCTATGGCATAAAAGTAGAGCACTAGACCTCCTTTATCCACTCTGTAGAAGATGAAAGGATTTGTGATGCTTATCACAAATCTACTTCGTTTTAAACAGAAAAAGGTTTACACAGAGCACTGGTAAAAGCATTTAAACTAATCTAACTCCATGACCTAGGAAGACCTGTTTTTACCACATTTCAGGAGAAGGAGAGAGGGATGGTTACTGGTTCAAAACCAGCTAGGGAGAAAGTGTGCATATATGGAAGGGGAAAGGCAGGGAGAGTGGTGCACTGCTCCACAACCTGCCCCCTGGACCCTCTGGTTCTGAAATGGCTGGAAAGCCATGTGGCACACTGAAAACCCCAAAATACTGCTGGCCACTCACACAGACACCCTGGGGAGCATTAAAGCACAGGTGCAAACCCGAGGGAGGGCTCTGGCTCTTTTATATTCCAGGGAATATAAAAAGCTGTGGCAAGGGTGTGCAGCAGACACACCCCACTTCCTTGGATTTACAAGCATTTGAGTCTACACTGGATCTAAGGTGGTGACTATACATATGTATTTCTCTCTCCTTTTTCTCTCTCTTTCTCTCTCTTTTTCTCTTAATCTCCTCTTCTTGAAATGTATTGTTAAGTCAGATTAAAATATTCCAATAAAGTGCCTTAGTTTGTCTGGATGTTGCTTTAAAATTTGCCAAATACCTTGTTTTACCTTAATTTTCTAAAGTTTGCAAGAAAAAAATGATTAAACCTCCTGAGAATTTAGTTCTTTTGCCCATGCAACCAGAGTTAATATAATTACCTTTCCCTTTACACTCATCAAGAAGGCTTAGGACTTAAAAAGAGTTAGCAAGATTGACTTTTTTCTGTTGTGGTTTAACCCCAGCCAGCAACCAAAGCCCAAACAACCACTTCCTCACTCCCCCAACAGTGAGATCAGGGAGAGAACTGGAAGGGCAAAAGGTAAAAAACTCATGGGTTGTCATAAAGATGGTTTAAGAGGGAAGGCAAAAGCTTCACACAGAAGCAAAGTAAAACAAGGATTTAATTCACTGCTTCCCATGGGCAGGCAGGTGTTCAGCCATCTCCAGGAGAGCAGGGCTCCATCACACATAACAGTGACTTGGAGAGACAAACACCATCACTCCAAATGTCGCTCCCTTTTCTCTTTCTTCCCCACACTTTATATACTGAGCATGATGCTGTATGGTGTGGAATATCCCTTTGGTCAGTTTGGGTCACCTGTCCTGGCTTGTGTCTCCTCCCAACCTCCCAAACACCCCAAAATTCCTCACCCAACTTCATTACCCACCACACTCCTTCCCATTCTTTGATATAATACATATATTGTTACCTTAGTCTATGAACCACTCCTGCAAAATGTCAAAAAATGTCTAAGAAAAGTCTGTTCAATTAATTTAATTCATGACCTTGGGTTCCATTTTTTCTGGAGGTCGCTTGGGACAGAAGAATTGGGGTGTTATTTGGGGTTCCCAGACACCAAACCAGCTCAGGTCGGGTCAGTGCTGTGCTTCAACTGCTAAATGCATGGCTTTTCCATTAGCTCCAGTGCTTCCTGCTACAGTAATTCTTGTAACACACCGCTCAAATTGTGGTTTACAAATATTTAAAGGCACATCCGTTGCAATCTCCATCCTCGGCCCTTTTGGGAATTACAATGAACTCCTCCCCTTTTTTTTCCCAGCCTGGCTGCAAGAAGGGATTCCTGCTGGACTCCACCATTAGTGTAGCCCACATCATAGTCCTGCATGGGCTGCAGGGGCACAGCCTGCTGCACCATGGGCTGAATGGAAGGAATCTTTCCTTCCCCTGCTCAGGCCTGGGGTCCCACCCCCTGGAAATTGTCCTCCCCGAACTTCTCCAGCACAGGTCCATAGCACAGACTGCAGCTGTCCAGGAACTGCTCCAGCATGGGTCTGCTGTGAGGTCACAAGCCCACAAACTTGCTCCAGGCCATACTTGTCATGGGATCACATACCAGACTCTCCTTCAGGCATCCACCTGCTCTGATGTGGCTCCTTCATGTTTGCAGATGGATTCTGCTCCGTCATGGACTAATTCACATGCCGCACTCCTGCTTGGGTTCACAGTAGAGTTCCAGTGGCCCAGTACAGCAGCTCAGAAAACAGAAGCAATGTCCTGGCCACCTGCCATCCAGGCACATTGCCATGGCTGTTTTTGAAGGAGATGCAATTCAGCAAGGTGATAAACAGTGCAGCACTGCAGCAAGCAGCGAAAGCATAAAAACAGACACTAACAAGCACTAGACTCTAACAGTCAGGAAAGTGGGCCCATGGCAAGCATAGGAGCTTGCTTATTACCATTAAACAGCACTAACAAATATAAATTCAGTGTAGTATATCCATATCAATCAATTTATCTCAACAGTTTGATTCCTGCCTGGCTCACCAAAAAAAAAGGAGATGTTGTGGTTTATCCCCAGCCAGCAACCAAGGCTCACACAGCCACTTCCTCACTCCCCCAATGAGATCAGGGCTAGAACTGGAAGGGTAACAGGTAGAACATTCATGGGTTGTCATAAAGACAATTTTAGAGGGAAAGCAAAAGCTTCACACAGAAGTAAAGCAAAACAAGGATTTAATTCACTGCTTCCCATGGGCAGGCAGGTGTTCAGCCATCTCCAGGAGAGCAGGGCTCCATCCCACATAACAGTGACTTGGAGAGACAAACACCATCACTCCAAATGTCCCTCCCTTTCCCCTTCTTCCTCCCACATTACGTACTGAGCATGATGCTGCATGGTGTGGAACATCCCTTTGGTCAGTTTGGGTCGCCAGCCCTGGCTGTGTCTGCTCCCAGGCTCCCAGCCACCCCCAGCTTCCTCACCATTGTGGCAGCACCAAAAGCAGAAAAGGCTTGGCTCTGGGTGATCCCCACTCAATAATAACAAAAACATCTCTGTATTATCAACCCTGTGTTCAGCACAAATCCAAAACATAGCCCCACATCAGGCACTGTGAAGAAAATTAACTCTACTCCAGCTGAAACAATCACAGTTGTGAAAGCATGCAAATAAGTCACAAATAGAGACCTTTGATAGAAGCTGCTTGCTCCAACAATATTACAAAATTTCAGGAACCTAACAGTAATTGGTGTTGGATTTTACCTCTGTTGCCAGTAATTTGTCACAGTAAGTATTCAGCATTGAATCACAATTTTTAAAGTGTATCTAGAACTAAGATAGTGTTTATTTTTATTGTTACAAAAGAGTATAGATTTGTGTTTTGTGTATCTTTTCCAAATAAATGTACAAATATTTCTCAAAATGACTGATCATAATAAGCGTTCACAGCTGTATTCACCAGCATTTCTGCAGGTATATACATACAAGCCTTATGTATCTTCAGAACTGCTGACTATAAGACTCATTGTGATTCCCCAGTATGCTTCTGTTAACGAATTATTATCCCATTAAAAAAAAAAAAAAAAGAAGCCAATTAAACACTTTATAATAATAATTGGTCTACAAACTGTCCAACTGTTGCAGCTGCTGTAATAGCAACACAGATTCATTGAATGGACATATGGTTATATTCAATTAATAACTTGAGCACTGGACTGTGCTGTATACATGTAGAGAGTTTAGAACATGTTGTCACTGCAGATGCTGTGACAGAGACAAAAGTAGTGAGTTTACTTCAGGGAAGCATATTGCTGATTTAGGAGTGTAATGGCCCTTGAAAAACTCATTCGTAAGTGTTATATATTGTTGACATAATAGCACAAGTTCAGGAACATTTTCTTTAATTGCCTTTTCTGATTGTTGACAGATTTTGTTTTCTATAACAAGATCAAGAAGAAAGTCTATTATTCCAAAATAAAGCAAATAGAAAACTTTTGATAATTTTACAAACCATAATGCTTTAATTCTAATATGCTTGTACTAGTAGGTAAGACATTTGATTTCAGAATTGTTATCAAGGGAGGTTGTGGGCTGTCAAGCTCTAGGAGGTTGATGATATAGTTTCTAGAAATGGTTGAATTGTTTTTCTGTGAAAATAAATTATCTAAGCAATTACACCTTCTTTATTCTGTTAGACAATCATTTATCAAATAAGCTTCGTTCCTTAAATGTGAATTTTATGCATGAGTGTAATCTGAACAGTTTAGATAGCACTTTACAGTCTAGGGGGTATGTATGAATTGTCCACTTAGACTATATTTTATCCATTTTTAGTAGTGTGTAATTGAATTCATCTGATGTTTGCTTTTTGATCATTTGACTGTTGGGGAGAACTGTATAACTGCCAGTTTTTAAACAGTGAAATAGAAAAAAAAAAAAAGGAAAATTATAGCTCTTTTAGAACTAGTATCCAGTTTTCAGGATTTTCAGAACCAGTGCAACTTTCATAAAAAAATGAAATGTAGTTCTTCTTGTCCAAACTTTTGATGCATGTGATGGTCTGTGAAGTATTACTGCTTAATCATCTGCCTGAAATAACTGTCAAAGTTGAGAGCATCAGTTTAAGAGGCTTTGCATCAGTCTGCTTAGTTTCTTTCTGAAATTCTTTAAAGTGAGACACATACACAGCTAATGGGAAAAGGTATACTGCTGCTTCTGTTGTCCCATTGTTTTCAGATAATATTTTCTCAGAATTTTCTTGTCTGGTGATGGCACAGGGCTTTCTGATATGCTTGTTTTTGCTACTACTACTACAGCACACTTTTTGTGAAAAGTAGATTCCACTAATTGGCCATTTAAATTTTGTGGTTTCATAAAGTCTATTAAGTATTACAAAAGTTGTTTAACCAAGCAATTGATGGGACTGGCTGTGATTTTTCTTTAAATATTGTGTCATGCAGCTGTAAATACTTTATCTGAAAAGCTCTAGTCATTTAACAGTTAATGAGAATGAGGACAAAGTTAGTTTGGGATGTATTAAAGATGTAATTTAAATGGCATTAGATAAAACTATCCTTCAGGAAATCAACGCATTTCAAATGACAGTAATAGATTCAAAAAAGAAAATAGTCTTTGAGTGAGAATAAAGGATAAATTAGCATAAAATGGCCTGTATTGGAGGAGACCTTAAAGATAATCTAGTTTTAGCTCCCACTGCTGTGGGCAGAGACACCTTTCACTAGACCACATTGCTCAGAGCTCCATATCCATTAGGAGATCACTTCTCTTTTATTTGCTTGACAAAATTTTTGTTCAGCAACTAATGAGTTATGGTTATCAAGTAAAATTTGATTTTTTTTTTTTTTTTTTTTTTTTTAATTTATATGTAGTCATGTCTGAGGGAGATGGCTCCCCAAACTGCTTTTTACAAAGTTCTTTTAGTGTGTTTCTTTACTCGATCAATCACTTGATGATTTCACCTCTTGAGAAATTGCCCTGGTTTCCTTCTCAATAGAAGAACTTGTGTCATGGCCAAAGAGCTAAACTGGAATTGGAGTAACTAGGTTAAATTGTTATCTCCATCCATTTTACCAGTAACCATACAGCTCAATGGTACTTTGGCTTTAGTTTCGGGGTCTTTTTCCCTCTACTATTTCTGAAGGAAAATAGTAACATTTCCACTCAAAAATTCTCTTGTTTATTTTCTGAGAGCACTGAAGAAGGGATCATACTGTATACATTGCATTCTCTAAACATTGAAGCAGTGTGACTTACATTCCTGCAGTTGAATATAGATACACACAAATATATATATGTACAGCACATGAAGGTTAGGCATGCTGTAGGAGTTAATGGTTGTGTACGCACTGTGGAGATGTGGCTTGCTTTGTTTTAAGGAAGCAAATTTGTTATTTCTAAAGTTAATTACATAATTTAAAATTTGGTCACAGTTATAAGTTCATTTTTTAAAGGATATGCAAAAATCCCTTCAGTTCTGTTCTTTTTTTTTTAAAGGAGTAATACCTAAAATTTGAAAGGTAGGGGTAAAAGAGGAAAATACTTTCTTTATATAATCTGAATCTCTGGTAGCCTTTTATCCACTAAATGCAAGTATAAGGTCTTAGATATGATTTTTTCTTGTTCTTATTCTTCTTTTTTTTTTTTTAAGTAAAAATTTCCTTCAACCTGCATTCTCATTATAAATCTTCAAGAAAGTACCATTCAAAGGTAATTCATTCTTTGACATTGTGAAAGAACCCTTGCAACTTAAAGAAGAAGAGGAAAAAATAGAATAACATCAGAAAAGAATTCAGAGATCAGATCGTAATCTTCAGGGTTGTGTAGAAGTCTTGGACAATGTATTATTTTTCTAAACACTTCTATGGGCATTGTGCAAAACAGTGAAAATGAAGAGATGGTAACAAAATTCAGATAGATTAAATAGTCTTGTTCCCATGTGATTTTATTACTAAGTGCAATCTGTGAGGCAAACATGAACAATCTATTTAGCTAAACATTATATCTCCGAAGGAACACTCTCTATTTAATATTCTGTGTTCACATGAGAATTTTTGAAATATACATCAGACTTTTAAATGCCAAATCATATAACTCCATGTCTATGTAAATACTATACCACACTATCATATGAATTTTAATGATTATATTGCAGCATATTTCTCTTTTATTTTTAAAATTATGATAAATTAAGTCTTCTTGAATAGTCTTTGTCAATTTCTATGGCACTTTTACATCACTACTCTTTATTGAAGGAGAAGGGGGAAAAGAAGCACTGCAATGAGATATAAAATTTAGCTAATTTTGAACAATTAATTTTAAAACTGGACTTCATGTTCTAAATATCCCTCTAGAAAACTGCAATACTAAATTTCATTCCGGTGACAATAGAATCTGTCAGAAAAACTTGATTTTATATCCTCTACTACATTAAGCACTGTGATGTTAAAACAAGACATTAATAGCAAACCATTATGTTTCTTGAGATTTTCACATGACTTCTTTCCTGAAAAAAAGTGAAGCTATAACTGATGTCTGCTTAGGTATTAGTTGATGCAATGGATATTATTACTGTTTGTGGTTTGTATAGCCTCACAACTCCTGAATTCTGTTTTTGTCCATAAAGGAAGCACAATCAGGCTCTGAAACCTTAAGCAGTATGTAATAAATCATACATTTCCTGCTCTGGACTGAAATAAGAGAAATATGTAGGCAAAAAGGTTGAACAGTTAGTCTACTTATATCTTCAGTACAGAAGAACAAATCAGTGTAGTATTTGTTTAGGGTAGTCTTGTTATTTTTCAAAACTGTGGCATAGAGTTCTAAGTACAAATCAGATAGACTGACAAGTCAGGCACACAAGGAGCAGATTTTATACAGTAATAGTTTTGGTTTCTCTCATGTTTCAAACCACCAGAAAACACTAAGCAAATAGTAAACTTCTAAGTGTGACACTGAGGATGTTATGATTTAAGAAAATATGAAATCAAAAGGTCTAAAAATATGCTATCTTCAATGTTAAAAAGAGAAGACTGAATAAAGTTTCTTCATAAACAGAGCCATGGGCTCTGTAAGGAAAAGGGAGGCAGATTTTTTTTCCATTGAAAGAGGGGGCAAAAAAGAAGCATTGATTAGAAAGGACTCAAATGTTATAGATTATATGCAGTTGAAAATTTTTACTTCATAGCTAACCACAACAAGAAAAGTAAATGTAATATGCTGTAGAGTAGCAAGCAAATTACATTTATTTTTTCCATATGATCTGTACAATTGGGTTTTTTATTTCTTTATCTGGTATTGTGATTAATAAATTGACAATGTTTTTTATTTAAGTTAAAACAGTGGGAAACAGAAAACTAAGTAATTTGACTGTGTTTAATGCATGTGTATGGCATTAGATAAATATAATTGGATTTGCTTTCCAGTGGTGTCCAGGCTATTTTTTCAATGTGCTTGTTCCTAACACTGCATTTATTTATATACAATTTATTCAACTCATTATCAGTCAATTTTTTTGCATGAAAAATTGAAGTGAAGTGATTATAGGGAGGATTTATGTGGCTGTTATTCTGTGTGGAGTAGTTGATTTGACTACATCAAATGAATGATGAACATTCATAGCTCTCTTTCCTTCTTGTATATTTTTAATTCAAATTTAATGCAATGCTTTATAATTTTAAAGCTTTAGATTATTTTTCCCTTTTATATATATATATTTTTTTTTTTTAGGGACAGTGAAAAAAATAATTTTGAGGATAAACTCTTAATAAAACTTTCGTTCCTCTTTGGCCATTCAGTGTAATCCTGGTAATTTTATGAAAATTGATAACAGAGATTTGCTTGGGATATATTTAAATACAACTATATTTGCATTCACAAAATCACTCTCTACCAGTTCTGCACCAAAGTGGCCCTTGTCTTGCTTTAGAAGAAGCAGGGTTTCTTCCAATCTAATGAGTGTATTAGAGTCCATTCATGCTGGGACTTAATTGGTTCCAGTGGGGAGCCACTCCACAGGACTGCACCTAGTGCTTGCAGTTCTTTGCACCTTCTCTTTTCTCTGACCAGTTAAGAAAGAGTGGACCGACTTATCTATGTCCAAAAATAAAATTAGTAAGAGTCTTCTGATTAGTATGAAACTGAGGAGTCGGATTTTTTGTAAATAGTATAACAATCAGAAGAAAGTGATTGCTTTAATTTCCTGTCTCTGTTTCCTTTGTTTGATCAACATAATAGAGAGAAGTTTCTTTCCTTAGATAATTTTCAGGGATCTGATGGCTGCCCTCCACACTATGTGATCCTGACACGAAAAAAGCCCCTAAACATTCAAAACCATGTAAAATCAAAATGTAGGTAGGGTGCAATGCCTGGCAGTGAAATGACAATAAAAACTGTTATTCCAGTAATTTGTGACCAAGAGGAAGAGGAAAATTGATTTTTTTTTTTTTTTTTTTAATTCAGAGATAATTGGGAAGGTTTGCAGTGTTCTGAAACAAAAGCCAAAAAGGCAGAGGTCAACAATTAAATAATTGGATGAAGTGGATAATTATAAATTAAGGTAGAGTGTTAAAACCTGGTACTTTTTGCTCATTACTGAATCATGGAGAAATTATTTAGCTTAGTAAAGGAATTTTATAGGAGTGCTCTAAGGGCTGAACAACAAAGAAAATTCAGATCTCTTTCTACTACTGATTGTATCTTAAAATTTGCACATACAGGCATCTTTTACTATCTCTTAACTGGGGTTAACAGAGATAACAGAGATATCATTCAGTAAACACTTTAGAAATCTGCACTACTTCCTGTGGTTTTGTCATAAATATAATAAAGTATTCAAGGTCCTGATATTATTCAATGCTTTAGCAATATACTGATGAGATACATATATACAATATACATAATATACTGGTGAGACATTGAATAGTTATAACATGAAAATCTTAATATTTTTCATGGAAAATGAGGGATTTTTTTTAATGTATCTTCTTTCTGGCAGGATGTGTGTGAAAGATTGTGAGGTAAATTATCATCTTAAAAAAGAGGAGCAGTTAGGGGCAATTTCAGGTTTTACCACAGTATATTTGGAGTGCAATCAGTTTTTTATATTTTTATATCTATTAAAGGCTTCTGGAAAACAAACAAACAAACAAAAAATAAACCACCAAAAAACTCTCTTAACATTTTATCTAACCCAGAGTTAAATAATCTAATGAAAATGGAACTGAAATAAAAGCTGTGGGGTTGGTGTGAGGGGAGGCAGATGTTCTGTTGGTGAGCTGTCAGTTGTGTTGTGCACTGGGGTGTCTGGGCTCTGCATGTGCATCCCCTCCTGTCCCTTCCTGCCAGCATGCAGTACCACTGCCCCACAATGAGCTGAGCCTAGGGGCTGGGCAGTCCTGTGCTGGCAATTGGCTGGACCAGCTGTGACAAGGAGAAGTGGCCAGGGCAGGAGCAGAGTTACATGACCAGGACAAGGCATAGTCCCAAGGCTGGCCATCGGAAGATCAAGGCTGCTTGTCCTAGCTTGTATTTGGCCATGTGCCTACTTCTTGTGGTTCTTTCTCAAATGGCTCTTCTTTCTGACTTGACATACACACAGCAGCACCAGCTGCTGGCCTTAAGCCTGGGCAGCTGAACTAGAGCTGGGTATGAAACTGTGGTTTGCACTCTGGCCCCTGATGACTAGTACAGAAAATGTGACATTCCAACTCAAATTGTTCTTTACTTAGTGTCTGCTTCCTTTTCATAGCCTAGAAAGGAATATGCACCTGAAATAGTCCTCATGAGGACAGTGACATAAATTTGGTAACCAAAGGCAGTGGGAACAGTTGCCTGCCAAGTTAGAAAATCTCAGTGGTTTGAAAAGACTGATATCTATAGAGGCCAGTAACCAGAAGCACTGTGATCATGGTGTGTGCAAAAAAGTTCATGTGGCAACTGATACGAATTGGGTGCTCAGGGTGCATTGAGCTGTTGCTTAACACTCCAGTGTTCTGAATACAAGGTGCTTGCCTGGTAAGTATTTCTATTTTCTTATTCTAGTTTGCACAGATTGGGCAGCTAGGCAACTAGGTTGTAAGCCACTGAAAGCTGGCTTCTCTATCATCCAAAACTTAAGCTATTAATACATTTTAATAAACAAAGGCATCGGCATTCATTTGTTACATAATTATTTCATAAATTAGTACCCTGTACCCTTGCTATATCTCTCATTTTTCATGTTAATTAGACCATATGTGCAGCTCTTCCCTTCATTTGAGTCTGGGGTCTCTTTTGAGTGGGCAGTCAATGATGGTGCTCAGAATGTCCCACCTCTGAATTACTTTTCACCCAGTTACTGCTCAGTTCTGATGAGTTCACAACTGATGACTATTTTCCAGACTGCCCAATAATGTTGGCACTGTCTTCCCTTTTCTTTAAAACAAAAGTCTAGCCAAGCATAAAATGATCACAGTGCAATTGCTTAATTATAACTGTCTGGCTATAATTAACCACTAAGAAAAATTGCAAAGTTTGATTCAAAGCCTGAGGAGTTAAAATCTTGAGGGGATTGATATCAACAGGACTTCTAGAATCAATGCAGTGGTGCTTGTGAAACATCACAGGACTGGTTTCCTTTCACTGACTGCTGTGACAACCTCCTGGTATCAAATACCTCAATGAAGAATGAAACTGTGTGGCTTTTCAGTGAGGTGGCTGATGAGATCATAACTGAAGTATGGAGTCAGCTTTGGTATGCCCCATGCAAAGCAAATGTTGATTACAAGGAAAAAATCAAAGCTGAGGAGGAAACTGGAGTGCTGGACATAAGATGAGAATTTGAGGAAACTGGGTTTACCTAGTCTGGAGAAGAGATGGTAAGGCTGAGAGGAGATCTAATTACACTCTTCCACTGCCTAAAAGGACTTTTTAAAGATGATGGAGATGATGGAGTCAGCCTATTTTTAAAGTTCAGTGAAAGGGCAGGGAGCAAAGAATTCTGATTAATTACATATGTAGCAAGTGTTATAGGGGCATAAGCTACGTAATTAGACATGAAAATCAAGTTTTTTGTAGAAGTGGAGTAACTAGAAATTAGGGTCTCTGTGGATAGCCAGTGCACCTCAATCAGTAAACTCCTGGATGGTCTCACTATTAATCTATGTAGATGGGATAAAGAAATGGATATGAGAGAAAGTGCTCACTTGAAATTGGATGAGTGACTGAAGTCCAAGTCATCTTCACAATGAAGTATTTAACTGACATATAGGAAGGAGCTTTAGAAATTGCCCCAAACAGCCCCCACTGTGTATAGTCCAATTTGTATGTGTCAGTGTATTGGTTGACTTCCTATGGGGGAAATCTGGTCCTTCCCTCCACAGACTCCCTTAGGTGGGTGCTGTTTCAGAAACGTTCCTGTTTAGATAGTGGTAGGCAGCAGAAATTTTTCCTGCACAGATGGTCAGGCAGAACAGTCTTTAATAAGTAAATAACATATTTAAGAAACAAGTAGGGACTAATTGTGTATGGGCCGGAGTCGTGGGCAGAACAGTGGGACCAATGGATTATTAGAATTGAGCACAAAAGAGTCTTGTTTGAGCCAGGTGAAGATGTAGCTTTGTAACAGGGACTCCCATTGCCATTTGATGAGTAACTGAACATCCTGTTCAGAAAATCTGACTTCACATGCAAATCCCTTATGGCAATATTCTATCCCCTTTTTTCCCCAACTATTAACAAGCAATCTGCCCACACCATCTATACAGCATTAAAATAAAAGGTTTCACCAAAAGGTGTTTGAACACTGGCACAGATGTCCAGAGAGGCTGCAATATCTTTATCTTTGGAGATATTCAAAGTCCAAGCAGGCATGGCTTTAAGTAATGTTCTTTGACTTTGAAGTTCATTCTGCTTAGAACAGGGCATCGTTGATAATCAAAAATCCTTTCCAATTTTCCTTTTTCTGTTTACTGCTTTAAAACCCTAAAATCCTTTAAATTTTTCTTTGTGGAAAGCAATATTTTTCTTTCATACCTGTTTTTTTTCCTAATTTAAGAAAAAAACCTGCAAACTCTGAGATGTGCCTCAAGGAATAATAGGAAATCATTATGATAGTGACAATAGTACAAGTTGCATGGTAAGTTTCTCATTGTAGGGTTTTTTTTTTTTTTTTTGTATACTTAAAAATTGTTTTCCAGAATAACAACACTCAATGGTTTGATTTTAATGGTTCTGAGAAAAAAGAAACACATTGTGACCTTCTGCCAGAAGACTTATGACTCATTTCTAGATGAAATGTTGAACTAGAGGAACGAGAACAAATGTTGCTTATTGTTTCCTAAACTTTTGTCTTTCATTTTCAGCTACAATCAATACATGCTGGTGCTCGTATTCTGTAAAATATCATAGCCTGTGCTAGACAAAATTTGTAAAATTTAATGCTGGTCAATTTTTCTATTTGCTTTTGTGGTCAAGAAAATAAGGAATTGGAAAAGGGGAAAAAAAAAAGAAAAATATTTCCATCCAATATGAATGTTTTCAACATGAATAACCTTTTTATTTTTTTTATTTTTTTTATTGCACAGAAGATATGTGAATGCTGAGCAAAGAGAATCATGTCTGAGTTTTATGAGCCATGTTGAGATTCAGAATATGTTAAAAGAGATTTGGCACTGCTGGATTGGATTTAACACTATGATGAGCACATCTCAAAGTTCAGGTAAGGCAAACCTAAGAATGTAGATTATCCCTTGAAAACAGGGAAATTGTTTTTGTTTGCTAAAAGAACCAATCTCAGGGTAAACATTTCCAGTATTTGTGACATATGAATTCATAGGATGCATAGAATGGAATAAGAGAAATTCCACATGACACCAGGTGATGAACTTAGAGAAAGCAATTTGCAATTAGACAAGAAGGGTACTAGATATGGTTAACTGGGCTTCATTCCTGAAGGAAGAAGGAGGTAAAGAGAGTAACAGGTAATATTAAGATCATAGATGAAGGAAAAATTAGCTTAAAGATGTATCAGTTTTGCAAATCTATATTCAAGGAATAAAAATTGTAGACTGAATGTCACAGGAAGTGACTAAGTCAAATTACTGAGAATAAGCACTAAAGAAGAGTTAACTGAGAAAAGCGAATCAGGAAATTGAAACATAAGACAAATTGAAACAAATAAGGCTTAGAAAATATAGCAATGGACAATGCTAGAACACTGAGGGTCTGTCTTAATTCTTGCTATTTGGAATCCATGAGATCCCATCTGAAATACTACATCTACTTTTGAATCCCTCAATATTATAAATAAATTGATAAGTTAGTACAGCAGAGGATACTGGCCAGGGACAGTAGCCTTTGCCCTGTGGAAAGAAACTGAGGAACTGGGGCTTGTTAGCCTGGAGGAGACATCATCTCAGGAGTGCTTATCTAGAATGCCTCAGCACCTATGTGAGGGTTATCAAGAGGCTGAAACTGTGCAAGGTGGGAAGATAAGAGACAGTGAGTGTAGAGTGAAATCAGACTGGCTTTTAAGAAACACTTCTTCACTGTGAGAACAGGCAGGCAGCAGAGCAGGCTGCCCAGAAAGGCTGTGCATTCCCTGTTTTAGGATGTTCTCAATACCTGGCTGGACAGAGCCCTCAGTAACCTAGCCTGACTGCACAGATGACCCTGCTTTGTGTAACAGGATGAACTAAACAATTCTTGAGGTCTGCCTTTTGATTCCATCTCTGGGCATGTGTTTGGACTTTTGTAATGAAAGGACACACTGCTGAATCATGTTTAGCTTTTCCAGCATGTATTTCAAGTCCTTTTTTTTTTTTTTGGTACTCTTTTTTTTCAGTTACTCTTGAAATAAGTGAGGGCAGGAAAAAAGTGTAGACACAGAACCTAAATTTTTATAAAAGATGTAGCTTAAGTAAGAAAGATAATAATAAAATATATGCATTAATAATTAAAATAAACATATGAGTCAGCATATAATTATATGGATTTGTATTTATAAAAGATTTATAACAGTAAAAATCTGTAAAAGTATAAATGAAATAAATTGTATGAAGTGTTCTGTATTTTTGAGATAAATACTTTTACTGTAGAATACTTTCCATATTACCATTTTTCCAACTAAAAAAATCTATTCACAGAAATTTAAAATTCCATCAAGAAGATTAAATGATAGCTTTTTGACTGCTATTCCTGAAGAGCTATGTCCATTTTGCTTTCTACAGCAGAAAGTGACATTTAAAGATCCTTTCCATCAAATAAATGTCAGAGAAAAAGATGCTCCCCTAAAAGTTTTCTGAATTTTTTCAAATTTTTGTCCAAGTTTAGGATAAATATTTTTCAAAAATACTCTGGTTTGTTGTTGTTTTGTTTCATTTTGTATGATGAGAAAAAATTTATTTTTCTAGTCATTTCATGTGTCATATAAACTTGCAATCTGTCACTGCTCTATTGAGCTGGACACTAAAAATCTTGCAGTTGTCTCCTAACTACAAAATATTTTAAATGCATTTGTGGTCAATATATCTCTTCTATTCTCAGTCTTCTGTGAAATCAACAGTGAACCTCTCCTGCAGAATGCAGTTTTTAATGGCAGCAATAAATGCTTCAAGCATGTTCTTCCTGCTTTCCATTTCTAGGATTACATCATGCAGGATGAATTCCTAAACGGTTAGAAAAAGATATGTCTAGTGCTCAGAAACGCTTAATAAGTTGAAGAAAATGCAATGTGAAAGATATAAAGCTTCAGCAAAATTTTTAAAATTGAAGCTCTTGCTGCCATTTTTTATTATTACCTATGGCTCCTTCCTGAAATAAATTTGAGGTCAAATTTTCAGAAATATACTGTAATATAAAATAAATATCAGTCAAATAACCCACATAAACCAAGATCCAAGTATGAGCATCTAGACCTGTAATAAAAGTGCCTTCATGGAGTTTCCATAAATGATTTCACTGAAGACTGAGGGAAAGGAGCTGCTGAATGGTTTTATAGATAGCTAGATTTTCTTTTTTAATGCAACATAAATTTTATTTTACATGTCACTTCTCTCCAACTTTTATTGTTTTAATACCAGAAAGGGTGAGATTACCAGCGGGATTTGTATGCTCAATGCTCATTAATTTTAATAGGAACTGGTCATCAAAATCCCTTATGCAACCCTGAAAACCTCAGCCAACATTTCCTGCTGTATTTGAGAGCAAACTGCAAAATCAACAAACCACAGAAAAGCTCTCCCAGTTGAGCTGAGCATGTTTGCTGAATTCCCACAGCACTGAATACAGAACAACGAGAAGTCTGAATCCCTTTTCAGGGCCCTGAGTCATGAAGAATGCAAACAGAAGTGCTCTGTAACAAACTGAGATAACACAAAATATGATCAAAGCTAGATCATCTTCCCCACTGCTCTTCAAGCATCTTATTTTTGACAAATTCAGAATGCTTGAGAGTAAATGATGAAACTCTTTGAGCTATAAAGTAAAGAATTATTACCCAACTTTACTAAATCATCCTGAATTTCAATTTACCTCAGTGAGATCACAGATTTAGCAGTCAAGATTTTAGTGGAAACTATAATGAAACCTCATTAAAATCTATGATCTTTTGGTAACCATTAAAATTAATAAAAAGCTTTCCATAATTCCAGGGTATGCTAGATCAGGTCACTGGTTTTAGATTTATTTTTTACTAGACACACCAACTACATTAATAAAGTATTTGCTCTCTGTATCTTTAACAATTATATGTCTATAACACTATGAAGTCAAACTTTTCATTAATGTATTATATCCCCTAATCTCTAGTTACCAGAACTCAAAGTTCCTGAGACAAAATTAATGAGAATGAAATACACGTGGTTTTTAGTCAATGAAAATTATGAGTAATTGTTCTAGAGCTGAGATTAATTTATTTTGTTTAACATCAATAATTTTCTCAAATGTCCACACGTACTTTTCATGTTATTGGATTATTATTTCATTACAGCTCTTTTTCAAAGTAAGAAAGTGTTTTCCCAAGACATTAGCAAGTGTTTTGAGAGTCAAAGGTACTATAGATATAATGGAAATTTTAATTATTATAATAGTGTTCATTGTCCATCTCCTTCAATAATTCAGTAAGAATGTATGAAAAAGCTCTGTGTTCTTATTCAGTGGAAATGGAAATTTCAAAGAGTAAATTTTTTCTGGCTTTAGAAGGTGAATTATTAATAAATAAAGTTCTTGTATTATAGGGTACACTTTTTTTTTGTACAAACCACTCCTAAATAGTTTTAACAACATCACATATCAAATTGAATTAAAAGAAATCCAGTACTAAATATATTAGCATTTTTAGTCAATGTGATCAAGTAAGTAAATATTTAAGCTATATTGTGCTGGAGAAGTTAGTTTTTCCCATTAACAAAGAAAAAAAAAAGTTTTTTAGAAGTATTTTTATAGTTTGCCATGGAATACAGAACTAAAAGTATTATCAAGGACATAAATCCTTAATACAAACATCGTACATATGTCTTTCCAGACATTTTAAAATTAGAATGTAGTCTTTGATATCCTGATGCCAGTCTTCATCTAGCTAATAATACATTAATTTTCTTTTATTTTGGTAACGGGTGAGAAGAGAGAGAGAGGAACTGTAGCTTTGCTGTGCAAGTGAAATGCAAAGGAAGCCCACTTTCCTGTTGAACAATGTTTTCAAAAAACTGTTTTCAATTTGTGAAGTAATATCATATGATAATATATTCAGTTTTCCTTTTTTAGTTAAGCATCTTCATTCTACAATTGTCTTCAAATATGCTTGGGATTTTTACTGGCTGTATCCAAAATCTGCTCTTCTTGAAGAAAATTTGGAAGACCAGAGTCAATTTTGTGCTACTAATAGTTGTTGCCTACACTGGCAAAAAAACCTAATAAAACCATTATACCTCTACTTGATATTACCAACTATAAAATCTTTTTTCTACTTTCATCTGCTATTTTTTGTCAGTTAAACTAAAACAATAAAATTGCATCAGAAGAATCTTAAATGCAACATTTGAAGGACTACCAAATAAAAGTGAGGCGAAACACAGAAGTAAGGGACACACACCCAGAAAAAGAGGAGACGGGATCTATCCAAATTCTGGATTTCAATGCATAATTAGAAAATGTTTTCGACCCTGTGGCTCTTCCTTAATTAAGTCTTCCACTAAAGAAAAGAAAAGACTTTTGCAGTCCTAAATAAACAAGTGCTTGTCTAAGGAAGTTAAACTGGTATTCAGATATGTAACTCTTGGAGTTATAACAGCTGTAGAGGATTATTCCACCGGAGTGGAGATTATGGTTCAGAGCCATGCCAACATGAATTGGAGACAAGCCTACGCTTTCCACCAGGTGTTCCAGAGCTCAATGAGAAATGAGAAAACACTGAAGCTTTTCCGAGGTCTATGTCTGTTTACCCTCTACTGGAACACTCTAGACTTCTCCATGAGCTGTGATAGTTTTCTGAGGAATGCGGTCTTGTTTTATGAACTTCTTAATTGATACTATCCTAGGTGTGCCATCTTTCCCTCCACTTAAATCACTAAAGGCTTTCCTTGATACTGCATCCCCATTGTTGAGGTTGCATAATTAAATCTTATTTAGGAAAATCTTAGGTTTAGGGGGTTAAATAGCTTCTCAACTTCAATATATTTTCTTAGGTTTATTTATTTATTTATTTATTTATTTATTTATTTAATTCGTTATCTCAGTATAGAAATAACAAGTTTTTATGATAGGGAAGTATGGGAGATGGTCCAGATTGCCAGTTTTGCATATTTGCAGACTCTTATGCCTCACCAGCAGATGTGTGTGAAGCTTCTAGTCCCCCAAATTGTTCACCCCAATTGAAATTGTTGTGAAGAAGCATTACACTTTGATTTATAAACACAATAATAGTCCACTTTGAGATAAGAGAAACAAATTAAGCAAAGTAGAAAGAGATTGGGGGTTAGTTGCTTGTCTTTTCTGACAAAAGATCAGAGCTGTGAAAATGCAGTGAATCTGACAATGCACAGTATTATTTTTGTTGACAATATGCAGAATGTTTTCAGACTGAAAATGAATATATTTAAAATATCTTGGAGACAGGAGTTAGAGATTGATGCTGCTCATGTCCATTGCTCCTGATGAGGAAGACTTGAACTATTGCTGTCTTTTTCTGAGCTGAAGCAGATTTTGTGCTTGAGTTCTATCTTTACAAAATTGCAACAACAGAGAATAGTATAGGTAGAAGAGATACCTACTGCCTATCTGCCCATTTTATGGCTATTTAACGAAAAAGAAGCTTTTTCTTCCCTACTGCCCAAACATGTCCAAAGAACGTGTTCAAAACAAAAAGATATGGAACTTGTTGAAGTAATTTGGATTAAATACTGAGTTTCTGACCCAGAATATAGTAAATCCAATTATGAAGGATTATTTGTAAACATTTTGAAAATTTTCAACTCCAGGATGGAGTGGAACTTTACTGATTCAAATGTTTCTGAAGATTGTGGTTCTTCAGGTAAGTGTAGGTCCCTGTTTGTATGATGCAATGATTGTTAATCTTAAAATTTTTTTCCTGCATCATTGAGTTGCTCCCGTTATTGAATTTTGGTAAAAAACTAAATTAAGGAAATAGTAGTTTTTTAAGACTGTGTAAAATAGAAAGTCTTGTAGAAGCAACACCTGGTTGGTGTTTGTCAGATGTTTGGATTAGTGAGCTCTGAATAGGAAGTTCTGCCATGCTATTTCCCTCATGCAAAAAGCTTCCCGCATGCACACATGTTTTGCTGACACTTACAAAAGAAAACCACAAAACTAATCACTGAAAAATGTAAGCGGAATCCAGTTCCTGTTTGTTTATGCATGCTATTAACTGAACCTCCTTATTAGGAATATTACTGTACTGCATGCAACACAAAGTATTTTTAAAAAGGAATAGCCTTATCAATACTTTGAACGTATTTCATGGGAGACATCTTCTGGTTCTACACATACACTATTTTTTAAATTGTATAATAAAGAGACTTGTTTAAATTTTGTTCAGATACGCTGCTGGCTTTTCTAAAATTTGATTGCTTCATTGAGATCGACATTTCAATTTGTGACATCAATAACCAATTCAGAAATTTGTGTCTTTGTTGCTAATGTAAAACCATGTCCTGGTTTTACTGATTATGAGTGCATCTGGATCCCACTGGACTTCATAAAAAGCTGCAGAGGATGAGTATTTATGAAAAAAGAAAGATTTGGTTGAAAGAACTCAAGATTTTGTAGTTGTGTATGAAAATGTTAGAATAAATTACTATTTGTTAATGTCAATAAAATTTTATAAATAAAGCAAGCATTATTTATTATCTATTTCAAAGTACCTTTATCACCTTCTTATTGTTTTATGCTTTGTTATTTAGAGATTAAGTGGCACTCACTTATTTAAGGGAAAATTTCTTACTAGATAATGTTTTTGCACTTCCCACAGGACTTTTATGCAGACTATAGCACCTATTTGTCCCTCACAGTACTCCCACAGTAAAATTTCTATTTTTTTTTTTTTTTTTCTCTTGCAAAGAATTAATTTTTTCTCTGAATGCATCACACGGGTAAAAGATGCATGTTAGTGTGTATTTCCTTTGCTCTTTGGAAGGAGTGTCAAAATTGTGTTTAATGTAGTGAAAGCAGGAAATACAAAAAAAGAAAACAACCAAGTCCTTTCATATTTTTCAGGTCTCAGGTCAGATACAAATAATCTTAAAATTTTGGGAAGATTCACTGCGCTTTGAATGAGGTCCTGAGTCTTGAGTAAGTGGCAGCCTGACATACAGCTGTACAACCAAATGGGTGTGTGGATTTCACCAGTGGTAGAAAAGCAAAAGTTAATGAGGAGGAACCTGTCATGAAACAAGAGCTACCCTGGGTGACAGCAGCAGCAGAAGAGTTGACACAGGGCCATAGCACAGTCAGGGGTTCCTGATTTCCATCATGCTGAAGCTAGGCAGAAAATGTAAGCAGCTGGAATTTTATGTGCTGTATTTCTTTCAGAGACTTAACCGGTCATTAGGGGATAATAGAACCTTTAAAAGACCTGACCAGTAGGAGAGAGAAGAGGCTTGGTTGTTGAAATTTGTGTAATTACTCACTCCTGTTGTGTTCCTTGAAGAAAGCAGTGACAGGAGTTTTGATGTAGCTGACCTGTCCTTGGAGGATGGTTTGTGTTCCACAGGGAAGCATACAAAGATTTATCTTGGAAGTTGTGAAAGTGAATACATAAGGATTAAAATAAATCTCTACAGTATATCAAAAATTGAGTAGTTCATACATTTACTTTTCACAGCTTACTACTGTTCTGAAACCTTTTGGTACATTTTGCCATAATGTTTATTTTTTATTGATATGTGCAGCAAAGTAGAAGTGTAAAATTAAAGAAAGAACATTAGAAATTGTTTCTTTGGAATCATCTACCTGCAGTTTTCTCGTAGTTTAAGGGGATATTTCAGTTCAAGCAGTGAAGACTGGTTCAATTATTGCACTCAGGAGCCATTTCAAATCGGTATTAGTAAGAACTACTAAGAAAAAATCAGCTCCTTAGTTTTCTTCTCTATTGCCATGGAGGAATTAATGTTATAATTTTCTATCCATACTATTTTATACAGATGTCATTTTACATTGTTTTCTGATTTAATTCTCTGTCTTATAGCTTGATGAGAGTTTTGCTTAAAAAGGTCTTCAGCACATTCTTCTCTTCCATTAGATTGCAGCCATCAGGGCATGCATTTTTCTTAGGTTGTGGTTGACTTTTGTGCATCACCTGCTCTTTCTCACACAAATCACTTGTCCTAAGTATAGATTCCACAGATATATATATATAGCCATCAGTGGTACTGATCATATGCAGGACATGCCTTTATTTTACCTGAATTAGCTCTAATGTGGCTGCATCACCTTGGGTGATGATCTATCAAGAAGATGTAGTCCAGCAGCCTTTTGCCTGTTAACATAAGTATTTCATGGAGCTGGTCAGCAACTGTGCAGTTTGGGTTCTCCTTTAAAACCTAGGGTAAGTCTTCAGGAGTTCATCTGAGAACATGTAAATGAAATGCTAAAAAAACAGTGAGACCAGGATGAAAAAGGCAATAAAAATTACTAACACCTCATCTTTGTCTTTTTGTTTTGTGATTTATATAAGGAGAATGATCATGGCATTTGAAAATCAAAGATTAAATGGAATGGTGTGTTACAGACCACACTTTCAAAAGAATTATCACACTAAATTACAATTTTAATGAATTTCCATACAACAAAATGTAATATAAGAGAAATTTTCATTAGTCCAAATTTTGCTCCAGGTGACTAGTAATGGAAAAAACAAAACAAAACAAAACAAAACAAAACAAAACAAAACAAAAACAAAACAAAAGCAAAAAAAAAAAAAAAAAAAAAAAAAAAAAAAAAAAAAAACCAAAAACTATTTAAACCCCTTTCTTTTTCTTTAAGGTAAAAATTACAAAACATTAGAAAAATTAAAATGTTGATATATGGGCTCTTTTAAATTTCTCATTGTAATATAATACTTCATTTTTTAATATGTATAACCAGATTTTCTTCTGGAAGTTCATCTCAAATTTTGTTTTTTCTCTTCTCTGTCTCTTCTTCCCATCTTTTTTCACTCCAGATAAAAGAGAAATCTGAAAACTTTTGAATGTACTAGAGAAGACTGGTAGGCTGATTGTGACAAGAAAACAAAACAAGTACAAAACTTTCTCCGAAATTTATTCATTAAGTGAGATCTGCATATTTAAGCATCTGTCCTCAAAAAAATTTGGATTTTGGCTTTACAGAATTTTCAGTATATTGGTTAGGCACTCAAACATTATAGACAATGTAAATGAACTCATTTACAAGCAAGCTGTAGAGAAATTCAATATTTTTATTCCATGTCTAAAATGTCAATTCTAGTTGTGCAGCTCATGGATGACTGTCAGAAAGTAAATTCTAGGCCTATCTGATATTGGTGGGAGCTTTGCCATTGACTGCAACACAACCACAATATTGCTCACAGCTGTTGCTATAGTGATTGGAACTTATTTTTGTCTGACATTGTCAGAGAGTCCTTGGAAGTCTTGTTCCAGTTGATTTCCTGTACACAATTTGTGATGTTGCTGTAGTAATTAATAATGACAATATTGCCAATCAACTGTACCTATGGTGGAAGTTCTCGTGGCTCTCTTGTGTGTTGTGTGACTTAAATCCATTACAAACACAGTGAATTACCTTGAAAGTGACAATCAGCACTAAGAAAATAGCCTTAGTCTTTTCAGAATATCAGATCTACAAAGGTTTCCCTATCAGAATATTTGTAAGGCTAGTTCTACATAAGTACTAATTACAAAATATTTTGGAAGATTTTTTTCCTACCTTTAAAAAGGGAGTATTTGAAACAGAAAGAATCACTATTATAAGACCTGGATCACTTAAGAACTTGAGAAAATAATGAAACAAAGTAGAATGTTCTGCCCAAAACAGCTCATGTTGCCTATACACTAAGATACCTAGTTCATTCATTCTACAGATGAAAATAATTTCTAATCAATGAATTTAAAAAGGGCATCAGAATATTGTAGGAGATGAAATTCCAATGATATTGGCATTTTCAGACTATGTTCTGGTTTACGTGTAGCGTGTGAGATATACTGGATCTGGGACCTGGGAAGACCTGTGCAGATTTCCAACAGCACATCCTCTAAGAATGTAGTGAACACAGAATGAAACTTTGACATTTTATTTGAAAATACCATATTGCACTGTGACCAGATTGTATTATGGAACCTGTATAGAGGGACAGTGTTAAGGAAAACTTTTGTGCTTTTAATCAAATATTTACTCTGTTAGAAGCATTGACCAATAACCAGCTTTCATGTCTTACTGTTGCATTTTTTCATACTATTAATTTTCATTGGGACGAGTGTCAGAGCTGCTCCATATGTATGTAACTATGTTGCCCTCTTGTGACCAGCTCTCTAAAATGAGACGTCATGGACCACTCCGAGAACAGAATTTGATTTAAATCAATATTAAAATTTATTATCAATAGATTTGTATGTTTTGTGTGTTTCTTTTAAGCCAAACAGAGCAAAAATTTTGTTTTCTAAACATAGTATTAAATATTTCCCACATGTATGCTGATTCTATTACTTTTTGATCCTTGTGTCATTTTTGTGTTTTTCTCTTGACATGCCACTGTTCTTAGGTGCCAAACTAGTATAAAAGCAATATTCACAACCATGTAGGAGCATTTTTTTATGTTGACTATGATATCAGGAGATAAATATTCGATTATTAATTATATATGCATATAATCCATCAAGCATCAAGTCATTCTTGTTTTGGTTCTCTATCTCCTATAATTAAGATCCTGGTTGTTGCAGTAAGCAAAATCACAGTGAATCTGTCATTTATTTTGGATATAAATCTGATTAGACTGTCTTTGGGGCTTTGTCATTTGTTTTCGTTTGGTTGGGCTTTACTTTTCTTGTGTGCCAGTCTTTTTTCAAATTGATTCCATTTCTTTTGATGCATGTATTGCTCCCTGGGGTTAGTCAATAACTCCTAAAAATGTCACTTAAAAAGGAATTTTAAAATTAAAGCTTTGCTGCCCAGTATAAATGGCAGACTAGTTATGATTGGTGGAACAGATTAAAAAGTGAGAAATAAAATAATTAATTTAAAAACCAGGAATAGTGCACAGTTGATAATAAACATCCTCTGAGATTACTTATCACTTTAGAAATCCCAGTAGGTTTTGTGTTTTAAGCAGAAGTCATAAACAGTGTCTGTAATCTTCTCATTTTATGTAGTATTTTCCAATGTTTCAAATATAAATAGGTCTCATTTTGTTGTTTTGCTGATATTTATTATTGATTCAAAATTTATTTGAGATGATTGACTCTTGTCTGTGTGGTATGATGTAGAGTGGTCCGAACATATTTGCTTTCAAATATTTCAACCGTACCTAATGAGACCAGTAAAAAGATATTGAATCTAAGAGAGCTGACATGGGAAGAGCAGAGAGTGGATGTACAAGTGCATGCACACCAATCTATATTAGTCTTTTGATGGTATTCATTTCTCAAAGAACCACTGGAAAATACTGGATATTGGATGTATTTTTATTTTATAGACAAATATTTAGGGGATGAAGCCCTTGCCCAGAAGGCTGAAACATTCTAGCAAGCTACTCTTTTCCTTAAATAAAGAAGACTCTAAGGGAAATCTGAGCAAATTAAGACCTGAGAGTTAATTTACCTAAAACATGGATTAGTTCCCATTAGATTAGAATTGGTGAAGCCACCTCAGGTTACATTTTAATTAGAATTTTTTGTTGCAGCATTTCTGCAGAGGATGCTTGATTAAACAACCTACTTTAGCAAATATAAAATTCTTCTTTATCATACTTTGGATTCATTCCTTAAATCACAAAGATATACATAGGCTAGGGACCTTGTGAATCACCCTCTTGTTAGTTGAAGAAAAGATTATAATAAGCATTTTTTCTCCTATATAAATCTAGATACAGTAATTTCTGAAGAAAAAAAAAAAAAAAAAAAAAAAAAAAACACAAACAAACAAAAAACATAGTTTAGAAGGTGACACTCCAAGTAGCAGAAGTTGTTTAATGCTGCTTTTCCAATCCAGGGTGAAGGTATTATTCAATAACAGCAGGGACTCTGGTGAAGTGTGGGTATGTTATAATTTTATGTGCAGTTGTTCCCAGCAGCACCAGGTTTTTGTTTATTCTGTGAGTTTTGCTGTTTATTGGCACATATGCAGGAAGCCAAAAGGAATTTTGCAAAACCAAAGCCCTTGGCCTACCTTTATTATAAATTACCATTACACCTATGGAAATGGTGGCTTTTGAAAACAGCTCTGTATTCATTTAAATACCCAGTTAGAGTGTTCCAAATAACCAGAATATCGGGAAGTGGCAATTCAAGTGGAGGTTCCTAGCTCATTTCTCTTCTACTCTGTCTAATGTGGAATTCTGCACAGCCAGGTTATTTGAGAAGAAATATAGAAATCTGGTAATGCTAAGACAGTCATGTTTGAGATGTAGGGCACAAATTAAATGGCAGAAAGAATCCTCTGCAACAGTATACCCATAGATTCAGTTGCACAACAAAATTCTCTGAATTTACAGAGTAATAGACAAGACATTATTTTAAATCTTTCCACAGAAAGTGTTGGATAGAAGTGTACATCAGCATCTTTTGCTGACATTATGCTAACAAAGATGCATATTTCCTTGAAATTCTCAAACTGATGGAAAGAGTGACATAATTTTTATGGTTAATTTCAATAATTATTTGTTGCAAATACTTTGGTACTTTTTTTTTGTTTGTTTGTTTGTGTTTTTTGTTTTGTTTTGTTTTGTTTTGTTTTGCTTTTTTGTTTTGTTTATTATCCAGCAAAGCACATTAATCTCACACAATGGTTAATGAAATAATACTATATTCATGTGTTTCAGATTCTCCCAGGGTTTGACAGGGATCTTTAATTGTTCATGATACCTGTGGTTTAGAACAACGTAGTCTAGATATTAATGCAAATTTTTATAGCTTAAAGAAGTGCTCCTATAAACAACTTGATTTTATCTCAGGAGTGCTACAAAAAAGATTCCATAGTTATTCATAGTTTAAGTGTTTAAACCGAATCATGCTGAGAGAATACAAGCCATTGATATTATTTATATTTAATATGGCTATTCATGCTGCCTCTTAATTGGCTTTTATGTGGGTTAGAGATAGTTTACAATAATTAAGCTTTAAGTAGGAGTTCACATAGGACTTCATCATCTCTAAACAGCTCTTTTGACTCTCACATATAGAAATGACTGGGATCTTGAAAAATAAATCATTATTAAAAATACATAAGGAATGATCAGATTAGAAAAATGTATCCATTAGAAAATGAGAGGTTGCTTTATATCCTTTAGCATACCATACTATTCTTCTAGAACTTTTTGTTAATGAAAGTCTCTTTAGCAACAATGATAAATAAAACTTGCACATGGACAATGCAGCCTGATTTCAAAATATGCTCTTCTTATAAGAAGAAGAAAACATAAGAAAGGTCATTTTTCATTTCCAATTTTTTTAATGTTTTGTTTGAATTCTTGCCACTATAATGCAGATTATAGTGTCACAAATTGATTAATATTTTCAGGGGTATAGCACATCCAGAAATTGCAGATTGAAAAGAGTATACTAATCCTCATCTAAGTAAGTCCATTTGGATCAAATTTCTTTTTTTTTTGGTCAAAGCTTTTTGTTCACTTTTATAGAGAGAAATTTGTGCTGAGATTTAGGGAAATGAAATATTTTAGAAACATCATAATTATGTTCCTTAAAAAGTGGTAAGCCAGGACACAGTTATTTTTTTAAGATGTGGCTATAGTTAGCTACATTATAAAGATTTTATTCAGTTTTAACTTGCTAGCTTAACTTCATAGAAGTGAAGGGCTTCAAGCAGGAGAATAAGATATAACAATGAAAAGGATCATATAACAGAGAAATTAAAGCAAATTGAATATTTTGGAGGATGACAAAAAGAAGGTGTTAAAAAAACCTGGTTGCATATGAAGCAAAATGTTTAGGAAAAACACATTAGGAAAATAGAATATGCGATATAATTGAGTATGAGGGATTTTTTTTTAACTTATGTTTTTCTGGGTCATAGAGGAAAGAGACAAACTGTGTAAAAGGAGATGTGGGGACAAAAAGGCACTCTCATGATGGGTTTTAGTCATTGATGACCCAGATTTCAGACTATGGTATACAAAATCTAAAGCTCAGGCCTGACTTTGCTATGTTCCTCTCCACAAATGTGCATTAGATTTACATACAAGGAACATTTTCCTCTGGGCATTGCTACTTTTTGCTAAAGATGCGTATTACAGACCTGAGCACAGTGTAATGTGAATGAGTTCGCATTCTTCAACCCTTTAGAAAACCTTCTGTGCTATTTCAGTTAATCTGTAATGTGCTCTGTAGCAGTCTAAAAGTGCATTTGAGCTGTTTATATGTAATTCCAGCCACTGTATGTGGTAATCTAAATTAACTTCTGTTTTAGTCCTTCAAATTCTATTTAGAAATTTATAACTGTAAAAGGCTGCTAATTTAAAGGACATTTTCTCTGAGAGTTCAAAGTACAAAGCAAAATTCTGTTGGAATAGAATAATTGCACATATTCTTACAGATGGTTAATTTGCTTCATAGTTTAGTATTTGGAACAGGACAATGTGAGTTCTGCTATATCTTATTTGACTTGGAGAAGTTGAGCTATGACACTTTTCTGATAGAGAAGACAGATGTTAAACTTGCATAAAACATGCCAGGCAGTAGAGCTTGAAATATGTGCAAGACCTTGGAAAATAAACTAATAATATTTCCTCGTATCTAGAGTGCAATTCTTGTATGCCTGCTATAGCTGGAGAGAGAGAAGTCAAGACAGTTGCATGCACCTTTCCATACTGCAAAAGTCCTGATGTTCCTGGGAACTAATACTTCAACTGCAATGTAACATAAGTCTTTTAAACACTTTGTGACTGACTCCAGATTGCCGAAGGAATTTTGCTCTGGAATCCCTTCCTAGTCACATAAAAAGGAAAATGTTAAGTGGGTGATCCGAGCTTTATACTGTATGAGAGATTTCTCTTACAGCATCTGACCTACAGTAGATACTCAGAGCCTTTCATCAAATTATCTGTCAGAGGAGCTTATTGTTCATTATTATACTTATGTTATTGGTGGCAATGTTAATGGAAAAAGGAAGCCAAGGCAACTTATCTGACAAAATTCAGAAGCAGAAAAGTGAAGTAGAATTTAAGTCACTTCTGTTCCATATTAAATTCTACACTCTGCTAAAATATAATGCATTTAGGCTTTGAGAATACTGTTATAACTACACACTAGAGACTAAATTCTTTTGTCCTTGTTCAAGCAAATCCTGCCCCCAGACTGAACTGGGAATTTAGATTGAGTGAAGACTGCAGAATTGAGCCCTAAAGGAATATGGCTTACTGCAATAAAAGACACAAGAGAGTTGGAGTAAAAATACTGCTAGCAACATGTAGCAATGGAACAACATTACTTAGGGAAACATTCAAATAGGATGAATTAATTAGAAACAAGACTTTGATCTAATGCTTATGACAGTGTTTATGTTCAATGTAACCTATTATTTGTATTACCTCCACTCTGTCATATATTTTTTCTATTTGCTAAGTAGTTTGCTTATCTCTTACTGCTCATGAAAGAAAATGTTTTGCACTGTCAACATATTTGTTTGTTGTTAATAAAAGATTATAACTAAAAATATAATGATGTGTCAAACAGAAATAACCCTCCAGAGAAGCTAAGCAGATGGAAATGGTGCTGTGAAAACGAATACATTGTAATTCAAATAATTTGCTTTTCACAGCAAATAATCTGTAAGTCCCACCAACAGCACAGTAATGATGAAGCAGAATTAGAGCAAGTTTATGGATTGATTCTTCTATCCTTTACATTAGTATGAAACCTATATAATGTCATATGACATCAAGAGAATTACATTAGGTTTATAATAACATAAATTAGAGTTCAACAAGCAGAAATTTAGTAAAGCTAAGTGTTTTAAATACATTTTAAGCCCAGTGAAATATTTATTATCTCACTGATGAATTCTATCTAGGTTCAGTTTAAAATCTTCTGTGTCCCAGAGAAAGATATGGATTATAACTGCTTAGAAAACAAATACATATTCATTGATGAGGTATTTTTGATTCATTTGCTTTATTAATATATTTTCATATTCACCTCTTTTTATAGTTTATTCTAAGGCAAATATTCAAATAAGGAAATATTTGTTCTCTGTGGCTTTTTTTTTCCTTTCATATAACTGTTTAATTTGATTTTACAAGAATGCACAATCTTTATTATTAATGTAAAACGATTTTTATATGAAAACTAAGTATATTCCCATTATTGTATTTATTCAGAAAATTAAGAAATAAATCATGCTAAGTATAATGCTGGAATTAATATAGAAAAGCTACCTGCAAATTCACTTATACTTTTCCTAAACTAAGAAACCTTCATAAATTAAGAGTATTTGCTTTGTGTTGTTACTTTTGGTTTGTTTTTTTTCTGCCCTGGAAACCTAATTCCACCTTTCTTTCCAAAGTCATTTCTGTGTAATGGTTTATATACATAAACATTTATAAACTGGTGCTCAGAATTCTAGTGCATAAGGCTCAGGGAATTATACTGATGGCATTTTTTTTTTTTCCTAAGAGCTAGTTTGTTTCAGTCATATTGCTTGATATGTCCCTATTTCTGCTGAAATTTTGCAGTCTTGCAAACCTAAATATAAATTGTTTCCAAAACTACTTTTGTTTCTTTTTCTTCAGAAATATTTAGCTCTTTCTTCCCATTTCCTGCTCTTCTCCTCTTTCTTTTAGTGAAATCCCCTCCCAGGGCAGTGAGGTTGGGACCAGATGATCATGGAGAACCCTTCCAACTCAAACCATACTATGATTCTGATTCTGTGAAATTCTTAAAAAGGATTCTGATACTTTCCTTATTAATTTCAGGCAGATGTAGCGACAAGATTCATTAGAGGAACCTTCAATGCTTATGACACTTGGTTTTTGAAGGTTTTTTTGTTGGTTTTTTTTTTTTTCTTTTTTTCCTAGGTTTTGTTCTTAAAAATGTATAATCCTGCAGGATAAAAATCTTTAAATTAATATTGCTATTTATTTTTAAATATACTCTGCCTAATAAATGAAATTTATTAAGAGTGGGGTGGTTTTGCCCATAGAGTGGGGTGGTTCTGCTCTTGTACCTGCTCCATACAAATTTCCCAGCGTGTGACATTCTAGAGAATTTTAATTAATATGGCTTTTCTGATTGGGAATGGATCTAATCCCTGGTGAGAGAATCAGGCTCATGCCTGAGAAAGGATCTTTATCGACTGCCAGTCTACAGGAAGACTTTTGGAAGCCTTTTCTCTAGAGATCTACTAGGATGAAAAGCAAAATCTACAAATAAGAACTAAAAAATTAGATGACCTCCCTCTTGTTAATATATGCCATCAGCATAGAAGCAAAATAAGATTAAATCTTTGTTTACTGGTAAGTAAAATTAGACATGGATAAGAGTTTTTTCTGACAGACTAGAGATAATTTTTCTTTCTTCATGAACATGATAAAGAGAACTAATTTTTTTTTTTAAAGATCCTGAGTAGAGAGTTGTAGCTGCTGATTTATTGTTTTGGGCTAATTAGTTGGTAGGTACATGTTTTATTAGCAAAACTAAGTAACTTTGAGTATTTCCTCTGCTTTGCAACTATTGACATGCGAACATAAATATTCTTATTTAGTTGTTCAATTAAAAAAAAAAAAGAAAAAAAGAAAAAAAGAAAAATTACATACAATTTTTTAAAGGCTTGAGTCACTTACACCAAGCAAGAAACTACTGCTCTTTAAGGCAGTTTCCAGGCATTTGCAATTCCTCCTCTTTCAGATGTTACTGCTCTAGTAGTAGAGTCAGCAGAATGGAGTGTGTGTGTATTTCAGCTCTCCAAGTTTAGTTCAGCAAATTAACTTTCTTTTTTTGACAAGGGGACTCGGGCCAAGAGTCTAAGCTAAGAATGGGAGTTGCTTCAGGGTTAGCATATGTTGCGTTTTTCCATAAAATTATAGTTTGTTACAAAGATTCAGCAATATCTTAAACTGCTGCAAAAAACCACCAATCTCTTCTGTCAAAGATCTTACATATCAGTGTTTCTATCAAAATTATCTCTATCAGTTTAAGGTTGTTTACTTTATTGGGTAGAGCTGAAATAATGTGATTCAAGGATGTTCTTCCTCTTTTCTCAGGTTAGCACAGCTCTTTTGTGTGTGGGTGTGGTCTGCTGAAAAGAAATCTACAATTTTGTAAAAGAGCCACCTAAAAGAGCTCTTGCTTTCCTCTGCTGATGCTGCTGCCCAAGTTTCCTTTACCCATATGTCCTACCTCCTGGAAGTATGGTTATCCTACCATGCTTCAGATAGCAAATTAGCAGAAGGAGTGTGAAAAAATAATTTTGTGGAGCACTAGAAAATTTTTGTAGCATTGTTAACAATGTCTCATCACTAATTTGCATTTCAGTATCATAAGAAAATAATTTACAATTTATTTTAGAAGTATGCAAACAGTATTTTGCATTTATGTGTATGCCTTCTTTGAGATTTTGGGTCCATATTAATGCAGTGGCCATTTAATTCAAACATTTACAGTAGTTTAGCATTGCAATAAAATGGAGGAAATTAGAGCAACCCCAACATGATCTATTCAGGACTTAAAAGTGTCTGGCAGTAATTTTGATCCAGTATATCAGAGAGACTGAACCAGACATAAATGCATAGTACATAAAGCTCATAGTGTGATCCATGTGGTGGGATTACGGTGGGTGTGGAAATTCTGCTTAATTGTTTGTGTAGGCAGCTAGAGCTAAAAGGAAAGCTTGCTGGTAGTAGTGACATAGGTCACTCTTGGAAGTTTATTAGAATTTTTCCTGCCCAGAATGTTCAGGTTTAATCATGACTTGAAAACAGATGCTCATTACAGCACAGAAGTGTATTTACTTATTTTTATTCTTAAGTAATTTCATTAACATATTATTTTAATTTATATATGTTTTTAAATAAATGATTTGGTAATAAAGTTGAAATTCCATACTTGAAGTTTCTTAGGTGTACTTTCAAGAACAAAAGAAGTTAAAAGGAATAAAAGGAAGTTAAAACTCTTCTTCCTATACTGAACTAAATTAATTCAGATATTATTTATGGGCATTTCTTACTACAATAGATGCTCATTTCATGAGTGGTTAGTGAAGGTATTTTTCTGTAAGAGAATAATTACACTGAATAATTTTATATATGCTCAAAATATTTTAATATATTTATTTTGATGAAAATTTTAACATAACTTCATAATTTTTCTTTATATGTGTACCTACCTCAGGCTATCAAATGCAAGTCATAGGCTCATCTTCACAAATTTAAAAGACTATTTGGTAATCACTGGGTTTCCAGTTGTAACAAGTGGGAAAAAATGGATCAAGAGATAGTCGACAAACTTTCTCAATATCTAACTGTACATGACCCTTAAGGAAAACTGAAAATGTAATTCATTCATTCATTGCAGAATCCTAAGTTACCAGCAGTTCTGGGTCACTTTTACCTTTAAATCTGACCATGCCATCCATAACTAAACTTTACATATGTAACAGAACTCCTAATCTGGTTTGTGGTGTTTGGGAGGCTATATCTACAGCCACCACTTTCTCCTGGCTTATCTTTAAGCCAAGGATTTAGCAATAATTTGCCATTAAGTCTGTGAAGCCTTGAAAAGCTTCCTTTGTTTCTTGTTTATGTGTTCTAAAGGCAATATTATTTTGGTATTGCAAGCACAGGGTGCTTGTATTAGGGCCATTAACTTGCTATTTGTGTAGCAACAAGTATTGGGAATGCACTTTAATATCTTGGTTTGTGACTTGCAGCCAAATAGCAGGTAAATTTAGTCATCTCAGGCTCTTGCCTCTTTACACTGAAATAAGCTGCTTCTTGAATTCACTGCAATTTCCTTCTCAGCTTGGTGTTTTAGTATCCATTTGCAGAGTGCCAGTTCTGTGGCTGTGCTGCAAGTTCCTAAATGTGTTTTACCAGATTAAGAAATTTGTCCTGCTTGACTCTCAACACAGTTTTTTCATAATGTGAATTTTAAGCTTTGGTACCATTCCAAAGGGCAAAATCTCTTTTATCCAAAGTTAAACTGATATTTCCATGATGATAAAATTTGATGATACTTTCTGCTTTATAATGTCACTGATCTTTAATTAAATTTCCCAGCGTATAGTTTAACATGAACACATTTTCTTTGTTCTATTTTTCAAACCCTTTCCTGAAAAAGATCTTGTCTCTGAATTCTCTACTCCCCTGCACTTGGTATTTGAAGGGATAGAGAGAGGGTGTAGCCTTCTATCTTGACCTCAAAAAGCAAGAGAGAACAATAAATGGCTTAACAAAGTAGCTGTTTAAACACGGTAGGATAAAAGGAGGAAGACACACAGCAGTAAATTCTTACACCAGTTCGGATGCTGGGCACTCTGCATGTATGCATCATCTGACAGATCATTGATGCCCATCCCAAGGTTGTGCTGCACAGATACTGTCTGTGGTGAATTGTCTTCCTTTTTGGCCATTTGAGTTGTTATATACAGTTTTCGTAAAGAAAAGGGTTTGTCCTGTGGCCAAGAATTTCTGCAGCACCACACAGCCTGAAGCCACACAGGACAAGTGGGCCACCAGCACCATTCTGCTTGTGCTCATGTCAGCTTCAGGGTGGATCACCAGGTCCTCGAGACACAACAGCCTGTGGTCAGAGCCTCCTTGTTGCACTCTGGGATCCAACTTTGCTGTTCCCAAACCTGTTCCAGGTGTCCATTAGGAAGCTGTTCAGCTAATAGAGGGTTTTCTGACAGTCTGGGATGTTACCTCTTTTGTACCACCCACCAGAAGCTGGCACAGGGTGCACCAGCAGTTCCCCTCCAGCTGCCTGTTCAGGTTTCTGAAGCCTGGAGTACGAGCCCCAGGACAGGAGACATGGGCTGTTCAAGATCATCAGCTCCTCAGCACAGTGTCTTCTGCAAGGCTCCCAATGCAGCTACTGAGAAGGAATCTCCTCTGTAGCATTTCCTCCCATACTGTACTCTCCAGTAACTAGATTTGTACTCCAAATATGAGGACTGAAGTAATCCAGTAAGGAAAATATGTCTTTATTAGGGAAAAATTATTAAAATGTCCCCAAGCACATAAAGAAAGAAACAGCAGGATTATCTGACAAAACAGAACTCAGTAGAGCCAGTAAAATATTGCTGTGAAATGTTTTTCTGTTGGAAAATCTTACTTCAATGAAATAAATACAGGAACATTTGCTGGAATGTGGGAATGTGTCAACTGCAGTGACATTATTCCTATGGCATGGAAAAAAAGCGAAATTTGAAGCAGTCTGTTTCTACTTGCTTTGCTTGAAGTATATAGATTTCTCAGGGTTGAGAACACTTTCAAAATATTCCTTTGAAAATCTAAAGATGAATCTGTAGTATTGTCAAAATTGAAGGATAACTGTATATAAATTTGCTCTTAAATTGCCATTTTAAAGTGATTTCAAATTTTTTCTGTTGTTCTTTAGGACAGTTGAGCAGGCAGAGAGGTTGACTAGACATGTGTTAAGTGATGAACACCCTCAGAAGTCAGTGCTTTTGGTTAAGTTCATATGCCTTAGCCAAGACTCACCATACTTCCTCCTAGACAAGTAAATTAGGTCAAAAGTCTTAAAAGAACAGGCTCAGAAATTCAAAATATGATATTAAAAAACAAAATAACATGGAAAGTGAAGGAGAGGAAAATAGTCTTGATGCACCAACCGAAAATCAGTAGGGATCTGCTGACATATACCAAATTAAGTAAGAATCTCAAGAAGCTGGGAAATTATTAACATTAATAAGCAGGACTAATATTAGTGGATTGTTTGCTTCATAGGATAAGTGTATGGATGTTTTAGTCATGTGATTTACATGCAGAGAACCTGTACAATCTAAATTGCAGAGATGAAAGTTCTGTAAAATTCTTCATACTCTTAAAGAGAAAATACAAGGAAATACCTGTAAAAGATATGACTTCTTATTATCTTCTAAAATAAAGACCTTAAATTAGGCAGAGGACTGCTTGAGACGAAAGTTGCATTGAAGGAATGTGACAAAGCTGTTAAGATGTATCAAATTTCACAGATGTGGGATACTGATGGAAACTCAAACCTATACTTCAGCTTCCTGTATGCCAAGGAAGGCACTCAGCAGCTGTCACAGAAAGTCAGGAGTGTGGGTATTTTCAGCAGGATGATAGAGCTGACGCACCAGCACAATGCCAAAAAGAATGCAGTCCCTAGCCACAATCTATAGAGATTTTTAACACCAAGTCTTAGAACTGTTGGAGTAGTTTTGACATCTACAAATTACAGATTTGAATCACACATTTGAAGATTTCTGCAAAAGAAGGCTATTATTTTTTCCATTAGTCAACAAGAAAACCGTAGTGGATTATTAAAATATGAAAATGACATTTTGAAGGGAGTTCAGAGAAAAGTGTCAATGAGCAGGCCAGACAAAATAGTAAAAAAGATTAAAAAGGGAAACTGCAAACCTGATCAGACATCCCTGAAAGACACTTTGCACTTGCATCCTCATAAAACAATTTTATCTAAAAGCTGCTGTTACAATCATATGTAAAGGAAAGGATTAGAGTACACCTGATCAATGACCCTTTCAAGTACTTATTTGCATATCTTGATTTTTTTTTAACCATTTTCATTTCCCAATGGATTTGTGAAACCCAAAAAGAGCCTTTTGTATGCTTTTTATTTTCTTTATATCTTTCAATAGGGCCTTAAATAGAAATCATTCTGAAGACCAATCTGAGAGGTATGTTCAGCAAATAATGGTAATGTTGAAGAGCTGACCTTTCTTCACTCGGTCAGCTAAAATCTTTACACTAATGTTCAGTATTAATTTAAAGACTGGAGTAATACATAGGTGTAAAAAGCTTCTAATAAATATTTCTAGATCAAATATTGATGCTGCATATGTAAGTACAAAAAATAGAGAGGCAAAATGAAGCTTTAAAACTCCGTCTGCACTTCTGCAGTACAAGCAACATGGGAAAAAAAAAAAAAATTACTTATCAGCTTTCTAACATCCCACTAAGTAGCCCCAACATGAGGTATCAAGGGCTTTGGAAGGAATGTACAGTCATAAAGAATTCTCAATGGAGAGTCCAAGCAATGTTCCACACCACTTAGAGCCTTGAAAGTGGATGAGTTTTCCGGACTGCTGAATGCACATTGTCAAGTGAGAAGCCCACTAAAGGTAAAAATGTGTCTTCAAATTTTGCTAGCTCTTATTTCCTTATGCATCTTCAGCTTCAATCTAGCTAGTACAGAACCTTCCTCACATGTATTTGGATTTAACATGCATCCAGTATTACATTTGAGGTAACTAATCACAGAATATCTCTGTGGCCTTGCATTGTAAGGCTCAATGTCAGACATTGCCTTTCCTATAAATGCATTATTAGAAAGGGTCATAAATGTTTAGTTACAGATTCCATTAATAATTTTATGCATATAACATAAATTTTATACAAAGTTTTATTTGTAATTGCATAGTTCTTTCTTTTTCTTAAAACAAATGAAAAATAGTAACATCTTTCTTCTTCATTTCATACTCACTTTTCCTTCTTCACTCCAGATCAGGACTGATTTCTTTACCAAACTGAAGACAAAATATCTAGAAAGAGGAAAAACATTCAGAGCTTTTTTTTTTTCTTTTTTTTTTTTATTTTTTTAATTTTTTAATTTTTTTTTTATTTTTATTTAAATGAAACATAAAAATTCATAAGCCATTTAAAAGTAAAATGATTTTTTTTAAGAATCCACTTTTCAGAATACCACTTCTCCACAGTAGACTTTTTAACTCTAATTGTTTGAAACAAAATGATTTTTACTGAGCTCCACCATGTTTTTATTTTATTTTATTTTATTTTATTTTATTTTATTTTATTTTATTTTATTTTATTTTATTTTATTTTATTTAAGACCTGCTCAGTTCCTAAGTTATATATGCTTCTTACCTCTGAAAAATCGATGTAAACACATCTGCTCTGGCAGGTTGTTATCAATGTTTCAGAGAACATAAAATGAACCTTAAAGATAACCTTCCAAAACTCAGAGGAAAAGACATACTTTCAAATTTACCTGTCAGTCTATCTCAAAGGAGACAAAGCCAGGAAAAATGTCTTAAATGTGATGGTCTCCTATGATCTGTTTCTAAAATTGTGTTTCCCATTGGATAGATCTTTTATCAGAACAAGAGAAAGCTTTATGCTGTCTTGCCTGACAGTGAAGCACATACTTTATACAACTTGCTGCAAGGGTTATCTCATTTAAGCTACTCTGTGATCAGCAACCTGTTTCTCCCATGGGGCTCTTCAAATGTGGCTAGTACCCAAACATAAGAGGGAAAAATAAAGCATTTGAAGCCACTTATTTTGAACTTTCCTGCATTGCTTCCATCTCTCTTATATATCTTGTATGTGAGGATCATGATTTCAAAATCACACAGACTCTGAAGAGGCCAGTCTGTGGTTCAGCACATTCATGTCAGTAGTGCATTTTGTACATATCTTTGCTGTGCATCCAAGGTGAAGAAAATAAAATATGTTTTGATATTATATTATTAGTAATATTGGATACCAAAAGAAGTAAAGCTGTCAAGAATCTTTCAAAATATGTAGGAAACAGTTCACTGTTCTGTCTCCTAGGAAGTTTCCTTAGTATAATATTTAATAATGAGAAAGTTGTTTGTAATTTTAACCCATCAGAAAACAGTTGGAAATTAATTGAAAAAAAATCTCATAAAACCCAGAAAAACAAAATCAAGATTTTCCTTTTTTCTCAGGCTACTTTTGGAGGAATAAATCTAGCTTATTTAATCTGGAGATGGAGATACAAGAAAAGGGGTAGAAGGGTTTGTTGTATCTCTTGGTGGGAGTAATAGAGACGGGGTCATGCCACAATTATCTCTGTAATATTAGTGACATAAAAAGTACAGCCCTCTTATCCTTCTGAAGACTCTGATCTAGAGGTGCTACAGAGTAACTTCAAAAAGCTATTGTTATTTTTATTAGCAATCATAAGTTTTCTTGGCTGCACTGAAAAAATTCATACATCAGAAAAATGCAACAGAATTCAGAGAATTTCATTTGAAAGGGATGATACTTTATTGATTTCATCTTCTTTTCAGTCACAGTATTAGTTACAGATATTTTAGATTCTGTATGTCTGACTTCAAGGCACCTAGTCATCTGTGCATAGCATCAGGAAAATTTGGAGTATTTACAAGCACTGTTTTGCATTCAAAGAGAATCTCTTCCAAGACTTTGGAGGAGGAGCTGATGCAGAGATTATTCTGAGTAGGAATATATATAGTGAGGAATGATGTGGGAAATCAATGCTTAAGAGCCATGCCAAGTTGAATGTTTAAGTAATGTGCCCTCATGGAACTGAATCAGAAACTAATGTTGACAGAAATAACATGCTTTAACCAATAATGATCATTCCTGAATAATGTTTGCATAATGAGAAGAAGTCTATGGAGTCCCAAATAATATGAGATAATTTACAGTGTTCTGGAAGCATGAGAGAATCTGAAAAGAGTGAGAAATACCCATGTGTTAACATTAGCTTGAGGCTTTCATTCCAATCAACATGTCTTTAGTGTTTTAAAACTACCTGTGTTATACATTACAGGGATGTATTGTAAGATCTTTTGTAGATGCCTGCCATTCACTGCACTTTTCAGAGGCTAGAGAGAGTGTATGGGAAGCTTTGTACTGCACCAGTTGATGCACTGGATAAATATCTCCACAGTTCTTGTTACTGTAAGCATGAAACTTTACCATTAAAAAAGGACAAAAATTAGCCTTACTCAAGAGAATTTGAGAGTTTTGCCAAAATATAGCTATATCATTGGCATAATTTTTTACAGGACACAATATGAATTATAATGAACATGAATCGCCTCTCCTCTCCTCTCCTCTCCTCTCCTCTCCTCTCCTCTCCTCCTCCTCTCCTCTCCCTCTCCTCTCCCTCTCCTCTCCTCCTCCTCCCTCTCCTCTCCTCTCCTCTCCTCTCCTCTCCTCTCCTCTCCTCTCCTCTCCTCTCCTCTCCTCTCCTCTCCTCTCCTCTCCTCTCCTCTCCTCTCCTCTCCTCTCCTTTATTGATTTAGCCCAAAGTTATCAGATTTAACTGCTAGAATTTGAAACCAGCTATGGCACAAAGTAGAACAAAGTATCAGAGTCCCAATTTTCTTCTCAGTGCTAGTGCTTCTGGCCTTCCCATGTGAGCTGTTACTATGATGAATAAACACGAGCTGAATTGGTTCATTAGGGTGAAACTATAGATCTCTTCTGATGTTTCCTTTATTCTTTGCAAAAAAGGCTTCATTGTTTCTGTATATTTGGTTGTTACAGCTGTGATGCTGCCAAGCAAAACAAAGTGCCATACAATAAAATGCTTCTGCATATATTAAATGCAAAAATAGGAAGCAGAAAAGATAAACGTGATGCAAATTGAATGGTTTATCTTGCTGATTGCATTAATGTGAAGGGAAATTCTTTCATAAATTGTGGAGTTACAATGACTTGTTGGAAATATGTTCTCATAAAAACCACAACTTAATATTTAATATTAAATAGAGATATAGTTTAATAATTGTTCAATCCTGGAATCAGATCTGGAGTATTGATACTCTGTTATATCTATCACTCCCCATATGATGCTGTCTAAAACGTTTTTGTCACTTAAGAAATGAACTTTAACAACAAATACCAAAAAGAGTCCTGATGTTTGGTCTAGTGCCTTATACTGGTCGATCCATTTCATCACTACTTTTATAACTTCTACAAACTTTTCTATGAATTGACATTATGTGTCTATGATTTTGGCTCATTAGTGATTGTTGTTGAGTGTTGGAATCAAGAACAATGTAGAATCTAGTATTTCTGGGTATGTTAGTATCTATAGTTTCAGTTCTTAACAAATGCCACATTCAATCTTTAATGCTATTCATCTAGGGTCAAATGACACAGCTTGATGATAGTGTTTCAACAGGAAGTTTACGCAGATGTACTTGGACATTGTAAAAAAAAAAGCATTTTAAAAATATAGATTACAGTTCACTAAACAGCATGCAAAAATGGGCATCATTAATAGTAACATTGAGGATAAAGATTTCCAAAAAGTTGTTAAGTACAATCATACAAAGTAAACTTAGTTTACAGCTAACAAAGTCATTTGCTATTACCTACAAGTTAAAAAACCTGACAATCTGGCTTTAAAAGTTAAAATATTACCGCTATGACTACTTAATCAGTGCACAGCTTGTGTTCCAATTAAGTGTGACATTACTGTGCAAAACTTTAAGATCATAAATAATAGTATCTCTAGAGTATATAATAAGCACTAAAATAACAACTGAAATAATGTCTTAACTTCTGCACATTCTTGATAAAATTCTTTCATTCCATGCCTTAGACTTATTTCTGTTTTCCTGACTTTTTAATTTTATTTTGAACACAAGGTAATTCTTGAAACACAAGTAAGGCAATACACTAGGGAAGAGAGGATAATCTAATACTTATTTTTAACTTGCTTTACAAAGTTGCAGTTGGAATGGAATTTATCCCAGTACCAGAAAATCAAACATTGCCTGTGTGCCACTTAAGTCTCAGTTATCCTGACAAGAGTTGCATGGTACGTAAGTATTACTCAGGGCTCATTTTCATTTTTAGTCTACAGCCTGGGAAAAATTGTTTTCACTTTGCAGATTCCATGTCATCTCATTATCTTCAGGCTAAACAGCTAGCAGCAAGCAAAAGTCTCTATCTCTGTGTAAATGGGATAAAATGCACTGTGAAGAGAGATGTTGGCTGCAATTTTATTACATAATATAGAAACACTGTCCCTGGACAGAGTGACATTTTCCCTGTGAGTAGCCAGAGACAGCACGGTCCTGCATTGGGACCCACAACATTGGGGAGCCTCTGGTTTAAGTGGCAGCTAGGAAGAAACCTTACACTTTGTTTCATATACCCTGTGGCAGCTTCCTGCTCTTGTTGTGGGATTGAGGCAAAGGGAGAAGAGGGGTGGCAGGCACTGGAAGCTTAGTTTTAGGACAGACCAATAGAAACATGAAGCTGCTTTCCCACTAACCCCACCAATCCATAAAAATCAGAGTATAGCTTGGAACATAAATATATAAAAGAGGGCTTAGTTCTGCCTGCTTCTATTCTGTCCTGTCCTTGTCATATTTGTTTTAGGTTTAATATGGTGTTGTGTTTTAGGAATGGTATTCTCCAATTCATTAGTTCCACTAAAAATCCACATCTCCAAGCACTTCCTTTCCCCCCTCAGCTAGAAGCACAAAAGGAAAAGATCACACCTTGAGATTGGAAAAAAATTACCTGAAACAGCAATGAGATAAGACAATTAACAGTGACAGCAACAATTTTATTAAAATAGTGCACCAAAGAGAGAGTGCAGACGCTGACCTGACTGAAGCCACAGCACCCAATCCTCTCCCTCTGCTCAGGACCATTGATATCCCATCGCTCCATCCCCCACACTTTCTCCACTGGAAAGGAGCATCCTTCTCAGAAGAGAGACACAGTCCATTTCCCCCATGAGGCAATGAGGTCAGATGCTGCTCCATGGCACCAGTAAAATAATGCTCAGACAACTATGGGCTCCACCCCCTCAGAATGACAGAAAAAAAAAATAGCCCTGTTCTTTGCCAAAAACAGGATATATTTCATGAATATTCCTTAGGGTGCATAAAGGGTTGTTTGCTGTCTGCTCCTAATAGAATTTTGGCATTGGCCATAGACAGTTTCTTAAACAAATATCCTACACAAGCTGGGACATGTGGCAATCTCCTGATATTTTCACATACTTCCAACCAGAAACTCATATTGAAACACCTTTTACTCTTTATTAATGTTGTCAAGCTTTCAGAAAAATTGCAAGAGGTATCCTTTTAGGATTTCCTGTCCTATACTGTTATGTTGTTGTTTCTTTGATACAAATTAGTAGGAAGAAAAAACATAAGCAGAATTTTTAAAAATAGCTTATTTCTAAGCCCTTAGAATATGTTTGTAATTCAGAAAATGCTTCTTGATGTGTACTAAAACTACTATTGAATTGGAATTTTTTTCCAGGTATACAGAAATCATTCATGTCAACAGAAAGACCATGGCTATTTCAAGTTAGTTAATAAGAAAACAACAACAATAAAAATATTCCCTCTGCACTTTTCTGTCTGTAGCATTTTTGTAAACTACTGGTAACTACTATTTGCTTGCAAACATAGAATAGAAGTATTCATAAGGAAAAGAACCATTAAATAAGAGAAAAAATCACCACAAAAATATGTATTTAAAAGTCAGATAAAATAAATGTGAGCCTCACTGAGATCTAAACCATTAAGTACAAGTTGGCACAGATAAGACCCCTTCTTTCAAGGAAGGCGATTTTTTTTATTGTTCTCATGCTGCTTGTGCTGGAGGAGAAATAAGGACAGAGGACCTAAATAGTTTAATCTTAGCTGCTGCTGTCTAATTCTGGAGCATATATGATATCAAGACTGCCTGGTAGCTTAAGTGGCCATAACTGTGTCATATTTTTCCTTTTTTCTTGAAAACTGCCTGTCTGCTAAAATGCAGAAAAGGAAGTTCTTCTGCCTCAAATAATGTCTGCCTTGTACATAGTCAGAATAAAGGAAAAGAGTAAAGCTGTAACACTTCCTGCACTGCAGTGTCATCCTGTGTGTGAATGAAGAGATAAAGCACTAGGAAGGCTCTCTTGCCCAGCAGCATCCACAGTCATACATGCATCTTTTTGGGAAAAGACTTTCCAAAGTACAGGTGAACATTCAGATATGCTGCTGACCACACTATTCCTGATACAGGCCATGATGCCATTGGCCTTCTTGGCCACCTGGGCACATCTGGCTCATCCTCAGCCAGCTGCTGACCAGCACCCTCAGGTCTGTCTCTGCTGGGAGTTTTCCAGCCATTCTGCCCCCAGCCTCTGGTGCTGCCTGGGGTTGCTGTGACCCAAGTGTAGGACCCAGCAGTGGACTTATTGAACCTCCTACAACTGACCTTGGCCCATTATCCAGCCTGTCCAGATCCCCCTGCAGAGCTCTCCTGCCCTCCAGCAGACCAGCACTCACACACAACTTGGTGCAATCCATGAGGGTGGGCTGCAATACTGAGGGTGGACTCGATCCCCTCATCCAGATCATCAATATGAATATCAAATAAACTCAATGTTAATAGGGATATACATGCAACAGATGAGGTAATGTATCCCATTATTTTAATATTACTCAAATTATTATTTCTTGCTTTTCCGCAGGGTTTTTTTTTTATATTTTAATCTGATTTGAGAATTATATACTAATGACTCAAGTAGTCACTGATAATTTTATTTCCTTTTCATTGTAATATTTGTGCTATTTTAAATAAATTAAGTCATTTGGTAGTATAATATGTGAAACTATTATGTTCATACAACTGGACTGTCTCAATTATCTTTTTAAAAAGTAGAATACGGCTCTTGAAAAACACTTCAAATGTACAATTTGAACTGTACAATCTTGACATTTTGACAAGAAAGGTTAGATCAGATGATCTTTGAGTTCCCCTCACAAATTTTTATATAATTCTACCATGCCATCTATCACAGGAATACTGACCTGAATTGTTTATTTATAAACAATATTTAATTTTACTCATAAATGTTAATTGAGTAATTTGTTGGACTAAATATCTACCATTTATTTCAAACACAATGTATTTCACATTCTTTCCTCCATAAATCTATGATTTGGCTTACATTTCAAGGAAATATTTTATCAGACTATGGATTGTTTTCCCCTCAGGAAAAGAATTAGAATATACGTTCATTGGCAAATTACACACTGCCAACATAATTTTCTCTGGAATCTGTCCATTAGCTCAAAAGGAAGAATTAGCTTTGTCCTCTTACTTGGAAAAATAAATTAATTAGGATCAGAAACCGTGTTGTCTCAATTTTTACAGAGCTTCCACAATTATAGCATAAAAAAATCACACACACACACACACAAACATAAAAGCAGAATTCTTCCAGTTTTTTTGTCTCAAACCCATTGTTTTGCTCAGCCTACTCAGAAAACTACATTATGCATGCATTCCAGTGCTTTATTAGCTTGTGAACAATATCTGGATATTTTGATCAAAAAGGACAGCAAGCAGAGTGCTGATGATGTAGCTCCCTTCAGACCTTACAGGGTGAACATTCAATCTCAACACATGTAAGTGCCCAAATGAGCTGATTATGATGCCCACAGTTATCAGCCAAAGGTGAAGATCCTCTATTTCAGACAACAGAAATAATAGCAAACTGCTGCCCTCTTAAACAAAGAGGATGCAGGGAATAAGTCATAAGCCAGCTGAGCATCCTCTCTTGGTAACCTGAAACAAGTGCTGTCCTTTACTTCAGGCAGTGCATATCTCCAGCTCTGTGCATTCCCACAGTTCCCATAGTGATGAGCAGAAACTTAGCACCTCTGCTAAGAAGACACCTCTATTTCTGAGAGGTTCTGGTGCACATAGTTTAGCTACATTTAAATTACATAGGCAGTAAAATATTCATGGGCATTTCTCTCAAAAAATAAAGTTATGCATTTAGAAATAAATAGTTTACTGGAATGTCAGTTGAAAAGGAGGATGACGATTGCAAACATCACAGAAGGAACAAAAAATACAATTTATTGAAGAAATAAAACGCATTCTGACAGACAATTGAAATACAGTATCTGACAGAGGTTTAAGTATGGGGTTAAAGAGTACAGTAAAATGGGCTGCAGTGCCATCAACCTTGACCCAGTGAAAGCAATTAATGTGATACCAGTGTCAGCTGGGTTTATGACAGAATTTAACCTGTCTGACCCAGAGAGATGAAAATAATGACCAGAATTTCTGAGGTCACAGAATAAATCAAGTCCTTAGTACACTGTGAGGGACTGTGAAGGTTCAATTCATATCAAAGTCAGAGGAAACAGAGGTCATTTAGGGCCAGGCACCCAAAGTTATGGAAGGGCTTAACTTTCCTTCCCCTCCAGGCTCCAGTTATACTCACGCTTCTCTGTATCTGATCACTGAAATCATGTGACCATTAGTAAGATTTTATTAACAAGCAGTAAGCAACAGCTTGGCTACCATTGAATAGGTAATGAGAGAACTGTTCTTGACTGTTGTTTCATGCATTCATCAAAAAATGAAATTGAAAAATGACCTGCTGGCCAACACACCATTGAAATGTCTTATGTTTTTGACTAAGCAGATTTTGTTACAGATACAACCACAGTAATGATTAAACTAAATCAAATTCCTGTTCTGAAAATAATTTATTTTGGGTTTATAATCTGAAAATAACTAAATATGGGCATTTTTAAAATAATGCAGTCATATAGGGACAGTATTTTCTGTTCTACCATTGAAGTATAGTGTCTTTCCTTTTCTCTGTCCTTCAACAAAATCTGTCAAAGAGGAAAGTTGAAACTAAGGAAACCACTATGTGCTTGGCACCAAGTGCACAACTAGTGGCAATGTGGAAAATCTGTTTCTCTTATTTAAGGAACAATGCAATTAAGAAGCCCTTTAGCTGAACTTTGCTTTGACACCTTGCCTAAGTATCTCAAGCATTTATAAGAGCTTTCTGAATATATTATGCTTCCAGATTTTTCATTGAAAATTTTGAGTAATTTTGTTTGTTTTACTCTCTTTGAAAAGAGTAAAAATAGATTTCACAAGGAAGACTGTGGAGAGGATAACGTATTTGCAGTTTAAGACCTTTGGAAATAGAATTTGTTTTCACATTAATTCCTCTTCTTTCTATCTATGTACTTTCTACTTGAAAGGTTCACTCACTTCCATACCTTTCCTGGAAAAATCCCCATTTAGGTCAATGGAACAAGAGTACTTCAGGGACCAAAATTTAAGGATAATGCCTCAAATCCAGTGATTAGGTTTCTGGAGTATATTTAATAATCTGTAAAAAAAAAAAAATGTGTATGGACATCCTTAGCAAGAAAACCTGACAAAAGTCTAACATCCTCACACACACAAATAAGGTGAAAATAAAGTGAATGAGTAAGACTAGTCTAATTATTTTTCTTGTGAAATTAGATCCCTCCTGTACAACATCTGAGATTTCAAGTGTTAAAATAGATAGCACCTTCTGTTGAGGACAGTCAGATGTTACCAAATTAATTCAAGCACACAGTTTAGCTGGACTTACGTGTGAAATCAAACTGAATAAAAAATAATCTGAAATGTGTTTACACATGCACATGTGCAGCATCTTTGGGTGATGAAAGACAAATAAACATTTTTCCATTACTGTACTAATCTTTGAATCAAGCAGGGTAATCACAAGTCATGTTTTCTCTAGGCCTCCAAGTCAAAGTTTCTCCCAGTAATTAACTGAGTTTTGACACATAAATCTCTTCTTTGTGGATGTCTGAGAACGGACAGGCATGCCACAGTTATTTTGTTTTTAAAATTACCTTTTTAATTGTTACTTTTAGCACTAGAAGCATGTTTGCCAGTACTCATGGGTCCAAGTAAGAATTTCTCACAGCATCCAGAACCCCACCATAGAACATTTTATTTTATGCACTCTTTGCCTAGACAGCTAGCTCACTTTTTTTTCCGTAATTAACATTATGGTTTGAAAAAGTAAAGTCAGACATCAGACAGTCATATTTCTCAATATGTACTTTCTTTTCTGCTGAAAGATAGAAGAAACTATCTTCACAAAACAGCCAGTGACAGACCCTTCCATTGCATCTAATGTTTCTGGGAGGTGACATTTGAACACTCTCACCACTTCATTAAAATATTTTTCAAGAAATTCTTTGAAAGAAGTAGTTTGTTGTAGTAGTCATCTCTCAAATAAGTTCTGTTTCATATTCTTCAAAGGTGTCATTCTTAAAATAAGCACAGAAATTTCTCATGGTCCCCTTCTCTGTGTCTTATTCAGTATGGAGTCAAAAGTCAGGAAAGAGGGCAGATACTGTGATATCACTCATAAGAGTGTTAACACAGAACTTAGAGGTAAGGCAGTAAGAACTCTTAAGATTCTTTGAAGGACAATTATGATCAACATAGAGGAGTTGTTTGTTTGTTGGTTTTTTTAAGAAGTCTAAGGTAGAGACAACTGCTTTTACATAATTGAGGACTTCTGAATGAATATTCTGATCTGTGCAATAAAAATCATTACCAGCATCAAATTTTAAATTAAATAAAACTGCACTCAGGTAATTTGTTCTATTTTTGAATACATATGAATAAAACGATGATATACTTTGCTGCTTTTAATGCTACATTAGCCTACCACAGCTCACTACCAAGAAAAACTTTTTTTTCTTTATTTTTCTAAGAAAAAACAGGTGGCATGTCTCTTCAGTACATAATATACAATCAGTATTCATCAGAGTACACAGATTAGTTTGTACAAAATAATGTACTTATTCAGCTGGCAGTAAAGAAGCAAGCTTATAGCAAAGCAGAAAGTAAGGAAAATGGTGGGTTGCTGATAGTTACAGATACATGAAATTAGCAGAAATACAAGAGGTACTTTCTGTTATAAAATCGTATTGACATGGTGTTTTTACCCCTTGTGTAGAAGCAGCATAAGCCAAAATTCCAGATTTAACTTTTCTTGGTTGTTAGTCATTATTTCTTCATTTATTTATTTTTTGCCCACATATTTGAGTGGCAATGATTCCGAGTAAACACAGGAACCTGAAGCTGCATTTTGAGATGGATTACAAAGCTGGTATTATGTCTGTAGTTAACTTTATCACCAAAAAGACTATATAAATTCTTTAAACAGGATATATGAACAGATCCCATATGCATTCATATAAAGCTAATAACTTTTTATATTTTAGATGTGTTTCTTACATATATTCTTGAAAGTGAATTGCACCTTAAAAACATTTTATCTTAAAAACAAGTGAAATGTCCAGTTTTAGACACTATTTAGGCAAACTATACCCAAGGCCACACCCAAAAATAGGATCAAGGATCAATTACTTAATTTATTTTCTTTTCCTGATTTTATTTTTCTTTATTATATATTAAAATTAGTTTATTTCAGGACTTAATGAGTGACTCAGAATATAACAGCTTTTTTAAATGGTACAAGGTCTTTTTAGATTTTCTTTCTAAACAAAGGGCTAAACCAAGATTATGCAATGAATTATTGACAAAAATAAATCCTGTTAAAGAATATCTTTCTATCTTCAGCTTTCTCATAACATATCAAGGAACCAAAGACTTACTGACCATTGCTCTTAGCAGTAGTGGTTTTGACTGCTATATTTACCAGTGAGCAAGTGAAGAAACCATAATGTTGTAAGAAGAAAATGCAGATTTTTAAAAAATCTGCTGCATCTTTATCATTGAAATGGAGTAATTCTTCCTTTAAACATAAAAGTGTACTATTCTGCTAGATACAATCACATCTTGGAATAGGAAACAATGAAAATTGCTGTTTTTGTTAAAATATTGACAAAATGAGGTAATGATACAATATTGGAATTGTGCTGCCACAACAAAGATCAGCATTATTATATACTATAAAAGCAGTAGTAATTCTTTACATTCTCTCTTTGAAAGCTTTTCATAGATCTAATTCTGTCATTGAGAAAGCAGAGGTCTGACTTCTGTCAGGAAATTCAGCTGTAATGTTTCCCTTTTTACATGGTATTTTTTCTGTATTTTGTGTTCAGAGGAGATAACTGCCATCCTTTCAGAAGAGAAGAGTAGGTAGCAATCAATATTTCCAAAAAAGCTTAGGGAACATACTGCTTTTGTGTGTCTTATGGTGTCTTTTGATACTGCTGAAGAGTTTTTGTTCTCTTCAGCAATCTAGCCTGAGACTTGACCCTATCATTCCTTTAAAATGAATGACTTCTTTAATTCTTCTTTTCTGAGCATGTCTGTGCTTGAGAGCAAACGTTTTGGGCATATGTGTTGACTGAAAATGTTCCTGAAACTCTGAGCAAAGGAACTGCTTCTTATTGTGTACTTTGTGACACATTCAAGGGAAAATAACTTTAAATTCTTTGCAAACATCCAAGGATTGAAAAAAAAAAAAAAAAAAAAAAAAAAATGGACAAAATGAGTTCCCAAAACCCCAAACTTCTCTTTTGTTTTCTTGCTTAATGGAAGTAAACTGCAACCTAATCACAGGTCTTTTAAAGATTTCTTCTTCCTCTACAAGTGAGCTTAGACCCAATTGTGAAATGCTGAAGAAAGGTAAATTAGCACAAGTAGAAAATGGCTGATATGTAGATGCACTCCTTCTAGCATCAATTTGCCTTGTTTAGTTAGCCAACATGCTCTGCAAGGCTCTGTACTATGGCATCATATTCCACGTGAGTATGGCATCTTAAGAAATCAATTTTTATATTGAAATGTAAAAATACACCAGTCAATAAAAAAAGAATAAACACCAGCTGCATTCTTATGTCAGAACCTTACCTAAATTTGATTTCTATGTTAAAGGCTAAGGTCAATAGTATCAAATCTGGGTGCTAAAATATGTGCCTAAAAAACTAAGTTATACTTCTCAAAACTGCCTTTCTGAGTTGAATGGGAGAGGCAAATATTTTGCAACATTATCTGTCCTTATCTGTCTGTAATTTGCAAAGTACATGATCTTTTTCAACAGGTAGAGGGTGGAATTTCTGTTTAGTTCAGTGTTATACCATTTTCAAAAACTATCTTCCCTAATGCATTGCTTATATGACAGAAACAGACAACTATAGCTTGAAAATTACTAGATTTTATCTCTTGCTTTTCTTTTCTCTGGATGGTGTCTTCCTCACTATCAAAAATTCCTAATGCTTAGATAGGACTCTGAAAGTCTTCATAGAGGCAGCCACGTCAAGATACATCCTTTTTAGAACTCCACATGGGATTTTGTTCAATTTGAGAATACACATAGCTTTCTTCTGTTATAGTGTGTTTAGAAGTACAAACCCTAACAAAAGTATTCTTTCGTATGCATGTCTTGTATCTCTTCAGTGAAAAGCTTACAAATTTCCACTTTCCATAGATATTGTCCAAGAAACTACCATCCTGTATGTAAAGCAGTTTTAAAAATCCATAAAGGATGCAAAAACAACATCTTATAAGGTAAAAGAGCTTTGAAATGCATCTGCTTTGGATGAAGCAATGTTTTTACTGAAGAATGCTTTCTCACCAAATATGCTTTTGGAAAATTTTGAACAGATCTTGTCCAACTTTCCACTGAACCCTCCTGAGGGTAGGGATGATGCTATGAACCGTGACTTCTGGACCCATAAAAGTGTGTCCTTGCTCCCTCTGGGGCAAATGACCTCAATGCATCCTGCAGGGTGCCTGATCCTAGAGCAGGTGCACCTGGCAGATCTTCCCAGAGAGTGTTTGCTAATACAGCTTTTCTGTAGTTCTGTTGGGGCCAAGTGCATAATTATCAGCTTAATGACTATTACTGCCATCAGAACTGACATGATCCTAAATTTCACCCTGAAGTTACAGTATCCAACGGAGTTTTTAGTTCACTGAAAGTTACTTCCATCCAAATTAAAATAAAACCAAATTAAAAACCAGGACAAAATAGAGTACACTCTAAACAATCACATTTCCATCAAAGTAAAAAAAGTATTTTAGACAGGACATTCATAAGGAACAGTCTTCATATGCCACTTTTTTTTTTTTTTTTTTTTTTTTTTCCAAGAGGACACTTACCTGACTCAGTATATAAGTGTAGTTTTGATGTTCTTTTTTTTTTTTATCTCTCCCTTCAACATGTCACATCAAACTTCATTTAATGCACACTCTCCCTTCAACATGTCACATCAAACTTCATTTAATGCACAATAATGAATATTTACACTAAATAAAAATAGATACATTTTCTCCCTGGGTTTTTCTCTGGAGGTATAATTTTATATTTAGTTTTTTAAGTATTTATGACTATTTTATTTCAATGTTCATGTAATAGAGATTTTTATTATTATTATTTCTAATCTATTGCTAGAAAATAGGAGATTCAGGGAGCTGATATCAAAGTCACCAAAGTTTTTGGTTTCCTAATATAAAGTATTTAGATGGAATCTGATTTCTTAAAAGTTCCTGCTGTTGGTAGTGCACAGAAACAGCACCAAGGATATTAGAGTATAAAATATAGTGTGTCATCTAGGTAAGTAGTTTTGATTGTCAGCTAATTTTTTCATGTATTTGCACAGAACCATAGAAAAAATTTAATGATTCTTAAGAGTCATTGAGTGCTTCCACAGGAAAACCTAAAACTAAATCATATGATTTTGTCCAGATGCTCCTTGAACTCTGGCAGGCTTGGTGCAATGACCACTTCCCTGGGGGTGCCTGCTCCAGTGACCAGTCACAAAGGTGCTTGGTGAAGAATGCTTTCCTAATGTCCAATCTGAATTTCCCCTCATATGGCTTCATTCCATTTCCCTGCTTCTGTCACTGGTCACAAGAGAGAGGAGATCAACAGTTCCCCTTGAGGAAGTTGTAGTCTGTGAAGAGGAGCCCACTTTCAACCCAGACTAAGTAGACCCGTGGCTGAACATGCCTGTTTTCTTTGTCTCCACAATTATTCAGAAATATTTGGTTTCATATCACATTAATCCTCTCTGATAACACCTTGTGACTGGTGTTCAGGGAGGTCTATCTGCTTCTTCAGAATATATAAGTCAAGCTCAGGATCCAGAAAATTCTAACTGAGGTCCCTTACCATTGGGTTTTTCTCTTTTAGTCACAGTTCTCTCTTTCTTCTTTTTCCACTGGATTAAGCTATACTTTCATGGTAATTTGAATAATTTTTCTGCTGCTGAGGTCCCAACAAATAACAAAACCAGTATGAATTTCATGACTAACTAGTCTCAATATATGAAGAATTCAAGTTCCTTCTCATTTGAAAGCAGTTTCTTTCTTGGCATATTCTAGAAACTATTGCAAAAATGACACTATTTTCCACAGAAGAACAAGACTGATTTATTTTCTCCCTGTGTTTTTCTTATTATTACAATCTCAAGAAAAATCACTGAATCTTAAAATAGATGTAATCTATGTAATCTGAACAGAAGCTTTTTTTAAATTTTTGCATCTGAACCTGCAAGCATTGTTTTTGTATATAAAAAACATGATGGCACTGATGATAATAGTGGGAATTGTTTAGATTTAATGCTGTTGATGCAGTTTTGTGAGCTATAAGGGCTATCAAAAATGTGTACAGCTGCACATGATTTAGTAATTACCAGTGTCCAAAGCATCTATCTCTGGCAGATGTTTCAGAAGCTGCTAATTTTAAATTGCATCAAAAAGAATCTTGCATATAAGAGAACACTTGGATCTTATGAAATGTAAAATTATTAACTTAACTTCTGCAGTGTTTTAAAGGTTTTGGATTTTTTTTTTTCCAATAAAAATGTTTAAATAAGCAAAACACTCTTCTGTTAATAGGCAAATTAAATAAGATGATATGTTCATGTCAATCTGTGTTTGAATAGTGGTTTCCTTAAATAAATGAAAGAAATTCTATGCATTGAAGTTTTATATGCTTAGTTGATGTGTCTATCCTTAAAAATTATAAAGCATTTGTGTGATTCTAAGTTTCGCTCTCTCTAAAGTATGCAAAAATTTGTGAACAATTCGGCAAACTGCAGGCCCAAGAAATAATTTCAAACTATCCCTTAGCAACTGTGTACAAGACTCATGCACTGCGACCTCTATGCAAAAAATAAATGAAAAATAAAATATTTCTACTACAACTTGGATTTTACAATGGTATGATTACAAAGCTTTCCATTGCAATAAGGTGTTAAAAGATCAGGGCAGGATGGTTTGGCACTCTGAGATGGACAATTTGACTCTTATTTCACATTGTTGTGTTAATTATGGTGATGCATCTTTTCATTGCTGTCATTCACAGACCAAAGTGAAAATCTGCAACAATACTATTTGAACAGGGAGTGGGATGAGGCAGGTGGTTTACTGGTTTTTTTTTTTTTTTTTTTTGGTAGGGTTTTTTTTTGTTTTCTTGCTTTTGAGTTTTTTAGCTGTGAATGCCAATGATTTTCCTGAAGGTGTCATAAAAGTCAGAAAGATACCCTTACCTAATTAATTGCATTTTATTCCAATGTAATGAGGTGACTTCCATCCTTCATGTGTTCTTACCTATTTTGTTCTTACAAATTTTGTCATTGAAGTTTGCTGGGTTAAATCCAGCTATATTAACAATGTTAAACAAGGTTCATCTAGGCAATTATACTGTACTACTGCCAGAAAATAGCTTTAAAAAAGCTTTTATATTTCAGTAAGTCTTTGGAGCTGTTTGTGATTTCTGCTAAGGTAGCTACAGCACTATTTAGCATTTTAAGGTACTTTAGAGCACAAATTTTGAAGGTGATAGTGAACAGTAAAATAATTTGCTTTATTTTTAGATTTTTTTTTTTACATTTGTAGTATTTTACGGCTCCAGGTATAATAATTACAATTCAGTACAGGACATATGAGCATAGAAGTCAAACACTTTCAGATCATAAAAAATGGAAGGAAATTACAGCATTTTTTTAATCCAATTTAATTTTCAAATTTTTGAGCTGGCTTCCCTCTGGATATCAATTTCTGAATAAGAGAAAGACAAGAAAAACAGAAAAATTGCAAAAGGATTGAAGAGTGCCTTTTCTTTATGATCCACTAGTAATGAAAAAGTTTTACCTTAGCTCTAGATTGCATCTTTTTGAGGACAACCTTTACATCAAAGAATTAGGGTAAAGCATATGAGTATTTAACCTAACAATGCTTTATTGTACAAGATCCATTTTCTTTTTTCAAAAACTGGCAATTTATTAAAATTTTTATCTAAAATAGAATTTCTGACCCTATTAACATGGCACTCAGATAATTTGCATTAAACCATCACCATCATTATTAATTATTGCAAATTTAACATGTAATATGGTGTGTAAATCAGTTTTATTTTCTAGCACATTAGGCTGCCAAAAGGCAAAAAAACACACACTCCTGTATAATCTCTTATAGAATAATTATTGTCTAGCTGTCTCCTTGCAAAGCCAGTCAAAATCACACTGAAAATATTTGGTCACTTTCATATTTATTCTGGATGGTATGTAATGAAATTAATCATGTCCATAAAATATGTGTTGTTGCACATGACATGTTCAATAAAAACATTACAATAAAGATATAATACATTTAATTTACATGTTAATAAATCAGAAATAATGTAATTAAAAATATATTCATTACACTGGGATTAACCGAGTCTCATACACAATTCAGAACAGGGAATTTTATTAAACATATATATTTGTGTTTTGGGAATGGTGTTTCACAATTTAATGTTCCCACTTTAACGCTCCAAACCATGAGTCCTCTGTTAACTGCCCCATTTCCACGCTCCCCATCCCTTGCAGGAAGATGGAGAAGAAAATTGGAGGCCGGAAAGATAAAGATAACAGGCTGAGATAAGAACAGTTTACTGGAAACAGCAAATGAAATAAGAAAACAAATGGTAGCAGTAACAGTATTAATAACAGTGTGCAAGGAAAGAGGCGAATAAGTCACACACAGTTGCTCATCATGTGGAGTCTGACATTACCCCCAGTCAGAAGGGACCTCTTCTGTGAGGTGTGGGGTGCTACAAATAATCACTGGGTCCTGGTCATGACCATCCTGACTACAGCAAAAAGTAACACTACCCAGGCTGGAACCAGGACAACATATGAAAAAAAACAATTCATACCTTCAGCAGACCTTATGGCTTGCTCTTTCTCTTTTTCTCTTTTCTCTTTTCCTTCTGCCTCCTTAGCTTTCATCCTGAATTTGAACTTCCATTGTGCCTCGCTGTGTGCTCTCTTTCACTATGGAGATTGAACATGATAAAGAAAAATTTGATGGACTATATGCATAAGTAGCATAAGCCTTCAGCACCAGAGTGGATAACAAATTACAATTCTTTGGCTTCAGTAAAAGCTATCTGCAGAGCCACAGAAACCCTAAGCTAACCTTACTAAAGAATATCTGCTTCATCTTTATTTTCTCACATGAGTTGCAGAGCTTCTTCAAGGACCATGATGTCCTTGGTTATGACCTTTATAGTGTAGCCAGCTTCTCCAGAGAAAAGGTGGTAAATAGAATTCTCTAAAATGCCAACTGACAATCTATGGATCTTGCTTTAAAAATACAGAATATAGAGAAAGCAATATTGCATGAAAAATCCTAAAGAGTTTATGCAATTTTCTGCTACCTTATGTAAATAACTACAAATATTTAGGTGAATATATTGAGATATTTAAGAAAAGATACCATCTAAATTTCAAGGCAAATTGGAAGACAATATTTTGCATAGACTCTCTCATAGGCCTTTACAATTCTAGAAATTATACAACTTAAATTCTGCTTTCACACTCCTTTTTTACAAAAGTTTATGTTTTGCTTGCACTTTTTTTGATGTGCATTAGAGGGAATTTATTATCCTCTCTCATCCTTTGCAGCTTTCATTCTGCGTCAGATCCAGCAATTTTTTTGTTGTTTTCATTTGGTATCTACCTATCTACATATTCTGCTCTAGTCTGAAGGCTGGACTTCAGGATATTCAACATCTCAAAGGAAATAAAAAAAAGGAAAAATACAAAACACAACAAAACCCAGCCAGCCTCCCTAGCAAAATTCCTGAGATTTTATGGTTTTGTATTAAATTAATAGATCTGTAAGACATGGGCTTGTTGCAAAACACTCCTTATGTCATATTTTCACAAACATTTTATCCAACCTGAATGGCTGTGACTGCAGCTTGGTTAAGGAATGACAGTATATCAAGCACTGTACAAGACACATTACATGTATGTACTCTGTCCCACAAACTCATAGAGATATTTTGCTGAGTTCCTGACTTATAAGAGCACCTAGAAAACTTTCTAAGTTTACTGTTGAAAATAGAACATACCTCTTGCTAAAATCAGTTGTAATAGCTGCATCAGGCAGGCTGCAACACAGCAACCACTGGTTAATGTAGCTACAGTGGTGTGAACTTTACAGCACTCTCATGCAATTGTATGAACATCTGCTTTTATTGCTCTCCTACTTCCCTGTTTTTCAAAATGTGAACAGTATTTTCCTATTATGTTCTGTACTAAGCAAAGCCATCAATTTTAAGCATTTTTCACATGTGCTGCAGAATGAAATAATTTCCTTTTCTCATCAAACAATCTGTATAATTAGAGTACTTTTAGCTATCTGCATCAAACAATTAGCGTATTAATTGCTGAGGGTTGGACTATTCTAGTGAGCATGTAAGCAAAATTTTATAAATGTGATTACGTTGTTGCAAGAGTAATGAACAGGAATGGCATTTCTATAGACAATGAATCTTTTTCTGCAGAGCTCAATGACAAAGATTTTCATTATAGATAGTCAGTTGTTTATCCTCAGGGGATATTTTCTTTTCCGATATCTCAGCTTTCTCTTTAGATTTGAAAGGCTTATTCTGACCTGGCTTATTTGGGTTTTATGCTAAAGTAAATAAAATGATTGACGAAAAGTTGATCTAAGAAGCCAAAACTCGTTGCTTGCTGTGGCCCAGGGTGTTTTGTGCAGCTTCTGAGAGTTTAATCAAAGTTAGTCTCTCGTCTTGCAGATTCTTAACGAATAAGTATGGAATGCACAGCAGCAACATTCCCACAATTTTTGACAGACACTTAGCATATTATTCTAGTCATTAGCAACACATCTGAAGTGTGTATACTTTTGTATATATGTGGCTGTTAGTTAAATTGAGAGTTCTGTACTGTGCTTCAAGACAGCTCTTCCAGGCTCCTCTTGCAAGCTTAACTACCTTATCATCATCCAAAAGTATCAGTTGGGCATCCTCACCTGATAGGTCAGGCACACCAGCAAATATTCTTGAAACAACAGCCTTTGGTCACTATGCTGATAGTCAGAACATCATAGAATGGACTGGTTTGAAAGAAACCATAAAGATCACCTAGTCCAAACCCCCGGTCATGGGCAGGGACATCTTTCACTGGTTTGGATTCCTCAGGGCTCCATCCTGCCTCGCCTTGAACATTTCTAGGGCTGGGTCACCTGCACCTTGTTGAGCAACCTGTTCCAGTGCCTCACCACACTCACAGTAAAGAATTTCTTCCTTATCGAAGATGAACCTACTCTCTTTCAGTTTAAAGCCATTCCCCAATGCCCTGTCACTAAAAATCCTTGTAAAAAGTCTCTCTCCATCTTTCTTGTATACACCTTAAGATGCTAGAGTGTCACAGTTAGGTGACCCCAAAGCCTTCTCTTTTCCAAGCTGAACAATCTCAATTCTCTGAGCCTTTCCTCATATGAGAGGTGCTCCATCACTCTAATTGCTTTGGTGTCCTCCTCTAGACTTGTTTCAACAGGTTGCTACCCCTCCTCTACTGGGGACCCCAGAGCTGGATGCAGAGCTGCAGCTGGGATCTCACCAGAGCAGAGCAGAGCAGAGCAGAGAATCCTCTCTCTCACCCTCTGTCCACGCTGCTTTGGATGCAGCCCAGGACATGTTTGGCTTTCTGGGCTGCAAGTGCACTTTGCCAGGTCATATCCAGCCTCTCACCCAGGCACTTTGCCAGGTCATGTTCAGCACCTCCAAGTCCTTCTCAGCAGAGCTGTTTTCAGCCTGTTCATCCTCAGCCTGTATTGATAACAGGAGTTGCCCTAACTCAGGTGCAGCACCTGGAATTTGGTTTTATTAATCCCCATGAGATTCCCATACTCCCACTTTTTTATATTGTCCAGGTCCCTTAGGCATCCTGTCCTTCAGGACAGCACCCTGAGCTTTGGGTGTGTCAACCACAGCACTCAGCTTGGTGTCATCCACACATTTTGCTGAGGGTGCGCAAATCCCTTCCCCATTAATGAAGATATTAAATAACAGCGGAGCCAATACAGAACCCTGAGGGTCACCACTTGTCACTGATGTCCTTTGTGACACTGAGCCATTGACTGCTAACATAATTTGGGTTTCTTTTAAGCAGAAATGCCCAACAACTTTACAGTAATGCTGTGACTGGCTCATGAACAGGGCCAAGTATAACTGTCTTTATAGTGTCTGTTTTCTCCATATACACTTTTTTGTCTTAAATTTTTTTTTTTTTTTCAATTTTTAAATGTGGAATGCATTAAGCATGCTAGTATTCATATATGTCTTCCTGAGCAAAGGACTGAAGCTCTTTGCCCAGTGGAGAGGAGCTTTGTAAAATGCAGTATCAGGAGGGAGAGTTTAAAGCATACTGTACTTTTTGACGCCCAAAGAAAAGAATCCAATCTTACACAGAGATATTATAACAACAACATCTTATCTAGGTTTAAAAATAGACTGATACACAGCTCTTCAGGAGACTCAGCAAAGTTTTTTAGGGATCAATATCAGTTAGACATGAGTTAAACGTTTTTTATGAAATACGAAAATTTTTGTCCATTGAACAGTCAAGGTAAACCTGTTTTTTTACCTGTTCTTCACCTGTTCTTCACAGCAGAACTAAGTAATCACACAATGTAATTTCTTGGCTACTGAAGACTTTTAATAGAAAAAAATATTTATGAAACTTCCTACTTGTTTTTAATTTGCTTTGAAATTGGCCACTGGACAACAGAGAGTAGGAGGACACAACCACATGATTAGATTTAAGAGTCCTAATGAAAAGTATTATAATTCTGTAGGAAAGAATAGAAACTGAAAGTAAGAAAAATCCCATCAATATTCTCAAGAAACTTTCCTCACTTTTACATTTTTAAACATTTGTAATCTCTTTATTAATACTTTACAGGGAAATGAAGAGCCTGGGGTTTTCTAAGAGTGAGAGAAAAAAAAATCATAGGGATACCAGGCATTATAATATTTCCCAGAGGTACTTTATTCTTTAAATGAATGGATTCACATGATTGATTATCAATAGAGAGTATTACTTAACATTTTATGTACTGTTCAATCATTGCAAACAAGATAGAAATTTATGCACATAGTGATTCTATGTATGCAGTTTATATTTTTCTGTTTATATGTACTTCATTCCTCTGTAGTATCAATATAATAGGAACCTCTAAAACACACTAAGAATAATTTGTGAGTTCTTCCATTAAGCTTTGAGAAGAACAAGCTGGTATTTTCTGTCGTATTCACTCTATGGTTGAAAATATTCCCACCAGTTCCAATACAGACAGAACCATGTGCTTTTAAGAAAACCATATTTAGTTGAAATTAAAAACAAATTATATTTTAAAATCTGTATTAGAACTTCATGATACTTAGAAGTTTTAACTTAATTGTGTTCTTAGTGATAACATTTTAGTCATTATGACTAAAAAAGTTTAATACTTGAGAGACATTCTACAGTTTTTAAAGTGTTTTTTGGTATACTTTAAAGTATTTCTTTGAGTACTTACTTGGTTAGATTTAAGGATCTTTTATCCTTTAACTAAAGGATTTTTTTTTTCATTAATTGCATAGCATAATTTTTTTGTTTACTGTAATATTACCTAGTAATCTCTTCCTGTTAATTATGTCAGAAGGTTTAATATTTTTGTATAACTGGTTTCTATCTTTACAATTCCATTGGAAAATAAGTTGAGATGCTTTATACTTAGGAAAACCTTTCCATCCATGAAAATGTGTTTTTCTTCAAAGTATAAAAAATTTGTTGGTTTTATTTTGTTTTCAACAGAATTTCCTATGCAAAAACTACAGCCATGAAAACACATAATGGTTTAGTAACAGCACTGCAATATATATAGAATATATATAGAATTCTGTGTCTTATGCAAGCAAAATCTATGCAAAAATCTATGCAAAAATCTATGCAAAATCTAATTTCTGCTAAGAAATGAGTATTCTACTGTATTTCATTGTTACCTCTGATTCTGTTTAAAGAAAGCTAAATTGCTCTTATGAAAAGCAGGACTAGGTAAATCTCATGACAGTAAAAGAAGGTCAATGCTACATTGATTCTAAATCTTCCTCTCTCCTCTACTTCTTCAAAAGAAATCTTTCTAGGCTGATGGTTTGCATTGCATCACAGAAGCTGTAACAATTCTGTACCCCAAGACTCTGCAAGAGATCGTAATAAAGTGGATAGTTAAAAGCAAATACTCAGTTAAACTGTTTGCAGAAAACACACTCAAGATAAATGGCCTTTTTATGAAGAAAGGATGAATTCAATCAGGGAATAAACCTTTAGGCCAACAATATCTAGAGGTCTGCAGTTAAATTTGGATACAGGTTGTCAAATATTTCAGTCTAATGCCATCACACAATTTTTTTTCTCCTTGCCAAACAAGACTTAGTGTAATTTTATTGTACTGTCCAAATTGCATGAGATCTTAAGACCTCTTGGTGGAATTTGTACATGCCCTTGTTAACAATTTAAGTTCTAGGAGATTATTTAAGGTAAAAAAAAATAAAATTCATTAGTGTAAGAGATTCCCATTCTACATGCCAATAAAGCAACCCAATTATAAAGGAGAATAAGAGAGCTCATGGAAAACAAATCTATTGGGATTTTATATATAATACCTGGCTAGATTATTTTCCAGTTTATTCAGAAGCTAGAGAAAAAGGATGGTTAGGAGCTGTTTTTGAAAGATAAGTCAATAAACTTAGATGCCTCTCAGAAGTGTCTGAAACACTTTTTGTTGAACAAAGAAATCAAATAATTTCATGGACACCTTTTTAACTTACTGCACTTTCCGCTTCTTTCTTCTGTAACATGCTTAGAAGGCTAACAATTGGCAATGAAAACAGAAAACATAGTGAATACAAGGGTAGATGAAACTCTAAATGCACGCTTCTTCAAATATGAAGGAAAAACTATTTCTAGTGTTTTTTTAATACTTGTCTGGTAGGAAAAAAAAAAAAAAGAAAAAAAAAATTCCCCAAAGAAAGGAGATTTTTGAAGCAGGAAGAGTTTATTTTTTTAACTCATTCAAGACGCAATCAATGAATTCAGTGAGATGGAATGACTTAATTCTACTGTTAGGAAGTGGGAGGACAATAAGTTTGGAGAGAGAATTATATATAAACTTATAAAAAGTTGTTTTTTCAAGTTTTCAAAAAATAGTGTGAAGAGAAAGTAACAAAGAAAAATATATGTCTTTCTCTGGCACCTTTGTCAATAAATATTTATTTCTATTTTTTCTTTTCACATCTACAAGGAGTCAGCCCTAAGAAAACATATAGAGCCCATCTAAAGAAATTTGTACTACAAGTGTATATATGCTAGATGTCAATTTCTGAAGCTTCTCTGGACAAAATCATGGCAAACCTTTCCGAACAAATTAAAAACAAATCTTAGTCAAAGCCCTTAAACTCTTCAAGAAAGTAATTCAGTCCTTTGTCAGTTTATGTAGATGCTTCTGAGATTTGTTTCCAACTATTCCTAGAATTATTTTTCCAGTGATCTGTATCTCACATTCAAAAATTCTTAACTACTTTTAATACAACATTTAATTTTATTTTTGCAATGCATATACTATTGGAGATTAATGTAAGTTTTTAGAATTCTAGACAATTAAAGTTGGAAAAGACCTGGAAAGCATACAAACCAATCCCTGTCTTAGCATGACGCTTCCATCAAAGAAGTTCCTTGAGAATAGTCTAGTCAAGTTTGCTCTTCCACCCTCTTTTGGGGCAGCTGTTTCACCTTCTGAACATCCTGACTCCATACATTTCTTTCTAATATCTGGATAGAATTTTCCTTGCTGCAACTGGTGTTGGTTGGTTTTTGTCACAGAAAGCCAAGCTGAAAGAATGGCAAAATACAGTTATGCTATTAAATCTGCAGCTGTCTATCACACAAGTAGATCTAGAAAGGTTATTGGTCTAAAGTTTTAGTCTTTATTATAGCTAACATCTATCTTAATTAAAATCACAGCTCTTCTGGTATTTAAATATCGTTAAAATTAATAGTGAGAGAATTTCATCACTTCCTGCAGGTGCATCTCTGCCTTTGTCAGTAGCTGTAGATAACAAGAGATGCTTCCATAATCTTCTCCTCTTAAATCTGGACACAACCAGTCCTTTAGCCCTCTCCTACCATGTCACAGGGTTGTGTATATGCACTGATCATGTTTGCTGGCCTTACATCAGTATGTCAATGTCTCTCTTTTAAATGCAAACCTCCATTTTTGCCTGAACTTGACATGTACCAAGTGCAGCCAATGGAAGAGAAAAGAAAATAGCCTAGCTGTCAGAGATTCAAAAATAGGCAGAGAAAGAATAGAAAAGAAAACAAAAATGAATTCAGTGTGCTAAACACAGAGGCTCCAAAAGGATTCTGGCAGTCACTGTATGCCTTTAATCACAGGTTCTTTTCAGAGACTTAGTCTGCAGAAAAAAAATTTGAAATCCAGTTTGGTCTTAATTGTAGTTTCACTAAAACGGGTGTGCACTTTTCTATTTGGTGTTATTTACTCACTTTTATTTGGTGAGCTTTATTTTCTCGTTATTAATTTTAATGTGAATTGAACACCAGCAGAGCTGTGACTATAATTAGTAGAGTTAGCTATAACAGTAAATAAAACTTCATGCAAATACAGAATTGTAGATTTGCTTGTGTGATAGATAACTGAAGGTTTAATAAGGTGACTGCAATTTGCAGTTCTTCCAGTTTTTATCCTTTGCAGCATGCTTAGAGTCTTTTGTGATATAGTCCAAAATAAACTGGAAATTGAAATTCATGGCATATATTTTTGACAGTGTACTTCCATGTCAGAGATTCTTGTGGCAGCTTGTACAGGCTGGTACAGCTGCATCGCAGGAGACTTAAGCTGTGACACAAGTGAAAATAGGGTCATGTCCCTGTTTTAAGTAAAACGAGGGGTTGGACTTGCAGCATGAATTTTGGTAGGAGACTAATAATTTCCAGAATCTGTGCAGCAGGACAGCTTTATTTTTTTATACCTAGCCTGCAGCTCTGATGTCTGGAAAACAAAAGTTGCTCCTAACCTTCCTAGTAAATCTATACCTAAGTGCTGTGTCTGGGGAGCCTCAAGCAAAGGTACAGTGACACCATTTAGTGTGTCTCTTAGGCAGGTATGTTCCTATAATTGTAGACAAAAATGGAAAGTTTGCACTGTGTTATATCACTGCAGATGTGTTATTTCTGCCACCTGAGAATTTTTTCCTAATTTCATTGCTATTTCCTAACCTTCTGCACTAAATGAAAAGTCAACTGAAATAAATATTTTTGAAAAATTATAAATGACTTGAACATTCTGTCTTTGAAGCAGCCTAATAAGATTTGATTTTCAGAGGCAATACATCTTTAGTTAGGTATATTCAAAACCACTAAGAAGGTCTTTCCTCAGAAGCAGTCCCCTCACTAAAAATTGAGTGGACCCTCATATGTAAGGTTAATATTTCTCATATTTGCCCTATTTTTTTATTATTTTAATTATTACTAATTTGGTTGATATTTTTAACCTACTTTCTGTAAGCAAGTAAGAGTTAATCTGAAATATAGTGTTCCTTAGTCTGTTTCTGAAAAAAAAAAAAAAAAAAAAAAGCCTTTGGTGAAATATTGAAAGATTCCTCATGAAATCATCATTTATTTTATTCTACTAATACAAGTACACTTAGCAACAGAAACAGAATTGGCTTTATCAGTCCCAGTGCAGGAAAATAAACTGTAAGGACAATGAAACTGTCTTCAAGATCATAAAATAGGAAGAGGAAATGAGAAGCATGCAAGCAATGCCTTGCAAGTGTGGAAAGACTTCAACAAAGTGACTACTTTTAATTTGAGACTGAGCAGTGCATTTGAGTAAAAAAAAAATTTTCAGTAGATGAGCAGGATTCTCCAGATCTTAGCATTATTTTCATTTGCATTAACAAGTGAAATACAAGTAAAAGTTATATTAGCTCCTTATTTTGGGAAATTAATTTCTGAAGCACTTAAAAATTATTTTAACTCTGCTTTGTCTGTTTTATCTTAACATTTTCTTACAATTTTCATTTCTATTGATTTATTTGACACGACTTCTATTAGTTGCTTTATTTAGTGCAAATTGTTTTATCAAGCTGTGAGAGATTGTGCAACTAACCTATTGAAACAACAAAAGAAAATAGAGAAGAATAAAACTGACTTGGCTTTCAGTAGGCATATTTAAAATGAAATTGAACTGTAGAACAGTAGGATGAAAAGTTTAAGATTAATTTGACTCAGTTTCTTGTCCTTGAATGAAATAAAATATGTTTAAAATACTTTAGCTCTAGCAAAGTTTCTGAAGAATTTAACTAAGGATTTGATGAAGTAAACTGTGTGTTTATAAGTCCATTAATCTTCTGCAATATGACAGGGCAGAGTTTACAAATATCTTTACTAAGGAGAAATAACCGCTTTAAAGAAAAATCAAGATAAATACTTGTGTTTAAGAAGACATACATTAATATCATAATGGAATCTATTACCACAGTTTCTATACTTCAGTGATCTCTGTAGAGAACCAACATTTATGACAATCTTCACATTAGAATAAAAACTTAATACAGCACTACATATATGTGGCATATTCTTATGCTGCAATATGTTGCATAATAGAAATGGTTACTTTATATTTTAGCACTTTTCTTATCATAATACTTTACATCCATATTAGGAATCCTTCTGATTTCATACAGAAGTTTATATCATCCATATGGAACAAAATATTAAAACAAAATATAACCTATTTTTTCTATTTTTTTTTCTTGTAATCAGAGGATGTGATTTGTGATAAGATTTTGTTTTAGAAGGAATGGTTTCTTTTAGTTTTTATGCAACTGCCTAGAAAATAAAATTACTCTAGCTTTATTTATAAATATATATCCTATTCATCTTTTTGTCCACGGTTTTAGAGACAAGACAGCTATTATTTCAGAAAATCAAACTTATCCTTAATGACAATTAAAATTAAGTTAGAGAGGTAGCTATCATGATAAAAAAATCAAAACTCAAGAGAGTTTTTATCTAAGTGAAATTTTGTGGGATATAGGGTAGAAACTGATATTTCAAAGTAATTAATGTAGGAAAACATGCTTTCCTTATTATAACAGCTTTCATTTGATTTGGCTTTGTAGAAAATTATCTTTAATTGATTAATTGCTTGTTAGAGAATAACTGTATCTATTGTTTACATTTAGGCTTAATTAATTCAAGTGGGTGTTCTCTGTAGAGATTAGCATAGCTCTTCTTGTGTGTAGAAGAAGATATGTGTCCATTTAGAGACAGCAGGCCAACATAGCGTTTAAATTATGTTTTAAAAATTTGAGCTTTAGATATGTACTCCAGATCAGAGTTTGTGTGGATAAATGCAGTCTGCTTTTATTACTGCTATGGCATACTTATAGCCACCTGGAGTCCCAGCTGGGAAAGATGTCACACAGCATAATTCAGAATGCCCCTGGTGGAACGATTATTATTTTCAGTTCTATTGCATAGACTCTTTTATTAAATCTGACATGATAGGACAATATGTGTCTGAAGTAGATGCCTTTGGTATGTATGAAAACAAAGCATAAATCTCAAAGCATTCAAAACTCACCAAAACTATTAATTTTGGTTCTGTTTAAAGCTTTACAATATTTTTATCAGTTTAAACACTTTGAAATTTCCATTAAATGCTTCACGTTATGTTGTATCTGGTAATTTTAACGTTGTTTTGGTTACTCCTTCTCCAGATGTGACGTCTCCAGGTGTGACTGAGTGGAAAGAATCAAATAAATAGTATAATACAGAAATGATTAAAAAAATAATGATATATATAATGATATATATAACCTTACAATATATCCCTTCCTTAAATTTAAATATTACAAAATTTTGTTAGGTATTAAAGCCAATTGAATGCTCATATTTTTTTAAAGGCAACAGCTCACTGTTGTTTCTAAACAAAATCGTATCTTCCTACCAAAGGATTTAATTCCTTTTGCTAATGATGTGGAATGACAGCCGATTTTAATGTCTCAGTAGAATTCTTTCTGACAAATCCATTAGAATCCATTAGAATCACTGCTGTGTTGTTTTTTAAGGGTGCACTTCTAGCACACCAATCACTCTCTATCTTCAGATGGAAATCAGAATGACTTGATTTGAACACGGACTCTCCCCAGCTGATGCTACCCTTCAGAGCTGCTGGACAAGCAAGTACTTTCAGCTTAATGATTGCAGTCCCAGTCCCGCACAACAGCTGGCTGCTGGCAGCACCTGCTTCACTTGAGACAGTGTCTGCCTTGAACTTATAAGGGAATGCACACTGAGTAACTAAAAAACCTGAGACCAACTGGTAAAATTTTTATTATTGTATCCATGCTGTTTCACTTCTTTGATATAGAAGTGAAAATAAAAATTTATATGAAAAGAAAGCATCATGGTGACTTAGGAAAGGTCCTGAGGTATGGAAAAAAAACCCCAAAAATCATTCTAAACTTAAAGGGCAAGAAGGAAGCTGCAGCGAGCTATGTGCTGGCCAATTTCACTGTCATTCCTGGAAAGGTGGTAGAGCAGGGCTGCAGATGGGATCAAGGGTTCTGCTTCCTGGGGACATCCATAGTTAAAGTAGCCAGATCACCTGGCATCAAGCTTCAAGCCTGGGCAGGCTTCCGCTTCCCCAGCTGCACTGCGTGGCCATTGCTCTGTGGACCAGATGATGACTCTCCTCCTGCAGAGTAGTTCTCTCTCATTTTCCTTCCTCAGACGAATCTTCCCTGCAGACCCCACACCAGCTGCCTCTGTGGGGAAATATTCACCAACCCCACCTTCCACTCCATCTTTTCCATCTTGCTGCCAAGGGAAGCAGATGGAGTGTGGGTTTAGAACAGCCTCTCTGTTATTCCCCCCAGGGCATGCCAGGAAACTGTGTCCTGTGCTGAGCATACGCAGAGCAGCGTGAGCCCCAAGCAAACACCTCAGCTCCAGAAAGGCCATGTTTGACATTTCATCCAAAAGAAAGAGTGAGGTCCTTGGAAAGGTTGCAAAACCCAGAAAAAGACCCCACTGGGAAGTTTGATATGGTCTTCTGGTCACAAAATAGTCAGTGAGGGCTGGCCCTTGCCCCTCCAAGCCCCTTATGGCATCCTGTACTTCTACAGCATCCAGACAGTACCAGCCCCATCCTCAGAGCCCTCAGACAACACAAGGCATAGGAGTAGCAAGAGTGGTTCTCAACGCCACTGATTTTAAACTGATCTTAAATGACTTTTTGTCTCAGATCAATGGATTGATTTATGCTTGTAGATACTTTCTTCCAAGTAATAAAGAACTCCTGCATCTCAACAGAGTATTAAAAATTTCTATCTGTGGCCTGTTTCAAGAATTACAATTTTTTTAGAGAGGCTAACACAAATAATAGGGGTAAATTCATTTCAAGTTAGTATCTTAAAATCCAATAAAAAGAAAGGGAAGCACTTGAAGGGTGTACTACGGTAAATATCAATCAAGCAGCCTTGGATTCTTTTACGAATGTCTTTAATGTTGCAAGTATCTGTAAGTAAGTTTAGTCAAAAGTCACACAGGTATTTTATTTACAATGAGAGAGGCATTTAGGTGAAAACAAATGAAACTTCAAGAAATGTGGACTCCTTAAGAGACAACAGTATAACTTTCAACTTCCCATAAAATTCTTTCTAAATTCTGCTTCACTAGCTGATCATGTCTGATTCTGTAGGCATTGATCCAATGACACAATGGTTAGTAACTTTTCATCTTCACAAAGGTAGGTTAAAAATACCAAAAATGTGTAGTAAATGTAACAGCTCAAGGGTGTCACTCTGCCCTTATACATTCACACAATTTATGTTCAATATTTTGAAAGGACAGATGGCACTACAAGTGAGCTGCATTCTTGTGTTTATAAGGTTCAGTGCTAGTGTCCTAGTTCAGAAGAAGACTTCTATGATTGTATACCATGCATTTGTGACAGCCCCTAAGCAGCACTCATAACTAAGCTGTCATGCACTATTTAGTATTGGGGTGGGAGAGAAAATGACTTGGTGGGAGGGTTAGCTCCAAACACTTTCTAAAGGAGATTGCTACAGTCCATTAGCTGCAAGCAGCTGAGCAGATGAAGAAAGCCCTGCACAGAGTCACATATTATCTCTATGTAGCTATATATATTCCGTAGCATATGTATAGTTGTATTACTGATAAGGGATTATAGGCTAAGTGGAAATGAAATAGCAAATCATTTTTAGATGCACAGATGATTTTATATGCCTTATATTTAGGAAGCTCTAATATTTGATGTGCTTCTATATTAAGATGATTAAGGATGCATTTTTAAAAGGGATTTTGCATCTGAAGTTAGGTGAAATTTTAGCATTGATCACCAGAACTCCAGAAAATATTTCTTAGTTCTACTTCCAGCTCTAAGCAGCCTGGATATTCCAGGTACAGCAAGAGAAATGTAAACTTAAATGAGTTAACACAGCATGAGTAATGTTTAGCCAAAAACCATAACAAAGTAATTACAAACAGCCTACAGGTCACAGTTGACTTACCAAATGGGTTAGCATTTATTAACATCTAGGAAAAAAAAGGTTCTGATGAATTTGGATTGAATTGCAAAAAGTCAGATGAATTAGATGGTTTATTTTATAGTGAACCATTGGACTACTAGGTGAAAATCTGCAACAGGATTTTTCCTTCTTCTATTGTAAAGGGTATACCTCCTACCTTTTCCTTTGCTTCCTAACTAGCAGAAGCAAACAGATAAGTAAGCCTGACTATATAGAATAATGGGATGTCCTTTTAATTCAACCGAATACATGGTTAATTATCTGAGGTATAAGCGTTTAATGATATTAAGCCCTATGTTTCACAACAGCTAAAGTCTGTAAGTTGAAAACAAGATATATTTTTATTTTCTGCCTTTTCTGATAACTACATATCACAGGAAAAAAATGGATTTTCCTTCATGTTAATAAAATTAGCACAAAAGTACATTTCCATTCATTTTATACATGTGCATTTAAGGAAATTTGGAAGAAAGGGATTTTTGGCTTGTTTCATTTTTAGCTCTGTCTTCTACAAGTTTGATGCTGTAACACCTTGACTAGGTATGTGTCCTTCTAGCACATTTCAAGATCACATAGTCTTTAATATATACAGTGAAGAATGAAATTCTAAAATCTTGAAGAGGTATAGATCATTATATATTTGTAATCAGAATGTTTACTTGTTAAATTTGAAACATTATTAAACTATACATGCAGGGAAAAAATGGCTAGCTGCCAAATTTACATGATTCTAAAAATACCTACAAGGTGCAGGTTTTCATCCTAAGCCCCTAAATATTTCTGCCTTAAAACTCAATTAAACTTTTATGTTATTGTCTTTATAACAAACACCTCTAATTATTTCACTTGTTTAATCAGTTCTAAATATGCACTAATACTAATTCCAATCACAAGTGCTTAGTACTGAATAGATATGAATACATATTTATAATATCAGTGATAGGACAAAGGGACACAAAAAATGCAGCTGTCACAGATATATGTGTCACACATATTTCCTAGGTGCAAAGTGAACATGTATTTAAGAAGGAATTTTTATACTTGTCTTGTTTGATTTGGGCTTGCCAATTTTAGTATAATCATTTTCTCTCTGAAATAGGATTTAGGAGCAAAAACAAGGCAGGCCTAAAACTTAAAAGGCTATAAAAAAGAAATTTATTAATAACACAGAAAAAATATGAAATTCAGAATAAGATTTGCAGATCACTACCTCCTCCTCTCCCACCTTTCATATTTCTTAACAACAACATACAGAGACACTTCAGTCAGTTTTCCACTTAAATAATCTTTTCAGTTCACTCTAGAGAGAGAGAAGCTCCTTCTTTGTTTAGTCATAGATTTGTCTTCACTTTCACAATTTGCATCCACCTGGGAAAATCTGTCAATCACGAAACTCCTCCCATCTTCACAGTCCTTCCAGAGCTGTGTTATGGGTCATGTAAAAAAACAAAAACAAAACTCCTGGGGTATTACTTTTAAGGGCAAGCTGTTCAAATGCAAAAGTTACCTTCATCTCTTTTTCCATCAAATGTCTCTGTTCATCTTCCCAGTCTCCAGAACAGACAACCCCATTCCCTCGGGGCAAAGGATTTTTTTTTCTCAAGCACTTCAACCCCGCCAAGTAGTTCTCCCCAATTTACAGGAATTTTCAGGGTAGTCCAATCCCCCATAGATTACAAAAAAGGTTCTTTTCAGCCAATCCTCCTTCCATGGCATCTCCTCAATCTCTTCCCATCTGGAAACTTGGGTCCCACTTGACTGACCTACTTCCTGCTTTATTCCTCTCATTCAAGGGAGCTCAGGAGATCTGCAGTCTTATCCGAGCATTAGAAGGGTTAAAATTGCACACAGAAGGTGAAGGGAGCCGAGCCAGGATTTTTGTTTTTTTTCAGGCCACACAGGCTGCGTGGGGGAGGCTCGGCTGGAACAGGGCCCGGCTGCATTTCTCCCAAGCTGCATGGGCAGCTGGGGGGGAACTAGGATCCTAGCAAAGGCTTCCCTTTCCCCTGGCCATCAGGGCCCCTAGGATAAAACAGGGGGAGGCCGCGGTGGCTCCCACACCTCAGCCCGGCCAGGCCGCATGGGGAGGGGCTGGGCCGGCCTGCCTTACCTTCAGAGGCCAAGTCAACAGAAAGCCATTCCACTTTTCCCATGTGATTCATGGAAGCGAGGTAACTTTTTAATTGGTTACCCAGGCCGTCACTTATTAAATCGACTTTCCGATTGGTCCCTGCAGCTCACAGAGGAAGTTCTCATAGAGGGAACACTCCCTGCGTATCTGTGCTCCTCCTGCTTTCGTGCAAAACCAGCACGCTACTTCATGTTATTAACTAATGGTTTAAAAGGATTGGCGTAAGCACATTGGAAATAAAGTCAATTTTGTATGGACTTATTTCAGCCAAAGCTGGTATAGATGTATTCTCTCTATTCTTATGGAATTAGATACTAAAGCTCTTAGGATAGGGATCTTCAAAAACTGAAAGTCAGTGGCCAGTCCTCAAAATTCCTGAGTTGTTTGTGGCTGTGAGAAGAGGAAAGGATGAACACAACAGTAAACCCTGGCTTAGTGAACCTAAAATAAAGTTATGATTTATTTTTGTCTTAAGTATTGCTTAAATTTCTGTAATATAAATATGAGAAAAAATGTGGTCTTTCATTCTTTGGGAATATGTGCCTTGCAGTAAAATGCCTATATTTTGACTTCCAAGGTTTTCCGTTTATAGGCAAGAATGTAATTCTTGCCTGCAAACAATATATATACTGTCTGGTAAAACTTATGCTATCTTTAATTATTCTATGTTTACACTTGCAAATGTGATAGTTCTTCCATGTGACCAACTTGTCCCACCAGTTTGTCCCACTTACTTCTTCTGTTTCCACATTATGAAACTAATAAATGAACTCTTTTAGAAGTAAGACTTAATACTGTTAAACAGTCTTTCACAGTGATCATGAAACAGAAAAATACAATAAATTTTATTGCTAGTTCTAAGAATCTAATTGCTAATTCTAAGTTTAACAAGTCCAAGTGCTGAGTCCTGCATTTTGGCCACAATAACCCTCTGCAGTTACAGGCTGGGGATGCTGTGGCTGGACACCCCCAGGCAGAAATGGACCTGGGGGTGCTGGTACAGCTGAACATGAGCCAGCAGTGTGCCCTGGTGGCCAAGGAGGCCAATGGCCCCTGGCCTGTGTCAGGAATGGTGTGGCCAGCAGGAGCAGGGAGGTCATTCTTTCCCTGTGCTCAGCACTGGTGAGGTCACACCTTGAGTGCTGTGCCCAGTTCTGGCCCCTCAGTTCAGGAAGGACATTGAGACACTTGAGCCTGTCCAGAGGAGGAACAAGGCTGGTGAGGGGCTTGGAACACAAACCCTGTGAGGAATGGCTGAGGGAGCTGGGGGTGTTCAGCCTGGAGAAAAGGAGACTCAGGGGTGACCTTATCACTCTCTACAACTCCCTGAAAGGTGGCTGTAGTCAGGTGAGGGTTGTTCTCCTTCACCAGGCAGCAACTGACAGAAAGACAGGACACAGTCTTCAGCTGCTCCAAGGGAAATTTAGGTTGGATATAAGGAAAAAGTTTTTTATGGAAAGAGTGATCAAGTACTGGAATTGTCCGCGCAGGAAGGTGATGGAGTCACCATCCCTGGATGTGTTTCAAAAAGATTGATGTGGCACTCAGTGCCATGGTTTAGTTGAAGTGTTAGGGCATGGGTTGGACTCGATGAACTTAAAGGCCTCTTCCAACCAAGTGATTCTGTGATTCTGGGAATTTCTATTTGACTATAAGTCTCATTCTTTTGAAATGTCACCCAAGCTGCAGCCCTTTGAAAAGTTCCACTTGTTGAAACACGAGAAAGTCATAAGAAAGCCTTAATGTAAACAGGGCAACTGTTGCTCTTCTTTACAAAGATCTTATTTTTTCACTTGCATTGCCCAGAGTTAGTGCAGTTGATTCATCTAGTTCTGTTTGCATGAATTTCTTTCACTTTCTTCTCTACTTCTTGTAAAATGTTCTGTATTAATAATTTTCCTCCTTCAATCCCTGTTTTATGTTGACTCTCTACTCTGTCATGTTCTTATTCTTTACTCAGCCTGGCATTGACCAGTTTACCTTCTCTATCGTAGCATCATTAGTTGTCTGCTTTCTAGCTCTGTCTTCTTTCAGCTTTCCTGCACTCCAACAGAAGTGTACATTTGACCTCATCTTCCTTCAACACTTAAGTGCTTAGTCCTTCTTTCTACATTAAGACAAATTCTTTCCACATTACACACCGAGTTATCTTTCAAATCACTTTTTTTGTTGTTGCTGTTGTTGTTTTGCCAGTGATATTTTTAAAAAACTTTTTGCTAAGGAAAGCAAAATCAGATTGTCATAGAATATTTCCATCCAGTCTTAAAAAGCTACATAATTTAATTTGTAGCCTTTCCTTTTACTAAAAGGTGCCAATGTGGCACTTTTGAAAATGCAAAACACTAGCCTGAAAGCCAATCACCTGCACATTTAAGAGATAGTTTTACATAGACTTCCATTGCACTTGCTTTATCACATTTTTCTGGGTTTAACACAGCACTAGTGGTGACTTATTTTCATAGAATCATAGACTCATTAAGGCTGGAAAAGACCTTTATATACATTGAGTGCAACCTTTGACCAAACACCACCATGTCAGCTAAACCACAGCACCATGTACCGCATCCAGTCATTCCTTGGACAAGTCACCAGGGGATGGTGACTCAACCACTTCCCTGGGCAGCCTGTCCCAATATTCAGTCACCTTTTGAGTGAAGAAATTCTTCTTGATGTCCAACCTGAACTTCTCCTGGCACAGCTTGAGTCTATTTCCACTTGTCCTGTCACTAGTTGCTGGGAGAAGAGGTTGACCCCGACATGGCCTTGCCTTCCTTTTACAGAATTGTTTAGAGCAGTGAGATCTCCACTGAGCATCCTCTTTTCCAGGCTAAACAGCTTCTGTTCCCTCAGCTGCTCCTCACACAACTTAATCTCTAGATCCTTTACCAGCTTTTTTGCTATTTTTTTTTCTCCAGTTTACTCCTGCCTTTGCCTGATTCTCTTTGCAATTCACTATTTTTTATGTCTTGACTTTTCAATGCATTCTCCTAAAAACTTGTTTCGACAAACTTACAATTTTCAATATTCCACTTCCTTGCACTTACAGAACTACTTCACACCAAAGACCAGAAAACTGACACAATCACATTTTACGTATTTGTTCATATCTTGTTTTGCTGCTTCAATGTGTATTCTGATAACTTAATTGAACTTCATATTCATAACCTTGTGATTTTCCCTGTCCTTTACCCCTTCTTAAACCTCTTATAACTTTTTACGATAGAGTACAATTCCCTTTATTTCTCTTTTTTCTTCCTCCTTGCTCTTTTTTCATCTTTTTTTTCTGAAAGCCTGATCTACTTTCTCCATTTTCTGTTCTTACTATCAAAATCCTCTCTACTAGAACAACCTGACCTCATAAATATTTTATCAAAACATTCTCCAAGTAGAAACGACGTTGTGTACCAACAGATTAACCCATACCAAGACTATAATCTCATGCTATTTTGCTGAAAAAGTATGCAATTTCTCCTTTTTTGCAAAGAGGCATGATAATTTTTCTGTTACAAGACAGACCTCCAAATAATCTATTTTTTTTTTTTTGCTTGTGTTTTGAGATTAGTTAAACTCTTAAAGTGGTCAATGCTGTCTTTCTTTTTAAAACTTTTATGTCATCTCTCCTAAAGGAAAATATCATGAAAAAAATATAACGGACAATGTTCTAAATACTAGTTCTTAAGGAGTCATGAAATAATTCCAGCAATAGAATAAAACAACTAAGCATATCTCAGGGATTAAAAAAAAAAAAAAAAAAAAAAAGGTGACACCTCCATTTTAGCTCTTTAGTTGAAGGGAAATATATCATTTAATGGAAACACTTAGAAATAAAGAACCTATCATCAAATTCTGAAGAAAAACCCACCCATTTATATTTATTGATTAAATTGTGTTCTATATTATAAGCAATTTGTGATAATGGACTGTGAGGAAATTTTCAAAAGTGTAAGAACCTCATGAAAATCATGTTTTGTTGGCCTTTTTTTTCACTTTGTTTGCACCATTTCAGCTTTCATAATTTTTACTCCTGGGTGACTATTTTGAGTGACTGTGTGAATGAGAGAACAACTACAAGTACAGATATAACCATACACCCAAAAGAACTCTACCTCCCCAATAGTGTGATTGTAATATCCTGAACCACTGGTCCATCATGAAGAATCTGAATGAGAGAAAAAAATTATAGCTGAGTTTTTGATCTTCTGCCTAACCTTGGCAGAACCTATTACCCACAGTTATGGTGGTTCAGTCTATATGTGTTTGATTGTTGACTATTGGTTTTGATATCAGTCATTGTCTTGGGTATATATTTCCTGTTATACTCTTAATTTAATTTTTCTTACATTTAATGATCAGCCATGCCATCATAAATAAGATTTTAGGCAATTTTTATTGTCTGAATGCAAAGTGAATATGTTTCAGACTGTCCTATCTTACATTTTAGTTCTCACTAACTACAAATGTTTTAGAAACTGACCAATTCTCATTCCATCAGAATCAAAATATTTTACCATCTTCAATCAGACCATATAAGCAGGCTAACTGTTGTCTTTGATCATTCTTTCATAATTAATGACATTCACTGGTAAGCAGCCTAAAGCTAAAATGCATATTGAAATAACTAGGGTAAGATAAACTTCAGAAGGCTTAGAAACAAGTAGCAGTAGATATTTTAAAATTGTTTAAACCTCAAATTTATTCTCTAATATATGAGAATGTTAAAATATTTTCATTATAAGCACTTCAGAATCTTAATATTTGTTCTTGCCTATAGTAATAAAGGCAAAGGACATGGATGAAAATGTACCATTTAACACATGCTTAGCTGCTATTAAATGGAATTGGTAACAACCAGATGAATCCCCTGGGCAATATTTCTTTAACCTGAGAGGTTCTATGCTTTGTATTAAGAAAATTGCATTATAAATTGTCACTTGCCTGTTCATACCTCAGTGCTGTGGTATATGCTAAAAATAAATGTCTGTTTTATAAATCCTCTCTCAGAGAAACAGGGAAAGAGAATGGGAGCTATAAGTAAGCTAAGAATAAAAGACATGACTCAAATGATGATGTCCTCAGAATACTCCCTCTACATAATTTTTGAGTTTACATTTCTGACTTGCTATGAATGAGCTAAGTTGCTTTAGAAGCAAGGTAAATTTGCTTGGGCAATGATGCTAGGCTGCTTCCAGTCCCAAGCAGGTTAATTTATAGTTAACATACACACACAGCTCCTCCCTCCATCTTTGCAGTGTTCATTGTGGAAATACTGTCTTTGTCAAAACATTTGTGACTGCTTGAATTCAATTCTTCCAAAAGCTTTACAGGTTAAAAATCACAAATGATGTGCTTCCCTTCCCTTTCTGTCTTGTGGGCCTTATTTTGGCTGATAGACAGGACATTTAGAGGCTGTCATTAACGCATCATTGGGCTTTTTTGTTCTTTTCCCTCCTGCAAACCACAACGATGTAAGATCAAGCCCTCTGTTTTTCTTTCCTTTGGTTCTTGTACATTTCCTAGCTATCTGCTGAAAGCCTCAAGAACAAGAGTTGTTTTGCTTAAAATAGAAGAATAAAATGCCTGTGCTGCCCTAATCATAACAAGTCAGAATTTTTGCTCCTTAAATCAAGTAAGCTGCAAACTCTTTGAGTTGTAGCTAAATACAGGAAATGCAATTTATAAAACAATAAATATATATCAAATAAGAGGTATGCATTTTATTTTCAGACAGTGTTCTTGCAATGCACAGTATCTCTAGTATTATGTGCTATCATTCCCCCAAGACAGATGACATTCATAATGCAAATAGTGCAACAGGAACACGAATGGCAGGACTGAAACGGAGCTTTAGAGCAACATGGGTAAAACCTGGGGTTTTCCTTTCTGTAGCTTTTTTGAAGCTTAGGACAAGCTGGCAACAGATCTTTCAAAATTAGTAGGCAAGGGGTATCTCAAAATATGTTTATATTTTTCCAATCCCATTAAAAGGGAAAGAAGAAGCCAGTGAGGTGGAGAAGCAGTTAAGGCATAATGCGTAGCAGTGAAAGGTGAAATACTGAGGGTAAGTGATTGAGATACTCATGAGATCCTTTGGATTCACAATGCATTATTTTCTTATTCTGCCCCTTCATGTTTCCACAGTAATTAAATAAATAAAAAAAAACCTAATCCCTCAGTTTATGTGCTGTTGGGGTTTTTTGTTTGTTTGTTTGTTTTTCTGGGGTTTTTGTTTGTTTGAGTTTTGTTTTTGTTGCTTGTTGTTGGTTTGTTTTTTGTTTGGTTTTTTTTCTGATTTAGTGCAGACTTGGATTCATCTATCTTAAATCCCCAAAGTTTCCATAAGTTGGTGATGGATTCTTCGTTGTAGCCATTTATTGCAAATAGGCCAGCTGCTGAGATGGCCTGGGACAGGCTTGGATGACCAGCTTCAGAATCATTTCATTGTAAGGGCTCTTGCCCTGGGAAATGCAGGGCAAAACAGTAAATTGGAAATGACTCTTTTGTACAAAAGCCAGTCAGCAGCAGTGGCAGCTGCACAAAAGCTAGTAATGGCTTATTACAGAGTTTGGAGAAAATAGTATTGCTTCAGAACTGTGTTGCTGTGCAACAGTTAGGGGCAGACAGAAAACATTTAATAGGATTATTTTGTTTTCTTCAGTAGCAGGCTTGAAAAACTTGGAAACATCTTGTCAGATAATGTTTTATACATTCATGAATGTGTTTTGGGGAATGTGATCACAAAATATTGTCAGGGAGCTTGGCCCAAATCTGGGAAATGAGTTTGAATTCTTTGCCAGGCTTAAACTAAAGAGTTCTCCAAGCATCCCTTTTCTCTAACCAGCAACATAGTAGTGGATATATGGCCACTTCAATATTGAAGGTAAAAAAGATATATTACCAGTAGTATTTCCCCCTGCATGCCTCAGTTACAGAAATGTCATGTCTGAATTGTGATATTCTGATATTCTGGGTTTTATTTAACTTTTCGTACACTATGAAACTGTGCTATTAATGTGTATGATGCAGCATTCCTGTATGACAGCAGGAATACTGCTTTAGTAACATTCAGGGAAAACCCTTCCAACCTTTGTCTACCTTTCTTCACTTGTTTCTGTCATACTGCATGCATTCCTAATCCTCACTACCTCAGACTACATGCTCACCTTTTAGTCATCTTTTGTTTTTTCTTGCCTGTATTCTTCCCAGAATGCTCCTCATTCTGCCTACTAAGAAGTCTCTTGCTCTCAGCCAGTACTCAAAAAAAAAAAAAAAAAAAAAATTCTGAAAACTGATGTAGACAATGCTTCAGTGAAACAGAAATCATCACCAGGGTACAGAAATTACAGCTGATTTCCAGGAATAAGATTTGTTCTCCCCCATAACCCCCTGCTTTTTACTTTTTTTTTAAATTTTTTTCTTTTTTTTTTTTTTTTTTTTAAACATATTTATAATTGTCTTTCAAAATTTCCATGAATCCTGATATTTGTTTGTCTTGGAGGTTCCAACGTTGTTTCAGTGATATTCAAGGCTTGGCTGAAAGGAGCTCACACCAGCATTCTAGGGTGCTCACAGGCAACATATGCACAGTCTGGCAGGTATACACAGTCTGGACTGAATGTTGATATGGATATTTCTGTTGACATGGATGTGCTGAAATGGATATTTCAGAAGCCTCACAGGTAAGGTTTATGAATGTGGTCATCCATAGAAGGGTTTCTTTTCTTGATTATTAGCATTTCATTATTTTCTTAGAAGTGCTTACATATCTGTTTAGGTTCTGCAGCAACATTTCTGTGTGCATAGGACAAGGAAACAAATTATTATATAATTGAGACGTTGCACTTCATAAATGGAAGTGAAAAAAAATCATTTTTACTCACCTGTCAGAAACTAATTCCTTTGACTTCTTATTATGAGCAGTTATTTTTTCTATTTCAAGCAATCACCAGATGAAACTTCCATTTCAAAAGCTTCTCCCCAGTGCATGTGGCTGTGTTGCAAATAAAACACATGCCACTTGCTATATTAATGATACTGTTAGGCATTCCTGCTTTAAGGGAGGCATCACTAGTAGTAATTGCAAGTCAGCTCCTATCAAATATAGATCAGTCCTAAATTATTCTGTGAAGAAAGGAAAATGCTCAAAATTTCCCGTCCTACTTAGTGGGTACAGGAGAAAGCAGTTGGATATACTCTGGGTGATGCATGGAAGAAACAGCAGAGTTCTGAGGCAACTTTTACTTGCAAACTTTAGAGCATCAAGGAAGAATAAGGCACTTGGCAAGGCTTTGACTAGATTTTTGGTCAGGCTTAAAATATATGTTGAGAAGAAGGTAAGAGAGGAGTTGGGGGGGGCGTTGGTGAGGAGAGAGGAAAAGGGTATCCAGTGGCAAGAGTCCCAGATGTACCATAAGGGCAAAGGAAAGGTAGGCATAAAAGGGACCATTCTGTCTCATTTTCTTGACCTTTGATTTCTCATCCTTCACTCCAAGTAAATGTCAGTGGAATGATGATGGGAGTAGGATGATATGAGGCATGTAACAGAGGAAAAATGTCTTGGGTGTCTTCTCTCTGGGCTGGGATGAAAAGTGAGTGGGGCTTTCTTTCCCTTGTTCCCTGCTTTGTGCACTGGTGAAGGCTTAACTGAACTTTCTTCACACAGCCTAAAATGTAAACTTCAAGGATGACCCTTGGATTGACCTTGTGAGAGTATTTTGCATTGTCCCCTAATTATGTCTTTATTTATTTATGGAGCTCTATTTGCATGCATGAAAATGAGGGAAGTTTTATGGCATCTTCCTGCTCAGGATTTTCATTTACTAAATTACCAAGATGCATAATTAAGCTGCTACATTCTACTGAACTTTTCTGATTCAGTTTATGGGACTATAATGTTGTCTTGAATGTAATTTGCAAAAGAACAGTGAATTTAGGGAACGTTTATATCACTATAATCTATATCACGTATATATTTGAACAAATTTCTAAGTTAAATAATTAGGCATCAGTGGAAAATGGAATCAAAGGAGACAATCTTACAATTCTAAAAAAAAATATTTAAATAATTCACAACATTTTCATTATTTTTTACCACTTAAATTTACCACTTAAACTTTTGGTAAGTTTACAGTGTATTAATGGATAACAAAAGATTATGCACTGTATATTTCTGTTATAACTAGGTTGCTATACATATTTGTTCTGCAACATATTTGTTATAGAGTCTGCATTCAATAGTCGTTAAAACACAATACAAACACAGTTTGACTCAGAATTTATTGTGAATCAGTTTTCTTGTTTATCATCTATATACTTACTTACCAATTTTCATGGTGTGTGGAATCTGCATGCCCACATGAATAACATACTTATTAACTATAATAAGTATAATAAAATTAGTAAACCCCCTTTTAAACACAGAATGGTGGCAACCTAAGTGAAATAACAGAGGTAGCCACGATTCAAAATTCTAGAAGTTCTTTAATCTGTTAAACATTTTGCATAAAGCTGAGATTTTAGATTTTTTTTTTCCCCTTGCTGGATATATTTTGAAAAAAAAGGGGATGCACAATATTGGAATTTCATATTCCTCATAACAAACACTCATGTCCTGCTCCTCTCAGAGCAAGCAAATTCTCAATTACTCTTAAATTCTTCTTTAGTAGTGCTTTTGAGCTGAGCACTTGAGAATTTATATTAGTACAAAGAAAGAAGGGTAGTGTTAGTAACCCTTCATTTTATTGTTCAGGGCCAGCTCCAAATGTGAAGATAATAAATGGTAAATTGATATTACTGTATGAACACTTTTATTGTGAATCGTGAATCACATCTGAAAGAATTCGCTTCATAATATTCCCTCAATTACCAGAGACATTTCTAAAGGGAAGATTCAGATTTCAAATAGATATACACATACCCATTTTTCTTAACTGTAGTTACACTGTGACATTCAGGTTAAGCTTCTGTGGTGCGGAAATAGTTTAGAAATCAGTGTGCTTCAAAGCTAACATTCTTCTGTCATTATTTGAATTGGAAGGACAGAATAAAGTCAGAAAGGATTAAGGCATGAAGGACGTTAATATAAAACAGAGGGTGGGGTAGAAAGATTAAGTCTTATGTACCTGCTGTGAAATTCTGTTGGCCAGAAGGAGAGATTCAGGTCAGAAATGGTTAGTGCCACCAGCATCCTTACCAAGCTTTCCTTCTGATTGGCAAGTTGGTAGACGGTAATCAACATCAAAACACGTATGAAGATAACTAAAAGAACAGTAACACTGCTTACAGTCTGTCCTTCTTTCTGCATTTTATACAAAAGACAACTGATATTTTTCACTCATTTTACCTGTAGAGTACAGTATTTCATAGAATTTGTTGGTGAGAAGGGATCTTGGGGGACATCTTGTTTGATCTTCATCTAAAATGAGCCTATGTCCAGTACTAGGTCAGTTCTAGGCAAATCCTGGAAAATTTCAAGGACAATGATCCTGATCTGTGCATAACCTGTTACAACTCTGCACTACTTTCCCAGTATACGTGGTAGACTTTTCCTCCTTTTTCTCCTAATGTCCAAGACAAAGTTCCCAAGCCAGAATGGACTTTGTAACACTGTGTAATAGTACAGACAGTTGTTTTGTTATGCCTTTTTTCCTAATCCTTCTTCAATCACTAATCATTAAATTGTCTTCTTTGCCAGAAAAAGAAAAATCTATAAAAAAGCCCATCTTTTTTAGGTGAGGTACATGAAGACCACTTGGGCAAAGGAGTGGTACATAATGTGTGCAAACAGAGTATATGAGATACTGTTTTAAATGGCTGTTTTTAGCTACATCTGATTTTGATAAATTGTGGTAATGCTGAATACTCTGTCCCTTTTAGCTTCCCAGCTTAGTCTGATGTATGGCCATTGCAGTTCCTCTCCAATTCATTTTGTGCAGAAGACATTTAAAATAAGCAAAAGTACATCTGAAAGGATATACACAGCTTAATTTGCAAAGCAATTATTTAATAGGTAAATCACAGAATAGGTAGTTACAGTTAATGAGCTATTACAGTAACCATTAATATTACAGGTGAGCCTTTGTTGTGCAAGCAGTCATCAGACTGTTGGGAAGGGTTGGAGTCCATTCCTCCTTGGAAAGGGTTCATTTTCAGTACTCTAGGTTGCCATCTTATGACTCCCTGTTTTTTTTTGTTAGGATTTTATACCTTTTCATGTCTGTGGTTTTCCTCTTGAGTCCTTGTGCAGCTAACTACTGCTGTCTCAAGAGTCTTACCTCTTTCTGCCATCTTACCTTTCTTATTGGGATGTCTCTGACCTCTAGATTTTACAGCTGCTTCTCACAATTTAGCCTTTCTGCAGACAGCTGAGCCAAAACTACCTAATTATCCTGTATCAAAACCAAAACTTAGCTCAAATGCAGTTGAAACTCTGAAAGGAATTAAATTTGTTTTTCCTGAAGAACCTGTTAACAGTCCTACTTTTACTTCCCCAGGAAGGAGAAATGTTGTTTTAGGTGTGTAAATGTCTTTTAACCTGTAGTCTCAGGCACCCATTGTCTGGTGCTACACAGAACATGGCATCAAAATTCCTACAGGTTTTCAATCACAAGCTGAAATTTCTCTATTCTGCCATCCATCCAACCAGCCCTCAGGCTCTAGCTTCTACCCCTTTTCTTTCCCTAAGAGGTCAGTGAGCAAACAATATAATTTAATACAACTCAAAGCATCAGTAACTTATGAAGAAAACACCAGAATCGTCTCATACAACAGTGAAAATAATTTCACTTGCCTTAGGTCATACTCAGGTCTTCCTTCCAGACCCTGCTCTCCCCACGCATAAGTGCTCTGTGAAACAGAGGGGTTAATGGGGGCTATGCGGTGGCAGGGGATCTTTACTGAGTGCAAAAAATGTTCCTGGCTTTTATAACCATAAAGGAATGTATACAGTCTTTCCCAGGGAGTCACTTTTTCCTTGATAGCATAGCACGGTTCTGCATGAATTCTACTTATCTTTCTCTCTCTGCACAGAGCAAGGAAGCAGAGCAAATGAGCCAGAGAAACTCAGCCAGTCTGGGGAATTTTAAAAATTCTTTTTGAGATAAAGATTTCAATGCCCACAGTTTCATGTGTGCTAAGAAGCTTTACTAACAACTGAGTGCTGAAGCATGACCCACATGGGCCTTTTAGGTCATCAGAGCCAGAATGATCTCAACCCATTTAGCTTTCAGGTTATGCCTTGGTTAAGTGAATACTTTGAAGTCATTTCAGCTGAGAAGGTTAAAGGTTGACATTTGCAGTTATGACTTGTGTGTGCCAGCTTTGCACTCCTATCAGTATCATAAAGTCAGGTTCCAAGTTTTCACCATAAGAAATTGAACACATTTCTAGAACTTTGGACATAATTATTTTTAATGCATTTTTACTATTTCATTTCCCCCAAACATTTCCCCACTTCATTTGCTTTTGTGCTTTTAAATCAATTATGAATAATTTATTTAAAGAGATTATTAATGATAATATATTTTAATTTCACCTATTTTAGGGTGATATATCTAATTTCAGCTAAAATATGCATATTCTTTTCATTGTTTTATGATTTATGCATAGAGATCCTATTTTAAAGAGATCTTACAGTATATAATATGCAGTAGTTAGAAAACCACTTAAGAAAACAAAATTTTAAAAATCTTTCTTAAAATCCCCTTTATCAATTATCTGTTAACACAAAGATAATTCAGGCTATTTGGGACCAACCTAGCAATAAATGACAAATGAAATTATATTGCAGCCTTTCACTAGTGTGTTTTAAACAGAGTAACACAGAAGCTGTAATATTATATGTTATATTGCACTGACAACTCTTTTAGTAAGCTTTTTTTTTTTTTTTAAATTCAGACAAGATAAATTGTTCACTCTTTATTGAAATAATAAAAATCATTAAAAGAATGACAAACTATAATATTCTTTCATGCTAGTTCCTTCCTTTCTAAGTCATAGTAATGTTATTTAACTTACTTTTCAAATTAGGTAAGTATTTTTTTAGGGATGACATATGGGTAATTCTGTAGTATCAGACCCATGAAACATTTTCATACCTACATATGTTTATTACAGGGCATTTATAACTGCTCTAAATCAAGCACTAACAAAGCTCTATTCATGTACACTAAAGTACATAATAAAAACTGATTACAAAAAGTAGTAGGTACAGTAGATTATATCTGGTAAGAAAGGGAAAATACTTAAACATAATGAAAACTATTTAGCAGGTTTCTGTATATCCCTTGTCACTCAAGACAAAGCCAAGGCTGGAAAAGCCTTCTAGTTTCCCCCATCTGTGTTTTAAGCTCGTTAACAGAAAAGAAGACAAAGAAAGACCCTGAGTGCCTCTGCAGCCCTTAGCCTGCTCACTGAGGTGCATTGGTGTATTTGTATATATTTGCCTCTGTGTGTGTATCAACCACATATGAATGCTTTGACTTGACTGACTTTTTGGAATACTGGAAAGGGTATTTACCGGAAAAAACATCTAGTCATTTATTATTGCTATAAATTTCACTATTGGCTTGCAAATTCTGCCAGTTAAAAGAAGAAAGCCGGGAAGTCAGTTTGCCAGATTTTTTCTATGCTGCTGAAGACTGATGAGGTCAGGAAGTTTGAACATGCATCATACTGGTGGTGACCTATGCCATGCTGCTGGTGCTTTTCATTAGCCAGTCTGAAAGTAGATTCTTTTGATCTAAAAACTTCACAGGTGAGTATATGCTTAAAGCTAAAATAGACATGACTGCAGCTATTTAATTTTAAAACCTTATTCTTCCAAGTTGGGTTTTGACATTGAGGACATCATTTTACACTAATTGCTGCTTATGTTTGGAATTTCTTATTTTCTTTCTTATTTTTTCCCCCCCAATTTAAAAAAAAAAAAAAAAAAAAAAACAAAAAGACAGCTAAATTTTTGAATTATTGTGTTTTCCCTCTGTCATCATCTTCACTTTCTTTTTGTCTTCTCAGTACAGCAGCAAAACCCAATAAATACATGATAAGCTGTGTTTAAATACAATGCAAGAAAATTTGCGTTCTTACTTATAATATTGCCTCTGGCTGTTTCAGTGGAGCTGTCTTTAAGGCTTGGTTGTCTGTGCTTTCACTCTTCTATCTCAGCTAAGTACCATTAAAAGAGCAGCATGAGGGAGTTTGAATAATCACACAGTGTTTATCTTTTGCTACCTTTACAGAAACCAAGAAGTAATCAAGTAAAACACTGCTGTCTGGACTTCCAGAAAAGTTTAAAAACCATGGGGTTTATGTTCCCTAGCTAATTTCAGTCAATCCTTGTGTAAGCTTTGCTGCATTCTCTCAAATATCTCTGACTTTGAATTGAAATATAAATTGATTATGCCCCTCTCCTTTATAATGAACTACACAAAAAATTTAGAAATTTGAGCTAGATGGTACTAATACATAAGCTTTGTCAGATACATGTAAATGATAGTTCAACTGCTCAAATGTCATTCCAAAAAAAAGAAAGTGTGACTGTAGTCAGAACTCAAAAAACACCATGCCTTAAGGATACAATAAGAAAAAAAAAAAAAAAAGGCAAATTAATATCTGGAAAAAAAATACCCTTGGCTATACACCAATGTCTGATGTTTTCTGCAGCATTACGTGACCAATCTGGTGTACTGATGCTCTTGATTTAAGACTTTCTTGTGAAGATGAGTAGCCTGAAATGACTTTCTGTAGTGGATTAGTTCTTAGCAGACAGCATCAGGTCATTTATAGTAAATGTGAGGGTGATGAGGCACTGTAAGAGAACAGGAGTATCATCTTTATCATCAGTGTTGACAGCCCATCTATGTGCATTTTTACCTGATCTAAAGTTAAAATCACCATATAGGTGACAGAAGATTTTGCCTCAGTGATATTTTTGTATTCTGAAAAAGTTACAATGCCTGTTTTAGTGAGCTGATTTTGGTTTTTACTGCATATTCATTTCATATTCACTGACTCATATTAGCACTGGCCTTTATCTTACTCAGGCCTGAGCACTGTTAGCTTCAGGAAGCTGGACATTTAAAGATGGAGTTGAAAGTTTTGTTTTTTTTTTTAAAATCTTAGATGTGTAACACATGTAGGGCTTAATTTTGAAATAGCTTGCTGAAAAAACAAGCAAAAATGTCAAACCTCTAGGAGCCCTGCAGAAAAGTCAGCAATGATTTATATGAAAGTCTACTGTTACAGTTACAATTACTTAGTATGGTTTTGAAGACAGCTACCTTATTCTGGAAAACTATTCATAGAAAATGGCACTAAAAGTACAATGGATGCCATCTGTGTCAAGAAGAGTATTTCTAATTTAGAATTACTGAAAATGTGCCTTTCTGAAAAAAAATCCTCCAATGTAGAATTCCTGTGCCTCATAACTCAAAGTCTGGGGTTTTGTTTTCTAAATTATTAGATATGCAGCATGGGGCAATTATCCTGCATGCCTTTTGTCACTGACATTTCATTTTCCCCATCACCTTTTAAGGTGTGGCTTTGGAAAGTTTAAAAATTTGAAATATATTTTTTCCTAGCCCCAGTAGCAAAGGGCAGAACAAGGGAGCTGGCCACCAGCCACTAGTCTTGCATCAGTTAATTCCACATGGGGACTCAAATCCAGCAACTTTAGACTGTTGCATATCTTGAATATATTTGGTTTAATGTTACTTGCAGCTGCACTCATAGAAGACCATTTTTTATTTTTTTACTGTTTGAAACTAGGTCAGGTGTGTAAAACAGAGCTTGAACTAGGAATCAGGGCAAAATTTTAGCAGTCTAAGCTTGTGAGGGAGAAACAATATTCCAAGGAAATTCAAGTTCAAGGAAACTAAATCTTCAACAGCAGGTATTTTACCTCAGCAGTCACCTCTGAAGAAATCCTCTGGGGTATGATGTTTTACCTATGTACTCCACAGGGAGAATACCTTTAATCAGATAATTTATACTTCCATTCTCAGCTCTACAGCTTTCAGACCACTAGCAGGGCAATGTCACTCTGTTCAGAAGACATTCTTGATCTCCAGGTATGTTTTACAGAAAATGGTTCTGAGTTTATGAAGGAATGCAAATATCTTTCTAAAATACTCAGAAATATTCCTTTTTCTCTGATGTTTGATGTCCAGCACACAAGAATTCAAAAAATGCAGTGGTAAAGATCAAAATTATAACCTCTTGGCAAACAACAGAAGCAGAATTCCATTCTACAGCTTACTAAATTCCCAGATGTCACCATGAAAACATACAGACACAAAAAGTATAATTTGCATTTTATTGCAGGAAGATAAAGTATAAAGTGTCACATTTATGAGGAAGTCGCTGTGATGCAATATTTTGCTGTTCATAAAATCTTACAAACTATATTCCAGTGTCAGAAAATAGTAACTTTAATACATCAACCTTTCTGATAAGCAACATGTAAATTGCCTTTCAAAGACTAGGGGCAAAACTATGGAAGTGTTACTTATACAAAAAAAGGGACTGACCCAAGACACACTTAAATCACTGAGTACCTTTTGATTAATTTGATCAAATTTTTGATCAGGCCTTTATTGTTTGAGGCATAAATAACTTTTTCTTTCATGTTAGTTCACACAGTAGTGTTGTTAATGCACAAAAACTATATGCTATGACAAACTGCAATTTACCTAAGACAGATGATTTTTATTCTATTTTTTTATAATATTTGTTCCATCAGGTAGTTATATGTCTCTGTATATAAAATAGCTATTTTTTCCTTTTTTGTTTTTTATATAGATTAAACCAAATAACCATTTTAAATTACTTCCTAGTAGAAAATATGAATAACTTGCATCATTGTGAGTCTTGGATTTGAGATACATTAATGTTCTTATTATTGACATTAAAAAGGTTATTGGGGTCATAATTGGTCAGGTTAAATGAAAAAAAGGTGATTTAGTGATCAAATTTTTTATGCTCCTATTAGTTCTCTAACCTTCATTGCTATAGGGAATACACTAGGGCAATATTCAGGACATGGTGTCCAGCCAAAAGTTTGGATACATGCCATCATAACAGCACATAATTTTAGTGTATCTGCTACATCTCTGAAGTTGGCACAGACCAAAACTTATGTATGCAAGGTATAAGTGGGGGTTTTACCAGAAAATTTAAAAATAAAATCCCAAATCCTGATCTCTTCTTTTTGTCTTTTTTCTAGTAAGTGCTAGTTTTCAGATCACAACAGAGGCTGAATGGCATTGTGCAGTTCATTGTTCCAGAGTTTAGCTTAGGCCACCCTTCTCTTGTTCACAGCATGACACATTTTTTTGTACAGGCAATCTGGCAAAAATTATAGCAATAAATTTTTCTTTTAACTTCAAACTGAACAAATAAATATATATGCATTTTTGCATATATCTATCATATATGTAGTGTAGAAAAATATATGTGGAAGGCAGAAGATATGCAAGTTGTTGTCTAAAGGACTTTCTAATGCAACTGAGGACAATACAGCTGAGAAATAGCCAAAAAGCTGATTGTCTAAAGAAATTTTTTACTGCTAAAGAATGGCATGGACTGCTTAGATAAAAGTCACATAGTTTCCTACCTTGAAAGTGTTTCTCTAAACCCTTTACAGTCTTTGTTGTTTTTTCTTCAAACTGAAAAACACTTCATGATTTCATGACTGAAGACAGCCTGCAGAGCAGCCTGGCAGAGAGTGTTAATACTTTTAAAAAAAGTACTGCTGTCAATAAAATCTGAAGCAACATGGTTAGGTCATTGATAGGTAGCTTAATTCAAAGACAGCTGCAAGTAAGGAAGGTGAATATGACTCTGGTTTATTTTAAAGAGTAAATGTATCAATATTTTATATAAAAAAAGTCGTACAGTAGTAATAGTACATAAGAAATATTCCATGGTTTCCAAGAAAAAAATTGAAAAGAGCTGGGTCGGGTGGGGAAAAATTAAGAATTTTTTTCATAGATTGTAAGATATTCTGAAGGCTTGTGAAATGCTGCTGGCATTCTAGGTTGTGGTCATAACAAAAACTGAGATCCTACTCAGTCTTAAGAACACTGAACATCCCATGAATAAAGTACTTTAGCTATTTACCTAGAGAATGCATTGTGTGGAGAGATAATAATGGAAAATTCCCTCATGCTTTTCAAATTCTCCACTGAATTCCACTTAGAATACATTATGGTTTAACCCCAGCTTGGTCACTTAGCATCACATATCCCATCTGGTGAGATGAATCTGGGGAAGAGAATTCTAGGAATAAAATTAGAAAACTCATGGGTTTGGATAAAGACAAACAGACAAGTAACTAGAAGTGGGAAATTAAATGTATCTATGTTCAGTATATTTTGCCTATTTTTAAATGAAAAGAAAAATCATTTTTTAATAATAATTTTGAAAAAAGGCACTTTAGCTCTGTTTAGTTTTGTATATTTTTCTGTCTTCTATTGCAGTCTCTCACATGCTGACAGAAGACTTCTCTGTAGAATGCATTTTGCTGTTAAATATACATGCTTATTTACATTTTTTCTTAAGGTTAAGTCATAGTATTTGTCAGAGGTATGAATGTGTAAGAATAGGCATTGACTCCTTCAGTGTTCCTGATATCTACCTAAAACATCTCTTGCTGAGCTCAGGATCTGGTGGGTGAAATATCACCTCCTTTTATCTATGATTCTTATTCTTTTGTTATTTAGTTTGTTACTCTTTGTGTGGAAATACTGGTTTATTATACACTATTGTCAAGAAACAAATGCATGTGATACTAATAAAATAGGGCCCTGAATAGATTTTCTATACTGTTAAACTTCTTAGTCTAGAAGGCCCTCTTGAACATCATTATAATAGGAATGGAAACAATTTGAGGAGCCAGATACCTATTCCATTATATATTGTTCTAAAATGAATGCTGAAATTCTTCAGGTGAAGTACTATTCTAAGAGAAAATGGAAACTGTCAGACATTTCAGGTCATGACCTCTAATACATAAGCTTCAGTTAATAGTCAGAAACAAGACATTATCCTTCACCCTTTAGTCAAAAGCTTTCCAACACTATGGTTTTGATTAAGTTTCTAAAAAACATTAAATGAAATAAATAAAAATACTTGTCATCTACCAGTATGCATAGAATTCAAAATACCAAACACAGGACAAACTGAATTTGACATTAAAAAAATTGAGTGTGACAGCTGCAGCAGTTACATCTTGTGGAAGGATGTGTGTGCTTGCAAAGACTTTACATCAGGTCCTGGTTGGGAGCTGGCATTTTCAAAGGTCATGAAGCTCCTTAGCACTATTCAATTACTGCACGAAGGGTACCACTGACAGTTTTAGCACTGTGGTTAAATTAGCTGAGTATTATCTGAGACAATCAAACTTTTGACAGAATCGGTAGGATAATATCTGTATATCAAAAAATACCTCAAATATAATACCCATCTTAGTCTCCTTTATTTTTGAATGACAAGGAAAACATGAGAGAATTATTTAGTTGTCCTGTTGCTTGTGAAGATATCAACACACTCAGCCTGACAATTGTACAAATAAAGATAAGGCCAAAACCTTTGATTTTTGCCACTTTTGATTTTGTTCTTTATTTTAGCTTCTAATTTAGAACAAACTGTTCATTGAACAGTCTGAATCATTAACATACTCTTCAAACTGTATTGACATGGTTATACTGCTTAAAACAGAAAAGGACTGACATTGTTCTGTTGCCTTCAAGTGCACCTGCTTTGCTGTGTTGTGCCCTGCAAACAGTTTAGATGAAACTGGAATCACAGAATCATGCAGACTGGAGAAGTTCTTTGGGATCAAGTCCAGGTGTTAGCCCACTGCCAAGCCCACTAAATCATGTCTTAAAGTGCCACATCTACAATCCTTTGAAATACCCCACTCAATCACTCCTCTGGGGACCCAGTTTCAAGGCTTGATACCCCTTTTGGTGAAATTTTTTTTTTCTAATATCCAATCTAATCCTCCCCCGGTGCAACTTAAGGGCATTTTCCCTTGTCCTACTGCTTTTTACTCAGGAAAAAGAGACTGAATCCCACCTCACTGCAGCCTCTTCTCAGGAAGTTACACACAGCACTAAGTTCACCCCTGCTCTTCCCTAACACTCCCAAGGGGCTTCTTTTACATGCAGTGATTGTGGAGTTTGTTGCCCACCACTGCTCCTAGCCTCACCTACACCTTGTGAGCCACTATTGCATGAGCCACTGGCTCCTGATGAATCTCTTCTCCCAGCTGAGGTTCCTCTGGTTCAGGAAGTCCTTGTGCATCACATTACATCACCCCACTGCAGACCATGCCAGCGTGGGTGCTGCTCACTGTCATTTTGGTCTTTATGATGGTTTACCTGAAAGTACATTCTTGCACTGTGCATCGAAGTGACATAGGGACGCCTAGATAAACCTTTTAAAGTAGATGGGAAACATAACACCATAATGCAGTTACAACTTCTGGGTATTCACACAACCACACTTACTTCTTTTAATTAAGTATGTACACACGTTTCTAAGATACATGTATGCACACTTACAAGTCCCTATACAATACAAATTGTAATCAACACCTTGAAATTGCAGAGAGCAATTTGTCAGCTCTTCTGCACAGTGCACAAGTATAGTGTTAATCTCATATTTTGTCAAATTTTCTCTTTATTTCTGATGGTTTCTATTTTCAGTAAAGATTTTTTATTACGTATTTAAATATGTTTTTAATGTTTTTAAAACAGTAATGTTTTTAAAAGTACGGAACACAACCCCAATTATATGTACATAATGAAGGTAGGATAGAATGCTTTCACAGGGTTTATAGTAATGAACCTAGCCATTAAAAATACTTAGCTAGATGTTTTACTATATTTTATAGTCTTGAAAGCAAAGAAACATGCCATTGGTCTTCTGAAGTTAAACTGAAATTATATTACAATAAAGCATCTCTGTCCATTAAAAATTCCTTTCCTTTCAGATATTCTCTCCCATAGTGTCAATAAGTGTTGACCCAAACATTGTCTTTTGTTGCAGTAGTTTCTATTAGTTTATGAATCCAGTGTCTTTTTTTTTTTTTTTTTTTTTACACCTTTTTTTCACATTTTGCCCTTCCTATCGACATTTTAGATATCTGGAAACCATGGAAAGATCAATATGTGTCTCACTATTCACAGTTTAGATTTTTCTGCACATTGGAATGTGCCCACATCATTCATGAACAATGATCTGGGGCTGCTGAAGGATCTGAGACTTTCATCAAGACTTTCATGAAGTTAAAATGTAGTGGCTTAGCATCTGTGTGAATTCTACTTCTTTTTGTGTTTGAACAGATGAAGGTTCAAATTTATTAGGTGTCACACACAACACATTTGGCTTTTTGGAAGCTCTGCCTTGAATGTGAGTCCTTTTATCATAATTGATAAAATAAACCTTGTTGATAAGAGGCTATATTTGTAACCATTAAAACCATTAAGCTATAAGAAATATTAAAGTATGTGAGCTAAAGCTTTGCTCTAAAAATGAAGACTATTGACATGATTTTTTGCTAAAACTTGCAAACTACTATTTACACACTACTGCTGTCTTAGTCAATGAAAGTATGAAATGTGCAAGCTTTTACATTTACCTAAAACATAAGTCAGTAGTAGCACTACAGTGCTTTATGACTTATGGACTCCTCCGCTGCTGTTAGTATGTAACTTGGGAGTGAAATGAATACATACATTTCTTTTTTAAACTTTGTGCCAATTTGGTGTCATGCTGTGCCAAACTAGCCAAATCTTAATAGTTCCTGACCAGTACAGATGTGTATTAATGTCCCAGGAGGCAGAACAAAAAATTTCTCATTCAGTAATATTTCTAAGCATAATAAAGATCTACAGTATTTATAGCAGAGAAAATATTTTTTAAGTTCCAGACAGTGATCATTCAGATAAAGTACTTAGTTTCTTTCTAGGTGTCTTGTAATTATCTCATGAAGCTCATTGCATCCAGAAACTGAGAATACAGAGTTTAACATCAAGTATTTTCAAGGGGTCAGCTTGTAAAATGCATTGGACATAGATAAACACTAAGAAAAGTATTTTGAAGGAAAAAGTAAGTCTGAGAAAAACTACCATGTGTCTTACTGGTCCCAGAGTGAGTGAGGCAGATACAACTGCAGTAGAGATGTAAATACAACATTTTTGGACCAAAATCACCTTGTTCTTGGAATTTGTGGTGTTCTGATACACATTTCTGACATGTATCTGTTCTGGAAGGTGAAAGATGTTACTCTGACAGGATGCACCATAGTAGCAGTGTATGAGTAAAAAAAGCAGGAGGTGAAAGGAAATGAACTGTCCAGAAACAGCAATGTAAATGCAGTGTGCCAGGGTAAGATGTTAGTTATGCTCAAGTAGTCAAATTTGATAGCCTTCTCTACCCACCTTTCTAATAAAAGTTAAGAATTTTAATAAATGGCAAGATCAGAGGAACTGGGTTTTTGAAGAGTAATGTTGCTGATAAGGTCAGTTGGCAGTCAGTCACAGTACATTGAGACTAATGCACAAGGTACTCCAAAGATAACACATGTTCCATATGTTTTAAGAGTGATCTCAAACTCCAATGTATGTATATAACTCCAGACAATTTGCTCATACAAGAGTTAAATAGTCTGATAAATACCTCACTTATAATGAGAATTCTAGAGGTTCTGAGTTTGCCGAGATATGTCCATTCTCAATTGAATTTGCCATGATATATTTTTAGTATCAGGATGAATCATAAGGCTTAATTGTTGAAAACCAAGCCAATTTAGCTTAAGAATTTTGATTGTTCTGGGCACAGCATTGAGACTTCTTATTACATGACTGATAAACTATATGTTATGTGAAAATTAAGAAAGTGCAGCCAGTTTAACTACATGTTCTGCACATGCTCAGGACTGTTAGGAAAATATGCTCAGTGGTTGTTTTCGAGAAAGTCTGAGAACCCATTCTGTTAGATACTTGGAAAAATGCCCAGTTACAGGAAGAAGACAATCCCATAAGACTGTCTTAAGGGATATGGAGTTTAGTGATGTACCAGAAATCTCATTATATGGGAAAAGTAGTAATGCTAAATGACCAAGGACACTTGAAGGACTTTCCAAGTGGTAGAAGATTGGGTCTGGTTGTTTAAAAGTGAAATTATTTGAAGTACTTAAAAAGTTAAGGATTTTGTACTGAGAATCAGACATTTTCATAGCTACCAAAGCATGATTTTCTAATAAAATCTAGCTTACAGGAGAAAAAGCATATGTAGGGACAAAAAAAAAAAAAAAAAAAAAAAATCCCATTTTATCATAATTCAAAGATATTTTACTGAATGTTGCCATAAACAATTTAATTGGCTTTGTGTTGCAGATTTTTGGTGGTGGTGGAGTTACAGGATTGGCTCCCGTGACAAGCTTCTAGAAATATCCATCATGTTTCATAGGGCCAATGTCAACCAGCTCCAAGACAGACCTGCTGGCCAAAGCTGAGCCCATCAGTAATAGAGCCTCTGTTGGTGCCTCTGGAATGATATAAATAAGAAGAGGAGCAATTTCAGCCAGAGAAAAGAATGTGAAGAATCATGTCCCTGAGGAAGAAGGAACACAAGACAAAATATGTGATAAAATGGCCACAATTCCTGGTCCTTGGCCCCTGCACCACAGAGGAGAAGAGGTAGAGAATTTGGGACTAAGGTTATCTTGAGAAGAAGGGAGCGTGGGGGAAGGTGTTTTAAGATTTGGGTTTAGCTCTCAGTGTCCTATCTTGGTTTGACTTGTAATAAATTTATCAGATTTCCCTAAGTCAAGTCTGTTTTGGCCGTGACGATAACCAGGAATGATTGATCTCTTCCTGTCCTTATCGTGACCCATGAACCTTTGTTGTATTTTCTCTCCTGTCCAGCTGAAGAGGGGGCTGATGGAATGGCTTTGGTGCACACGTGGCATCCAGCCAGGGCTAACCAACCTGCTCTGGTTTCCAGTGGCACAGAATTTTCTTCCCTGTAGCTGGTTACAATGCTGTCTTGCATTTAGTGTGAGATAAATATTGATAACACACTGACATTTTGGTTGTTGCTACGTAGTGCTTACACTAAGTAAAGGACTTTTTCAATTCCTCATGGTGTGCCACTGCACAAGAAGGTGGTGGAAGCATAAGTGGGGCAACTGGCCTGAACTGGTCAAAGGGATATTCCATATTATAGAATATCATGCTGAGTATATGAACTGGGATAATTTGACTAGAAGAGCCAGCTGCTGCCTGGGGATTGGCTGAGTATTGGTCAGCAGGTGGTGAGCAATTCAAAGTGTGCATCTTTGGGATTTTTTTTGTTTGTTTTCATTTATTTTTTAAATTCCTAGTGGTAGTTGTTGCAGTAGTTGTTACAGTTTTTTTTTTGTTTGGCTGGTGGTTTTTTTTTTCCACCTTGCTTCAATTATTAACCTCCTCTTATCTCAACCCGCAAATTGGTTTTTTTGTGATTTGCTTCACCATCTCACCAGTGGGTGGCTGCATGAGGTTACACCAGGACACCACCACACCATCTAAATCATAAAAAAGGCATTAGCTTTCAGTACATCTCAGCTCACCACATATCCTCAGGGAATCAGCTTGCCTCAAAGGTATTGGCAGTAGTTAAGAAAACAGCTATAACCTTGAAATCTCTGAAGAGACTGGTTAGTCTAAACAATATGAAAATTGAAAAGGTACACAGTACTTTCCTTCCCATCAGTTATGAACAAGAATGAAACTGCTCTCAGTTGAAAAACCCTGAGAGATGCTTTCACTTTTGGTGATTTTTTTTTCTCTATCATTTGAAATTGTTACTTTGAAAAATTTATTCAGTGACAAAATAGTGAATATGATTTTTTTTTTTTTTGTTTTGTCATAAGCAGATAAATAACCATATAGAGTTTTCTTCATAAAATAAGGACTAAGCATGAAATCAGAAGTTCCAAGAAATTCTCATGTTGCATTCTGAAGTCCTAGAAATGTTACAATTACAATCATGTTCCCAGGACACAGAGAATTATTGCAAAGAGTTCCACATATGGTGGGGAACAAAAGTATTAGAATGCCTCACAGTAGGGTGCCTCCTCCCTTGGGATGATGTTTTGGAGTTAGGTTTGTTGTTTAAATCTTATGAAGAAAACCTCATTAAATATAACTTAATTTATTATCACAGTTAACAATATTTTTTCTCCCTCCCTTCAAATGGGTAATCTGAAGGAAAAATAACCCCAAAAGTTGCTACAATATGTGATAAAATAAAATGCCTATAATCTATTTTTGTTTCATTTTTTTTTTCTCAGTGCTTTCATAATATATGCAGTCAGTAAAGGGAAAAAAAATCTAGAAATGACTGACACCAAACATAACTCAATGTTCAATCAGTGACATACCATGCATATTGTGTTAACATAGATTGTAATTACTTTCTCACCAAATGGTATGCCAGATCTTTTCACTGAATAAATGCATGCAAGTGATGTGCCATCATTCTATCACTGCCGGTTTAATAAGCATCTCTTTGAAGAGAAGAAGAAAAGTGAAGGTATTCAACGCATTTCTTTGAACTTGCACATTCAGTATTGAACAGCTATGTTTATTAGGGAACTCAGAGGATTTTATTAAAAAGTTATATAGAATTAACATCTAAAATGATGATGAACACGAAGGAAAAACAGGAGCTCTGAACCCTAAGGACTTCTGACAGTACTGGGACATGAAATTCCATTCACTAGGGACATACAAGAAAGAACAACACAGATGGGAATGAGCTTATTAGGTCTGCATTCATCCTTTCTTTCAAAAATAGAAGCATAATTAGCATTTGTCTCAAATCAGTGTTGCAGACCCTTTTGGTCTGGAATCTCTCCTTAGAGGAGTATACTATTTCCCTTGTATGTTTTCCCTTGTGAAACAACCATCTGAAACCTGTGAACATAAAATAATACTCTCATGCTCTTTTGTGTGATCCTGGAGCTGACATAGCATTGATGTGTACTACTGCACACAAAATACTGTGTCCACAGCAAATAGATTGAACTGTATGAGAGATCTGACACTGCAGCATGACAGAGCAGTAAGGGGCGAGAAGGAACAGCAGATAGAGACAAAATGCTGAGTTACAACAGGTTAAGCCATGTTTGACATGCTTTAGGCTAGCACAGAACAAAATCAAGTGAGCTTGGAGACAAAGCAGCAGCAAGCTGTAAAACAATTTCACTTTGACAGTTTCTGAACAGCTACAAAACCACTCTCAGTTCTGGTGCCTCTCACCAGGATTATGGGATGGGTGTCAGTTTTCTGTAGGTTTGTGAGCTGAGGGGAAGAATCTGGAAAGGAAGGGAGTGTCCCAGCTGAAATGGATACATAAATAAATTTGCTTACACTGACACCAGGTTTTATTTTACATGAAACTAGGCCTAGGCATTTTGTTTCAGGCACTTTCAGTAGAAGGAAAGCCAATGGAAATAAGGAGTCTAGACTTCATTTGTGCTAGACCAATTTTTGGCTTTTATATGTTAGTCAAGCATTTTGGTAACTCAGTTTGTAGAAGACATCTTTTAAATCCATTCTCTGTCTGAATCCTATAAAGCCTTAAATTAGAATGTTTTAGGATATTTTGAAACAGAAAAGGCTCTCCTTTTAATTTTTCAAAACTGATGGAATGTTTATCATTCCAAGTAAGGACATACATTTCTGATGACCAGTTAGGTCTAATTTTGAAGACAGATTTTTCCTAAAAATAATCTTAATTCCTCACATCTAGATTATAATCCCTATCTCAAACTAGTTCTGAAAGAGGGGATTCAATATCAAGTCTTGAACTACAGGAGATATGTGAGATGATTGACTTTCAAACAATACACCTCTGCATGTTTTTTAAGAAATTTAAATGTTTTGTTTGAGCCTCCCTTTTTGAATATTCAAGGAAAATATTTAACTTAAAATCTCATGAATAGTGAGCCTTCAAAAAAGCAACAGATAAACAGACATTTGTTGCTTTGGAAAAACAATTGATGAATGCAAACACAAACATAAATTAATAAAAAGATCATATGCAATTATAAATCAATATTTAGTAGGTCTAAATTTCAGGAAGCAAAAAGATTCTTTAATCCCCAAAAAACCCCAACCCAAACTCCCAACCTCACTAATATACATCTATAAGAAAAAAAAATGAAACGAAATTTGGAATAAAAAGAAAAATCAAAAGCAGGTAAAAGCTCTTAGATATTATTAACATTGACTTTGAACAGAGGATTTTTCTTTTTGACTTGTCCAATCAAAATAGATCTCCATTGTTTGGGATAACTTATACAGTGCTTGTCATTTACTTTGTTATTTTTAATATAAGCAATTTTAAGCTGATTAGTTTTATTTCTCATTGCTCTGTAATTGTTTTTTTTTTTTTAATTATTTTCTTCTTAAAATTAACTGTTAAATTGATCTGTTTATATTCTTTAAGGAAAAATCTGACACTTATACTGAAGTGGTGTAATTGAATACATGAGAGACATAAGTGAGTAAAGAAAAAATAAATGACCTTTTACTACACAATTTTGTCTGTAATTTATTTAAGTGAAATTCAAGAATCAAATTAGTAACTAGATCAATTTAGGTCTCGAGTGTATGTACATTCATCTGAGAAGCACTTAGTGCCCACTCAATAAAACTAAAAATCCAACATGAAAATTTCACAGAGAAATACGAAAACTACGATGGAAACCTAAGACTAACAATCTAAAAAATAATAGAATAAACTTGTAACTCAGCTTGGAAATTCGTCTACAACTCTTAAAACCTATGTCTTGAATGATTCAGTGCAAACATTTATAAGTTAAATTAAGACTGAATTTTTCCTTTTCCTTCTCTAATTTGTCTTGATGCTCAGACTTCCAGTCTCTATTGACCTTTTTATGTTTGTTTTTTTCTGGTTTTTTTTTTTTGTTTGTTTTATTTTTTTGTTTTTTTGTTTTTTTTTCAAATTAGTTTGGTTGGGTTTAAGTTTTTTTATATATGGAAGTTTTTAAGTTTTCTAACCTTGTGGTAGTAATTAAATTATATTTATATGTCAATTAATATTATGTGCAAAAACTTAAGAATTGAGAAGCGTCAGTATTTTTTCTCTTTGTATCAATAAAACAAGTTCTCTGATGTTGGTGGGAATCATGAGGATTTTGTCTTCTATGGTATTATTTACATAACTATTCCCAAATTTTGTATTCCTTCATAGATGTTTTAGGTTTTTCCTATATTTTTTTTCTTTCACTCAACTTTTGTCATCTCTACTGGACTTTAACATTACCTTTAAGTCTATTTAGAGTTCTTAATAGTATATCAATTATTAGAGTAACAAATAAAATGAGGCTGTCCTCTCTTGAAATTTTTTAAGATTTGAAACACTTAAAAAATCAGTTTTTAATAAAAAGGCAATCTCAATTCAAAAACAAGACTACAGATACATTGATTTTCTCTGAGATATTGTCAGGACTGATGATAAAAATTATGCTACTTTAAGTAGCCCTAATGAAAAAAAAGATTCATGTCTCCTTCAGACAGGAACAAAGCCAGCATTCCTGCTATGTACTTTTGTTTTGTTTTGTTTTGGTTTGGTTTGGTTTTTTGTTGTTTGTTTGTTTGTTTTGTTTTGTTTTGGTTTTGGTTTGGTTTTTTTTCCTTTTAATGTGGATTTAATGTTGATGAAAAATTCTTGGCTGGAAATTCTAAACAGTATTGTCCTTCAATGCAATAATTCTAATAATATTCTAATAATGGCAGTAATGCCATAAGTAGTCTTGTAATCTTTGTTGTGTATCAACTAGTTTATGTGGTAAGTGCTCTGCTCATAAGAGGTGGAGATTATTCTTCCCTTTTGCTGATGAAGAGTTGTTTGTCAGACAGAATGAACTTGCTTCCTTGGTTTCACAGGACAAATCAGTAAAAAACCCAGGGATTGAACTTGTACCAACCCAACTGGGATCCAGATGACAAAATCTTCCTGGTATCCTAAGAAATAATTTAGGCAGCTAAATGCATATTATTCCTACACTAACAATGCTGGGTTAATTTGTGGAGAAGTAGCTTGCTGCATTGACATAAAGTACAGCTCCTGCAATCAAACAGAAGGATTATCATCTTCATAGAATCAGTGTTTAAAAAAAAAAAAAAAAAAGCTTTGATCAAAGTTTAATAATGATTATTTAAACAAATATTCATTATGACCAAAAATCCACTAAAATTCAAAGACTGTGTAATCAGGACTTGATGACTTGATGATCTATGAGAAGACAAATCACATCAATGCCCACTGCTGAGACTGGATGCCAGTGATTGATTTTGTTTTTAAGATACAGGTGGTGTTCTCAAACAGAGAGTAAAGAAACTAAGCACATATTCCCCTGATTTACCTTTGCAATGGAGTAAATCCAGTAGATCTTTTTAAAATCCAAGCTACTGATTTCTTTTTTCAGCATCATCCATTTGAATCTGCTCTTTTATAGGAAACTTTTATTTCTGTTGTATGATCTTAAACCCAGTAAATACTTATACAAATATATATATACCTCACACTGTCATGATTATCTGTTGTCTCATGCTGTGTTGGTTGTCACACTTCAACAAATTGAAAATCCAGCAACCTTAAACTCCAGAAGATTATTATGACATAATTCATTAAATTGTTTGGCAAACATTATCTAGACAGGCATTATGATAAGCAACACTTATTGCTTGAGTCCTAATTATTTCAAAGGTATAAAGAGCTGAGTTCCCATAGCAACATGGGAACAATTACACAGGTGTCATATAATGAAACATCTGTGTTGGAGTTTAGGATTTCTTTTAGTCTGAGGAGCAGAGAAGATGCTTCCCAATTATGGGTAAAAGAAGATTCATCTTTTTACTAATTTGGCACAAATGGAAAGGTGAGGCTTTTAATTGCTTCAAAGAAGAAATTGGACTAATACAGTAAGAACAAAAGAGCAGGTCCTCAGAGTGCTGTCGTAAAGAGCAATGCAGTCTCTAATTTTGTATTAAGCAAAAGTAATCAAAAGACATTTATACTGAAATAAACATAGCTGTGAGCAATCTGTTTCCACTCAGTGTGCTTAGACCTTAAACCTCAATCCACTGAAACTGGCTTTATGTGATAAGTATTTTAGAGCAAACACACAGCAGGTGCTTGCCATTGAAGTTTGAAGTTGACTTTTACACTTCCTCCCAAAGGAGTAGCAGATGGTGATTCTGCTCTCTGTAGGTTCTTGGGAGGTATGAAAGAAAGTAAACACAAGAAATTTACTTAATTCTCAGCTGTCCTGCACAAGGGCTAACCTTCCATGTGCTAACCTTTTCAAGTACTGCTCATGCAAGTTCCATTTGAGGTGCTACCAAGGAGGAGGCAGAAGCTGTGGCCTTTGCTGATTGTATTCAGACCCAGCTGGCTGAGGGCTCTTCTCCAGGAGCCCAGGTGCCAGCATAGCTCCTCACTAATTTTTTTTTTTTTTTTCCTTCAGCTCACTTTCAAATTTTTATTTTATCTACAGTTTATCTGTAAGCTTTTCTAGAAAAAATTGCCCCAATATCAGAGCGGAGATATCCTTCTGTGTCTTGTTATGCTGCTTGTAATATAAAATCAGTAACTCTGGACAGAAAGATATACCAAATTATCAGCAGTTTTCCAGGGCAGATATCACTGATACAATTTTCAAAATTTGGAAGTGTTTCTAAACTTTAAGGCTGAGAACTATAACATACTAAAACATTCATATAAAGTAGCTTGGATAATAACAAAATTTTCAGGCAAGGTTTTTTATTTTCTGAAGAAATTTGGATTTTCTACTGATTTGATTTTAGTGGAAAATGTTTATTTTCTTGGAAAGCTCTTGAAGTGTTTGCAAAATGATTTTTTGGGTGAGAAAGAATTTAATTTTTTTTATTCTTCAGATACATTCATTGTGTCACATTGACTGATAGAGGAGCTAAACTAAACACTACCTTTGAGTATGTATCTTAACATGAAAGGATTACTTACGGAGGTTTTAGCAATTGCAAGGGTGCAAATTATGGATGAAGTCTAAATTCTATTTTGACATTTAATGAGGAGATAGGTTACCATTCAGAATATCATGGTCAGAATCATTCTAGATTACACAGGAAGATAAATGAGGTGTCACATCGGAAAGTCTTCCAGGTTTTCCAGTCTGGTTCTCATTCTTGAAAAGCATTACAACTGCATCATGTCTCTCCTGGCCTCATGCAGGTGGAAGAGGAGAGGAGAGGAGAGGAGAGGAGAGGAGAGGAGAGGAGAGGAGAGGAGAGGAGAGGGAGGAGGGAGAGGAGAGGAGAGGAGGAGAGAGGGAGAGGAGAGGGAGAGGAGAGGAGGGAGAGGAGAGGAGGGAGAGGAGAGGAGAGGAGAGGAGGAGGGAGAGGAGAGGAGAGGAGAGGAGAGGAGAGGAGACTCTAATGAGTAACAGGCACCCTCCCTTAACTGAAGTAATTTTCTAATTATTTTTCATTCCTGCAGACTTCAAGAAAAAAAAAAAAATTATTTTCAGTGTCATTTAGCAGGCTTTCAGGACCCTAAGTATACAGAGCATTTCATGTGTCATTTGCGGGGGTTGGTGATTGATACCCAGATACAGAATTGGCTGCCTTTGGTCTTGACATATTTAAAAACTGCAGGCTTCCCTGTCTTTCCCATATGTTCCATTTATATATTGAAAACTAAGAAAAAGAAGGCAGATGTACAAGAGAAACAAGATGTTGGGTAAAATGAAAGTTTGTTCCTTGGTTTATGTATTATGTTTATGGATTCTTTGGCAAGAGTTGTGGATAAAACACTTCTTTGGAAAGATAATTATTGTACGTGTGGAGTTTAATTTCTTGTTTGTTATTGTGATCTTTGCTCTAAATTCAACCTACTCAGCTGTATGTTGGTAACGTGGATGACCAGTTTGCTACTGTTTGTTGGCTAGGAGGACTTCAGTACTCTCTTAGTCTGACCCAGTGGTATGGCAAGGTTATGTAGAGTTTCTATGCCTTAGTTCCCCATCTCTAAACAGAAATAATATCCCAGCTTCACTTTAGAATGGCGATGTGAAGACAATTGTGTTAAAGTCTGTGATGCATTTACTTATTATAGTAATGACAATTCAGGAATCCATTAAAAATTAGAAAAAATTGATTTTTCCCCTCTCAATAGAATTTCATTTCTCTTTTGTAACTTTTTCTTTTTTTTAGTTTTAAAATAATTTAGATCAAAGTGTATGATTCTCTTCTGGAAAAGTTAGCAATATTGAGAGACATGTCTGAGCTTGTGTACAGGCTGATAGGATCACCAAAGGCTGATATCAAATTATATGAATCTGAAATAAAACAATACCATATGACCTATGGGACATGTACTGAGATATTCTAATGCCGTGATGTTTCTTGCCAGTAAATCATTAGCCCCATAAGAATACTCCAAGTCTTTTTATATTAGAAGAAATTTTAAGGGATTCTTTAAGGAGCTGACTATACAAAAAATTTCCTAACTTACTTCATTAGAGCTCATCCTATTCATTATAATTTATTTTATATCAGAATTAAACTTGGTTAGAAAGATAGATAACACACTTCAATTAATGTCTTCCTAATATAGCAAGATGAGTATAGTATAACGTGCTTTACAAGATATTTATCATCAGGAGGTGCTTGGTCTGTCTTACGTGGTTAAGAATTAATAATGTGACATAAAACAGAACATTGACTTCCCTTTGATAAAGTATATGCTCATACGTTGTCATGAGGTTATGGGAAATTATGCTTTGATGATTGTTAAATTAAAAAAAAAGACACTTTAACATTTGGAAGAGCGAGGAGAAAGAAATGCAAGAGGAGCTCACGGGCTCAGGGGTGGGTAGAATGAAAGAAAGGACTGATAAGAGTCAAAGAATGAGTGATGAAATAGTTTCATGCATTCCTACATGAAGCTTCTTTCTTTGATGCATCTTGATACTTCTTTACTGAAGTGTTCTTCACTTCCTTAATCCACCTTTGAGGATCATAGGGGCCCTAGAAACAGGAGAAATTATACATTTAACTGAGTGGCATGAACAGCTGCATCTAGTGAGCCAAATACCTTGGATTGTAACTCTAAACCAGGTGAGGGTTGCATGTTAAAGGCTGATGTCATAAGAGGAATACTGCTGAGGAGTTTTCATAAGCAGCTGGCTATACTTGGGATTGAGTGAAAGCCATCTCATTTGTCTTGTTACTGACATTGTTACTGACAGCTTTTCATTTGTAAAAAAAAAATATTGAGTCCCTTTTGAAAAAACTTTTTGATTTCTTTTTAGGTTTTTGTTTTTTTGGTTTGGTTTTTTTTTTTTTTTTGTTTTGTTTGTTTGTTTGTTTGTTTTTTTCTCTCTAGTAGAATACAGGCCAGAAGGCCAAGGGAAAGAGAACATGTCTATTGTGGAAACATTCAGTTCTCTCCTTTTGTTCTGAAATCCATCTCTAAGATGGCCATTGTCTCCTCCCTTGCTGCTTGAACTCTTCTCAAACAACTGAAAAACAGAGAGAATTATCAATTAAGCTCTTTTCTTACTTCTATCAAGCTCATACTGCTTGTATGCCTCTGTATTTAATAAATACTTTTTTCAGCACTGTTGTCCAAAGGCCAGGTTTTTTCTTAGTTATGTAGAAAATATTAATGTGTCACATTTACAAATAGATCTTCTGAAAACAGTAACTAATCTGAAGTTTTGCATCAATCAGTATACTTTACTAGCTGAGCATATCTTGTGACTTAGTAAACTTATTTTTTTTTAAATTTTTTTTTTTTTTTTTTTTTTTTTTTTTTTTTTGAGGATATGTGAGAATAGTATTGAAAAATTTTGGTCTAAACGTTTGATGTCATAGAGATGATGTCAAGAAATGTGTTAAAGTTCATGCTTATTATGATAATCCTAAATATGTGTTGTAATAACAGCAAAAAATTGTGTTTATATAATGTGAAAAGCCTATTTTTTTCAGTAAGCCAGTACACTATTTTACTAGTTTTGCTAGGGATGTTAAGACATTATTCTATTTTTCTGTCAGCTTGTAACTGTGGAAAGTATTTTTCTTGGCGGAAACAGCCAACTGTATATGGCTGATGAAAAATTTTAAAAAAACTATAACAAATGTGTCATAATCTTTTCATTTTACAAGTAAATAGATTTTATAGGGGACTATAATTTTTGCCTTACATTCAAACAACCTCATTGTAAATGCTGAATTTTAATTTAGCCATGAACACTTGAATGCCAGCTCAATGACTATGTAAATTTCTCAGAGTCAGAAGTTGGAAGCACTAATTACTGGCATTTGTGCTTACAACTGACTTCAGAATTGTTCAATTCATTATGCTGCTTTCACAATAAATCTCAGTAGCAAAGAAGCTTGTCATTCAAAATGACATCGTGCATTATATCCTGATTAAGACAAAGAGTCAAGAAAGCTGACCCAACAATGGAACTCTGTCACTCTCTGTGTTTAGAGCCCTGGCAGTCCTTTGCTGGTAAAATCATCTGTAGTTTAAGACTGTGATTATGTAAGATTTCAAGTATCTTAATTCCCCTTGGTTTCTATGGAATTCCAGTTTCACTGTGCTAGCTACCCATAAAAATGAAATTATTGATCAAATTACTACAGTGTTCACTTTCTTACACAATGCAACTTGCTTGCTTTTAAAAAGTCAGTGCCTTTTGCTAACCGAAGTAACTGGCTCATTTTCCTCCATTTTTCATAACAATAGAATTCCATTATTAGAGACTGGCCATGGTATTGGTGATTTTCCCCTATCACAAACAATATCTGAATCTGTGAAACAATATCAATGCTTGTTATTTATTTGATTTCCATACCCCACCTCCCCCCTCCACTTCTAAATGCCTGATAAATGAGGATATATTGCATCTTTGAGGTTCTTTCCTTCTGCTGGCCCCTCACTTCAATGAAATTGCCACAAACACATTTGCTATCACTTATTTCTGCATAGAGAGAAGAAATTTGACAAATCAAAAAGTTTCTACAAAAAAAAAAAAAAAAGAAATCCAACAAAATGGCTAGGAAAAAATATTTGGTTTAATAATTTTTAATGGCTATTTCTCTTGCTATAAATTTGAAGAATAATCTACATATCAAATGACTCAAAGATAATAAGGGTATAATGAAATATCAAGACATTTAAAGAAAATATTTTTAGTATTGGGTTTTGATAGTTACTTTTTACTTATTTTGAAGATTTATAACAGACTCGGAACATATTTTGAAGCTTCTCTCTGAAAACACAAAGACTGGGCCCTTGGTGTGGTTTTAAATGAGCCTCTCATGTAAACAGTTTGTTTCAGTGCGCTGTTTTTAGGAGGAAGACCAAATATTTTAAGACCTACAGTATAATTATTAGAATTACTGATATTGTATTTGGGTCCAAATGTAGCACTCAGCTGATGTCAAGTATGCAACAAGTATACAATGTATGTTTAATCAGTCCTGACAATACACAATGCACTTCACCGTTAAAGAATGAGAGGTGTTTTCTGCAACTGAATGTAACATGTTTAATAATATTGTTTAAAATAATTGCTACTGCAGAGAAGAGTTTCCTCCCTACTCTCCCCCTCCCTAGTTCCTTTCTACTGTCCCCACTTGAGGCTAGTGATAGGTGTAAAGAAGCAGGATATTTTACAATTTAAATAACACTACAAAAATTAGAAGAAGGAAAAAAGAGAAAAAAAATCAGTGATGGTGTTCTGAGACAGAATGAGAATAATAATTGTGTTGTGGAAATCAAAGTCATTGTATTATGATATTAAGAGATATCAGTCATTCTTCTTTCAATAATTTTTATCAGTTGCCAAATGCCTTGAAACTTCTATTTGAGCTAATTTTTGTCTCTGTGCCAAATATTTGCCTTTTGATTCTGACATTATCAGCTTACTAGCTAAATATGATCACAAACAGAAAAATCACCATCTGTGGTAATGTCATTCATAATAAAGATATTGTCAGAAAGGATGTGTAAAGATTCACTCATTCTCATGATAATCCAATATCATGGGAACTAAGTCATGTACCACAATATACTGAGGGGGTTTTTTCTGGTGTGGAAATAAAATCTTCTCTCTCTTTTTTTTTTTTTTTTTTTTTTTTCATTTTCACTCTCCATTTCATCTGATAAACCTCCACCCCACAAAAACAAACAAACAAACAAACAATCAAAATCCCACAACTTCCTCCCCAAAAACCCAAATGCCCAAATCCATAACTTCAAAATATCTTTAAAACTGTGCTGGTGTGGGGTTGGTGTTTGTTGCTTTTAATTTTTTTTTCTACTCATGTGTGTTTTACCAGGGAAGAGAAAAAAGAAGATACTAAGTTGTCAATACATTTTTCTGAATCAAATTTCTGGGGTTTTTAATTACTCATAGTAATTTAGTCATTATCCGTCATAAAACTTGGAGGAATCTGTAGTTCTTGCAAGACATTTTTCACTTAGCAGAGAGAATCAAGCCATTTCATTTATTCATGATCCTGTTCTCCCACTTCAGTCATATATGCAGTCATTCTGTAACTGAAACCACAGTTTATGCATCATTGACAATTGCTGCGAGTTTGTGTCCACTGATTTGTGTAATTTGAGGTCACACTTCATGGTCCTCCAGTTTCCCCTCTGAAGCTGCTCCTGTGGTTGAGTGGCCTGTGGCTCTTAGTGGGTGAGGTGTGTTGGTCTGCAGCACATCTGCTACTCCACTTTCTGCTCGTTCCATTTGTATTCAGAGCTTGTGGAACAAGCTGAAAGTTCATCCTCACGGAGCAGCTGCAAAAGTATTCAGTTCAAAGGATACTGTTAAAAAACAACTACAATTCCTTTTCAGTCTTGTTAGAGCTTCTCTCTTTTTTACTCCAGTTTAAGCTAAGTTGTATGAAGAATTACCAGCTGTGCATCATTGATTTGAACTGTAATAATGTGCTTGAAGATTCACTTCTAAAACTAAGATGAAAGCTGAATATTTTTGCCAATGTCAATGGCAGCAGTTATTGAGGTTGTCCATAGGCTGAGGGTGAAAAGTTCAGTTCTCTTTTTTCTTCCAAATCTCCATCAAAACTTTTATGTCAGTTGTGCAGAATCATGGTGTCCTTCCTTCCTCCTTTCCCTTTCCCTTTCCTTTCCTTTCCTTTCCTTTCCTTTCCTTTCCTTTCCTTTCCTTTCCTTTCCTTTCCTTTCCTTTCCTTTCCTTTCCTTTCCTTTCCTTTCCTTTCCTTTCCTTTCCTTTCCTTTCCTTTCCTTTCCTTTCCTTTCCTTTCCTTTCCTTTCCTTTCCTTTCCTTTCCTTTCCTTTCCTTTCCTTTCCTTTCCTTTCCTTTCCTTTCCTTTCCTTTCCTTTCCTTTCCTTTCCTTTCCTTTCCTTCTTTCCTTTCCTTTCTCTCTTTCTTTCTCTTTCTTTCTTTCTCTTTCTTTTCTTTCCTTTCCTTTCTTTCTTTCTTTCTTCTTTCTTTCTTTCTTTCTTTCTTTCTTTCTTTCTTTCTTTCTTTCTTTCTTTCTTTCTTTCTTTCTTTCTTTCTTTCTTTCTTTCTTTCTTTCTTTCTTTCTTTCTTTCTTTCTTTCTTTCTTTCTTTCTCTCTTTCTCTCTTTCTCTCTTTCTCTCTTTCTCTCTTTCTCTCTTTCTCTCTTTCTCTCTTTCTCTCTTTCTCTCTTTCTCTCTTTCTTTCTTTCTTTCTTTCTCTTTCTCTCTTTTTCTCTTTCTTTCTTTCTTTCTCTTTCTTTGTTTCTTTCTCTCTCTCTCTTTCACTCTTTCTTTCTCTTTCTTTCTCTTTCCTTCTCTTTCTTTCTCTTTCTTTCTCTTTCTTTAATCAGAAATACTGCGCAATTCCTGCATGCTCATGCTTGTGTTCAGACTATGACGTACCTCAGGAAAGCAGCTATCTTATAAACTAGGATTAAGTGTAGTATTAATTTTGCAGTAAATTCTTTAGTTGCAGGTGAATTCCGCCATGAGTTCTGTTTACACAGTGAAACGTTGCTTGAAAAGGTCATTTCAATGCAGCATATATTTTTATTTTGCTTTGCCCTAATCCTCATTGTTTCAAGTATCACTGTTCCAGAAAGAATAGCTGAGTACATTTCAGCTGGTAGTTGTAAGAAATATACTGTTACTGAACATAAGTGACTGTTTGCATACAAATAGGCTATTTCTAGGTCTCTGGGCTGATAAGTCCCCTTGTATTCCCAAGACACAGCTCCAGCTACGAGTATTGCTCTTGCAAGAAGATTCAAATTCCACTCCTCAGGGCAAATTATGTTCAGCCTTTATATAAAGCATGCCAGACTGTATTTTTAGCTTGATATGGATCACATGAAGGTATTAAAAATGTTGCATAGGAGTACATGATCAAGTATTCTGGAACCTTGCCTCTGTGGCAGGTAACAGTATGCCCTTTTAAACACAGGGTGTGCCCTGGGCTTTCCCTTTGTGCATACAATCTAGTTCACATTAGGTCTCACCCTTGTGTTTCTGAGGGTAAATATTATAGAACAACATAAATCTTGGCCTCAAGGTCTCTTACACACTACCATGTAGATTCACACAGAAGGTATTAAAGCTCAAGTTTTGCAATAGTCAGGATTTTAGTCAGTTGCATGTGTGCTAGCCTTTCTGGAAATGCCTCAATAGAGGTAGTAGTATTTCTTTATTTTAAGTAATTATTTCTATTTAGGCTCTCTTATGATCCCACTCTGACAATGTTGACTCATTGTATTTTGATGGCTCTGAATTAAATGCTTTGGAATTTCTATTCCATGAGAAACTCTTCAGCAGCAATGCATAGTTATGATTCAAGAAAAGTAAAAACAAAAAAAGAGCCTAGTCTTTCTGAGAGATGAAAATTTAATATTTGGAGCAGCTCTAATAAGCAGTGGCATTACATTAGTTTATGCAAAAGGTACATTCCCTCTTTAAGAGCAGTATTTTTCCATATTTTAAAATTTATTTGCTTAGTTTGGTTAATATAGCCTCTCTTTCACAGAGAACTTGATATCTCTGTTCTCCCACCATGTTTGGCCTCAGTGAAACACATTTTCTGTTTTGCTGAAGCAACTGATCAAGAGCAGCTCTCTACTCTGCCGAGGCAAGACCCACTTGGATATCTGTACCTGAAAGGACACCAAAGAGAAACTCAAGATTTCCCAGAAAACTCTTTTGTACATGGTACATGTTACTAAGTATGTCACAGATTGTCTGCTGGCTGCAAAAGGAGGTGCACTAATAGTACAAGGGAGCAGGATGTTGAGTGGATTATGAAAGGCAGTTTTATGGTGGCTTTTTCTTTTTGGTTTTGCCTGTGTGGGACTGTTGTCTCTTGGGATCAAAAAGAACTGGAACTGGATTTTTCAAATGGTTGCTTTGCTGTGGAGAGACAGGCTAATTATTCCAGTTATTATTGAAGTGAAGCTGAGGAGGCTAAGAGCTGAAGGTAAAACAGCTCCTTTAATTTGGAAGGGGATAGGGCCCTGTTGAAAACTGTTCCTGATAAGAAAAATTAATGTATCTGTTCTCTTTTGTTAATTCTGTCTGACTCTTTTTTTGTTCTGTTGTATTGATGCATCATCTTGTTGCATTTTTATTTATTTACTTAAAAATATTTAGTAGATACATGGTAAATCTTTTGGTCAACCCGTAACAGCACAAAAATGGAATTGAATTATCTAGTTCTCTTTGTGGTCTGTAAGACACAAGAATCTTATATAGATTCAAATCAGGCTGCCTTGGTTTGCCTGTCTGTCAAAAGGAATAGAGATGTGTTGGAAAGATGTGTCATAAAGACCTTCTAATTACTTGAAGATGAGCATCCAGTGCAAGCATAGGACAGAAATTTTGAGGAAGATACAGGAATAAAAAAAGGGGAACTGTAAAGATGCCATACAGCATTACATACTCCTCATCTTTACAAAGTAATTTTGCTGATATTCCACTATTTTCCCACAGATTTTTTTTCTTATTTTTCTTTTCTTCCTTCTCTAGGTGCATCTATCTAAAAGCATCTATTTCTATGTTTCAACAAGAATAGATGGCACTGATTATAAACTCTGAAGCACTTTGCTTGTTAGTACTATATGAATGCCAAAGTGATCACTTCAGCTGCACTGTACAATTTAAGGTCTCTGCATGGTACCTGTTTTTATTTTGTTCTCCAAAGGGTTTTAAATTTGATTTCCTACGGCACTAAGGTTATCTGCTCATATTTCATCTATCAGCAATTTTTGAACTGTTGTTAAATAGTAACCAGATTTTAGATGTGGTTGGAAGACAGACCTTCCCTTTCCCACATCAATCAGTTCTACCTGTGAGGAAAAGGCAAGCAGCTATTAATTCAGTCAACTGCTTGTTTCCAAACACTCAAATTCTTCAGCATGTCCAGAGACAAGTCCATGCTTCCAACAAGCTGTGGCATAATTATCTCTGGCAGCAATGCTCTTCGGGTAATGAAGGTTTAATGCTAAACCAGTTGAAAGGAAGACTAAAGAAGTGGATGCATATGGGTAAACAAGTTTGATCAGTAGAATGACTCTCTTTTTTGTCATTTCTGCCAAATCATTCCACTCTCTAGATCCTTTTTTATGTTATAGATTTGAGATCCTTTCTTTCATTGAGAGTTCTATTTTTTTATAGTCTTTACTTCCAAAAGCCTCCCATTCTAGACCTCAGTCTTTGCCAGCTTTGCATGAGTTTCCACAGCTCCACTTATACCCAATACCTCGTCATGTAGTGAAAATCAAAATTGCATTTATTGTACAGTCTGACCAATGATCTTATTCAAACTGGTCATGTCACTAACTGTTCCTAAAATGCATCACTGGATTATTTTAGAAAAAAACCCCAGACTTTATTGGAAATGTTTGGGGATTTTTTTCTGGAAATCTTGACTCTGATAAGATTTGAAAAAAACTGATTTTTTTTTCTACCAACAACTGATTCAGCTGAAGTCTTAATAATACTTTCTCCCAGGCTTGCAAAGTATTTGCATGGACTTTGAGAACAGATCAGAAGAATGTTCTGCATGATTCTCAAAGTATTGAAATATTGCCTTTAAGGAATATACAGAAGAAAAAGCTGTTTTGCTTGCCATAAGAGAGTATTTCCTGTGTTTCACTCTTTTCTACAAATCAATGCCTGAAATTCTTCATATTTTATCCAGCAGTAGGTTCAGAATCAATTTTCATTTCTTTCTCTTCATTCTTTTCTCTCTTATGTCTTTTTATTTTTCCTTGTTCAGAGAGTTCTTCTCTGCTTTGTTATATTCCATCTCTGGTGAGACAATAAGCAATCTAAGATATATTAAATTTCATAGAAATGAGGGCATGTAAATAAAAGTTAATGCGAGAATTGGGCTAAAAAAAAAAAAAAAACAAACAAAACAACAAATTAAAGATATATGAAACCCCAGTGAAACTAATAGGCATTAACTTACATTTCTGTCACCCCTATGTTTTATTATCAGACCTAAAAAGAACATCTGGATAATAATAGGTAAAATGTGGAGTTCTATCAATGACAAAAATATTTCTTATGTCCTTGATTCCTTGTAATGTCTATGCTGTGTACGTCCTTGTGGTGTATTGTTGAAACTCATTTCATTTCATGAAGGTTCTTCGGAAGAATGTTTCTAATCTAAATGAGGCAAGATAATTCTTCAAGGATCCAAATAAATTTATTTTTCTTTTATGTTATGTTTTGGGTTTTTTTAGTTAAAAAAAAAAAAAAAAATGTTTTTAATGTTAGTCTCTTTAATACTGTTTAATAGAGACATCATTGAAGTGAAAATAAGCAATTAATACTGTAAATAGCTAGTTTCTGTATTTTTTAGTGTATTTATCCCCACAAATTAATTTGCAAATTCAGCTTTTTAGGTCAAGGTCAACGAAAATTATTTATTAAGAATTTTTGAAAGAAATCAACACAAAAGAAACCAATTCCTCTGTGGTCCAGTTAAGAAATGGTACTGGTCTTAGGAAGAAATCCTGGGGCTCTGCTTAAGCCTCATTGATTTTTAGTGGGAGTTACTGAACTTATTGAAAAGGAAATAGATACCTTTGATTGTTCAGCAACAAAGAAGCAGCTCCCATCTCTGTGTTAGTCTTGTGACAATTGTTGGCTGGTTTCTCAGCACAAAAGAAAGGAGCTCTTTTAATAGACAGAGCTTATACTTGCAATTCTGATGCTACCAAGCTTGAAAAGGAAAATCCTACCACCTCTTCTTTCCTTATTGCTGGAGTCAGTATTGCTTGTAGGTAATGAAGCAATGGACATATTGCAAATCTCTGTGTACAGAGATGAAAAAATTAGGATTCAGCTTACAAACATAGCAAATGGAGGACAGTTTGCAAAATTAATACTGGCATAGTCCTGCAAACTTGGCTTTCTTGTTTGGGGTGTGATTATTCCTTTTAATAGCTAAAATGAGCTGCTGTGTAGACCTTGTGTCATGTATTTTGTAATGGAAAAAGAGAATGTTGGTATCAAGTTAATCTAGTACAATTCTTAATATGTAATGGGATGCCATTGAATTTAAAAATCTGTGGATGACTTCAGCACTGTTTGGAGGAAGAAGCATTCCCTGATAATCGTGGCTTCAAACAATAGAGTGCTATCTATCTCACCCATCACTCTTCTACCAATTACTTACGTTCACCCTTGAAAGCTGCTCCGTTTGCAACTAGGAATATCCAAGCACTTTGTCCTGTTCTGATTTTGAATATTAAATTACATTCATATTAGCAGATTTTTTTATTAATTTCTTTCAAATGCATCTTTTCTTCACGAGTTTAAGTGCATAGCACTCTCTACTTTACTATTTGAGTCCCTTTACCTCTATGAAATTTCATTTTTATTCATGGAGAAGATGCTTTTCAGGAACAAATTTCCTACATGTTTAGTTTTTGTAAACATTTGATGCACTTCTACAAAACAGAAAAATGATCTAATAGTATATTCTAAGGAGAAATAGGAAATCAACACATCATACTACTGTAAAAACTTTTATTTTCTTCATTGCATAGGTTCTAACTTTCTAAATAATTTTTTTTTTAAGTGTCATAGTAAAAATAGTGAAATAGACAAAGCATTGTATGTGATTCATGAAAGCCTTCTTTGGTTCCACCCTCTGCTTCTTTGCAAGATCAGTAAATTACTTTCAATTGCATACATGTGATTGTTTATATCTCAGTCAATTTACTTAAAGGATGTTGCAGAAGACAAAAATATTTCTTCCAAAAAATATAAAATAATCATCTCTATTGTGATCATTGTAAGTTTGATTTGCATCTGTCCATTTAATCACAAAGCAGAGGAGTATCACCATTATGATCTTGTGTCGACTGTGGATGTCAGACTGCTAAGAATTCTTCTATCATACTCATGTCTGATCCCTTTTTTTTAAAGATTTTAAGACAAGTTTTTGTTGGCAAATTTTCATGAATTCTGAAAGACATAAAATTTCAGTTCACTATTTTCTTAGCCTCAGTTCTTCTGGCTTGCATATGACATATAAAATTCATCACAGACGTTTTTACATTTTAAGATGGTCTGTTTTAGTGGGACACCATTTGGTCTCAGTGATACTAAAGGTTTTTTCCAACCTAAGTGGCCCTATGAATCTCTTTGAATATATTGTTTTCTATAACTTAAAACACTTAAATATAATCCAAACTCAAATGACTAGCTAAACTAATAGCAGGACTAATGCAAGTATTCCTTTTTAACCTTTTCTCTAAACCTTTAGCACTTCCAGGAATATTCTCAATTCCAGCTACACTTTTATGAAAGTGATGTGGGGTTTCCTAGGCTTTTTGTTGCGGTTTTTTTTGTTTGTTTGTTTGTTTTGTTTTTTGTTGGTTTTTTTTGTTGTTTTTTGTTTTTTGGTGTTTTTTTTTTTTTTTTTTTTTTTTTTTTGTTGTTGTTTTTTTGTTTGGTTGTTCTTGTTTTTAAGAAAGGAGAAAAATATTTTGGTAAACCCGTGTAACTGCTATAATAAAAATAGAAAAAACACACTCCTTTCCTGAGGCTTTCTAAAATCAGAGTGACTATCTCTTACAGAGGCATACTTCCTAGCAGAAAATGTTCAAGGTGTTCCTTACTAACTAAATTTGTATTACTGTGCATGCAGGGAGCTATGAAATTCTAGGAGGGTAACACAAAGAACAAAGGCTCTCAGCATGCTTTTCACAGCATTCTGGAACGTAGACACAAGTGAATGGAGTATGTGAACATTAAATTTTAAAAGCTTCCTGTACTTGAAGAAGCCTTTAAAACCATCAAAAATTTAAAGGATTTATAAAAACTACATATGCACAGTCATCAAAATAGCTTGAAATATGTTTGGAAGGATGAAAGAGGAATATCTTAAATTATCATATGATGAGGAAAGGAGAAGGGAGGGAGAAGGGAGAACAAGTTTCTGGTGTTTGGTATGGCAGGTGAAGAACAGAACTGAGGATAAAGGTCTGCTTTTCAGTCTTATCTGGCACACACTGTTTGCCATCTTCACTTTTTTGATCTATCTTAGTGCTGCTTAGAAAATTTTAGAAGGAGGTGGGGTGTGAAATGTCTGAACAACCCATGATATTCTGTGGAAAAGAAATGTGCCAGTTTTAGTGCTTGAATGGCTGTAATTATCATATTGTGGGCGAAAGTGCTGAAAGCTTAACATTTCAGTGAAGTATGGTAGGATTATACAATGCAAGATGTTGATATGTACCTATAACTTGCATATGATATAGTGTGTCATTAAAATCAACAACAGAACACCCATTGCCTTTAGACTAAAATCATATGTGAAATTTAGGTATTTTCTAAAGGTGCCTTGATAAATGCTCTGTGGAGTATTTGCAACAGGCTTACACTGTGGCACTTGACAGTTCAAAGAGTTACTTCAATTTTACTATGGTGAGTGTACTGACAAACTTGAAATTTCAGTGCACTCCCTCCTAAGCAATTACAATGTCTTTCAGGGTATTTAAGGAGCTATTTATTCAGCTTGCATCTTTCTCTCCCTTTTTCTGTCTTTTTTTTTTTTTCTCACTTTAACTTAAGGAGTGATGTCAGGTTAAATTTAGATTAAGTTTTACGTTTATGAAGTTTTCTTAAAAAATATAAAACAAAGAGGCCACAAAAGCAAACTAAAAACATGCCATTTATTGGTTTTGCATGGCCAAACTTTAGTAGCTGAGGGCCTAAAGGTGGAGACACAAACCCAAAAGTGACCCCAAAAGTGACTCTAAAAACACCAACCCGACCCCACAACTGAACCTAAAAACTCCAAAGTGACTCCAAAAGTGACCCCAAACCAACCCTAAAAACTCCAAAGTGACCCCAGACAAGCTTAAGGAGAAGAAGGAGCAGCTCACCGTGAAGCTCAAGGTGGGACCCAAAACTGACTCTAAAAACCTCAAACTGACCCCAAACACATCAAACTGACCCCAAAACCCCAAACAAAACCCCAAAACCCCCAAAGCGAGCCCAAAAAACCTAAATGGAACCCCCAAAACCCCAAAGTGAGCCTAGACAAGCTCAAGGAGAAGGAGCGGCTCACCAAGGAGTTCAAGACGAGACCCCAAAACCCCAAACTGACCAAAAAATCCCAAACTGACCAAAATCCCAAACCCCAAAACTGACCCCAAACTGACCCAGAAACCCCAAACTGACCCTAAAGTAACCCCAAAAGCCCAGACTGACCCCAAGAACCTCTCCCAGAGTTTCCCTTTCTCCATTAATCTTTAATCTGTGAGTAGCTGTCAGAAACCTCCTCCATGTCTGACAGAGCCAATGCCTGGCAGTACCAAAGACAGATGTGCCACTGGTCAAGGCTGGGCCAAATTGAAATGGCAGTAACTCCTCTGTGATAACAGATTTAAAGAGAAGAAAAGGAAAAGTCGTAATTGTGTAGTCATAATTACATCCAGAGAAGAGTGAGGTGAGAATATGTGTGAGGGAAACTCTGCAGACCCCAAGGTCCGTACAGAAGGTGGGCAGGAGGTGCTCCTGGTGCTGGGTCTGAGATTCCCTTACAGCCCATGGTGCAGACCATGATGACACAGTTATGCAGCCCTTGGAGGAGCACAGGGATGCAGAGGTTTACCCTCAGCCCATGGAGGAGAGCCATGCTTGAGCAGGTGGATGCCTGAGAGGAAGCTATGGATGAACTGGCCATAACACTCATTCCTTGTCTCCCTGCACCACTGAGAAAAGAGATAGAGCTGGGAAGGAGGAGAGGTGTGGGAAAGGTGTTTTTAAAACATTATTTAACTTCTCATTATCCTGCTCTTTTATTAGATTTTACTAGCAGTAAATTCAATTAATCTCTAATTCAAGCCTGTTTTGTCCAATATGGTATTTGGTGAGTGACCTCTCCCTGTCCTTATTTCAACCCAGGAACCCTTTGTTATATTGCTCTCCCTTGTCCAGCTGCAGAGGGGACTGATAAAGAGGCTTTGGTGGGTGCCTGTCATCCAGCCAGCATCAGCCCACTCCAACAGCCCCACCCAAAACGATGTGAAACAAAGCAATAACCTCACAGTTATATTTGAAGTTCTTGTGAGTTTGTAACTGAAATATTACATTGTTGGTTAAGTTTTGAAAAAGAGATTAAAAAATAAAAATTTTTTAAAAAGATAACTAAATAATTAATATTCATTGTTCAAGCAGGTGGATGCCAAATAACCTTCCCCAAAACCAGCAGTGAATTTTTCATGGTAACTTATTTCTGTGTACTCTTTCACTTGTTGTTTGTTGCTCTTTATGGGTTTTTCCAAAACCATTTGTGGTTTGTGCTCAGATAGGTCACTATTGTTTTGTCTCCAGATTATCTTGCCCAGAGAGAAAATGGATTCTGTTGGTTCAGAATTCAATTTATCCTGAACACTCACAGTCAGTACCAATTGCTGCTACTCTGTTCTACTAAAAAAACCCAACAGATTCTGCTTCTTTACATTTTCCTTGTTGTCACTCTAAAATCTTCTGTACCTCCTTACTGGATTTTGTCTTGTCAGATCTGGAGTCTCCCTGGGAAACATACACAGGACATCAGTGGGGTGCCTCTTCCACCACTTTCTGCACCTCAAGTTACAGAATAGCTCCTACCTACACTGCACTGAGTATGAAAGATCCTCTAATTTGTCTGTGGCAGCTGCTCTTGAGACAGGGTCCTTTGGTGCTTTGCAATGAGGAGCCAGGAAGAATCTAAGAAGATTTTTGAGCTGTTTGAGAGACCATAACTATCCAAGCTAGATGCGAAACTATCAAGAAACAAATAAGGAACAGAATTCATTTACTTGCACTGTCTGTTCCAAACTCACGTATATCAAAATTGTTTAACCTGTAAGAGCCATATTTTGAGTTTTTAATATTATCAGAGCACTAAGTAACAGCTTCATATAGGTGTTTAGATGCTTTGTATACTTAACATGTCCATGAGGCATTTTATGATCTACTAGCATTTTCAAAGAGAGATGCATTGATTTATGATACCATTTATTTCCTCTCTTATTTCCTCTCTCCTTGTGTTAAATGTTATCTTATAAAAAACTACAGTATTTTTCCTTGAGAGTGATCCCAACATATTTTTTAAATACCATAGTTTGGATTTATTAAAACTCAATGTAATTCTATTAAGTAGCCTCTGAAAATAGGTGCATGTACAGTTCCATATTTCTGGCTGCCCTGTGAGGAATACAGAAGTGCTGTACATCATATTTATTAGCTCTGTCTTGAATTCTTTTTGCAAGTAAGACTCCCACTGAAGCCATCAAGCAAGTTACTTTTACAAGGAATGAAGACTCCTACTCAAAGTGAATATTTCTTGTTATAGACCAAGCCAGGGGATGCTGAGGGAATACTTAGTTTTGCCTTTAAAAGTTGCAATGAAGTTTTGAGTCTCTAAGCAATAGCATTACAGGAGAAGAGGAAGGGTGTACAGTGAACAATGAAATAGCACTTCTCCACGTAAACAGCAAGCCAATGCACTTCCCATCAAATGCCTCTTAACCAAATTATTGGATGATGGTTTCTGGGAAAAAAAAAAAAAAAAAAAAAAAAAAAAAAAATATGGGTTTTGTCAACAAATAGGCAGAAAATAATATACTGTCTTTGTCAAGGTTTCAAGATGTGGCTTTAATTCCTTTAGCCTGAACAACCTTACAAAGATGACAGACTAGATGTGCTTACTTGTGTTTGGATTAGGCATATGCTTTTTTGGCTGCATGTCCTAATTACCAACAAAGACTATTATCAGAGGCTTTTGCAATTCTTCTGCCCCAAGTTATCATTTACCCATTTATTATGCCCACATAGTGTTGTGCTCTCATTATTCATACATTTTGAAACATGTGAAGTCTAAATGCATTATTTAAAAAAACAAAAAAGCAAGCATATTATTGAAATATTTTGAATTTTTAAAGCAGTTTTGGCTTCACAAGATGAGAATTGTTAGTTGCCATAGCAACAACATTATGAAAGAGGGAATTAAACATCATTACAATCATTCCCAAGTGTTGAATAGCTGCTCAAAGTTTTGCCTCTTGACATATTGCAAATCTAAAAGTTCAGAACTCTATTGTAGCAAGAACACAACCCAAATGGCTTTTGGTTATTTTTTTTTCCCCACCAACTTACTCTGAAATACAACTGTTTAGCAGCCTTCCCAAACGTAACAGAAATAATAATAAGTGATAGTTCAGTGAAAGGTAGCCTAGTGTTCAGGAACAGTAAGGAGCCATTGCTTTTTTCTTTCCTTTTGTTCCTTTCTCATAGAGCCAAATTTCTGTAATATACTTTCACTGCATATGCAGAGTGACAGATAATGGACAGTATTTTAACTCCATTAGCACAAAAATTGTATGCCATTTATCAGAGATATATAGCACTAGTTAGTGTGTATATGCCACCCATTGATTTGTATTGGGTTTGGATGGCTGGTTTTTGGTAGCAGTGGGGGCTACAGGGATGATCCCTCCAAGAAGCTGCTGGAAACTTCACCCCCTGTCTGACAGAGCCAGTGCCAGCCAGCTCCAATATGGACACACATTGGCTATGGCTAAGACCATCAGCACTGGTGGCAATACTTCTGCAGAAACAGATTTAACAAAGGAGAGAAGTTTCTGCTTAGGAAAGATTTCAGCCAGAGAAGGGAGGAGTGAAAATATGTGAAAGAAATTATTCTGCAGTCATGGAGGTCAGGGAAGAAGGAAGGGGAGGAAGGGTTCCAGATGTTGGAGAGGATCTCCTGCTCAACCCATAGTCCACACCATGGTGAGGCAGACTTTCTCCTGTAGCACATGGATATCCACAAGTGAACAGACATCCACCTGCCACCTCTGGAGGGTCCCACATCAGTGTAGGTGGATGCTCAAAGGAGGTTATGACCCCCTGAGAAGTCCACACTGGAAGAGGCTTGTGGCAGGACTTTTGGAAAGACAGGAGCCCATGCTGGAGCAAGTTTTCTGGCAAGACTTGTGATCCTGTGGAAAATAATTCTGAGGAAATCTAGTCCTTCAGGACTGCACCTTGTGTAAGGCACCCACACTGGAGTGATTTGTGGAGAGCTGCAGCTCATGGGAAGGGCTCACAGTGGAGAAGTTCACAGAGGACTGTCTCCTGTAGGAGGGGAGTAGGGGGAAGGTATGAAGAGGAAGTAGGGTGGATTTGACGCTTCTATTCCTATAAACTTTTCAGTTGTGTTCTAAACTTCTGTCCAGCAAGGTGTGTGTATTGATTAACTGTGCAATGCATGTATAGAGACTTCAACTAGCTCTGAACTGACAAATGTAGTGTGAAGCCTTTCACAGCACTGGGATGCAGAGCTACAGGAAATATATTTTTGGGAGGTCTCAGCTTCCTCCACCTCTGCTGGGAAGGGAGCCATCTGTTAAATGCTCTTTTACAGAACTGAACAAAGATCTTAGTTCTCTCCTAAAAGATAGCTAATGACAGCTTTTATATATGTGTGTGCATATAAATACATACATACATACACACATACATACATATTTGTATAAATAAACAAAAGCTAATTGGAAATTTTCCAGGTTCCAAGGCCTGGTCATGTTTCCACATGCTGAGAATTGCCATATCTGTAGCTTCTGTCTCTTGCTATAACCAAAATAATTTTTCAGGAGTAGGGAGGGGACATGCCACAAGTTGGACACCGTAAGTTGAATGGAAATGTTTCATTCATATATTTGAAACTCCATCAGTACTAAACAAAACAAAACCAACAAAAAACAAACCAAAACTAAGTTCCCTGAGATGGAGAGTGATTCGAAGGGAGTGCAGTTTAACAAGCCAATTTTTTTAGAGCATCTGTTTAAAAAAAGAACAAGCTCAGATTCTTCACTTCTCTCACAACAATTTCTATATTTTTTCAAATAGTGTTTCAAGTAAGTCAGAGAAATCCTCGGATTAAGGATTTTTTTTTTTTTTTTTTTTTGCAAGGCCCTTGATTTTATAGCCCCGAACGATTAAAACAGAATATCTAGTAACTCCCTGTCACATCATATCAATTCACAGCAGCATCCTGCAGTCATGTGTCTTCTTTTCTTGTATTTTTTAGTGCTTATGCAAACCTTCTTGGAAAGATGATTCTTACAGCTGAGCTATACTGCAATTAGTATGCTATAGATAGAGAAGTGCATAATATGTGCAGTATATCATTTGTCAATTGGTTCCTACTGTAAAGAATTGGTTCCTACCCTGTTAGAATTCTTGAATAAAAGTATCTGATATGCCAGATCCATCTCAGAGAATCAAGTGTGAGAAAATTTTAAATTCTGTGTTCAGTGCTTTATCTGCAGAGTATGCAGCAGATAATTTATGTGGCCAATATTAAGTAGTAACAGTATAAGAAAATATGAAAGAGCTCTTCTTTTATTAAGCTAGTTATGCTGTATATGAAATTGGAAGGTAGAGAGGGTCCTTTGGTAAAATACTATATAAACAGTAATTAAATACTGTATTGTAATGAATATTCACTAGGGAATAAAATGTAAGTTCTGCAGGCATTCTGAGTAGCATATCCTACCTCTCCATGAGTCTAACTTTCTTGCAGACAAATAAGCAATTTCTGTAATCACAGGATGATTTTAATTGAAAGGAACCAGAAATATTATCTAGTTCCAATCTCCCTGCCATGGGCAGGGACACCTTCCACTAGACCAGGGAGCACAGAGCCCCATCCAACCTGGCCTTGAACACTGCCAGGGATGGGTCATCCACAACTTCTCTGGGCAACCTGGTCCAGTGCCTCTTCACTCTCACAGTAAATATATACATTATAGAGAAATCTGAAATAATTTTCTTTTTTACATAAATAGATTTGCCTACATTTTATTAAAGATGATAGAAGAAACTGTTCACAAGAAAACAATAGTGATCTCTGCTATATTTATATTAGCAACAATTGCATCTACAGTATAAATTGTGCTGTTATTAGTTTTTTATTTGTAGTATGCAACCTATAGGGTTAGTACAGATGTTTGGATATTATTTTTCTTTAGAGTAGCTTGACAATAAATTTTAAATTTCTTTTATTAGGAGGGAAAAAATATCTTGCATTTACCAGTTGTTCTGCTTTCTCAGAAATATGGTACTAATGACTGCTGCTTAGCAAAATCATTAGTTTGGTAAACACAAGTAACACATTTCTGCCAGATTAATGCTTTTAGATAAAATAGAGGAGATCATTCAATATACACAGGGACATTCAAAATTGTGTATGTATTATGACAAAAATGGTCCCAGATATTTATATGTTTCTAAAAGCATTTAGATTTCAGGTTTTGTGAAACTTGAACCTACTGATGCCATTCAGTATAACAGAAAAATATATCTTAACAGAAATTTGAAAATTCAAACGGAAGTGGTTTTCTATTTGCTTTTTTTTTTTTTTTTCTTTATTGTTAGAGCAGAACATCTTAAGTTGAGAAAAATACCTAAAAATAAAGTGCAACATTGATGTCATTATCTAGTTGTACAGCTGTCAGCAATACTGGTCATAGTTTGATCAAAATAACAGTAAAGTTACTGCCACTTAACTAACTAGCCCAGAAAATTAGATCCTGTTTTGCTGGGTATATTTATGTTAGTTGGTTTTAATGTGCTACTTAACAGCAGAAGCAACAACATAGTAAGTCTTTTATCCATGGTTTCAGAAGTGTAGCAGGTTTTCTTTCATCTTTTTTACTATTTTTTTTCTTCTAGCAATAATAGTATTAATGATAGTTTAAAAACCCGTAGTGTTTTGATTGATGTTAGTACATGAAGACTGCATTCCTCAAATGTAAAAAGTAATTGAAGTTTTCACAGTATCTGAGAACATTCCCATGGTGCTTTACCAATAAACCAGAATTTACTGCATGCTACCCTCTCACTTAGTGCATGAAAGAACATGCTTGAGGGTGAAACCAAAGATGTTCTTGACACATCAGTTCTAAACTTTTCTAGGCTCTTACAAGTCAATATTAAACTGTATATAAAAATTCTGTAACTTCATTGTAAGTATCAGATCAGATGGCATTTATTTTCCTTATGTTTTGTATTGTGGTTCACAAATGGGTAATAAACAGTTAATGTATTTAATGTATATGGCTTTTGTAACCTTTAGTTTTTCATACTGACATAAAATAACTGGCTTTTGAAAGTAATGTGGGATTTTTTTTTAACCAGAGTTTCCCACAGGTATATCCTGTGAACTACAAAATCTAATTTACAAGTCTTTCAAAAAGACAAATTAAATAGCTTGTCTTCCTATGACTTATTTTTGACCCACCTTTCCTCTATAGCTACATCTCCCAGAAAAATACAAAGAGCATGCACCATTTTTCTTTCCAGTCCCTTTCCTTCTTACCTATTTTTCTCTTACAGTTTTTTTCCTTAATTTATCTGTTAACAATGTCTTGCTTTTATTCTTGATTCTGGATGTGACAAGAAAGGTCAAGAAGAAAACAAAGTAACATGAGAGAAAATTCTTTATTATTCTCTCTCACTCTTGCTTATGGTGCTCAGGGTGCTTTGTGCATTTAATAGTGCCATGTAATTCTCTCAAGTTGAACTTCTGGGTATTTTGGGGTGTGAAATTTATTGTTGTTCATCACAGCTCTTAGATGTGTTTTCTTACCCTGGGGCAAATTATTTATCCAAAGTCAATAAGTATTCTGCTGTGGCTTCTGTAAAAACCACTTTCCCTGATGTAGTTAATGTCCTCTTATTATCTGCTGATGAAGAGTCCTCAACTTGATTTCAGTATTTGGCATTGTTGATAATCCAATCTTCCTTAATTATCTCCATAGAAATCCTAGCTGTCTTACCAATCTAACCCATTTTTGTTGTACTTCTTTGTGTTGAAAAACCTTCTGCTTATGACAAAATTAGACTTATGATCTTCCACTGTAGGTTCCAGCTGTACAGCCATCTTCTATTTCCTAGTCTACATTTAGTAGGTTCCCATTATTGTATTACAATAATAAATTCTGAGTGTTTTAGTACATGTTTGAAGGACAGGACTACCAGGTTACAAGTTTAACTGTTGGCATTAGAATTATTAGTAAGACCGCAAAAAATTTGGCTACTTTGTGAAAGAATATGCAAATAATGTAAAATAGCTAGATAAAAATTGGTTACTTAATTTTTAAAAAACTTAAAAAACCCAAAAAACTCAGAGATTTTATCATACCTGTATTTATACAATGATTGTGAACCAAGACACTGGGGTTTTGTTTGTTTGTTTGTTTGTTTGTTTTAATCTAGGCACATTGAGTTCCTATGATAGGTTATAATTAGTGGTCATATGGCCTTTTAGAATAAATGTTCTGGCAGTAATGTTTATGATAGCATAGGTTTAGCACTTTTAGTGGTTGACTCAACAAATCCTATCAGTAGTTCAAAATCACCAGGACCCAGGAGGAATCCTTGCTGAACCAATAAGGACTAAGGGTTTTATTAGTGCATCCTCAAATCTATAGCCCTTTCCTGGTGTAGTGGGAGATGTTATCCTTTTAAGTGAAGAATTAAATTTAACTTTCTCTAATAGGAAAGTTTGTCAAAATCTATATTGCATAAAGATTTGAAGGGAGTTGTCCGCATGATGCACATGGAGATGAACATGACTCTTTTCTAAGAAGAATGTAGATATATTTTAAAGAAAAATCTAGGTGTAACTTCACTTAGCAAAGGCAGATTTCATAATTTCATTTTGTTTCAGTTTTTAAATTTCAGAAGAGTCAACAAGTTATGTAGCACAATTTAACAAAATCCCAACTAGGTTGTTGTATTTTTTTTAGATTGTATAATTACTATATTGTTAATACATATCTCCTAATATCAGGTTCCCTCTCAAGTCATTAAGTCCAACTACGAAACTGAAGCTAATCAAGTCTGTCCTGACCACCTGTGGAAAAAAAGAAGTGGTATATGAAACTTGTATAGCAAATGCAGAACAACACCCCTTTTCTACAAAGAGACAGGTGTCTAGAGAAGATGTAAAGACTGACTGTGAGGAGCTGTTTGGGAGGAGAGTTCTGATTTCTGACCATGATGTGGCCATACTCTAAATTGGTCACATGTGTTCCTTTTGCCTAAGTTGCATGGTGCTATGTAGCAGACTCTGTGGCTAGTATCCTCTTTTCAGAACAAGCTGCTCCAGGTGGGCAGAGCAGCCCTGCCAAGGGCAACTACATCCTTTTCCATGAAGCTGGGGAGCTGGCAGAGTGGAATGTCATATCCTGCCAAATGTCTCTGAGGAGCACAGCAGGTGCAGTGGGTTCTGCAGTATATTTCTGAAGTTGTCTGCCTATCTAAATATTCATTCAACTGGAAAGCTCTATTGGGATACAATATCACAGATTTGACTATGGATTCTGGTAAGAAGTATGTGTCAAAAAAAGATTCTGGAATAATGCAGAATGGTAGAGGAAAGCAGTAGTCTTGACTAGCGTCTAGGTTAAAAGAGAGAAACACATTGAAATACCCTAAATACATCCAAATTTAGCTCAAAGTTGGTGCTTGAGGCCTTGCTTGTGGTTTTTATCTGCATTATGGTTTAATTCCAGTTGTCAAATGAGCCCCACACAAGTCACTCACTCACTGTGTCACCTTTCCTTCTGGATGGGGGAGAGAACAGGAATGGTAAAAGGTAGAAAATTCATGGATTGAGAGGAAGACAATTTAATAGGGAAGGCAAAAGCTGTGCACACTAGCAAAGCAAAACAAGGAATTAATTCACTGCTTCCCATGGGCAGGCAGGTGTTCAGCCATTCCCAGGAGATCAGAGTCCCATCATGTGTGACAGTTGCTTAGGAAGACAAGCACCATCAATCCAAGTGTCTCCCTCTTACTTCTTCACCCAGTTTATATGCTGAGCATGATGTCAATTGATGAGTTTAACAATGGCAAGTTTCTGAGCATTCGCTTTTCTTTAAGCAGTTTTTTGTAGAAATCATAGTCTTATTCAGTGGTGTCCTATGGCAGATAATTTTTCAAGAAGTTTTTGCCCTCAATGGATTAAGACTGTGACCATCACTTTGACCTACAATCATCAAAATCACAACAATCAGCTCTTCTTCTTGGATCCATGGGTGGTCAGATCTTTCCACTAGTATCATTTATCTCTTCCATATATTTTTTTCTTAAGTAAGATCTTTATTTATCTATCTAAATATATAGTTTTAGATAATAATAACCAAAATCACTGCATGCCTCTGCGTTGCAAACGCTGATCATTCAGCATCATTTCACTCTAATCTGCACTAAAGGGTGAATTAACAAGAACCTGAGATACCCTGGCCTTCCAGAGTGGCTTACAACACCCCATCCTGAAATAGGCTTTGAAGTCAAGGACTTGGCCTCAAATATGTTGTTGCCAATATCAGCAACAAAATAGAGAAAATTTTCCCCCAGCTTTCAATGTGGGAAGCTCCATGAAGAACTAATCTATGCTCCTAAATGTGTTTTTCAAGTTCTGCTTTATTTTCACCCTTCTCACCATACTCTCCAGTGGCATATACTGTGATCCAGGGCAGCAATCCCTGGGTCTATTCTCTGGATTCAAGAGCCCATTCTTTCTTGCTGCTAGGGTTAGCAGTTTTGTCTGTGAGTGATATTTTTGGTAGCCTTCTGGGTGGCAGAGGAAGTGGCATAGAAACAGCAGAAGCCTATACCTGCTAGGTTTTCCCTACAGAAAACAATGAAACACTCTTCTTTTTTTTTTTTTTTTTTTTTTTATTTCATGCTTTTGTTCTCTACATATCTCAGTATGATAATGACAGTACAGCAAATAATTTCAGTGCTATATTATACAAAAAATGGGAAAGAATAAAGCAAAGGTCCACATGGGAATGATAATATTTATATATGAATGTAGCGTACAAAATGTGTTTATGCTACTGAGATTTAAATTTCCATATCTGACATATTGGTGATTTGTTTTTCTTTGATTACATCCTGAGAAGCAGCACAAGAAATGTATGCTGTTAACAGCTGATACATTGAATGTCATGTTTAATGTTTTTCAAACATAATCAAAATATTTAATATTTTCTTGTGGTTTCTTCTGTATAATGATGAAATTAAAGCAAATAAAGCATCATATTTTTTTTAATATTCCTTAGGAGTGCAAGAGAACCTATAAATGACACATACTGGGCTGATTCAAGCATATTGCTGAATTAACATAGACATTTCTTTTTGAAAACATACACATAAAAATCCCAGCAGGGTTGTAAGTTTGACATTCCCATGCCCCAGAGCCTTTATGCTTATGTATTGGTGCTCAGAAATGGAGACTTTTTTTTTTTTTTTTTTTTTTTTTAAAGAATCATGACCAGTAAAGACAATTTAATAGGGCTATTTTGGATGTATAGAAAAGTTTACCAGTGGAGAAGATCTGCAAGACCAGGTCAGCATCTCAATACTATGCAATTTAAAAAACATAAAAATATAGGTAAAATTATTTAATGTTGCAGATGATGCTCTGTAAAAGGGTAATATTTTCTTACTCCTTCCTTCTGTTTCCATTTCTTATGTCCTAGAACAATGGTTCTCTACTGAATTAGTATTTGCTCTTTTCATAGTAAATTTAAACTTTGTGGAGGAAATGAGCATTTACGTTTTTCATGGGGAGATAATTCTATAGTGTAACTACTATCAGTGCTTTGATATTCAATTTCGTTATAGTTCACCTAAAAATCCTTATTAATAATTCTATATTGAATATGCTGTGTTTCTGAAGGGAAGTATCTTGTAAACCATATCTATTATTTTTTTCTTTTTTTCTTCTGCTCCTCTCAAATTTGAATGATGCAATTCTACTGTGGAAAATTGCTCAGGCTTAAGGACACCTTTTGTTTCATATGTTTAAATTACTTTAATAATTATATAGTTCACAAACAGGCCAAGTTACCTCTTAAATTATGTGATATGAGAAGAAGTTTTACCTTTAATTTTTTTTTATACCACAAAACCTTCTCATTTCTTCTGTTTCACTTTTCACTCCAGAAGTTTTAATTGCAGAGCAATGGGTGATGCATGAGCAGAAAGGAACACAGCTTGACTTTCTTCTTCTGTGCTGCATTTGAGGCACGATTAAGAATGAAAACAATATTTCTGCTAGGATACTGAGAAAATATTATCTTGAACACACTGCCAGGTAATAAATTTGGAATCCTCATTTTTGTTGAACTATTTCCTAGGCTATATTACCTGCTAAAAATCACAAAATATAAGATACTCTCTTAGAAGGAGAAATTTACTTGAAAATATTTTGAAGTTACTACACAAAATCCTTTAGAAAACCCCAAGCTAGTTTAAAAAATTAAGTAGTTTTTTTTTTTTTAATTATTAATATTTTGAATCCAAATAATATAATATTTTTTAAGATTGTTGGTTGAAAGAGGTTTGAAAGCAATCACTGTTGATGCAATGATAAACAATACCAATTCACAAATTTAGCCTTTTCTAGTTTTGTGGTTCACCCTATTACTAAAACCATGAGCCTAATTCAGACATATAAACAGATTTCTGGTTAGTCAATTTCTACTTTTCTCCATTGACCATATTTCTGACAGTCCACTCTTGGTCCCCTGTTTGCATTCTGTGACTCTTGTTTTTAAAATATGCTCAAAATGTTTGATTTTAATTTTTGTTCCCAAATTTTTGTTATCTTTCATCTTCCCACACATCTATCCTTTTTCATGCTATCATTCTGATATATTTGTCTCTATTTTATGATATATTTGGATGGTTCCTAAATTATAACTTGAAATTTATGATCCACAACAGTTATAGTAAAGAACTTGCATATGAATGTCCTTCTTTGTTTTTCTCCTTCTCCAAGCATCATTATTGTATGAAAGTAAAAAAATAATTTCCAGGAAAAAAGATGGACAAAGAAATGTGCAGTAAGTCCTAAAGACTGCAGAAATATTCACCTAAGAGAAGGGATTCATAAGTCTAAAAGCATGACTATTAGAGCAGCTAATATAGTTGCATAAAAGATACTAAAAAAGATTCCTCAGGCTTTCACTCTGTTTTAAATATATAAATGTATGAATTAAATTGGATTACATCACTAGTAGAAACGTGTTTGTAACAATGGTGTAATGTAATTCTCTTTCTTTTTCTTATTTTTAAGGGTTTTCCATAAAATCAAGAGAAATACCTTTAACACGTGGGGGTTTTTACCTCCAAAAAGTACAGTATTCATAATACTTTGCAATGAGTTCAGTGTTGGTAAGTACAGCAGCACATAACTGACTTGGGAAGAAAAATGCAGTGGGTGAAATCTGGCCCTTACTGCAATTGCTGTGCAAAAACTGGCTGCAAAACAGTGCAGGGTTGGCTTAACATCAGTGACAACAAATATTCTGGCACTGTCGTGCAGGATGGCTGAAGGCACTCATCCATGGCACAGAAGAAAACACACTGGCAATGCTTTGGGAAAGATCAAACTTCCCCTTTGGTCAGTAAGTTGCAGATGGCAGCATATGTGTTAGCAGGTGGGAAAGCTGTTTACTCTCCTTGGCTCTCACTCTGGTTCCTGTTGGATGTTGCTGTGTTGCCTGGTGCCCATTCTGTATCCTAATTTGAGCATTAGTTGAAACAAAGCCCTGCATTCACACAGTGGATGGGGTTGAAAAGCCTCTTCATGTCTTACTTTCTCTCTGCATCCCTGCCGAGTGCTGTTCAAGCTTGTTCCGAAAGATTTGTCATTAAATTACAAATCTGAAATTGCTGGAGAAAAATTAAGGTTTTTTTCAGCAATCAAAAGATAATGTCTTATCAAGAAATCAAATGAAAAGGCATGGAAGGAGTACTTAGGAATAAAACCCAATCAGTTCTGAAGGAGTGGACACCAGCTGCTGTTGAGTACTACAACCTGATATTCTTCTACTGTCCACACCTTCTGTAACACTGTATTCTGCTTTAAGTGAGAGATTAAGGATAGAGCTACTTCTTTTTTTTTTTTTTTTTTTCCCCCCCAATCTGAGCATATTCCTGCCGTCTGTAGGGTTTACTGCACATTTCTTTATCTCTCCTTTTTTGCTTTGTTTGTGGAACTAAAATTTTCTTTCATCGACTTTCCTGCAAAAGGCAAGCCCAGGAAAGCAGCTGAACTTGTCCTCTTGAAACTGTCTTGGATTTGTCTCCAAAACACATACCTGTCCAAAGACGAACTTAGTTTGGAAATAATCTTTGATTCACAGTCCCATGGCGGGTTTTCTTCTTTTAAGATGTCTGAAATTTCTGGGGCAGTGAAATCTAATTACAAGCAAAATTTCTGCTTATTTTTATCAGTGAAGGTACATAAATTAATGTCTTCTAAGTCATTAGCTCTCCTGAAGGTAGTATGGCCTGTGGAGAAGAACAGGTTTTTGCTTCTGTCTTCAGTATTGTCCTGCTGGGTGTTTTGGGGGGAACTGGTGCACAAATAAGAGCATTTCTAACCTGTGAAACAGTGATAATGACACTGACCTTCTTTGAAAGAAAGCTTTAAAAACCAGGAATAAAAGCATTATATAAGAAGTAAGTATTATTATCGTTGCCCCTAGCAACTAGCAGCCTGCTTCCTGCCAGCTGAAAGAGCAAGTCTCAAGCGACAAAAATCCCAGCCCTAAATTTCTTCTCACTGCCTTTACTCATGAAACTCTTTCATCCCTTCTTCCTCTAGTATGTGCCAAAAATCTACTTACATGATTAAGTGGCTGAGGTGGTCATCTTGCCTCCAGCTGCTGAGAGGAAAGGAAGGCTGAAATGATCCCAGATAGATTTTGGGATCCTTTGTTTCTCCAAAAGATATCCTTGCACTACTCAATCAGATTATAAACTGTTTCTAGTCTGGGCTAAATGTCTACCTGTAACTTGACAAGTAAAATGAAGGACAGAACTATAAGCAGTTGTCATTTTACTCCCACCAAAATCAAGATCCGTGTTTGTGCAGGCATACTTTGTACAGCATGTCATTTGCCTGTGAGAAGTGATGGGAGAAATGCTTGCCACACTGACTCTAAAAGCAAATGCTTTTAAAATTGCAGAGTTCATTCCAAACTTGATAAAAGTATATTAATATGTGTTATGACAGGAGCTGTGTCAAATTCCATGATAAAATGAACAAATCAGGAATGTGCTCATATTTTAAGTTACAGGACTGTTATGAAAATGTATTTCCTGCTAAAACTGCACAAGAAAAAGACATTGGAATTGTGACAAGACATTGTCACTTCTTCGGCTCTTTCTGGTGATCTGAATTTTTTCTAAAAAGTATTCCAATGAATTTTACTGGAGTGGGAGAAAGGTGCTTTGCTTTGAATGGGGATGATGGGAGGTGGAAAGCAAAAGCAAAGAAGTACATGTTTCCTGGATTTCCCATGCTGCAGCATGCCCTGTGACAGCCAGTGGGCTGATTCCAAGCAAAGGCACTCAGTTCCCCTGTAGAAATAACGTCAACGTGATTTCTTTGGAACACAAGAACGTTGATGTTCACAAAAATCTTTTCTGCACTTAGTTCCTGTGAGATTTTAATGAAGATGAAAAATCCCAAATTTGGAAGAGATTTTTAAGTAGAGTTCAGGACAGATCTCTCCTCATTTGAATTATGATTCATGAACTGAAACTGAACCAAAGTGGAAAATATACCTTCTAACAAAAGGATGCTAGAACAGCATAAAACAATTTGTGAAATCAGATTATTTTATATCTTCCAGTTAGCAGTTAGTGGAATGTGTCTTGTGTTCTGTCGTGGATTTTTTTCCTTTCAGATGGGTATCTCTGTTTGATGAGGTGTGATACCTAAAGGTTGCTGTTGGCAAACCTTTTAGATAATGAAGTGGGGATTTTTAAAAATACATGCATACATATACACTCACACATGCATATAGAACAAAAAAAAATCAGGTGCCTATAAAATAATATCCATGCCTGTTCCTGCAAAATCTTCTAGAATTCCTCTCCCGTTCATCTTCTTATGGCAGAAGCAAAAAAAAATTGTATTCCCATTCTGGTTTTTTATGTTTGTTTCTGCAACTTCTCGTTTGTCTACAAAATCAATTGTAAGACATAAAATGTAACAATGCTCCAATATGCAATGATCCAGACACTTATGTGCACTGTCTGTTTGCTTAGCACAAGTGAGAAATGAAGTGAAAATGTAATTTTAAAATATGACTTTCATTGTAAATTAGACCACTAGCAGTTGAAATGCCTTTGATAGAACAAAAAGTGTTAATGTCTGTTGTCATCAATGCAGAAGAAATATGCTGACAAAATTTTCGTGTACTTTTTTTTTGTTCCAAGTGCAACCATTCTGTTCTAAAAACAGCCATTTAATGAAAGGTCTAAAAATTTTAGACATTTTTATGTATGATGGTTGTTGCATTTAGGTTGCTTAACCTGGGATAATGAGCAGCCTGTTTAGGCATTTCACTGAAAAATATAACCTTCTGTGGCAGATCATCTCCAGCATTATTTCATACTAAGTCTACTAATCAGAGTAAGCTTGTAAGTCTATGAGAATAGCACAAAAGTCAGTTTAAGTGAAAAGAATTAGAAAATACATAGATCTTACAAAACAAGACCTCCATGAAGCTGGAATGGTTTTGTGTTTGTCTTTTTTTTTTTTTTTTTTTTTTTTGGAGCGTTTGCTTGACATTTTTCTGTGTTCATTTTTGCTCCTTTTTCTCTGTTTATTTGTTCTTAACCCTGGAGAGAGCCCATTCAAAATCGATTTAAGTCTGTTCAGAATGATCACTAAATCTAACAGTATTTCCTTGGGAGTTACTAAATTTGTCTTGGTCCTTAGCAATCACAAGTAGGTTTTCTGCTAGAGATTGAGTTAGTCCTGTAAATTCTAAGTTTTCCCAACTGGTTCTTCTCCTTTGCACTGAACCACAACAGAGTGGTTCTGAGTGGTAGAAAATAAATCCTTGGTGAAATTAGCACCATAAAAATTACTTTTCTCCTTTCTCTTGAGCCTCTTCTAAGGTCCCAAGGCCTTGAATTCCCCAGTGAGAGATGTTTGACATATTAGTCAATCCCATGGATCCGGAACTTTGGTCAACAAGCACAGCTGACTTCACAGAGGATGAAGATGTGCATAAACATGAAATGCCTAGCACTTCAGTGCCCCAGTTCTCTCACAGAGGGAGGGAAATCTGCAGAAGCATCACTGGAAGGAATTCTGACCTCTCATCTCTCTCCTTGCTTTTTGATGTTCAACCAGTGTGGCATATCCCACTGTCAATCAGCACTTCTGCTCACTATTGGACCTATATTATTTGCCTATCCTGCTGAATCCTGGTCTCTACTGGTCTGTGTTTTGTAAGTTGTGTGCATCAACATCACTCATCTTGAAATGCCAAAGGAAGCCAACAACTTAATCAGTACCATTTCGTATGGGACAACTCAAAGGTATTTTCTGTGTCAGTTAATTCCTTCCACCCCACTAGGGTAGGAGTAGTCATGATGTATCCACGTTTTCCGAATGTAGACCTGTAAAACCAGCATTCTTTTCCTCTTCTGTGTCTTTGGGAGTCAACTTTGCCAACTACTTTTATTCATTGTAAGAATGCTTGAAATTCCCAGTAATTTTGTGAAATTACTTGTTTTGCTATGTATACTACATGAATTTCTGTGATCTGTGAATGCATGTAGGTAATTTTTTAATCACATGTTGCTTTAAGAATTACAGGGCTCTTGGACTCGCTTGTGAACTAACAGGAAAGCATTGGAAAGGAAAGTCTCATTCTCTTGCTGACAACAAAGTCTCTGTCTCTCTCTTTAGTGATTATGACTCAGGGGATGAGAAAATCTAGGGTCAGAGAGGGGGAGGGGAGGTACTTTTCTTTTTGATTTTCTGGGCTTTCTGCTCTTCCCAAATTACCACAGTTTTACCGTGACATAATGATACTGAGCATGTCTCCACCCGAGTACTCTTTGAGGTGACTTCTATTATACTTCATTCTGCTGTCTGTCACTGAAGGAAAAAAACAAACAAAAAACAACCCAAAACAAACAAACAAACAAACAAAAACCCCGGAAAAACCCAACAACAACAAACAGCCCAAAATACAGATATAAAATTATTTCTATCTGGAAAATATAATTTTTTAGGTATTTTTGTGTCTTCAAGGAGGAAGAATTCCTTACACCCTCTTCCTTTTACACTGCCTTCACTAGTAGCCTCTTTGAAGTCACACTGATATCCTTTGATGTGTCCTGCACCAGGTCTTGATGACTTAAAAACTTAGTCAACTCCACAGAGATATACCTTGCCTGTATCGTCGGTTCTTGTTGAGGATAGATTTTCATTTTCTTCTCCACTGTCATTTTACTGCACTGTGTGATATTCAGATTTCTGATGACAATTTACAAATTTGCTGAAAGATCTCCTCTACTGTGTAAGATGAAGTTTGGTGTAAAACTTCTATGAGTCAGAGAAGTTTACCTTCTATTTTCTTTCTATTATGGGTTTGTTTTCACTCCTCCCTTCTCCCCCTGTCTCTTCAGGGATGTGGGTTTTTATTGTCCCTTTACCTTTTCTTCTATCCCATCTTGAGGGAATGCCTTAAAGTTATGGAATTTGAATTTAAAGACTAATGGATTCCTGTGTACTTTCACTTTGTCAATAACAGGTTTAGAACATACACTCCATAACTCTTTTGTTTTCACCTCCAAAAGACATAATATGGAAATATGCATTCTTATGCCACCAAGTTATACTCTCATGCCCTGTAACTGCATCACATCCATGTTAATAGCTGCCACATATTTGCAGGTTATTTTGACATTTCTGTGATACTAAAGTTTGTTTGCGACACAGTGTCACAGACCTCACATGTATCTCACAGCAAGCTGTTCAGATGCTTATTTGGAACCACAACCACACAGATATTCCTTCCCTCAAAAAAATGAGTTCAGTTCAAGGAAACTTGAGATACGTCCTTGGGGCTGGAAGAAGAATATGGTGGAAGGACTAAATAAAGAATAATACAGAAGTTTTTTGATAAATAATCTGAAAGTCAACATAGTAGAAAGATAATTAATAGGCAGAAGTGTGCTCTTATGTCTGGCTAAAGGGTCTCTGAGTCTACAACCTCTTTATTTTTTTTCTGGTAAGAGATGAGTGCCTAATTAGTCCACATAACATTGTCAATGTGTATCTTAAGTTTCTTTATTAAAAGACCTGAAAAATGGCTAATCAATATAGAGAAAACCTTGAAATATTATTATTTTTTACATCTGTAAGTATTGGTTTTCTTTAAACTCAATATTAAAAATGGAAATGCTATGAATAATGTACTTCTTATATTGTCAAAAATGTTTCTTCTTTTCCATATATTTGAGGTTTTATATTTTTCTTTTTTTAAACAAATGTGGATAAACCTTTCAACTCTCTTAGACCACATGATCCACTTAGCTTCCTTTTATTCTGTGTTGTGAAGAAAAAAAAAAAAGTGCATTGCATAAAAGCATATCCAGCAAATATATTTTAAACAAAAATATACTTGATGGCTGTCATTAAGGCTTTAGTAAATATGCAAATGTACACACTTGGTTCAAAGACTAGAGCATTAACTTCTTTAATAAAATACTAGTTGGACTTCATTTTTATTTCTTGGCTCCCTTTTATTTAAAAGAAACTATTAGTAATATGCCTGATTTTTCTGATTTTCTCAAAGCTCCAAAATAAGATTAGTATATGATAACTTTCCTTTTATTATTGTTGTTAATTTAACTATTCAATTTCTTTGAAGGTATATTAAAATTGTTTTCACATCTACCAGAATAAACTTTAATAGTTCCTCAGATCACTAGGCATTTGTCTGTTAAGTCCTCTCAGTAGTCTCCTGTTCACATAAAAAGGTATGTGTGAGTTTCCCCATGAAACTGTATTATTATGCCATATAGCAACATGCATTGCAAGTCAGAGTGTGATCATTTATAATCACGTTTCCAAAATAGTTTTTTTCTGTTTTCTACACTGCATTCCCATTACAGAGCACTCTCTCCATATTGTTATTGCACAGTACATTGCAACTAGTAATCTGATATAAGAAGATGCAGTAAAAAATGAAGTATTGCACAATATGAAGTTTCCTTTTTTCAGAAAGACTGGACAGTTCTTTGTGATTAAAAAAGTACATGAATAAGTAGTGTTTTTATAAATTCTAATTTATTTAATAAAAATACAAAAATATAAATATACATATATAAAAATATCAGGATGAATCAACACACAGACATTATTTAACTCAATAAATATGTCAGTAATATTAATATTTTTAAAGTATATTTTTGAGATTAAGTTACAATGCAGATGCACACTACCAACATAGTAGGAAAGGTAAAGCAAAGCAATTTAAAAATATGGAGTTTCCATGTCATTATTAAAGGCGCAAAAAGCCTTTTATTTTCTTTTAATTCCAAATAAAACCCTTTCATCTGAGGTTTCTAGGCAGAGAGGGTGAGTTATAGCATATTTTAAATCTCAATCGTTCATATTCATTCACGTTGACTTATTGATTAAGCAAACCCTTACTAAGACAACACCTATGTTTTGTAAATTTTTTTTATTCCCAAGTAAGAGGGTAGGCCACTTTATTTATCTAGGAACATAGACAGGAATTCCACTAACACTGACCAGGTCACAGATTACTTTCTCAGTCTCGATCGCTGTCCTCTCCACCATACATATCTGCTAGTTTTTTAAACCGAGGTCCCCAGTCACTGAGGTAATCATAGTCTTGGTTGCCTTCTGTGGTAAGTGATTCCAGGGAGCTGAGTGAATTTGCTATGGAATCATTTCCTTCGTAGGCATATGTTGCTAATGAATCGTAAGGAGGGGCAGCTGGGTCTAAATCATTTTCCTTTAATCTTCTATGAATAAAATCTTGGACATCAATGTTTTCCCAAAGAGGCGCAGTCCGCCTTATCTGAAATATTGTTTCTGGGATGACATCTCTTCTCATCTTACTTTCCTCCCTTGCTTCTGGATTTCTCAGTGTGCCAATGTCAAAAGCCTGAGTGTCTTCTTCCCCACCTCCTTCGTCATTGTAGGTCACAATATTGTCCCGAACATCATCCTTTGAGATGATCAAGGGTTCTTTCTTCCTCTGTCTCTTGAGAGCCGTAAACAAGACAACTAATACTAAAAGGAACCAAAAATGAATGGAGAAATGGGTGGTTAGAAAGTAAATAAATGAGCAAAATTTTACCTCATCTTTTGACCTGGAAATGTTTTAAGGCTGGAATGGGATTTTTAGTAGGATTGTAGTGGTAAAATCTATCTCCAAGTTGAAGTTAATAAGGGAAAGTATTAATGATTTGATAGGGGTCAAAAACTTATTCTTTTTTTTAAACTTATAGGAGAAATTATCAAATTGTTTTATATTTAAAAAAAATCTGCAACTGAGCTGAAGTTGAAAAGTAAGCAATACCATACAATATTATCCTACTAAGGTTTGACTTTGATTTTAATTTTCTAAGTGCCACCTTTCTGACAGTCAGTAAGAGCCTTTCATCAAATGTAGTTGAATCCCCTTTACAAAGTTATTCACACTCTTGAAAGCTACTGATTTAGGCATTCCCAAGTGTCTAATTCACTTCTGAACAGGAGATATACAGGACCCTCTGAAAATAAGAACCTGAAGACCTTAAGCTATCAATATTATTGACAAAACTACTTTTCCTTCAATGACTGCAAGAACTGAAGTCCAGTCTTTGTTACCAAATGTTTCTTTTAAAAGAACATGATCCCCTTAGTTTTATGAAGTGCTAGTTGAATAACTCTTTCTTCTGAAGAGGTAAGGATTGATATAAAAATGAAGCTCTATAAGGGGAGATAAAAAAATGAAGTTAGGATTTGTAAATACACTCTGGTGTCTAAATGCTATTGATTTCAGTAGCAATTCAATGCTTAAGTGCATTTAAAATCTGACTCTCTCTCCAGTAGCTGGAGTAAATAAGAGAGGCCAGAAAGATCATCTGTCAAGGAGGTATAATAGTGGATACTGAACCATAAATTATAACAGTGCTGAATGGTTTTCTTGAGTCTTAGGAGCTAAGTTTTTTGTCTGAATCACCTGAGTACTGGTGAATAAAATATAAAATTAGACATGCTGCAGGTGAAGAGAAGGGAACAGATATCTTCCACATGCCATGATATTACATTGTGAATAGAAAGGGTGTTCCATTATGTTTTATCTGGTTTTCTTCCTTGTACGTGTATGGAGGCACTTGTTTTCATAATGCTAGATGAGAATCTACACACTTTAGTAAATTCAAGAACTCCATGTAGGAGAAAAGGGTGGATCGCTGAAAGGTTGTTATTAAGTGTCTTTCACAGCCTGGTACTTGTGTCTCATCTGTGTTGGGCATGTTGACACCAGTTGAAAAATTAAATAAGATGCTGAGTATCACACTAGGTGTAGACTAAAAATTATGTCTAGATGCTCCACAGCAACATGTTTCTTTGACTTCATGTATGTTGGTAGTGCTAAGGCAGGGCCTCTTAACCCTGGGGCTGAGTGACACAGTGGTTGTACTTGTTCTGCACAGCCACAGTCCCTGATCCTCTTCTGACTCTCATGTGCTATTGCTGTGGCCCTAAGGCACATTCTGAGTTTTGATAAGTCGAAAGTTTAGCACGGATTTATTCAATCTGTGCTAAAGCATTGCAGCCAATCAGATCAGTGTTTTCATTGTGAGTGAGTAAGGGCATGTGTTTCATGCTCCAATTTTTTCATGCTCTGTGTTGGGGTGTGCAGGATGGGTTTAAAGATGCAGAGCTTGTTGACATGGTGTTAAGAACTACACAAGGTGAAGAGCTTGGTCTGGCAGAGTTTGAACCATAATTTTTTCCTGAAAGTGGTGCCCTTCAAGTTCTGCCTCTCAGACTATGTCTGGGAACATCCTGGGTAATCCAAGGGGGCTGATGCTGAAACCAGGCCAGCAGCAATGCCCTAACCTAAGCAGTTTATCAGTTTGTCAGAGCTCAAGCTGCCTCCCTTAAGCCCAGTACAGATATGATTTATAGATATTGCCCTTCTTTTAATACTTATAGCAAATATTAGGAGGATTACTGAGTTATCTTGAATCCAGGGGAAAAGCTGAAAAAAAATTCCCTATATAATTATATAAACTGACACCTGTAGCTTCCCACTGACCCCCTGGCCAGCTATGTTTGCTAGGACAGGTGAGAAAGGAAAAAGGTTTTCTGCAGAGTTTTACTGGAAAGTAGAGGTGATGGCACTTTCCTTTCCTTATGTTCTTAACACCAGATAATGAACTAGCATTTATTCTACTTCCTTCATATGTCACCACATCTTTCTAATGTTTCTACCTTCCAAACACTCATCTGACTTCTGTCTTCACACTTATTTAATCAGCAGTTCTCACTATCACTTGCCAGAAATCTAATATTTTTATCCTATGCTTTTGAGCTAAGTATTTTCTGAACAGAAAAAAAACCCAAATCTTTCATCATCAAATAGCTAATATAATTAATAACATTTAATCACTGAAAAACTTAGCACTCAAATTCAGAAATACGATTTTAAAGTTCTGGATGTAAATGAAGATCTGATTATAGTATGAACATTCCTCAAATGAGCATGGAAACTACGACTGACCCTACGTTTTCAATTGTGTTTAAATAAATAGCACAGTCTCACTGTTCTCACACAAACTTCTGAAGAGCAATGATGGTATTTTTCTGCAGGGTCATGTGAATAAGGATTTTAAGAACATCAGGGCTCTGGAAGTGACTCGATCTTTGTCTGGTCAAGCGAACATTTTGCCACAGGTACGTACCTAGCAGGATGATGATGCAGAGGAGAATGGCCACCAGGGCCCCGGTGCTGAGGCCGGCAGGGAGGAGCAGCGCCTCGGCGCTGCAGGACTGCATGTTCCCCCGGCTGTCACAGGCACACACCCGGATGGTCAGCGTGCCCGTGCTGCTCTGGATCGGGTAGTCGTTGTCAAATATTATGATGGGCAGAAGATAGGTGCTCGCCTTGCTACGGCTGTACCCGTTTCTTCTAGTCATGATTCCTGCTGTGTTATCTGGAATGGAAACGCAGAATCAATAAATGTGCCTGGATTAAGTTTTATCTGATATTGGGGAGAGGCGTGTTGGGGTCAGCAGTTACCTTTGTTGTCTACAACAGAGAAGTTTGGATGAACAGCAAATTCTGGCACCAGCTCAAAGAAAAATTTGTGTCCTCGAGGAGGCTGATCTTTGTCAATTGCACTCACGGTCTGTATGAGCTATAAAGAAAAGAGTATTTCATGCTATTTTAGAAATCTTGTATTTCAATTCTCTGCTTTTCATGTCCAGTAAAAATCCAATGAATCTCTATCTGAAGACAAAAACTGATGTCCTAAGCCAAATGTTTCCCACATAAACACAGTAGAGGTTACAGTAAACAATTTTTTTAATCATTTAAACACATAAAAAAGGATGAAAAAGGGTCCAGCCCTCACTGCAGAAAAGCCATGTGCTTTGATTTGTACTGAGTATCTTGCAGTGATGCAGAAGCATTTGCCCTTCTGAATAAGTCATAAACCTCCTGTGGCTTCATGTAGCAATGACAGAGAGTACTGTGTAAACTAGCTGTTAAGTGGGCCTAATTCTCAATCCACCTCATCTGCTCCTGGCGATAAATTGGAGTACTGCATTGGCAGGATTCTTGATTCTCCTGGGGTAATAAAAGAGAAGCTTTACTCCCTCCTAAATTGAAACCTCTGGCTGTGGAGTTTAATAGCTGCCCTAACAAGGCCACTCAAGCCCAGCTGGGAAGGAGTGATAATAGTGCCAGAATAGGGTCAGAACAGAGTGGGCTGAAAAAAAGAGAGGCTTCAACAGCACCTCTGGATTGTATAAGCTCTCCTGTTGCATCAAAACATGCCTATGTGTGTACTCATGTTTATGTAGACACACATAAATGCTAACAATTTCTTTTTTCACCTATCTGCTGCTGGGCTGACAGAGAGAGGATAAAGGAAACAGCTGCAGAACTGAGGAAGGAAAAGTTACCTGGGGACAGCTGTGGTTTATGAATTGACTTGCACCATTTAACAGGATGCCACACTGCGTGAGTCAGTAACTCCCCAAAGCTCTGTGAAGGGCTGTTCTGTCCTTTGCCCTTCTGGCGGGTGTCACACTAGAGTGTAACCATAGTCCACCATGGCTTTCAAGAACAGGCTTGCATGAAATCACATGACAAAACTGGTGGCATAAGAATAGGAGTTGCTACAACTCAGTACAGGTGCATTGCTATGGCACTTAAAGGCAGAATGTGTTCAGCAGACAGACATCCTTCTTTCAAAGCCAAAAGGGAGCCAATGACCATCTTGAGATTTCAGGTGTTTCCAGTGTTCAGGGTGTCTTGGAATCTCACAGATATCAAAGCTACTTGTTACCAAAGGCTTTGCTTTTCTCTTATTTCCAGAGAAGGTGCAGCTTGGCTTCTTCCAGAAATACAGTAATTGACACATAGCACTAATATGATCTGTAAGCTTTGTGCCCAGCAAATAAGAAATTCCTTTTTCTTATATACTGTCTCTGAACATCCTCTTGAGTGGGACTTGATGATTATGCAGTTTTTCTAAGTGTAATTAGTATAAGAACTACATATAAAAATCTCTTCACTTTTAAAGCATTTAATGATCATTGATATTTCAATTAAAAAAAAATAGCTATTTCACAAGATTAGTCAAATCCTTATTTATTATGAAGTACCCTTTTTAGTGTGTTTCTAAATTGCAGTTTATGTCAATAACTTTCTGATGTTCAATTCCTTTTGTTTTTCTTATAATCATCTGCCTTTAAGAGTTTTAGTACAGAAAGCAAGACAAGGATTGGATTTAATTTTAGTTTTCCACAGTTTAATAATATTGCTAAAAAAGCCCCAAAACATTTAGAGTGGGCTACATACCAAATTTAAATGAGAAAAATTTCCTTTCACATTAGCACCAGTTTGAAAAGACAGAAGAAACAGAAAAGTACCAAGGAGAAGAGGAAATCGGAGTAAGTGAAAATATTTGTACAGTTTACAATTACTTGCTGAAAAACTCAAGGAAAATATCCTGCTATAATAACTATCAGAATCTATAGTTGTGTATCTTGGGTGTTTCTGAGATGTAATCAGAGGATGTTTGTAAGATTTGATTCCCTGCATGTGCAAATCACATGGAGAAATACAATTTTATCAGACACAAAATAATCAAATTACAACAAATAATTATTGTTGAGGGTAAGTCTGAAGAAGAAGAAAACCTAACCTTATTACCTGATCTAACTATTGGCAAAAATTGAGCACCAGCTGTTTGCCTACCAGAAAAAATGGGAGATTAAAAGAACAATGAGAAACCATGATTGCAGGTGAATTGCTCCAAATGATGAACAGGTGAAAGGAAATTAGAAATCTTATCTAATTAAGGATTTTTTTTTTTTTTCAGTTATACAACTGTAAATAAAAGACAATTATGTCAATGATATTCACCACAGAAAAGGAAGTGATCTGGCTTTGTTTAAATATCTTATTTATATGAAGAAAAGTTAGTACTCTCTTGTGCACATTTTGTGATTTCATTGTGGAAATATATTCACCCATTTTGATGCACTTATGGACATGGAATTATGATCACTCCTTATCAGGATTTCAGAGCAAGATCTCTGATGCTGTAAGATTTATGAAGCAAGAGTTATTTCAAGAAAATTACATTTACTCAAATATATTTTGAGCATATCAAGCTTATGGAATATAAAACCATTCTCATTATTTTCTTTCTTTCGTACTTTCCTACAGTTTAGAAAATACAGCGGTATTATCACTACTTTGAGGGCTACCTATCCATGTGTATGAAAACTTCTGTGTATTTAAAAAAAAACAGTGTCATACTCTTGAGTGAATCTTAATAGATCAATTGAAGTTTTCAAGGGTCATTTTACTTTAGGATAATGAAAATTTAAACATAAATATTGACGTGAAGTTTTTGCATTCATTCTCATTTACATTTACAAGGTGTTTGTAGCAGTTTGACAATATTAAATGAGTAACAAGAAGAATTATTCCCAGTGGAAATATTTCTTAATGTTCTTGGGACCAGTGCTGTTTAGCCATGCTATTTACCAGTGCTCTGACAATGACTGGTGTCTTGGGATAGATGATCATTAGTATCTTTATCAATGGCATAGGCAGCGAGATCAAGTGCACTCTCAGCAAGTTTGCAGATGACACGAGGCTGAGTGGTGTGGCTGACACAACAGAAGGAAGGGATCCTGTCCAGAGAGACCTGTGAAATCTTGAGAAGTAGACCTTTGAGAGTCTCAGGAAGTTCAGCATGTCCAAGCACAAGGTGCTGCACCTGGACTAAGGCAATCGTAGACAAGGGCAGAGAATGGGAGAAGATGTCATCTCTGCCTTGCAGAGAAGAACTTGAGGGTTCTGGTGGATGAAAAGGAGGACTTGAGCCAACAATATGTACTCAGAGCTCAGAAGGCTGACTGCATCCTGGGCTGCATCCAAAAAGGAGTGGCCAACAGGTCAAGGGAAGTGATTTTTCTGTTCCACTCTTCCCTTGTGATATCCCACCTAGATGTACTGTGTCCTCCCCATAACAGAGATGTGGGCCTATTGGAGCAAGTCCAGAGTAGGGGAACAAAGATGGGTGGGGGTATGGAGCACCTGTCCTATAAGACATGCTGAAAGAGTTGGAGTTGTTCAGCATGGAGAAGATGAAGGCTCTAGAGAGATCTTATCGTCATCTCCAGTACTTTAAGAGGGCTTATAAAAGAGAGGAGGATTGACTTCTTACACAGGGAGATGGGGATAGAACAAGGGGGAATGTTTTTTAACTAGAAGAAGAAGGATTTAGATTAGAGGTTAGAAAGGAAATCTTCAATCAAAGGACAGTGAGGCACTAAAACATGTTGCCCTGAGACACTGTAAATGATCTATCCCTGGAAGTATTCCAATGGATTGAGCCCTGAGCAACCCAGTCAGTCTAGGGGGTCACATTCCTGGCCATGGCCAAGAGAGGGTGGAACTAGATTGTTTTAAAGGTCCTTCTCAATACAAATCATTGTATGATTCTATGATTCTATTTATTTCTTTAATGATGAAAACAGAGATTCTGCCAAAGGGTTTGGACCTATTGGTCCTAACCACTGAAATAATTTTTTTCAAACATGGAAACGGTTCAATTATAACCCTGTTTCATGTTGTTTGGGTTTTTTTGTTTTTTGTTTTTTTTTGTTTGTTTGTTTGGTTGGTTTTTTTGTTTGTTTGTTTGTTTGTTTGTTTTTGTTCTGGATGCTGTGATGTTAGGACCATGACTTACATGACTTACACCACAGTGAAAATTATGATTGTGGTTTATGTTCAGGTGATTTTTTAGTTATTTGTACCCATGTCTGAAAAAGTGGTTGGGAGTGAGTGGACTGACTAGAAACAGATTCCTTGTATGTAGCTCATACATCCTTGGGCAAAGGCTGCTCTTCAAGCAGTTTTAAAGACAGCAAGCAAGTAGAAGCTAGGTAGGTGGGAGAATTCTGAAATAGGAAGGGTCTCTGTGCACTTCAGAACATGGTGTTAGTATTCCTGAAGCTGCAATGGTATACACAGAGACCTGCACAAGTTGAAGACTTTGGTTGTCGGCTCAGCCTTGGGAATGCCTTTAAAAGAAATATAAGAACCATTAAATCAAATGTTAAGCTTTATCAGCACAGAGGTCAGCACCATCTGGGTGCTTTTAAGATGGGTTATTCAGTGTGTGCTGGCTTGACATGTCATGCAAATAAATGGCTGTTGCACCTTGGCTCCAAAGTGTACTCTTGAAAAACTACAGCCACATGCTTCAAAAAGTTCCTTGGAGAAACATCAACAAGAAGAGGTCCACAGCTGGACACCTATGATATATTTTGAGGTTAAAAATTTCTACTGATAAAACAAACACTGAGACAAATAGAATGTTTACAAAGAATTCTGCTGCTTCTTATTTTCAAAACATTAATGTATGAATGGTTGTTATTTTATTTCTTATTCATTCTTATGAATTGTTATTTTATATTCTTATTCATGTTATTTTTGTTATTGTATTTTATTTTATTTCTATTTCAAAATTCATTATTTCAAAATTCACTATAAATGGTGGAGAATAATGTCATTTTCACAGAAATTTAAAGATGATCAGTGTTGTAGATTACCTCTTTTCTGAAGTTTAAATACAATATGATTATCATACAGCATAAAAATTGTACTTCCAGTCACAAAAACCATTGGAGTAATATATTGTTAAGGTAGAGATACAATAACAACTGCTGAATTTTCATTTTTTTCTGTATGTAACAGCAGAGAGGAGCAGGCCTTTAATCCAATTGAAGCATTTGGGCTTTCATTTTTTGTTATATCATGCTCTAAGTAAACGTGGTTGTTATACAACAGAGAAATAGACTTAAAGATATCACTAAGCACTTGAGAAAGGAATGTCTGGGAAATCTTAGTGTTTATTTTTGTCTAACATTTTTTAGAAATGGTATAGAAGAGAACAGAACAAATTCTGGATCTTGAAGAACTGGCTTTCTTGAAAATTATTGAACTTGTTTGGGGCTGCAAGTGTTTCTCTAGGAATCTGAAAAGGTCTCAGAAAAGAATCCTGTGAGAGAAACTATGCTTGGCAATCATGAGAACAGTGTGTGCAAACGTTATGGGGAAATTATGGACAAACAGCTTTGTTTCTCCTATCCTTTCTTCCTCTTGCCCCTTTTCCTGCCTGTATGATCTGGTAGCGTGTCCTAACGGACCTTGAATATATTACTAAGAGCAAGTGTAAATACATGGGACGAAGATTATGTAAAAGATGTGATTATATGGCCCATAGGAGTGTTTAAAAATCAATCCAGGTGTCAGTGGATGTCCATTCTGTCATTATGTGACTTGAGTGATCACACTTGTGCAGACACAATCCTGGGCTATACACCTGTAAGGTGCTAGCTGCAGAAAATAGCCTCCATCACGTGTGCAAGCTTGCAGAGATGCCTGCCGCTTAACAAAGCCTCATGTTCAGTGATGCAAAGCAGTTTGGTTTCCAGATCTTGGCTCTGTTCCACAAATGTGTTGGCAGTTTTAAGCAGGACTGAATGCATATCAAAAGTTGCAAAACTCTCACTCCAATTCTTACTTAAAAAGACAGACTGTTAGCATGGGTATCTCACTAAAATAAGCAAAAAGGTGTCTACCTAGTGAAGCATCTACAACATCTATAAAGTCATGACTGATAAGTACCAATGCACACTTCAGAAAAAGTGATATCTCTGCTCTATTTCAAAAAGCGAGGGAGGGTATGGAGAGTAATGAGATGAAAAATCAGCCAGGTCTCTGAAAGAGGAAACAAACTTTTTACATTCTGATGTCTGAAGACCTGTGAATGGCAGGAAACAACAGAGCATCAGTGATGCAGGTTGTTTTCTTGATGGGTGTTGAAATGAGCTAAATTTTTGCCAACTATGAACTATGCAATAAACAATGGAGCTAAATTTTTACCAACAAACTGTTCAGTTAAATCAGTCTCATTCTCAAGTATATCTTCCTGGTTTCCATGGAGAGTACTCATCCTCTAATCCAGCTAAAAAGACCCAGTTAATTCCCATGACAAGGGCATGAAAGAATTTATACTAAATCCTTCGCCACAACAGTCCCTGGGGCTTCAAGATTAGGAGTTTCTAAATTGCATGAGAGGAAGGCTGCTTCCTACTTTTCTTCAGCCTGTGTACTAGCCAATGGAATGAGATTCTCATGGTGACTGTTTAATGTGTTTATTAACCCTTTGTGATAAGGTTTCTCCTCAGTCATACCATTGTTGTTTGGAGACAAAAGAGTAGGAGAAACTGTAGGATTTTCTTTCTTCTGACCCTCCTAATGCTATATTAAAAACACGAGTGAAACCTCTAATATCTGTTTATGCTGAGAATGAGTAATGTTGTTTGGTGGTAAAGAGTATTTGACTATTCTGATGCTTCCTGATGCACGTGAGACTTAGAGAGCAGTGACTAGTAATTTGTCCCAGTTAAATAAATAAATAAAAAGAAAACAAACAAATAAACAAATGAATAAATAAATTTATCTTCTCATTTTGATTCTTTTGCTATGGTACCAGATGTAGAAGCAATGTTGTGATGTGTCAAAAACAATCATGATTGTAATTAAAAAGCTGCCTTAGGTAATCTCTAAAATAGGTTGGAGTAGTACTAAATGAACACACATTTCAATTTTTCTTATATTACACAGGGACTGTTAGACATGAGCAATACAGGTTCTCTGGAACTTTTCATCCTTGTCCAAAACATTCAAGTTCATATTTCTATATTCATTTTAAAAGCAAAATAAAGTTACTCTCATGTATTGACGGCAGTCTGAAATACTAAGTCAATTATGTGTAAATGTCCAGATAAGGACATTTGCCTCTCTTGAGGACCTCAGCTGTTAAGAAATAGAAAACCAAAATGGATCTCTTATTTTTCTATAGCTACACTTGGTACACACTGTCATTCTAATATTTTTGTGGGGTTTTCCAATGAGGGAAAATAATTGCTGAAAATACATTGGTAAATTAGATGTATAGGAGGTTTGAAAAACAACACTGCTATCTATCTAATGGGTATCTGTCACATCTTAGTTAGATAATCACAGAATTTACCAGAAAGGTAAATGAAATTTTATGCATTCATGGACTAAGTTTGTTAGACTAGATGGAAATTGGATTAAGGAAATTGACAGCCAGTATGCCTGGATTTAACTTTTTCGAATATCTGACAAAACTGTGTTTGCTGGTTGGCAAAATTGCACAGGATTAATTTCAATAATATCTCAATTTCTAAGCTTTTGAATGTTTCTTTGTGTTATGCAATTAAAATGCATGACTCACTTTTTTACCAGTTATCACACTGAGATTTTAGGATTTATTTACCTCAGTTTTGTCTTGTACAATGAGATATTATTACACTAACAGAATTTCGGTTCTATGGCAGCTTTTTGAACTTAATGACTAGAATTATCTGAATGTATTCAACATGAAAAAAAACAGCTTATAAGGTCATAAACTAAAGCTCTATGGGTCTAATAGCCAAAAGCTTGGAGAATTTTTGCATCTTCTGTGAAGTTTGAGCTGTAATCTTAAGTGGCAATTAATGTCACTGGTTAAGACAGGATGATGTGATCACAAACCTTAGTTGTAGTGAAAAGCACTCTTTTTCATTTTTCTGATATGATAATTCCTTCCACGGTTTTAATTTAATTCATCACTGCCTTTGATATGTATATTCATCTATTTATATCATTTGCATGAAATATAATAAAACTTTCTTAAAAAATAATGAAAGAATTGTCAAAAATCTCTTCAAAGGGAAGTGATTTTTTTAATCAAAGTGTCCTCTGCCATTCTAACCCATTTTGCCTGAATTCTGATATTATGTGTAATGAATGAAAAAGAAATCGAATTGAATGCAGTCTCACAGCAATCCATTGTATCCTTTTTCTCCTTTTTTTTTTTTTTTTTTTTTTTTTTTCATGTTCTATCTGGTAAACAATTCATAAAACATCACTTGAATTGCAATTGACATATTACATGTTCTTGCTCTGCATAGAGTTCTGCAGTACCTGAAAAGCTAAACTTATCTCAGGTACCATCTATGCTATTTTCTGTGAAACCTCTGTGATTTAAAGAAACCCTGGACAGAAAATCAGGTAAAATACGAGCATCGTTCCTGATGTTTATCCATATCACCCATCTTCGTAGAGTCCTTGAATATTGTATGGTCACTGTGCTCTAAAGAAAAACAAAATATTATACATTCTGATCCTTCCACATATTTTCTGTGAAGCCAGCCAGCTTTGGCTGGATGATGACAGCCTAAAGCTGGTGAGACATGAGGATAGACCTAAACTGTTCTTGGGGCTTCATCCTGGCTTGTCTCTCCTAGAGTAGGAACCCACTCATGTTTGTGCTAGTGAAAATAATGATCTCAAGCTTTTTTCTTCCAGTCAAAAATGAATCTGTCCAGGGAAGAGGCTCATGCATGGTATCAGGTCCATTTTGGAGAGATAATCTTTAAGTACCCTATCTGCTACTAAATCCAGTTCTTTTGTTAATACTTTCAGAATTGCAAATCTTTCTTCACAGGATTTAAAACTGAAGGACTGACTGGCATTAGCCTAACAAGATGATGTTGTAATGGCAGCAATCTTAAGTTATTTCTGTAACATGCTGGCTCTGAGGTCTGTTGATTTATCTACTTACTCAAACCCAAATTATTACTTTGTTCTGTCTTAAATTTTTTCTTGTCTTTTAGATTTTTACATAATTGCTGAGGTGTTTTAGAAAGAGATGTACATGACCTTTGACCAGACTCAATACCAAACGGAGTTTTAACCTACAAACAGTTACATTGCACTTTATTTTTGACAAACTTTGGTTTTCATCTTCTTTACTGAGACGTAATAAAGATTTTCCTGTTTCATATACTTGAAGGTGTGGCTACATTAAATAAGCCAATGATAAAAATTGAGACATAAATGGAATTTGAACAACATAAAGTATTTTGTAACATTGTGCAAAAACTATTTCTGAAAAATATTTTCTGATATTAGAAATGGAAAACCACCTTAAAGTATCTTTTTTTTTTTATTTTATCCTATGTTATTGTACTGGAATATTATGCTTCATCTTTGTATGTCATTTTTTGAACCAACTTGTATTTTCTGTAGAAGATAGGAAATGAAGAGGCTGGATTAGTCTGCTGCTCTTCAAACTAAGATATGTTGAAGTCTTCATGATGTCTTAGCAGGATAGTTTCCTTACAAGTTCTTTGTTAATATAAGTATTTGTTTACCTGTCCTGCTTTTGCATTTTCACAAACAAATGTTTCATAGTAGCTGGCAAACTCTGGTGCATGATCATTTATGTCTAAAATCCGTATGAAAACAGGTATCTGGCTACTTTGTTTAGGATTATCTGAAAAAAGAAAATACAAAATATATACCTATATGAAAATAATCCAATACTTTTTTTTCCAATAGATATTAGAAATGTTCAATTTTCTTGATTATAATAGAACAACTATATTTCATTTTCTGATGACATATATTGCATATACATAAAATTCTTATTTATAATTGAAACAATTATATCTTAATTGTTATAATAGCAATATATAATAATATAATAACAATAATTTGCTAATATTAACAATATTATCTAATTTTTATATAATAAATATATATAAATTATATATATATATTAAATATAGATGATATAGAGATAGAGATAGATGATATAGATGATATAGATACAGGTATAGATATAGATATAAATGATATAATATAAAGTATGCTTAAATTGATGTACATTAAAAACAGGTCACTGAGCTGTTATGGAGTTGTATTCTATGTATCAGTTCAGCAAATGTTTCATTGCAAAAGTTGTTCCATGAGGTTGAGCTGTTACGAACATTTTCCTTTTCAAATCAGTAAAGTAGTAAAACAATGTCAGTCAACAATACCACCACCAAAAACACACACAAATACAAAACCACAAAAAACCCAAACCAAAATTGTTCTTTCTTCCCTAACTGTAAAGCAAACAAACAAAAAAAAACCCAAAAAAAACAAAAAAAAAACAAAACAAAACAAAAAAACCAAAAAAATGAAAAAAAACAAAAAAAAAAAAAAAACCAAACAAAAAAACCAAAAGAAACCAAACCAACAATAAAATGACATATGCAGGATATGATCATCAATCACTCTTCACAAACCTCCAGACTCAAGGTATTGCCAGAGAGGATTCTCACACTATGCATATTGAAAATGTAGAACATGTTTGACCAAACAATGAAAGCATTTAAGAGAAAAAGATAAAATATAAATATTTCTGAAAATGGGGATATGATTCATCTCTCCATATTACCCAACTCCCAGACTCTTAAGCACATTGACTCCAGGGGAATCTACAGGAAAATAAAGGAAGGGAGAAAAGTTTTTCACTAAAATGGGTGTCTGCTTCCCCCTTTGATAACTGTCTCCTCAGAAAAAAGCTAGGAAAAAGACATCCATACCTAAAAGTATCTAACAAATTAGTAAGGAATCCAGGTGAAAGATTTAGGCCCAGGGTTTACTTCAGACATGGAAGGCAAACAATTTCCCTAGACTGGGCTTCAAACAAAGCCATTTTCTGAGATAATTTTAATCAGTTGAGGTAAAGTGTAATCTGTTCCCATTTACATAGGTTATTCTGACAATGCATTTGTATGTCAGGGACATTTTTTTTTTTCCTTTCCTCAAGGATTTTCCCAAAGATTTAGCTTGGGATAGAGCCAGTGCATCACATCTATGCCAAATTATTTGATGTGAATTCTCAGCGAATCAGTTAATTTGTCTAATGTATACTGTATATGGTTTTGTTGAGCCTGATAGTTCCAAAATATCTTTTTAAAAATGAACAAAAAGTATGTTGAAATATTAAATTGGACTTTTAGATGTCTAAAGACACTTTTAGGTATCTAAACATGTCTTGTCTATAGATATTTTCTGGATAAGGGCAAAATTAATGAAACAAGTCAAAGAAACTGTAGAATTTAATTATTTTCTCAGTTCAAATATTTTTCTGAGATAAATTTTATCTTCAACTTACTGATTTCAGTTGCTATGACAGTGATGTTGTGCCAGGGAGTTTCTTCTCGGTCAAGTGGCTTTGAGAGGAATAAGGATCCATTTCCTGAGTAGATGTTGAATATTCTGTCAAGGTCAGTGTGTCGATCTACAGAATATCTGTCAAGACACAATAAAACTGAGCATCACTATCTCCCTTTGCAGTCTCCAGTTTAGCTTATAGCCACCTCTAAAAGTTTTCTAATTTTAACTGTGCTTAATGAAGAATGTTTTCTTTACAATTAACCTAAGCTTTCCCATAGCTACATGTATGCTGCAAATACTTAGAAACAATTTTAAGACTAGTGAGCAGGAAAAACAAATTATTATGTAGGTGTTTTTTAGATTGATAATTGAAATTACATGTTAGCTCATAAAGTGAATTCTAGAATAGTGACTAAAAGTGAACTTTTTTTAGATAAGATTTTTTGCAAATTAATTGTTTCTTAGAGAACTCTGTCACCAAAGGACACATATTGCAGACACAAGGAAGTATCAATTATAAAATCTATTTCTGAGGTGTCAAAAGGAGCACAAAACTCAAGAGAAAAATCTTTCAATCAGTCATTCTTTAAGACGAAATTTCTTAAAATCATGTTTTATGATACGTGCTTTTGCTTTGTTCTTACCCAGCAAAGAAAAACATATTTTATAGCTGTTTTTAAATCAGCCTAGTAGCTAGCAGTCATTATCAGGTTAAATTGATATTTTCCACATATTTTACTTTAAATTATTTTATTTTCTTCCATCTCTCATACCTCCTACCTCAAAGCATACTGCTGGAGAGCATAAAAGGCTTGCTCAGAAATGCAGAGATCAATTTTCATAATCACTTGCACAGTAAATACACAAATTTAAGTGCTGTGTTTGTCACTGCAGATAATAATAGCAGATTGATAACAATTTCAGCAATTTCACAGCACTGAACTCTTACTTCTAATTGTTATGGCTTTCTTGCAATCATTTCTTATTTAATATGCTATGATCATTAAATAGTTAAGCTACTGAACATGGATGTTATGTACAGAAGTTCGACTGTTATCAAGCATCAGGGAGCATAGAAATACACCATTTTGGGTGTTTTGGATGATATTAAAAAAAAAAAAAATTATGAACAGCTTGGTGAAACTACTAGAACATGCTGGCAATTAAATGCTGACATCTCCTTTCTCTTTACCTGGTGCTTATAATAGACTGTTCTTCAAAAGCATTGTCTACACCGCTCATTGTGCTAATTGTATTTGGCTTCACAAGCTCAACTAGATATTTCTCTTTGACACTTTTTCAACAGCCCCCATGTGCTTAATTACCCAAACAACCTCTTAATACCTTGCACTCTCATCACTCTCTGTGCATGAGACTTGACCCACATCTAAAGAATTTTATATTGAGTAATGGCTTACTTTATTGCATTCTTTGCTATATCTGGGTCTTGGGCTACAACCTGCCCAATAATGCTTCCTTCCTTGGCATCTTCATCTACCTCTATTAAATACCAGGGTCTGCTGAACACTGGAGGTTCATCAATGTCTTCAACAGAAATTTTGACTAAAGTCGTGTCTTTGAATGGCCCCAGCTGAAGAAAACGAGGATCAGGATGAGTGTTGGTTGCTTCTACTCTTAGAGTATATAACACCTTCTTTTCAAAATCCAGATGCTGAGGAGCAAATAATAATAATAAAGAAAATTACATCACTTTGCAAAAAAATGTAAGTTTTACAGCACCAAGTCAGAAGGTGAAACATCTTTGGGAGCAAAAGCTCCACACTTTAACCAATAATAGATGGAGTCTATTAGGTCTTATTCTGGGCATTAAAAAATAAGGATTATTAGGATAGCAAGGCAATTATGATCCCTCTGCCTATTAATTGTTCAGATTCCTGAAAAAAATAGGAGGCTTCGACCTATATAAAAATAGAAAGAAAGAAACAGGAAAGTTTTACTCAGTCCGTAACAAGGAGTTCCGGTAAAGTCTTATTTGTCTCATCTCACTGGCAGTAAAAGAACTAGTAATCCAGTTCTTAAATTCTCTCTGTCCTATTTATCTTGTCTTTACTTTATTTTACCCATTACCATCTATCCTTGCCTGTTTGGCACTAAGAGCAACGCAGACTTGTCCCTGATCTCCACGTTCCTCAATAAAAAGAAAATCTGTGAAGCTTGATTTTCAATCTAGGTAACATTTACACCATCTATATCCATATATGCATGTGTAGATTGATGTTCATACATATATATACATAAATAAGTATACATGTTTCCAAATATGTTTATAGATATATATTTTATTTTTAGGCAGGTATCAATTAATGTTATTGATATATAAAATAACAATAGAATCAAAAAGAGTGTTCAGAGTTTAACAAGCTATATTCTGAAAAGCAACCAACAAATCTGTCAGATATGCTATTTTGAATTAAATTTCTGTGAATGTCTTTGCTCTTGGGAGTTTCATTGACATCATTTGTAACAACTGATGTATCACCAAGACTGGACTTAAACCAAGACAGATTTAGGTACTGGAGATAACTGGCTGTTAAACATATTAGAGAGGGAGAGTTTAGCCTTGTATGTGCAAATTCATCAATCTCCAGGTAAGCTTCCCACCCCTGTAAGTCTTACTACAGCAATCAGCTGATAAACCCCACTGTGAACTGAACCCCTCCAAGTTTTCACAGCCCTAATTTAAAAGTACCGTGTGTGAGACTCTATATTGAACAGACAGCAGCCACTGAAATATTGCTTTATGTGAAGTGACATGCCAGTAAATTTCCCTTGAGAGCTGAAAATAACAGATACCTGCTGAAGAAAGAGAAGAACAAAACTAATACAACAGCTCCTTGGCAGCTTGACCCCTTGTGAGATCTACCCTCCCTTCCCCTGGAAAAAGAAAAAGAACTGTAACACCTGAAGAGCTAAGTACATATAAAAGAGAGGGAGAAAAAATAAACCTTTTTGACAGTTATAATCCCTTCCTGTGTGTCCTTGTCAGTGATGATATCAAACATGTCTGATCCATCCCCATTGGAGATGCTATACTCAATCTCTGCATTTTCACCCACATCGGGGTCATTGGCTTTTATTCTGCCAAGAGGAGTCCCAGGTGGTGCAGATTCAGGAGAGCTGAACTGGTAGGAGCCTGGAAGAGGAAAATCAAGCATTTATTGTTTTGAAAAACATTTTTTTTTTTCCCTGAATAAAAATATTCTTTAATTTCACCTAGTTTTTTTAAAGAATCTTGAAGTTCCAAACACTCTAGGAATCATACTGCTAGTCATCACACTAAACTTTAAAACAGGATTTAGAGTTGATTAACAAACTGTCACAAAAAATTCAAGTTATTCTTCAAAGCCATTTAATACAGTGGTTTTTTATCTGTTTTTTTTTTCTTTAATATTAAGAGACAAACGTACTAAACAATAAGGTAGCAGTTCTTGACCTGATAATTAAACTAGATATATTTTTTTTTTCCCCTAGAAATGTTCCTAGATATATTTAGAGACATGAAAGGATTTTGTTTTGTTCTCTCAAGGTACAAGAGTTGTATAAATCAGTCAGGATTTTGGAAAGAAACTAAAATAGAATAGTCTTTTCTTTTAATTATTTTAAATAAATTTAAGTGTTCTGTTTGAAAATAATTGATTTATCTGTCATGGATAATACATACTAAAGAGTCATGGTAAAGAGCATTTGGATACATGTTCATGTTAATTGCTATTGCTGTTTTTATAATCAGAATCTTCTAGAAAGAAATCTGATTACACAGACACTTTAATCTTACTTGTGTGTATGAAAAGTGAATTCATATGTATTTTCTGACATTTGTAATAAAATATCTAATTTTAAAGACATGCTGTAGGAGAAAAACTATTAATCAGATGGATTTTTTGCCAGTAAGAAGCAGACATTGAAAATGTTTCATCATGAACAAGACAAAAAAAAAAAAAAAAAAATTCCAATTCAGTATTTTCTGGTTTTTTTACTACCAAGAAAATGTAAAAAAAAAAAAAATTCAGATGCGTTCATATTTTGCATGACAGAATCTGATGTTTCTTTTGATCTCTTTTTCATATGAATTCATATTTCTTTACTGAGTAAAGAAGTAGCTTTGGAGAAATACCTTAAGAATCTGACAAAATTAGTACCTAATAAAATATGCAACCTTTATTCAAAGGCTCCAGTATGAACATATATAAATTGTATTGACTTGTAGTAAAGTGCAGTCAATTTTCTTTGTTTCAACAACCCTATTTCCTACATTTACATGTCCTTTGCCTTTTAAGACACCTAAAGGATCTGAATGTCCCATTTAACATAAGGAATATATCAAAATTCTGAGTGCAGAATGAGTTTCTGTCCCCCATTGTAAAGACTTAGTACAAAAGAGAATTACTAAAAATACCTTATATTTATATAGATTTCTAGCAAAATGGAAGCTAATGCCTGATGCTAAATTGTGATTGCTGTTACAAATTCAAGGTTGTGAGTGAAAACTCAGCAGTAGCCTGTTTGACTGTGGTCCACACAGACTAAAATGCATATTGTTCCCTCAAACCAGTCTGCAAAAGGGATGAAAAGTAGGATGCCTGGCAGCTAAACTATGAGTTTCAAGCCTTGAACCCTTGACAAATTCAAGGGTTTGGCAGCTGAGCCAGACCTACCAAAAGAACAGATTCCATCGTGGTACTTACTAGTCCTTCCAGATAAATACCTCCCTTCAGTGCTTTTTCATTTGAAAGCATTCTTATTTTTGTGGTGCTGTGTGAATGCTACAGATTTTCAACATGTGAGATGGTTATTTGGTTTAGAGTACAATGGAATTCAAAATGTGTAAGGCTTTCATCATAGTAACATTTAAATTCCATTTAGGCCTATGTCTTCTAATTTTCCATGACGACTTTGAGGAAACAAAACACAACAGAAAATGCTTGTTCTTGATGCAATCTGAACAATCACTACTTCACAATGCCATTTTACTTTATCCAGTCCCTCTAGGAAATTAATTTTTGGCTCTTAAATGCCTTCATATTAACTGGTATTGATTGCAACTGCCATTCACCTTCTACTTTGGGCAACAATTTTACTCATATAAGAGAAAATGGAAGACAAATATATTTGTAAAAAGCAAATTTCCAGAACAGATAGCTTATTGAAGGTGTGTGTCTCTTCATAACTACTTAAGAAGAGATCAAATCTGCCTGATTTCTCTTTTATTGATTTCCTGGAAAGTATTAAAAGCCACCCTGCTGAGAAGAAAGGAAATGAGAGGAAAGGGTCACCAGCACAACTGAAATTGCAGCATTGGAATATCCCACAGCAGACATTCTGTAGGTCACACAATGTGTTTCAGCATTGTTCAAAGTAGAATGCTACAGAGAATATTGTATGAGGCATCAAACTGTGTAAATTTCTCAAAATAGTACCCATCTCAAAGTTTATTGAAATAATCACAAAAACTTTCATAGAGTTGAAGCTACAGTTAATTCTGAAAGAAGAGCATCATGAGGAACACAGGCTAAGGGGACTGGAAATCTTAAATTATTTTGTAGTTCTATACATTCTTCATTCTTTATTTTATCTTATTTAATTTTATTCAACAGTGAGGCTTGCAATGCGATGTGCCACCATAAATTATAGTTTAGGTTCCAGAATTCCTATTTGTTAAAATATTATTGGCTGTATCATGCTATTCATTTCTAAAAATACCCACTCATGAAGTCTAACAGGAAGTTAGGTTAAAAATTGGTGTTTGAATTTACCATGTGAAGGTGATTCTCATCAAGTGAACTCTGAATGTGGATTGGCATTATGTTTTCTTTATGAGGGTTGCAATACTTCCCCTCCTCTCTCTTCTTTTAAAGCAATGTGTTATCATGCATAGAGAGTAAAACAGTAATTTATAATTCCAAGCATCCGTTCTCCCATGCTGTCAGAGTTTTCCAATTTTTTTTTTTTTAAATCTGCACTAGGTTGAACAGTTTGTACTATTCTGGGTGTACTTATTGCCATGGTACTGAAGTGCTTTTGAAGTCCAGGAGAGCATTTTATAAATCAGCTCTCTTTGTTCAGTCCTTAGTGGATCTGTAAAGAGAGCCAGGTCTCTCATCAGTGTGAACAAGCAATTCAAATTTTATTATGTGGACACTTTTCTGGCAGGCACTGGACTGAGACTGTAAATGTCTCCTATCTGCAACCTATCAAACAGTTATCAGACACTGACTGTAACAATGTGAGACTGGATTTAAACATTGGCCTAGGATAAAAAGATCTGTACGGTGTAACTCTGAAGCTTTCTGTGTTGTACAGCTTGCTGCTATTTGCCATGTTTTTCTTCTACAAAGATATTTTTAAAAAACTTATTTTATTTTGTCAAATTGGCCTAGATTACCAAAATCATTCAAGAACTGAATACAGATTACAAGTATTTAAACCAAATGCTTAGACTGCCAGCAGAACATAGGAACTGATCAACTATGCCTGTGCAAGTCAGAACATTAGAAAACTTGAGATGTATTTGCTTGCCTCAACACATAGAACTAAAAGTATTTCCAAAAAGAGATCCGTATATTTTGTAGCTAAATTCCTCTAAAGTCCCTGCAGTTGACCTAAATTATTGTTACAGTTTATATTCCTGCAAGCAGAGTAAGAATGAGAAATTTATCTTTCCAGCAAACAATTCGATACTAAAAAAATGTAGGCAGAGATTCCTTTTTGCCTTAATAATGCTGCAAAATAAACAGACACAACAGTGGGTAAGTACTACAAAAAACAGGGATAAAAAAGAAACTTCCAGATGGCCAATGCAAACCAGCTGATTTTTGAGAGGTTCTTTGAAAACTGGACTATTAGACACTCCGTACTCTGGGGGAAGCGAGGTGGATTGTCGTTTACGTCAGTCAAAGTGATGTTCACGGTGGTGGTCCCTGATAATCCACCCATCTGGCCTCCCATGTCCTTTGCCTGGATGACCACTTGGTATTGCTCCCTGTTTTCTCTGCTCATGTCTGGTAAAGCAGTCTTGATTATGCCTTGAAGGAGTAAGAAAAGAGAGAGAGAGTGGTGAAGGAGAAGCACCATCCACTGTAATGTCAGAGCTCTTGGATGGATTTATGTCAGATACACTGTGCAGATGGTAACCCACAGCCATCACAACGAGGTATACTGCAACAAGCCTTTCAATCTATGGATGCTTCAATGTGATTTTAAGAAAAAAGACCAAAATGTCACAGACACAATATTCATAGTGTTTGACTTGCTAAATCAATTTGATTATTTTTTAATGACAAAATTATCAATATGTTCATTTAATTAATGACATTTTTCAGTTTCTATCCCCAGTTTTTATTTACTATATTTTGTAATCTCCAGCCCTGGTGACATTTTGATATTATAGCACAAGGCTGAACTCTAACATGCCCAGGATTTGTTATTCTGTAATATCTGACTATAATATCACATCATTGATTGTGATGTTCAGTGTCGTCCACTGTAAGTCAGCTGGGGTTACAGCTAATAAAAGAACTGAGCAAGACTCTAAATTTAGTTTTGCAAAAACCTTTTATGTGGTTTCCAATTTGAAGAATTTCATTACTGTAATTTAAATGTCTCAGATATATTTGCAGTACACAAAAAGTGTAGGAGTCTCAGCTGAGGAAACCAAAAGTGGTGCTGTTCGCTACTTTTCATTGCAGTTCCTTTTGGAAAACCAAGTAAAGCTTTTTAGTTTTATTTGGAAGGGTGGTGGCTTTTCAAAGCTGAGTGATGAGAGCTTTCTCTTGTGAAGTGAGAATATTTAAACATGGTGTCCTTTTCTGCTTGAAGGCTTCACACCCCGTCCTTTCTCAGAAGAAGGCTCTCATCATAGGCTGGGTTTGATACTACAGCCAAAAAAAAAAAAAAACCAAAAAACAAAAAGGCAACCCTGGAAAATTTATACTTCTAGCAAGTGAGTGAAATAAAGAAAAAGACCTTTGCAGCTTAGTGGTTATGACATTTATGTCTGATCCAGGATTACCAGGTTCTGATTATCATACCTAGGCTTGTTAATACATGTAATACGAAACAGCAAATTGGATTAAAATGAAAAAAAATAATCCCTGAACAAAAGATGGGAGTCTAGGTCTTTCCCTTGCTGTCTGCCTGCCTAAACACCTCCTACCATCAGTTATTGTCATGTGGTATTGGTCCAGTTTGCCTGCCCATGCCTAGTAATGATGTTTGAGTAGCGGACTGGAGAAAAGAAAAAAAAAGAGAGATTGAAAAAAGAATGGAAAACCAAAAACTTTTATCCAAGGCAAAATCATAACACTCCCTTTTAAAATCGTAGCCTTGTGATTAATTATCTTTTGCATAATATGCCTTTGCTGTATTTAGGAAAAAACAAATTGTTTCAAAAGAAAGGTAGCCATCATCTGAACACTCTCAGTGGATTAGGAACTTCAGGGGTTCTGGGCAGAGTTGCACTTAAATTCTCAATTAGAAAACCGGAATAATTTTGATAACATGCAAGAAAAGCTAATGCAATGCCTACTGAGTCATGAGTGGCTTAGGATCAAATATCTGGAAGAGGGGAGTTTCTGGTTGCATCTTTTTTTTCTGAACCCTAATTTTGAGTTATAGGTATCTAAAATTCACTCTTTTTAATTTTTTTTTTTTTTTTTGTGTTTGTCTCATACAATTTCTTGCACAACAATGAAAAAGGCTTCAATACATTCTTTTCAACTTGAAAGCATGATACTTGCTTCAGTTCTCATAACTCTTGGAAACATAATGCAGCTTCAAAAAAAGCTTAAGTTAAAAATTGTCAGTGATCAGGAATTAATTCCAAACCTTTAGAAATATTTAATTACCTGTGAGGATTTTGGGGTTTTTTTACCTTAAAATATGAAAATAGTATGAAACATTCTTTAAAGGCAAACAGATAAAATTCCCAGAAACTAGTGTAAAATAGCTTTGTGATTAATTTTGATGATTCTTTGGACCCCTTAGAGTATTTTGCACTTTTTTTTTTTTTTAAACTTTTAACCTTTACTGTTAGCAATCATCCTCTGAAAATCTTAATTATACCAAACACAGGAATTTTTCTGCAATAATATTATTTTAACAGAAACAGCATACTTTTTTTTTTTTTTTTTTTTAATTTATTCTGGTTTTCATTCAATGGAAGGGTATCAGCTTTGTGTCAAGTCTTATGTCTGTTCCAGCATTGAAATGAAAGTGAAATATGTTTTGACCCCTGCATCCTGTCTCTGTTACTGCAAAAAGTGAGACTGAATGGATTGCTAACCTGTTTCTGGATCCACTGAGAAATAAGGCTGTCCCTGGAGGATGCTGTACACCACTTTGGCACTGTTCCCATAGTTGGCATCATCAGCGTCTGTGGCTGTCACCTGAATAACAGATGTACCTAAATGGGTACCAAGCAAAGAATCAGCAGATTTTAGGAAGGCATCTACTTCTTGTAAACCACATATAGTTGTTGCAGTATTGAATGTAGTAAGAAATCAGACAACATCCACTTCCTCACCCCAGTGTTATCCTATCTGACTGGAACTAAAATCATTATCACTTAAGATTCATGCTTCAGTTTAGCAAGATAAATGCACAGGGATGGACACATCTTTGAAAGCCAACACAACATTAGGTTTTTTGGTGATCAAACATATTTGAAGACTGTTCTCTGGCAATAACACAAGCTCAGCTGAAACTGTTCTCTTAAACATTTGGCTTAATTATTAAATAAATCTAACACGAATTTCCCCATATTCATTTTCTACTTAGATGACAAATTCAAAGCCTCAGAATTCTGACTCAATAAAACACTTTGTCTCATCCTTAACTGTTTTTTGAAGTTCTATTTAAAAATAGATATTTTTCCAATAAGAAATTCTATTTGTGAGGTTTTGTTTGTTTTTTCTCTCTTGGTCAAAGTTATCTACCTATTTGGCAAATAAGGGATGTTAAATGCTACTGACGTTTTTTCAGCATCCACTTATTTTGTGTGACAATAGTTTACCCTTATCCTGTGATCATAAAGAAGACAATATAGGTTATATGGGATTATGAGTACTGTGAGCCAAAACATTTGGTGTAGTTTATGGGTTAGAAGAAAATGAAAGCTTCTGTAAAGCCTTTCTTATAAGATATAAAAGCACAAAGGTGTCCTTCACAAGCTTTTTTTCTTAGCACTTTTCAAGATGTCAGAATGCATTTTGCTCACACAATCTAGAGCTGACAAATGTCTAGATAGGTGCAGGCAGTCCAATAGCTAGAGTGTAAAGGTGGTTGACTCCCTGCCAGGGGAAGAAGACTGACTCAGAAGAAGCTCTTTACCCTATTTTTGGCCAGGTTGTTTTTTTTTTTTTGGTTTGGTTTGGTTTTTTGTGTGTGTGGTTTGTTTTTGTTTTTGTTTTTGATGGGTTTTTTTGGGTTTTTTTGGTTTTTTTTTTTTTTTTTTTGTTTTTTTTGTTTTGTTTTGTTTGTTTGTTTGTTTTGCATCTTACTCTCTTTGAATGAAAAAAATACTGGTAAGCGCTGTCCACTTAATTAATATCATTCCCTATTCCTCTTTTTCTATACCCTTCAGTCTAGATTGAAGTTCCCCCAGATAATTTTCAGGCAAATGTCTGTCTTTAAGTTTAGAAGACCCTCATTTACCTGTGATCAATGGCATTGAAGTGAATAATTTCTACTGTTGCTTTTCAGCATATCCCAGGGATCGGGAAAAGTAGAAATCCAGAGTAATCAAAATAGATTTGTGAGAGCAGGTTATTATCTGGTCCTGTTAAATGCAACTACTTTTTCCATAGTATGTAATACAGCTTTACAAGTGATAGTTTTACCTATACAACAATTTCCAATATTTCAGGTTATCTAAAGAGCATGTCAAGAGAGGATGAATACTTCTTTCTCTGCAACAAACCAGCAAAGTTGTAAAAATGTTTGTCACAAATCACCAGACTCTGAAGAGGATTTTTTGCCATCAGGTATCAGGATTACTTTTTGCCTGGTTAAACAGCTAGAGGTCATCTGTGTGACAAGCTGAGCTGTAAAGATTATCCCAAAGAAGTGAATACTTAAGGACATTTTAATCACTAACAGTGTCTAGCAGAACTGCTCATCTGGACAAAAAAAAAAATCAAGACTGTTCTTTGAGAATAGTAAAGTTCTCTTAGTCCTCTCTGCTTTTAGAAAAGCAAGTAACTAAAATCCTCTGCCTCCTCAAGACAAATAGGGAAGGAGTCAATATCCCTTGCTAGTCTTTAAAAAACCATTATCAGTAGAATCATATGCTTACACTGTGTCACATTGTAGCATCTAGAAGTTAAGAATCAAGAGTAATTTTGCTGTCCATCCCAAAACATTGAATCCAAGATACCTTAATCAGAAAAGGTTTTTATGTGGCCTCCTGATCTAGGCACTGTCATAGGACTGACACAGAAATTTGATTATGGTTATAGCAACATTAATTTTTTCTTTCTTTCTTTCTTTCTTTTCTTTCTTTCTTTCTTTCTTTCTTTCTTTCTTTCTTTCTTTCTTTCTTTCTTTCTTTCTTTCTTTCTTTCTTTCTTTCTTTCTTTCTTTCTTTCTTTCTTTCTTTCTTTCTTTCTTTCTTTCTTTCTTTCTTTCTTTCTTTCTTTCTTTCTTTCCTTTCTTTCTTTCTTTCTTTCTTTCTTTCTTTCTTTCTTTCTTTCTTTCTTTCTTTCTTTCTTTCTTTCCCTAGTGGAGGGAAAAAAATGCTGATTTTTTTTTTTTTTTTTTTTTTGTTAGTTTTCTTTTCCTCTTTTTAAATACATTTATTACAGTGTTTAGGACAGTCTTTTGGAGACTTGTGTTTGTCTCATTGGAATGCCTGTGTTTCCTGAGGCTCAAGAGCTATATAATTATGGTTGCTGAGGAGAGTACATAAGATGCAACCTTACAGAGGCTTTTAATGTGGTGAAAAGATAGTATTAAATATCTCCTTCTTTCTGTTAAACTAGTAGTACAATTTTGGAAAACTATTAACAAGAGTCTAGTCTCAAAATTTCAACATCAGTAGGCAGCTAACCCTCTTTGCCAACAGTCTGCTGTGTCATAAAGAAGGATGCTCACAAATGATAGACAGTACTCAAGTTGATTTCTTTCATGAGCTTTCAGAAATGACAGTGAGATAAAGACAATGAAAGAAAGGAACTAAATATTAATTATGGAATGATTGGTAAAGAGGCAAAATTCTTAATCAAAGAATAGTAGGCCTTGTCTTTACCCAATTGAACAGTAGCCACAGTATGATCTATTTATTCATTTATTTGTTTGTTTATTTATAGTCTAGATTGCCTCACAAGCAGCCTCTTACCACATTTTTCAGAGGATATCAACTTGATTTAAAGTACAAATAGGTTGTCTGGGTGAACACTACAGGAGTGGAGGAAGAAAGTACAGTCTGGGAAGAGCAGGAGGTGGGAGAAGCTATTTTATTAGTGTTTACCTTTGTTTCTCACCATCCAACTCTCTTTTTAATGTGGATTAAATAAATTAAATTTTTCAATCGAAGTCTATTTTCAGCCTCATGGTAATTTATAAGTAATCACTCACTCTTTACTTCAACCGATGAGCTTTCTCATTTTCTTTTCTCCCCCAGTTTTGTTGAGGAGGGGGAGTGAGAGAGCAGTTGGGCAGGCCTCTGGCAGCCAGCCATGATCAAACGTGCCACAGAGCAAATTGGTGTGAAGGATGACACAGAAAATGTGAGAACAACTAAAATAGCAGTCTAAATAGTGATAACATTACTCTTCTGCAAAGCCAAATCCACTTCAACCCTACCTAACCCAGCAAGTCTACTCCATTTTAGGATGGTAGTAAATACCAGAATTCTCAAGAGGTACGTCTTCTTTTTCTTTTTCTTTTTCTTTTTCTTTTTCTTTTTCTTTTTCTTTTTCTTTTTCTTTTTCTTTTTCTTTTTCTTTTTCTTTTTCTTTTTCTTTTTCTTTTTCTTTTTCTTTTTCTTTTTCTTTTTCTTTTTTTCTTTTCTTTGTCTTGAGTATGGAAACTTAAGCACTTTGTTAACATATCAGTTGTATGATGTATGAGGTCCTAATGTAGGGGCAACAAAAAGCAGAAGGTAAATTTTGAAGGCAACCTGAGAGAAGAAAAATCTATACTTAATCTGTCTAAGTAGTGCTTCTGTGTGTGTTTGTGCATGCATGAATATTCACGTAAGTGCATATAAAAATATAGAACCCAAAAAGGAAAACTACTAGAGTTAGAGAGAGCATCACTTTATACCTAGGAATTGTCAGAATTGAGTGTCACTAACACAGATTACTAGAACTCATGAAGAGTGAGACATAAATTTGGCAAAAACCCCACCAAAACATTTGAAATGTGAATGCTTTTATGAATTATGTTCAAAATGCTCTCTATTGCTTTGTGCTATTCAGTGTTTGAAAGAGTCCCTCTGGTATAATTAGGTCTCCCAGCATGATACCAGACTCCATTGCAAAACTGAAGTAAATAGCTTGAAGAGGATCACTGCAGTTCAAAAGAGGTCTTCCTAGATGAGGCAGGCACATATTTTGCTACCTTTTCAAGTGAAGTCTTGCTGTTCAACATGAAACTCTTGTTCCTACTTAGCTCTTTTTGCTGACATGAATTACAACAGCTACTGCCAGTCAGAAGGATGTATCTGCATCTACAGGAAAATTTTAGTTTTACTGGTAACTTATTCTGTAAATTTCATTTTATACAGTGTTCTCCATATTGAGAGAATAAAATAGCAGATTACATTGTTAGTAATATATGCTTCAACATTCTACCACAAATGTTGGATAAAAAATGATTTAAATATCATTCAGAACCAGGGTTTTTTGGGGTTTTTTTTGTTTGTTTGATTGGTTTTTTTTGATTGTTTGTTTTTTTTTTTTTTTTTTGTTTGTTTGTTTGTTTTTTTTTTTCCAGAAGGTAAATCTCTAACTTTAAAATGCATTTGGATTCTGAAATTTTTTATAACACTTGTATTTCAGAACAATTCAAAATTTCTGATTTTAAGAGAAAACAAGAATGTTTGGGTTTGGCTGGCCAGTAAAAAGTATTCAAAAAGTAGTTTGGAAATAAAACAGTCTGAAAATGCTGAAAGAGGGTATTTTTTACATTATGAGACAGCTTCATTTATTTTTTTTTTTTTTCCAAGTCAACTTCTGTCAAAATTGGCAATTATTGAAAATCTCTGACTTTTGCAGAGAAGTTTTGTCTGTGTATGTGCAGAAAGTCTGTTTCATTTTCAGAAATAGAAGACCAGCTGGGGTAAGTGGAGAGGCAGGAAGGACTTTATCTCCCTAAAGGAGAAGTTCTTATGCTTGCTTCCTGTTTTCAAGCACAATGGTAATCAGCTGTTCATCAAGTTTATTTACAGAGGGAAGATTTTAGAATAGGGTTACTTTTGCAAGAGAAAAAGATTTGGGTAAGTTCTGATAAAACATCAGGAGGCAAAATTGGGAATTTTGTATGTAGTTTGCTCGGACAACATTGCTCCAAGGTTTATGTAGACTTAGTCTGGAGATACCCCTGCTGAAAACATAAGTGAAATTTTAGGTGAGCTACAAGATTTTGAGGAGTTTTAAACTACTTTTGTATTTGAGAACAGGTTGTTCTTTCTGGATAGTAGTCTGTGCTTGGGCAATGAACAAGACAAATGATGAGCTAGAGTTATGTGGCATTACCCAGCACTAAAAAGTTTAGGGAGGCATTAGGTTCACCACCAAGTATCTCATTATCTCATTAGCTGGCTGACATCACTTCTGTCTCCTTTGTATCTAAAGGACAGGACAAAATAAGGTTGAGATACAACTCTTCTATTTTGATTGGAAGACAAATCTACCTGGAAAGCTGAAAGAACAGCAAAACATAAAGTGAACTGTGCTCTTTATTACATGACTACAATTTAGTAGGACTTTCACTAGACTGGTCTTCCTTTTATGTAGAAAGGGTCAGAAAGTTGGTAGCATGAAAGATTTTGAAGAACAAAAAAAAAAAAAAAAAAAAAAAAAAAAGAAAAAGAATAAAAGCAGAAAACTAAGTTTCAACGGGTAAATAGATATATGATCCAAGGCAGAAGAGGAGTAAATGGTCATGACAAATAAATAAATAAATAAATAAAGCCATCTTAGAAGAAGTAAGCAACCTGAGGAACTAGACTCAAAGAGCAATAGCATAATAGCATTAAAATGGAATAGTAAAAAGGACCTTAAAATGTAGTTCAGACATATATATTGAGAAGAAATTTCTTAAAAAGACAAAAGTGAGGAGGTAAGAAGCATAAAAGAGGACATGTAATAAATAATTCATAAATTACATTTTCTCAGGTTTAACTATTTTTAAGAATCTCTTGCATAGTTTTGAGGTGAAGTTTAATTTCACTTGATAGCCTGCTGTCTTAATTTTGTGTATCCTGTCTCACAAATTTTTTTTATTGAGAAATCAGCTACTGTACATAGTTACTGTGCCCTTGTTTTTGATATCCACTGACCTCCAACCCAGGAATCACAAACTGCACCACTGTAATGTGGTAAAGAGTCACTGCAATCCCTGCTAATGTGACTAAAAATAATTTGTGAGAGACTTGAGAAAACCAAGCTATGCTTCCTAGTGTAACCTTCCTTTCCCTCAGAACTACTTTTTCCTCTCTATTTCAGTCCATATCAGTAAAAAAAGATGGACCAAACAACTCATTTCAGAAATAGAAGGTGCTATTTTTGCATACTTTTACTTCAGAAACAGTACTTTATATTTTGTAAGCAAAATGAGAAAACAATGCTCATAATTTTTTGTGTGTGTGTTGCGTTTGGATGGTTTGGGGTTTTGCTTACTAAATCCTTTCCTATAACAGAAAGAAATCCCATTTTAGATTGTGTTATGAGAGCTTTCATTAGAGCAGGGACCAAGGGCTAATGACTGTCTCATGACACAGAGATGTAATGTGACTAAACTGCTCTGCCCATAATCTGCCTGCATTTGCCACTGAGCACAATAAACACACTGTTGTAACATGTCAGAAACTGAACTAGGAAAGAATGGCTAAAACTAAACAAAGCCTTCAGCCCTTACCCTCCCGCTGTTCCATACCGTGATACAGTAACTTGAGTTTTCCTTTGGCAGCAATTGAAACTGTGATGTGCATCACATGCTCTGCGTGAGAATTTTAAAAGCATTATGGATGCAATAAAAAGTGGGAAATAGTGAAAAGAATGAGGAATAATTTGAAGGACTGGTGAGTGAGCAACTCTGTGCAAGTTTATTCTTTTGTGAAGCTCCTTTTTCCCCTTCTCACCATAAAGTCACTTCTGATACACAATACCTGTGCAATCAAATGGCAGAGATGAAACAGAAGAAAAAGTAGTCAGAATCTTTCAAGTGCTAACGTTGATTACCTTTTACATTTCATTTTCTAATGATTAAAGAGGTAAAATAAAAAGTGATTTGCCATCCTTAATAATGGAACTTCAGCTTAGAAGTCTTAATTTTTTTTCAGTAGATGGTACATCTTTACAATTAGAAAACACATTATTTTTAAGGTTGAACAATTGTCTACAGTCTATGTTTAAACATATACTAAATTCCAATTAAAATACTTAATCACGGAATTATCCTCAAAATTTCAATTCAAAATAATGGTGAAATTCACCATAGTATATTTCTGGGTCTGAAGTTGCTCTATGTACAGAGGCTTGAGCCAACTAGAAATAGTTGCTAATGAAATTGGTATGTTGAAGGAGCCACGAATAATGCTGTAATATGGCCATAAGTTACCCTGCTTACTCCTAATCTGCCCACAGAGGATTGGAAACAAGCCACCTGTGTGAACTGGCAGCTGCCCTCCATGACAGGTAAATCACCACTCCACCACTTGCTTCCTTTTTAAAGATTAGTGGCAATTTTCACCCTATGCCCCATTTTAATTTTTGGAATACTCCAAAAGAGGGAAACAATGTTCAGCTGCTTTTATGATTAAACGTAGGAAGAGTTTACCCTGCTGATTGTATTAGGAGAAGCAGTAGTCCATAAATGCTGCAGCATGCTTATCTCTTGGTTAAAAATCCCTACCCAGCCAACAGTTTCAAACAAGGCTTTAGTATATTTTTTTTAAATTTATAGAATAATGACTTAATAATAGAAATATTTTCTTCACTACTCTTAGCTTCCTTCATTCATGCAGCAGGGATTTACGTTACTTTCTACTTTGCTCTTTCCTCAAAAGTACTTGTGGTCCTCCAAACAATTTCACTTAAAAGAAAAAACAGCAGGCTTAAAAGAAACAGTTTCAAAATTTCAGTTCTGATGTACATGCCTGTACTGTTGTGTATTTTGCAATGCAACACCAAAAGTTAGGATTTTATTTTTGAGAAGGAACAAGTTAACTTTCTGCACTTATTTTAATTTGCTCCTTTTTTGAACTCAGCTTATGTATCCCTTTATGAATTTTTGAATTTCTAACTATGAATGAAAACTAGAATCTTACTTTCGTTTGCATCTTCAAAATGAATGTATAATACAGGATAATGGAAGCCTTTACAGAGTTTGTACTTTTGACAGCTCTGCAAACAGGTGCATTTTAAAACCCCATATGAATCTCTATTATGACCATGAGTAAGTACATCATTTTTACAATGACAGGCTCGTCTCATCTTCATGTTACTTGGGATCATTTTTGCAGTCTGTTGGAACTCCTTTTTGGGTAGTGAGGAAGTTTATCTCTTTAAACATTAATACAGCTCTGGAAAACATCAAATTCCATAAAAATGTTGTCAAGTTATTATGGCAGCCCCAAATTTACATTAAATTATAATATGTGACTCATTACTGTGTATGTTGTCTGTTAAAATGAAAATTAAGACCTATAATTTTGAGGAGAAATGGAGATTAAAAACAAATCAATAAAATTCAAGGATAATTTCAATTATTTGCTTTTTAAATTTGCATTAATTAGAATACTGTTTAACACAAAAGCAGAACACTTCTAGGGTGTGCATGTGCATATATAAGTAAATACAGAGTGAGTATATACATATGTGTGGGTGCATTGGTGCAGGTGCATGTCTAGAATATTAAGTAGGGTCAATCAAGAGACTTTTTCTATTATTGTTTCTAGACATTTCATTTATCCTCAAAAGAGTTCAAATGCTTTAAGTTAATGTGTCAAATGGTTGAAAGGCAAAAGTGTTCTGCTAAAGACTGTTGAATTTTCACTATGTCTGCAAATCAATTGGAAGTTCATTGGCTATTTAGTGCAAGACTTCACTCACAGTAAATGATTGTGGGGAAAATCTCATTTGGACACATCTCACAGATGGGCATGTTTCTAGTTGAAAATATTTAAAGATGTTGATGACATACTACTTGCTTGGAAAATGCTCTTAAAAATGACTGAGCCAATTTGAAAATGCTTAGACATTGTGTTAATTAAGATTCAGTGAAAATTAATTAGGCATATGCATTTAAACAGTTTGTTTATTTTCCTCAGGTAGCCAAGGTGTCTTCTAAAACTGTAGTCATTAAGTCAGTAAATGTCAGTCTTCTGGACCATGAAATATAAAATTATTTTTTAACCTTCCTCTCTCTTAAACCACCTCTATGAACAAAGAGGAGGCTACCCTTTAGGTGTGCGGTAATATTTTTTCATGACTGTCACATATTTTGACTTTATCAGGAAATAAAGCTTTCTATTTTCTTTACTGTGTACATAGTCTTATTTATCACAGGCTATTTATCATTTGCCTTGAAGTAGAATGAAGTAACTGTTATTGAGCTCGCTTTCTGGCAGGAAGCTTTGATGAGAATTGGGGGTTTATTGGCAGTTAAATGCAAGATATTCACACATATTCATACTTCAGGGGACATTAAGTTGCATTGTTTTGGTTTGTTGGGGCTCTTGTTTGTTTTTAATCTCCAATTGTGTGAGCAATGTATTTTGAATATGAAGATATGAACAACTTTCATAAGGAATATGATACTTAATCATGTCTGATCTTAATTTTACAATTTCACACATCTATGAGGTTGTAGGAAAAATCTATCCTGGAAAATGTTCTGAGGCATCTGGTAAGATAGTAAAAATTTAAGTAAATGTGAGCATCAGGGTTGCTGTCATTGTGGAAACTTGCAGATGTACATATTGAAAAAATACATGAGAAATGCTGTAACCTTTTTGTTCTCATGCTTACTCGAGGATGAGTAACAGCAGTGACAATATCAAGCACTTGCAAAAAAGCAGAAGTTGGACAAGACAGTCCAGGATAAAACTTATCATACCTTAACTTTCCTGACTCTCTGAAGGTTGTGTATGGTACATAAAATTTCCAAAATGTCTATATGATTGGCAAGAAGGAAAAATGTGTTTTATAACAGAATTCAAGCTGAAGTATTAATTGAACTAAGAAAAGCACACATGTAACTGCCATTTTTATAGTTCATCTTCTGTGTTGCTAAAAACTTGCAATCAGTTATCATACCTATTTTAATGATTTATTTTTAAGACTTCTTTTTTATGTAATGTATAGAAAGCATATGTATATAATATGTGTATATATATGTATATATATATGTATATATAGGCACATTTTAAGTGAGAAATTTTCTTATTTAAGGATACTGTGTCCATTATGGACAGATATTGTATCATATCTATTAAGGTGAACAGTGGACTTCTTGGGAGAAGGCAATGCTCTTCTCCTGTGTTTTCTACTCTTAGGCTGCTGGAATTCTGCAGCTAAATAATTTTCAATTGAAGTGGTACTAATCATTTAGATTTACATGAGATAAAGCTTTAACTTCCCAGTAACCCTACTAAAATTGAGGATTAGGGTGGAGTGAGATAGCTCACAAAAAGAGATATCCAGGAAAAATGAAAGTTTTTTGAATCTAGACTTTTGTTATGTGAGAGAGATTGATCTGTTTGATGAGACTGCTCTCTTTTGAAGACTGAAATGTCAAAGAATCTTTATGTGTGTTCTCTCTGTGTGATGATTAGTTAATTTATATAATATTGGAAAAAATCTTATCTTGTACCCAAATATGATGTTGTATTTTATTTATATATTTTAGAGATTCTTAGAAGGTATTCTGAAATCTGGTAGGGAAAACAAACAAACCAAGGCAAAGCAATAGAAACAACCCAGTCTTTGTGTTTTAGTTTCAAAACAGGTGCATGCAGGTGTTAGCATATTTAAAAAAATTTTAAATCCTCAACTTTACACTCAGCTACATAACATTAGTAACTAAGATGTATACACAGGCATTCAGAAAGCTGTCCTTTCTTTAATAAAAAACTGCATTAAATAGATTAGACTAAGCATCTCAGATTGACTTTATTTAACAAATAATAATAATTTTTAAAATTTATATTTCTCAATGTAATTTGAAAAATTTATTTTATGGCTACAGATAAAAAAATCTCAAACAGATTTATCTTTTATCTAGTTATTCACAATTCCTGATTTAGCTCTCTGTAACCAGCCTTCCCAGCCAACTACAGAACCAACACTTGAGAAATCCCATTCCCAAAAATCATTTAAAAGAAGAAAAGGGTTTTTTTTCAGACACCTAAAAGTGCACAAGAAGCATAATTACATGGTTTCAGAAAAGAACTCCATGCATTAGTTTGATATAAACAGTGACACTAATGTTAGCACTTTTAATGCATAATCTGTCCTTAGACAATCTCTCCTCTCCAACACTAAGCTGTTTAATTTAATGTCTGGCTTATTTTAGTTGTAATGAAGGTTATAACACACATATGCCTCTGTTTGACATTTTCCTTCTGAAAAAGACACAGGGGTTCCTAATATTAATATTGTTAATTAGTGCCAACTTTTCCAGTCAGTTCCAGCAGTTCAATTGCTGCAGACTTCAATATAGTCCCATAAATGTGAGAAGGGTCTCACTGCAAGTCTTATTCCGTAGCATATCTTAAAAGAAGGAAAATTATTTGGTGGTTGGTAGCTTCAAAGGCTCATAAGGGAATAAATTAGGTGTCTATAAACTGGCATCATGCATAAGAATTCTATTTACTGTGTCTCTGAAAGCAGGTTGCACACGGTTGTGAACAGTAACACGTTTATATCAAAGGATGTATAGAAGGGTGTATGCTCACATCAAGAGGCTGGCTGAAGCAACATGCCATTTCAGAATGTAAGTGATAGTTTTGTTTTTCAGATGTGAAGCCATGAAAGATGAAAGGATTTAATATCCAGTCAGAGGGACAGCATCTCTAACCAGGCAGACCATATCCCATTGTATTGCCTTGCAGTGTAAGCAAAAGTGCTGATGCAAAGAATATGGGAGCATTATACTTCTGTACACAGATGTGGTGTTATAGCTGAAAATATAATTAAATAAAAGGAAAAATAATGCATGGAAAAAAAGTTAATATATGTATGAGACAGGAACTTTTAATGCTAGCTCCAAGTTCTAATTTAGAGATGTACTAGTATCTGTTTTGGGGGAAGGGAGTGTTTAGTGTTTTTGGTTTTTTGCCCTTTTTTAATTTTGTTTTGTTTTCACTGTACACAGATAATGGGAAATAATAAATTTGTCACAATAATGTAGCCAGGCCAAAGTTTTGGAATGAGTCATTTCAAAGAGATAGAAAGGGAAAGCACATTTAACACAACCCAGATCTGAACATTCCATTTGGAAACATGACTGCCATTCAAAGACTATCATTTCAAGGTCCAGTGCTGCAGTAACTGAACTTATTATGATGTATCTATGGAGTAGAACTGTTCTATTCTTCTATGAAGTGGCAGGAAATTAAGTTTAAATGAATTTATAGTAGTCATCTTAAAACTGCATCTCCAAAGTTTAGACCAAATAGTTTATAAAGCCTAAAGTCCCAAATAGTGCTATAAAAGTCACCCATCCTGCTTACTAATTGCTGCATTTGAACTTCTGGCACCTTATCTCTTCCTATGAAAAAATATTTTAGACTAGAACATTGTGAAAGGTCATCAGGTGAAGGTCTAAGGGAGCTCAGAGGAGGTCACAGACTGACAGTGAGTTGACAGTGGCTCAGTTCTCAAAGGACAGAAATAGAAAAATCTTTTATACCTTATCTTCTTATGTTAGCAGCAAACACTAGTTACTTTTACTTGCTGACAGCACTTTTGCAAAACCCCAATTTCTTGTAGTGCCACGAGTCAGCTGTTACTCATAGTGGGTGACTAAATGGTTCTGGTTTTCCCATTGTGCTGCCTCAGATTTGTGGTGCCTTAATAAGAAACCAAACTTGTCACCATCTCAAAATAAATAAAAAAAAAAAATAAGAAAGAAAGTGTGGAATGCTGTTTAGGTTAGAAGTATTTTGTAGCTGAAATAAAATGGATATGTCAAGTGATTCTTCAGCTGAAGTTAGACATTGCTGGATGAAAGAGCCTCACCTGCTTTTAACTGCTATATTTTGCATATTCCTGCCAATTCCCTGACACTAGATCTAGCATCTAACCTCATGTGATCTGAACCAGGGAACAGAAGTAATAGAAAGGGAATATTGACCTTGAACAATCCATCTTTATGATGATATAGCTCCTTAAACTTTCTTCTTCTGAGTTCAGAGGACAGTGAGAAAAACATGAGAGAGCAAACCTGGGAGGGAACAAAGAGACCAAAAGGAGAAAAAGAGTGCCACTTCTTTTTTGTAGTTGAAAATCTTATCTGCAATATTAAGGTGTTCTGCAAACTTTAAATTTGTGAATTATTTGAAATCTTCACAAAGATGTTACAGGTGTTTTCTATCTGGGCTTCTGTAAAGCCTTTGTTGTAGTCCCCCAAAAAATTATTTTCTCTAAATTAGAAAGAGATGGATTTGACAGGTGGACTGTTAGGTGCATAATGAATTGATTGGACAGTCGCATCCAGGGTGTAGTGGTCAATGCCTCAGTGTCCCAATGGACATCAGGGACAAGTGGTGTCCCTCCAGAGTTTGTGCTGGGACTAGTGTAATTTAATGTCATAATTAATGACAAAGGCTCAAGTGTAGCTTCAGCAAACTTGCAGATGACCCCAAGAAAGTAATGTGATTGACACATCTGAAGGACAGGATGCCATCCAGTGGGATCTGAACAAGCTTGAGAACTGGGCCTATGGGAATCTCATGAGGATTAATAAGACTAAGTGCAAGGTGCTACACCTGGATCTGGGCAACATCACTCATTAGCACAGGCTGAGACATGAACAGATTGAGAGCAGCCCTGCTGAGAAGGACTTGAGGAGGCTGGTAGATGAAAGACTGGGCATGACCCAGCAATGTGCACTCACAGAGGGCCCAGAAACCAAACATATTCTGGTTTGCATCAAAAACATCTTGGCCAGTAGGGTGAGAGACCACCTGGAATGGTGCATCCAGCTCTGGGGTCCCCAGAACAGGAACGACATTAACCTGTTGAAGCAAGTCCAGAGCAGGTCATAAAGAAGATTAGAGGGACAGAGCACATCTCCTTTGGGGAAGGACTGAGAGAACTGGAATTTTTCAGCCTGGAGAAGAGAAGGCTTCAGGGCTACCTGATTGCAGTCTTCCAGTATCTGGATGGACCCAATAATAAAGAGGGAGAGACTATTCACAAAGGCCTGCAGTGACAGGACAAGGGGGAATAATTTTAAGCTTGAAAAGGGAAGGTTTAGATTACATATTAGGAAGAAATTCTTTAATTTAAAGGTGGTGAGGAACTGAAATGGGATGCCCAGAGAAGTTACCCTATTCTTAGGGGAAATTTGAGCTGGGTTGGATGGAGATTTGAGCAGCCTGGTCTAGTGGAAGTTGTCCCTGTCCATGGCAAGGTTCTAGACATATCAAAGGTCACTTCCTACCCAAACTGTTTCATGATTCCATGATATACACAATGCATGCATATTAGTTTTAGATGTGATTACTTATATTATATTTTAGATGTTTATTTATGTTCAGTCTGTAAGAAAAATAATAGTAGTTTTAAATGGCTATTTAAATTTTACAGAATTATAAACATTGATTGTGGAATGAACACCATGCAAGAAGATCCTAACACTTCTGTTGCATCCAGCTTGAAATCAGTGGAGCTGTACAAACTCAAAACAACATGCTTACAGTACCAGAGCTGTAATAAGTTCCTTTCAGACATCCTTTTTTGCTAAGAAAATGCTGTCCATATTATACACATAGATAATGTGTAGACAAATCATACAAAAAAATAAGATAAAAATAATCATGGTCTAAATAAGATTCTCTTGGTGTTCTAGTGGTTTTCTTCTAAACACTAGAAATATGAAGTTTTAAAGCATCCGAGTTTTGCCTCATGCCAAAAGCAAAATTCTTATAAATACTTCTATATACCTTCCTAAAAAAATACTCTACATGTCCTTAACAGATTTCATGCCCAAAAGTGAAAGAAAAACCTCAAATACTCCAAAATTCTTTGAAAATATCCTGGAAGGATTTATGATTTTGACTATCTAATAAAAAGATTTTTTTTTTTTACCTTGATGGCTTAAGAAAATGTTACTAGGCATTGAACTCTTTATATATATATATATATATTTTTTTTTTATTTTTTTTTTTCACAACAAAGACTTCAAAACAAAAGAAAAGAAGAAAGAACTTAGGACAAAAATTCTGCATTAAAAATATTCTGACATTTACAAAGATTTTGAAATTCTTTAGTTATAGTGGGATATGCAAAAAGTAATATTGAAAGTAGTTACAGAATTTCTGTCATCATGCTTAGTTTGACTAAAAGGAATTCTAATTCTATCTTGTAAAATATGAACTTCTGGATAAAATATTTATTTTAAATGTATCTTTCTTTTAAAGCTAACTCAATAATTCATTTTAAAATAGAATGTACATTAACAATTAGAATTCTGAAGTTTTGCAAGTTAGCAAACTAGGTTTTTTAAGCTTGTGTCAAAGTCAAGACAGTCATTCATAGCTTCTTTTTATAAACATCTGAAACCAAGGAAAATATGCAAAGGAGAAAATATAAATATTTCCTGCTGAAACATGAAAGATGAGAGCTGCCTCTCTTTAGTTGTTTATACACATCTGTAGATTAATGGTTACTGACATAAGCAGATTCAAAAATAGAAAATGTGATGGTTACTGCATTTGGTTCATTTTCTCCTTTTTTTTTTTTTTTTTTTTTTTTTTTTTTAACCATTTAGCCTACTTCCTCTTGTAAGATATTCCTATACAAAATAACAAACTTTTCTTGAGAAATGCACTTGAGATTATGTAATGCTGAAAACATGGTGTGACTAAAAATAATATCAGAATGGAGAGGAGTCTTACTCAAATGAAGTCGTAGTCATGATGATTATAGATTCCCAAGAGACACCGTAGAAATATTGAACAATGATAAAGGAATATCTAAGAGAATCATTGTATAATTGCTGTTTATTTTATTATGTCTTGATTAAGATTTATGGGTTTTCCTAGCCTCTTTTTTTCTCATTTTTCAAAATTATATTTTATTATTTATTATATTATATTTTATTGAATCAATTCACTGAAGTTGACATGAATGACAGGATTCTTCCAGTCAACTCTAGTATTGTTCAAAAATATAGCTACAGCAGCTATTGTACTTTAGCACTTCAGTACAGCAGATGATTTTAATGAGAAATTTCATGTTATTGAGTTTTAGAATGTTTTAAACTAATTTCCTCATTCAACTTTTAAAGTCAATATCAGTTTAACATTATCATTTCCATAAAATTTATCTGAAATGACTCTGCAGTCAGCTCAGTTCAGTGGTTTTGATTACTCCCAGTACTAACTTTGCAACACAGCATTTTAGGTTTACCCATAACACTGTTGGATTGGATCCTATTTAGGCATTGCAGGGCTAATTTATATATAACTTGATGGCTGCACAAGCAAGTGCACAAATAAGCATTCATATTTCCCCCAGGCTTGAATAGGTTGTGCTGAAAATCCATGTTATTCTTTCACTCCTCTTACTATCAAACTAGTTAAACATGACAGAGGTTTGCTTATTGGTACTGCAAATCACACATTCTGTCAGAGGTGTTGACTTACCATTTTCCCTTGTGTGCTCTAGACATAGTTATTCCAAGAAACAGCTAGTTACACACTGAGAAGTACATAGTATGATTGCAATTTGAATAACAGATATATACACAGCTGGAAACATTGCTAGTGGTGATTCCTCTTCAATTTCTCAATCTTAGTGACATTTTCCTGAGCTTTCATAAATATCTGCTGTCATACTTTTTGGACTTGGAAAACATTATAAATATAATAGTTAAGAAAAAATTGTGGTTTGAGACAGAAAATTGGGGAGAGATAAAAATTGAAGGAAACTGAGATTTTCCTACAGATTTTGACCAGCATCATTAATGATAATGATAATTATCATGAGGGTATCTATTTCTTATAGTGGAACTATATAGTGATTTCCAGTAGAAAACTTCTTTGATGAGATATGCAAGAATCTCTTTATACAGTCTAAAAAGTATGCCTCATAATCTCAAGTGTTTATTTAGGTAATGCAAGAATAATTTGACTTTTTCATTTTGGTTAGTCTTAATAAAGATGATCACTCTCTCCCACAGATTCTTGAGTTTATTTTATTATTCTTATTTTTATTAATTTGTTGCAAATAAAATAGAGAATTAAAAGGCAGGTGGTTTTTTTTTTTTTTTTTTTTAATAGTGGAGTCTTCAAGTTTTCTGAAATGTTCTTTCTTTCTTTTTCTTTCTTTCTTTCTTTCTTTCTTTCTTTCTTTCTTTCTTTCTTTCTTTCTTTCTTTCTTTCTTTCTTTCTTTCTTTCTTTCTTTTTCTTCATATTCACTTTATTTGTTCTCACATTTTTTCTCACAAAAAAGAAAAAAGATTGGTGTCTATTGGAGAGCAACAATGAGGGCAACAATGATGGTGAAGGGCACCATGAGAGGAAGAGGAGGGGCAGACACTGATCTCTGTGGTGACAGGACCTGAGAAAGTTGTGTCAGGAGAGATTTAAGCTGGATATTAGTAAAAGTTTCTTTACCCAGAGGGTGACTGCTTGCTGGAACAGGCTCCCCAGGGAAGTGGTCACAGCCCCAACCCTGAGAGAGTTCAAGCAGCATTTCGAAAATGCTTTTAGGTGCAAGATGTTCTTGGGATGTCCTGTTCAGGGCCGGGAGATGGACTCAATGGCGCTTGAGATTCTCTCCCAGTTCAGGATATTTTATGGTTCTGTGGTCCTATGACTTGTTTTATGAAACATTATAACCTCAAATTACACTTTAAATTCTGCAGGACAGAATCAACTAAAAGTTTTGGACTTGCTGCTTTGGCAACTTTAACTTTTGGGCTTCTATTTAAGTTGTGTTTTTTTCCAGTTAGGGCATCCACTTCCTTATCTGGAGGACTGGTACAAAAGGATACCAAGAAAAAAAAAGGTTTGTAATCTTATTTGCATCTGTATGTACATTCTTATTCTTGAATTAGTGTTCTTATGACTGACTTCAGAAATACAGAATATCTGTTTCCAGAATGGTCTGGTCTGTATTTGGATTCTTCTTCTATTCCACTTTAAAAAATTGCAAATTTACTTTTATTCATTCAAATTCAAATGCTAAGCATTCCCATTCCAGTGGTTTCTATATTCCTAAATGCCAAGTGAATGACAACCAAACAGGGGAAAGAGTGACTAAGACACTTTCTATTGTCTTCATATTAGAAACCAAAGGAGATTTTTTACTTTTTATAACCTTTTTCTCAAGGAAAAGTACACAAACTCTTCTTCAAAGTAAAACTCACCTTTATTTGTTTCTTTTATGGCTACTTCCCCAGTTTAAAGTACATTATGGTACTTATGCTGTCATCCTCCTCATCAAATATAAACATTTAATAGACTTAGTATTTCTCACCCAGTGCAAAAAGCACTGGATCATATTCACTACTTTTTTATTCATGCCTCTCCATTGACTCTAATAAAGTTGGACTAAGTGATAATGTTAAACATGCATCATAGTTTTTCCTATCTATTCCCATAGAGTTCCTTCCTTACAAATATATTTCAAATTAAATATGACAAGTGCAATGCCAACATTTTTCTTTCAATGGTTATCACCAAAATAAATTCTGAACGAAATGGACTTCTCTGTGTTCCATATATCTTTAAAATAAGCATGCTTGGGCTCCTCACATTGCAAATGGTAGTGTATTTTTTTCCTTTCTCATGCTTACAAAGTATTAGTTTATTAATATGAAATATTTCATAATTATATTATAAAAATTTTATTTTTTCAAATTAGTCAAAATAATACTTATACTGTCATGTTTATAAAAATAAATTCTTATTCTGTTATACTTCTGCTTTTAGAGATATTAGCTTCTGGGAATTATTTTGTGAAGATGCATATGCATATTAATCACCAGATTCAATGTGTATTTTATTGTCTCTCCTAACAATGCCATCATCCAGGGCTGATTTTGCAAACCATTAAAGTAAATCATGAGAAACAAATAAATCTCGACAATTTTTCTGTTAGTTGTTTCCCATATGGATTTTATGCTTACTTATCTTATGAGACAAACTCTCTCTAATGTGAAAAAGTAGAGCATTTAGGTAATCATGATAACTTCTGATGAATGTGTGCTGTTGAATATTATTTATCAATTTATATATTTGAATAAAATTCAGAGAATTATTTTCTGTTATGCTGTATTTCTCACATTTACTGTCACTCCACATTTTTACTTTTCATTGTAGCAGCTATAAATAGGTATAAGTTTTTACCCACAAAAGCAAATATCTTTGAAACAAAAATAGTTAATTATTTAGAGACAGTGCTCACATATTTGGCATGAAAAAAATAAAAATTAAAAAAGTCCACATTTAAAAAAAAATAAAAATCAAATAAACAAACAAGCCTCCTACAAGAACTATCAATACTGCTAAGAGAAAGAAGAAGAAGAAAAAAAGACATTTGTAAAAACATATTTTGCATAATTTTGATGTATTAATTGATTTACATACTTACACGCTTAAAGCTGTTTCTGTCTAAAGGTACAAAAAGTTTTGGTATATTAGACCTTAAAATACAAAGGCAATACTTTTTATGCAAGTGACAGCATCAGCTGTGACAAAACTATGTAGTAACTGATGAGACAGCCATAAATGCTGCATTTCTTGATGGTTCCCGTGGGCTTGAAAGAGTAAAGAGTAGCTTATAGCATGGAAAAAGGATTAAAAAGTGGATAAAGATGAAACAAATGAATAAAAGCAGAAAACAATTATTTATGGTACATTTCTGTCAGCAGAAATTGTTTCATGGATATTCAGAGCAGCTAGTAGCAAGTGTCTCAAATAAGAAATTACTTATAAGTTCCCAATAAGCTCAAACCTTTTTTTTTTTTTTTTTTTTTTATTTTACAGAAGGAGTTTTTACCTACCAACTCCAGACATCTCCGGAATACTGGCGGTGTACATGTCCTTGGTGAATTTTGGTTCATTGTCATTGATGTCGTGGATTTTAATGATAAATTCAGACTCTGGTTCCACTTGTCTTCCAGTTTTTCTGTCTATAGCCTTGGCACGTAGCACATACAGGGACTTTTCTTCTCTGTCCAATTTCTTTGCAGCATGAATATCTCCTGTATTTTCATCTATAATGAACAGACTGCCAGCCCCATCTCCTGTTAATATGTATTTTAAATTTCCATCTCCTTTATCTTGGTCAGTGTGTAGCTTCAGAGAGGTAGAAAAGAAGAATTTTATAAATATATGTATTGTTATTACAGACCAAATAATTCAGCATATATGAATAAGTCTGTACAATCTTGACTATAATTGGGGTCAGTAGTGGTTATCTTCTGTCAGTCTGTTGGAAAAATTGAAAATTTTAGACTAAGTCATGCATTAAAAATAGCTGCAAACAAACTCATAAGGACAGAAGAGTATGTAGAAGATATTGAAATAATATTTAAAATAACACATTTATAACAAAAAAAATTGTATTTTTTTGAACAGTCTGACCAGAAAGTGCCAGAATTCTCCTTTTGGAAGATGACAGGGGCTGTAACGCTCTTAACTTTCTATTTGTAAAGTAACATTGACTTTGTACTTATTAGTTGTTGATAAGGCAACCAGTTAATTTGAAACAAAATAGAAGAAATTAGTTTTGAGGATTAGAGATTCTGAACTTCCCCAAATCATCTATAAATGTTCTGATTTGAGTAACTTATGTTTCTAGTTGTACTGTTTTAACGTTTTATGTTTTTAAAGAACATCTTACCTCTGTTGATTACTTCCTTCTTTCTAGTTCTCTCCACAAAGAAGAAATAATTTTCAAGAACACCAGGAGGTAAATGTTCAAAGCATAGAGATGGCTTTAACAATCTTTTTTCCTACTCGACCTCTTCCTAGAGTTCTAAAATCTGTCCCTGTGAACTTACAGGCACTGGTTAATTTGCCATACAGCAGTGTTATGAAAAGTGTGTAAAACCAAAATAAAAACAAGCCATTGAAGCTGACCCAGGCACTAGAAATTCTCAAATAATGCATTTCTTCAGGAGTCTATTCCTCTTATTTCATTTACACGGCTGTGCAGTTAATTTTTATGAGCATCTGCAGCATATTTTCCTCATATAAATCCTTACATCTGGCCACAAACTGGTGACTTGAGTGCTTCTCAAGTGTGGACAGAAAGAATCTTGTCTTGGCATGTTTTTTACTTCTCTGAGTAGAAAAATATAGTATATCAACCACCTGGTAAGATCTTGTTCAGTATCAATAATGATATTACTCTGGAGAGTCACTAGAACAATAAGTTTATTTTTGATACATCTTGCCTTGTTTCTGTATTCCTATTAGTATTTACATCCATGTTTCATAGCTGAGTTTTTGCAAATTTTTATTATTCTACATGTAGATTTTTTTTCCAAATTATTCACTTTATTTTTAACACTGTATTACAACACTAGTCACCAAACACTATCTGATTACTATTTTGGTCTTCCAGAGATAAGAGTGGATGAGATAACCATCCATGGTATGTCATCTCATAGTAAGTTTTAGCACCTGCTGTGTTCAGTGTCTGTCTGTTATAAATACCTGTGAAAATTATTAAAGATTGCACGGTCATCTGCTAAGAAGAGGTTCTATATACTAAAAAATACAGATGAATAGCAGGCTGTAAACATAAATAGTATGAGCTTGCCAACCTTATTTTGACTGCTTGTTATGAGCATGTCTACTGATAATCCAGGGTATATAAACTGTTGGATAACAATAGGCAAATAGAAAATAGGCAATAGAAAATTGCCTGCAGTAAATCACATGTAAAAATGTGGTGTGTTATAAAAATCATGCCCTTTTATTGACTAAAACCAAGGAGCAAGAATAGAAAAATTTTCTTTACATTAAATAATTTTACATGCAAAATAGTTTGTGGAATTTTTTTCATTAGTAAACTGTTTAGGTATGTGAAAGAGGCTGAGATGTTCAAACCGGAAGAATAATTTTAATGCATGTGATCTGAAATAACCCTTGACTGCTGTCATTTCCCTCTACCTTTTACAGACTCAGCAAGTCTGAGAACGCCCACCAGTTACAGAAAGAAAAAATGTCATTCCTGTTGTTTATTCTACATGAACTTTCTCTAATTGGATTGGGGTAGATTAGGAAACAAAAACATCACATGAGTAGAAAATGAACATTTCAAACATTTCCTTTCTCATTTCACAAATTGTTCATTCTTTAAGTCAGATAACCATGAAACACTTTGATAAATTAAAAAAAAAAAAAAAAAATCCCACAACCAACACAACCAACACCCCCTCAAATCAAACCTACAAAAACAATTTCAAACAAACTCACCCAAAAATCCCAAACAAAAGCAGATCTAATGTATTATTAAATTTCTTAATATGTATATATAGTACATAGTGACCACTGATAACAAATGCTATTCCCATTAATAAATTTGAAACATGTTGGAATAAAGACATAACTCAGATGTACTGCTGAGTATCTGGATTTCTTAATATTCTTTACACACGCTTCCCTCTTTGCAGTCTTCTGTGTGACTGGCTAAAAAGTTCCAAACACAGTTTTTCCTGTGGATCATCAGAGGCAAAGATATCAGCAATGATTAGGGGAATGACAATCACCTATTTTTTAAACAATGTATGTCATAAATATGACCATACTTATAAATTCTCTCATATTCTTTTTTTTTCTAAGTAAAGTGTCTCCCTCAAATTAGCCTGTTTATCCATTATTTTTGAACTGAATATTTATGTGTTTAAATAATTGAAACCTTAATGTTCTCAAAAATCCTGACATATATTTGTGTAGGTTACTGTTACTTTAGTTTTCAATAAATAAATGAGTAAGCAAGCAGAGATTATCTCAGAGTTCTGTAGCATAATTCCATTTTTCCTAAATCAAGTACTTTGCTCCTCTAGTTTGCACTTCACCCTCATTTAGTATTCAATATTTATCAAAAAAGTTGTTTATGACACATAACTTCTTGGTTTCAGGCAGTATTTTATTTGACTAGGAATTCTTAGTATGTCTGAGGCTAATTCATGACTTCTCTCAAAAGTTGTTTTTATACCCAGTAGAAAAGATAACAGTATTCTTTGAAGTGAAAATACATCTCAAATTATCAAGTTCAGGAATTGGTATGGAATGTGAAACAAAATACAGAGTAAAATAAAAAATTACCTTAGAAAAGAGCTCCTTAAAAGTCCATGTTTCTTATTAATTCAGTTCTAATTTGCTATATTTCCTGTAAACTGTAGCTGATCTCATTCTTAACTCTTTCTAATAGACAGTTACTCTTTTCAAGTTAGGCAGACATATAATCAATGGAAAAAGAGAGAATCAATGGGCAGAGTTAACAAATTATATAGTGATATGAATGCATTTTCTGTGCTTAGAAGTGAGAAATTGCTAGACTTCATTTAGATTTAATTTTATTTGCAGTTTACTTCTGTACAACTGTTGTTGCAGAAGAAAAGGAGGAAAAGAAGAGCAATAAGAGCTACTTATTCCTAGTGATGGTTATGAATAAATACAGTGAAAACATTCATGTGGTTGCCTAAATTCAGAAAAGAGGTATCATCTCCTTTGTGGAGAGGGGAAATTAAAGACAAAGACACATTGGGAGAGGACAGACCCACCCATGTTTATGTTGTAGTATGCACTCTGTTAATGCTTACAAATTAGGAGGTTTACAGGGTGCCTCTGTATCTGGGTATAGAAAAAGATCTGTTACTGCAGATCTCATACCTCCACTGCCTCAACCCACACAGCTGTCTCTGGCAGAAGAATCCTGATGCCCTGTGGTCTATTTGCCTGTAAATACTTTCTAGTAGGTGTGAACAACTTTCTTTCCTTACCTTTAAAGTGATCAAAATACACTGAGGGGTTGTTGTGCTCAAACTCTTTAGTGGCATGGTATATATGCATATTTTAGTAGGAGATGAAGACCAGGCTGATTTCCACATTGTCCTGGTGAAACTACCTCAGGAACAAAAGTGACCTTCTTAAAGGGTATGTTGATGAATCAGGATTGCATGGAGCAACAGTCAGAGTTAGAATACAGATGGACATGGGAAGGCAAAAAGGTGCAAATGCAAAGTTTTTAAGTCAGAAATACTGTAAAGGGGGGAGGAAGTGTTCAGATGTTTCATAAACTTGTCAAATAGGTAGGTTGTTTCTGTTCCAGGTGATTGGAGTCTGATCTGGAGGACAAATAATTTTGTGGGCATGTCTAGTCCCAGACCCAAACACCTGAAACTCCAAACACTCTAACACCCTGGTGATAAGGAAATGAGCAGAGGTTCCTATTTGTCTCAGTTTTTGTTTTTGTTTTTTTTTTTTTGGTTTTTTTTTTTTTTTTTTTTTTTATTTTTTTTTTTCAAACTTCTCAAACTATGACAGGGAGAAATAGGAGGAAGATGAAAAACTGTCTTTTCCTGGACTGGGGAAGCAGTTCTGGGTACCACAGATTAGATAGAGCTGTGTTGTGTTGCCTTTCTTCCTGTGTTCAGTGTTAAACACATTACCTTGTATATTGTGCATTGTGCAATATTATGTTTAGTGTTCATCCTTACTTGCTATTTAGTATTGTGTAGAAGTAAAAAGTAATTTTCAGTAAAAGTTCTACAAATCGTATTATATAATATTAATGTCCTCACAATATTTATTAGCTCCATCCTGTGGTATTGTGAAGATATTTTCATAATTTCAGTGATTTTGCTATGCTAATCTAAAGGGCTTAATTCCCCTTTTGCATTATATTTGAGTGATGGAATTCCTCAGAAATCTGGTCTACAGCAGTCTTTTCTTTGATTTCTTTCCACTTCCATCAGTAAAGTTAGATTGTATTTGTATTTATAAAAATCACTGAAAATGTTAATGGTAAGATTTTGACTACCTGTGTACATATTTCAGATATTCATACTAGCCTACTGCATGCTGTTTTTTAATTTTGTTTGGAATAGTGTTTTATTTTGATGTGTGTAATTCAAAGGTCTTTCTTAAAGGAGTTTCTTAGGGTTTATTATCTGGGGTTTTTATTCCAATTTCTGGAGGTATAAGAATAAAATGTGAAGAGTAAGTGGTGCTAGTTATTTTGGTTTGAGATTATCACAAGTCAGAAGGAGAAAGCTGGAAGCTATAAAAGACAAAGATTTTCAGCCCTGTGAAAATGAAAACTTATTTATCTTATTATACCAAACATATTTCTGTTTAAGGTTTTGATGAGCCATAATGCAGCTGTATGAAAATACCTCTGGTTTTTTTGCGTGTGTTTTTTTGGTTTTTATTTCATGTGCAATTTATGCTTCAGATGGAAAATATTCCTACTCCTCTACAGTAAATCCAGTCTCTTAGTTGCTGGTACAGCTGTTTCCACACAGAATCACAATATATTTTGGTTTGGAAGGGACCTTAAAGATCACAGTGTCATCCCACCTGGCAAATGCAGGAACATCTTCCACATTCAAGTCATAACTTCACCTTTCATACAAAATCTTTTCCTTGAGTTTACCTTTTGTAACATTCCTAGCTTAAGAGGAAAGACTTAAGTAATTTTTAACTTCAAATTGAAAATATTTTTCATAAAATTAACATAATGAAGAATTATATTAATAGCTCTGTAGCTAGAAAATGTTGGGATTTGGCTGTAATGTACCCAGACACCCTGGCTCTGGGAAATGTACAGAGAAAGAATAATAGACTGTATGTGGTGTGAACTATCAACTTGAAAAATGTCATTAACTATCAAATTTAGTATGATTCTTTGCAATATCCTTCTATATTTTTAAATTTTAAAATGCTAAGTATTGCAGTAAGCAATGGGAAGGAACATGGAGGCATAAGCTATTCAGCTGTGTCAAAAGTGACCCTTTCTGAAATAAGAAGAAAATAAAGAAAGTTTCTCTATTTATAGGATTCTTCAAACACCTTCTAATAATATTTTTTTGCTAAAGCTCCTGGCCTGATGGAAGAAACATGCTAAGTAAAGGAAAATAAGTGTATGTTTCTTCTACAAAGCCATGTGTCTATTTACATCAAATTTCTATTCATATATGGTGATTATATGATGCTATTTATTCTGAAACTGTGAAACAGAAAGAAATTGAGTTTTCCAAGTTATGCCAGTATGTATCAAAGCATAAATTTATTTGAGCCTGAGAATTTGACTGTAATTATCATTCTTAGCTTGCTCCAGTTAAAGAAGGTTCTGTATACAGAGCTGGGAAAGAAGACAGTATTTGTGAAAGAGGATATGTATTACTTGAAACAAAATAATTTAATTCTAATAAAAAAAATGAAAGTGGTGTGCTTGAAATAAGGGCTGGTATTATCATCTCAGCCAAACCTAAAATCTCAAGCACAATGCATTGAGTGGTAGTGACAAGTAGGTTAACTAGTGCCCCTACTGTATGATTTCAGACCTTTGTGAGATCCACAGTAGTTAGGATACAGCATCAACATCAGCTCAGCCAATATTCTCCTTCATTAGCATTTTAAGTAATTAAAAACTCTAAAGACATCTTAATAGCTGCAGTAGTTCTTCAGTGTGGATTGAAGTAGCAGTACATGCATTGCTTTAATTTTGTATTTATGTGTGTTTAATCAAAAGTTTTATGTGTGTGCTAAATGGCAATGTATTTACCTGACTTGAATTTGTGACATCAGCACAAACTTCTTAATTAAACAACCAGACTCTGTGTGTGATGGAAACCTAAGTGACTGTATATTAAACAATGCAAATGACATTTACTTTCCTTATCTTCTGCTTTCCAGCATCTGGTTTTTGTGTTCAGCTGTCTATTGTTAGAAATTCTCTAGAGAGTGATATTGTGAAAAACACTGCTGACATCAGCTGCAGGTGCTGATTTTTACTTAGTGGTTAAGGGTAAATCTTGTTTCCATTCAGGAAGAGATCAGCAGAATTCTTAGTAGTTTTTTGGTTTGAATGATGCAAGCATTGCATTGGGAAATTCCATATGTATATTCTGCATATGTAGGAAGGAGTCCTGGAAGCCTGTATTCTCATGTGCCTCCTCCCCTCCTTACCTATCTTCTATATCTCCTGAGCCCTCTATGATAAATTGTAGTCAAACCTGCTAAAGTGGTTGTATCCTTACTTCTGCACAAATAACTGGATTTCAGAGCACACAAAATTTTTCCTCTCTCTACTCTCCAAATCAACAGCTGAGTTATAGGTTTTTAGCCTGATGAAAAAAGCCAACTTTTTTTACTATTATTTATGGTTTGCCATATACAGTAATTTGTCTGTTCCATAACATGAGATACAGATTTATAGGAAGTGACTCCAGTCATCAATTGTGTTCACAGGTCAGAAATTATGACATCATAACACCAAGCACTGTCACTTTAATCAATCCCTGGAACAGGCATTAAATCCATCATCATTTTAAAGGCTTCACAAAAACAGAGGGTATCTTTGTCATGGATTTTTCTTTCACCAAAAACTCCTGAGTGAAATCTGTCTGTGTGCATCAATTTTATTGCTGTTTTAGAGGCACACTCAAAATGTCCTTTGGTTCCAAAATACATGCACAGAGGTAGGCTGGAAGCAACATGAGTTTGTCATATGGGTGGATTATCCCCTACCTTCTACAGAGCTAATTGCTCAATACTAATAAGCTTATAAGAGTGAGTATTCATTCTGACCACTGTACTTTTTTATTATCTTTGCATCCCTGCTGCCCTGGCTCCAGGATTTAGAACTATACTATAATAGACTTTTGTTTGGTTTTGTGATTTGTTCTCTTCTATTTTCTTATATGAATCTGATGTCCTTGAATTGTATGGTTATCTGCTGCCTTAACTTTGGACAAGGACTGTATTGACTGAATATACTGAATATTTGAGTTTCTCCAGGAATGGAAACAAGAAACTCAAGAATATATCAACAACATGAATATATGGGTATTTTGTCTCTTCTGATCATAATTTTTATGATCAGAATATGATCAGATATGTAATAATGTATATATACACATATATATGTATACTTATAAACAACTGTGCACTGATCAAAACTACATGGTTTTTAGGAAGCCATACAGTATAATGGACTAGTAAGACATTGAAATTTAAGCCAATATGATCAGAGTCTTTTTTGCCCTTAAATATGTAAACAGGCTTCCAGGTTTTCAGCACCAAGCAAACAGAACCAGACTATAGACCTACTGACTGAAGTTTTTTTAAGCTGCTGGATATTTAGTTTCAGAAATATTCAAAATAGCTTATTTACTCCCCTTAAAACATACTTGTTTTCATGCATACACAAATGCATTTCAAATCTAAAATTTATGATGCTGATTTTCATGCTTATTGATTTTCTATGGTCTCTACCACAAAGATTCATTTTTAAATTATGTATTTTCCCTAAGATCTTACTTTGCAAACTGGTTAATGAAACATTTTCTGGACACAATACACGTGTCATAAGAAGAAATTAATGCATCCCTCAATACTAATTTCAGAATTCCATTGTTATGTGGTGGCACTTTAAATACCTTAAATGGTTATCTAAAACCAAATTTTCAAATTACTGTAGTTGAAAGAAGGTAAGGTCATTGTTTAAATTATCACAAAGGTCCTTTCTTACTGCTTATTTATTGACAATGCTGACCAAGAAAACAAAAAACCAAACCAATAAATACCCCACAGAAGTTAATTTTAAGTATTACTAAACCATTCCTCTGTTTTGCTGACTGTGTTGAAAATGTAAATTATCATACCATCTCAAGAGTAGTCAGTGAAAGTATTCTGTAGAGTTATCCATGTCATACCTTCAGCAGCATGAGTGAAATTCCCCTGCCCCCTTTCTGCTCCAAGACAGGCATATGCCCAACTCCTGGTAAAACCTGGGAAGCAGATTCTCAAAGATAGGTATATTTTAGAAGAAGGTTTTAATCAGGACAGGACATAATAAATGCCAAGACTTCAGTCTGTGTTATGATAAGGTAACTTCCTAAGGGAAGCTATTTTTTCAAGAAGATTATAATGAAAACCAGTAGTTAGAAAAAAAAAAAAAAAAAAAAAGTTTGGTGTATTTTTTTTCTTTTTCTTATTTGTCATTCATTTTGTATTTATTGAAATTTACATTACCTACTCATATAGATCTGCAACAGAAACTGGTAAGAAGTGTAACTCTATTTGGAGGGTGCTTGAGATGGACTTCAGATTCTGCATAAACCACAGGCTGATTGTACCTGTCTGATCAAACATGAAGGGCTTAGAGGGGAGCCAGGACAAGGCTGCCTGGGCTTCAGATGAAAACTCCATGAAAGAGAAGTAGTGCTTAGAGAAATAAAAGCATAAGGTCCAAACCAAGCACAAAGCCCTGCAGACCAACAGTGTTGCTTCATGTTCCACTCAATGGGTGAAACTGCAAGCTGGTCAGATGAAGTGAGATTAAGAAGGAGACATTAGATAGTGCAGGAGTTATTTAGGAGGATTTAAAAAAAAAAAAAAAAAAGATTTTTTTATGCAAATATAACTGAAAAAAAAAAAAAAAAAAAATAAAGAAACCAAACCAGCAGGAGGTATATAAGGGAATAGTTGAACTATTATTAGCTCAACACCAAGGATAGTCAAAGAATTTGCATGTGGTTAAGGCAGATAAAATTCTGAATGCATTGATGCTAATTTTGTAATATCTTTATGAAAAAAAAAAATTGTGGGGGAGTACTTGAGAATTCAATGATGACAGTCTCCATTATTTTCTGAAATCCATTTTTATCTAGGAAAGTTCTCTGTGGAGAAGGACACAGTGCACATAATAAGACTGGTTATTTTTCTAATTATCCCACATCTTCAAATGGAGTCAAATATTGACCATGATCTTGTCAATCATTTGAAAATAGGTTTTAAGATAGAACTTGAGATTTTTTTATTATTTAAAATAAGAGAACAGGAGTGGTTTTTTTTTTTTTTTTTTTTGTTTTTTTTAATGGTTTTCACTCTTGATGAGTGCTGTCCTTTCAGTCTTGACCCCTCCAAATAAATAAGCCTTACTCTGATGTGAATTTGTCCTGCATCAAATCTGTTCTGCATCAAACTATTGTCATTGCCTTGTTCTGTGACCTCAAATCACTGTTTCAGCAACTTTGTTGCAGTTTTGTCCTCAGAAGAGATGTACTTTCAGTGCCTGTCTTGCCATAGGTGATGTTCATTTCATGTAAAATACTTTGATATATTTCAATGAATGATACTTAAGGAAGTGGAAATTATTAATCCTAGAATCATGATTTTAACATTTGAATTAACCTTTTCTCTTTTATTCTTATCAATGAGATCAGTATAAATCCTTTATTTATCCTGAAGATAAACTAGTGTTTTAAATGGATATATACACACATATATATTTTCATAATTTTAAGACAATAAAAGGATTTAAAATTATAGGGGGAGAGGGGGAGCCTGTGTTGTTTCTTTTTCTTGTACACAGTTTGAATTTGGACCAGATGTACCCACCTGAAGTAAAAAGAAAATTAATTGCAATATCTACAATAAGATGCAAACAGAATGGGTGTTTCCTGTTTCCCTCCATATTTTTGAGGGACTGAAGAATTTCTTCTGCTATAGATTCATATTTTTCCCTTCCCTTCCTGTATGTGATTCTAAATTTTTCATATGGGGTGTGTGTGAATCAAACCACAACCTCTTCTATTTCATAATGGTTAGCCTTCATAGAAATTAATGTATTTGCATGTTCTGTGAAATTTAGAGTTAAAAAAACCCCAACACACGTTAGTGATTTATTTTGCTTTCTTGCAACAACCATCCTTCCAATTGTTTCAGTGACAATGGATACAGAAATATTTATTCCTATGCCAAATTTATCTTTAAATTAGTTTTATTGTTCACACAACTTGTTTATATCTAATTAATATATCTAATTTATATAAATTAATATAGGTTTAAAATTAAGGGGAAAAGTTTATTTCTTTCCGTCACTTGTTTTACACAACACATACAGTTTTTTCCCTTCTTTTTTTTAATCTTGTTTTATGGGGATTTTAAACTCATAATTTTAAATGTAAATGTTATATTGGAAGAGAGAAAGGGAAAGCAAATACTTTCAATATTTTATTTTATTTATTTTATTTTTCATTTTTTTTCATTTGCTCTTATCAGTCAGCTACTTGTTGTATATGAACATTTAATGCTCTGTTACCTCCTGGTATTTGACAAGGTTTATTCATCAGAAATGCTTATTAAAAAGAAAAATATGTTTATTTCCACAAACCCTGTAAGACTGAACTATCAGAAAAGAACCATTTTTAAAGGTTGCATCAGTACCTGCAACACTTTTATCAGTGTGATATATTAGCTTTTAATTCCACTTTAACTGCATAGAAGTTGTAAACCAGAACTTTTTTATAAGGAAAAAAAAAATATTCTCAATATTTGGAAATTTAGTTTAATTTAGTTCTTAATAAGAAATATTAAGTAATATGTAATAACTTCCCCTAGAAGTTTAAAGGGAAAAAATGGCTACAGATGGTGACAACAAGTACAAATTTTAAGTTAGGTGGATTAATTTTATGAATGCTTGAGTAGAGGTATAACAATATCCCATTTAGTATCTCTGTCTTGGTCATTGTTTTGCATTAGGAAAAGTTGATGCAATCAAATATATCACAAATTCACAAAAAGCACTGCTCACCAAGTAGGTAGAAAGTAAATATTTTGTTCTGTATCTTTCTTCTTTTCATAGTATACCCTGATAAATCATTCAGCCCAATCCTTCATGGCTATTGTCATTACATTTCAGAGATTTTTTTTTTTATACTGTTTTGTGGGAGCCACTCATACACAGGCAGATATATTCTGAGGAAGTTTCATTAGAGAAATGTTGGCAATTACAATTTACATGTGGAAAAAATAAAGTAAAATTTATATTAAAAATCAGTAAAATTGTATTAATAATTATTTCCAGCATTAAAAATTATTTTTATGGCAGAATATGGGCTAAAAAATTCCTTTTTGTAGCTGAATCAACCATTCTAAAGACCTCTTTGAGATTCTGGCAAGAGTTTTACAACTAAAATAAGGGTGAATTTGTGCTATTTCTCCTTAAGTTACTCCTAAAGAAATGGACAATGCGTAAAAACCCCTTTATCTTGAGTCAAATAACTCAATTAATATTATCACCCTGGTTGTCATTTTCCTGCACTCAAAATTTGAAGAAAAAATAGTGGCTTCCATCTGAAATGGGCATATTTGTGTCTGAAATGTGAAGAAAGAGAGGAATTTGTGACTTTTGAAATACTCATGGAGGCTGTAATGCTTTCTTAAATAATTTTACTACATTTTGCTGTGTAAAAATAAACAAGAGGGATTTCAGCAGGGTTTCTTGATCCTAGATTGATGTAAGAGTGAGCACAAGTTTGCCCAGTGTGTTTGTGCTGCCACAGGAATACATACAGCAATGATCAGACCATGATTATGTATTTCCAAAACTGATAAATGTACAGGTTCCTCTTTATAGTGATACCCAGCACAGTGTTAAAGTGGCCAATTGCATGGAACAGACTAACATTTTTTCAGTTTCCTGAAGACTGAAATGTGCTGATTCCTACAATACACAAGATTTGATGTATCAGGCACATATAAGAAGAAAATGCTTTCTGTTCTTGGCAGTTTCTTGTTGACAGCTTCGGTATTTGTTGTCAGGATGACTGTGACCCTCTCCCTGACAGACAAGACATTGCACAAAACCATCCTCTGATGCTGTCAAATTGACCTTTTTAGGTAGTCAGATACTGTTTTGCTCTGATGGCTTTTGCACCCTATCACAGGGCTGGCAGGTGCCAGTAAACCACAACATAGTCAAAGCACTTATCCTCTCCAGAATCATTCTCATAATGCAATCAAGGGAAAAAATAAACAACATAATGAAAAATATCTCATGAAAGACATTATCCTCAGCCTCCTACCTTTTCATGAACAATAAATTATTTCCTGATAACGGGTAATGATAGGTCTGCAGATTGCCACTAGTCTAATCTTCTTTTCACAGACTTAATGCTGAAAAGTTTAGTAATACTAACCAAGGAATTTTTAATAAGATTGAGCCATTCTAAGAATAACAGTTACCTACTGGGCCAAGTTCCTGAGCCACACAGATTTTCAAGCCAGACCTTAGACCTTTTCACATATGGAGCTTGACAAGAACACGATACTTTTAAGCTCAGAAAAACCATTTTTACTAAAATTAAAATTATTTTTTTAGCTGGCAGCTAGAAAGTATCACTGCAGACAGAAGAGGACTCCATTCTCCATGCCCACTGTGTCTTTAAAACAGGTGTTTTTACTTCAAGCCTTGGTTTTTTTATTAGCTTGTCAATATGCTCAATCCCTTTGAACTCCACAGGGGAGTCCTCCACTGGGCAGGACCCCAACCTCCGTTCCTGTTGTCTGGCCTGACCCCCTGGGTGCTCTGAGCACACTCAGGACATCCCCAGGAGGGGTGGCTGTGACTAAGCCAAGAGCAAGCACTGAGGTGAACTATGAAGTAGACTCCGTGCCATTGCTGCTAGGTTGGGTATTGGGTGACCATAACTTTTTCCACACCTGAGAGAAGCATGGAGGGAGAGAGGAAAAAGGGTAAAGAATTGGAGAAATAGTGCTGGTTTTGCCTAGGTTGATGTGTCTTGCATTGACTTTGTCCTTAAAAGTAACTTAGTAATTATTTAGATGCCTGCATTTTTGCTATTTTGCTATATAGTTAGAGTTGCTAGATTTTCAAAAATTACATTGAATTGCATGGCATACTGGATGTTCTGTCCCCAAAGAGGAGAGTGAAGAAGGGACAAGGAAATGGAAAAAAAAACAAGGAAAAGAAGAAAGGGGAAATTTGCAATAAAAGGTTTGAGGATTTCCTCATTTCTTAAGTTTCCATGTTTATTTTGGTTCTTTTTGTTTGTTGTTTGTTTGTTTTATGTAGCTTTTCCTCCTCTAAACAAGTTTGGCTGATTTAGCAGCTGAACTAGAAAAACACACACAGAGCCCTTGAGAACAGAATAGACAAGGCTCTAAAGTGATACACAGGCTCCAGCCTCCAGGAAGGTTCATTGTCACCTTTCTGGCATGTGTTTTTTTTTTTGGTTTGTCATGAAAACCTCCAGCATCAATATAATCTTGTCTCACTGTGAGTTCTTTACCTAGTATTTAACTGTATTGACTGCATTTACCATCCAAACTTTTTCCTGATGATGACTGTAAATCAACTGTATGACAATATGAACCCAACTTCTTGCCCTGAACATGACAAGAACTTCAGATTGTTTTTTTAACAGCCTTTTATGTAGCTGAAGAAACAGAAGCTGTCAGATCTCATGACAGCTGCTCTATCTGTACCAAACAATGCCAACTCACTCTTGTTATTCATGTCTTTGAAGCCTCTGATCATTGCAGTTGTTTTCAAAAATAATTCTTTATTTTAGATGAAATATGGTGTTCAAATTTGACAGCAAAATTCTATCTTAAGCCCATTATTGCAATATAACATTTGAGATATTTCATATTTAAACTGTTTATACTTGGGTTATGCATGATGTGATTAGATCTCTTCACTATTTTTGAAACTTCAATCAAAAATTTATTTAGGTTGTCTGAAATTACTGCTATCCTTTCTAGGAAAAAAAGAGTCCTACTGTTTTTGGAAGATGCACCATTTGTCTTTCACCATTTTCTTCCCTGGCCCTCCAGTCTTTTTAAAATAGCAAAATTTATTGAAGTCCTTTTTTTAAAATTATTTTTTGACAGAAGTAAATTTTACTTCCAGAATTTTTTCAATAAAGTTTATGTTGGAAGCCTTCAGAAAATACATTATTTTTAAACAAATAAAGCTATGACTCCTTATTGGTGTTTGCAATTAAGTTATGAATGCATCTGAGACAGGACCTTGAGGAATTTTAATTTTTTTTCTTCCATCTGTTTTTCTATTTCAATTTTAGTTTTATTCTGGTGATTCATCTAGGATATGGCTGCTAGAAAATAGATCAAATATTTATTGAAAAATATGTTAACTGAAAAATACAGTATAAGTGTAGATGATTTATAAACTTACAAATCAAAAAGGTTTTTTGTGTTTTTTTAAACATTGGTCAGACTGTTTTTCTTATTTCTTTGGAATTTATTGTCTTTTTTTTCTTTTTCCCCTTTCTGTTTTGATTCATCATTATTTCCTTGTATTTATTCAAATACAAGGAAAAATTTGAGGTCTGAGAAAGGAAAGACAAAAAGAGACCCTACTAATTTTTCATCTTTTATTCAATCTTAAAATATTGATTTTACTTTAGGAACAGAGTTTCTAATAAAAATATATTATTACATCTTCTTCAAAAGTTATGATTTATGAGATGGCTTTGGGATGCAGTACATACTAGATGAAATATATTAACAATGTGACAAAATCTTCCCCCAGTTGAATTATAGTTTTAAATTACAAACGCATATGATTTGTTTATGATTGTTTGTTTTTGTTGTTGTTTTTTTTTTTTTTTCAATTTACCATAGTGCTAAGTTAAAAGATACCAAAAACCATTCTGTTTCTAGCTGCATTTAGTTGCTGTCCTGATTGCAACAGTTTTACAGGGGGAACAAAGGGAATGTAGCTCTTAAAAAGTAGAGAGTACACTTGAAACTGAAGAGATAGCACACCTGCATGTTCTCTCATGCTTATAGTTCACTCTTAAACTGACTCTGTAGAGGGAAAATAGCAAACACTGTAAAGAAATCCTTATGAAAAAATTGCATAATTTGATTTAAGTCACAAGTAAAAAAGCAAGTTCTCTCTCACACTACAAACACAAGATTAAGATAAAAATTCAGCATGCAAAGAAAATAATATTAGGTAATTAATAGAAGGTACTGTGGAAGAGAACATTATGCTTCAGTATGAAGCAATAAGGTTACTGCTGGTTTGGGCACTGTGGTGTTGCCAAGAGCCAGCTTGTTTGGGTCACTCCTGTGGGCCATAACCTTCTTCTTCCCAAACTGCTCAGAGCAGATACTGAGTATGGCCAAGGCCTCAGCAACAGGTTCAGAGGACATGAATGAATGAGGATAAGACTAATGGAAAAAGTACTTTACTACTCTCATGTTTCCAACTTCTCTGCTGCTTTTCATATTAAGAAGGAGCCTACTCTGGACTTGTAGGTGTACTAAAGGCAGAGACCAAATACGCAAAATAATACTATCAGCCATTAGTATATTTACAGTCTATATTTACAAGAAAATACTATCCAATTCCATTAAATAATAAGATAAAACCCCCATCAAAACCATTCAGTACAAAGGGGCATTTGAGTGAAATTTTTTATTAATAACTAAGTCTGGTGAGGTTGGCAGTTAACTGATACTTCTTTTATTGTTTTAAAGTTAGTTATTAACTTAATAATTATTTATGAAGTTTAATTAAGTTCTTTTGGTTTTTTCCCTCTTTTTTCTTATAAGACAGACTGCTATAGCATACAACCTTACTTGTAGATGTCTGAGTATTTATAAATGCAGATTACAATTAAAAAAATGGCTGCATTTATGTATATGTTTTACCCCACCCTCCCAAAAACTAAACCAAACCAAACACTTCCCCCCAAAAAAAAGCCCTTGCCCTCTTACTATTTTCTTTTCACTTTATGCCTCTTGTTAAGACACACAAACAAAGGTCCTGAAACAAATTCCTTGGTTAACTGGTGATAGAAGGGAGATATTTCTTGAGTTTGCAACCAATTTAAATGCTGCTTATGACATGCAGAGCCTAGTTAATTTATTTTTATGGAAGTTATTAAACAGGAGGTTATTAATGAGCAGCTAATTTTAATCAGTGACATTTATTCTTTTATTTGATTTTTTATTTTTCCCCTTATTGTGAGAAAGAAAATTGCAGATGGTGTGAAAAAATGTTTTTATTCTTGTTTGTTTTTCTCTGGGATATGACAGGGGTTTGGTTGTAATGTTTATGATTGGGTCTGACATATATTGCATGGTACTTCACCCATTATCTGCCCACCAAGATTAGCAGCCTTTTATTAGCAAAGTGCCTATTTGATATAGGGAGAGGAGTGCTTCTGTGTAAAAAATGTAATTGAGTGACTTAAAGGAGGGAAAATTTCATCTCTTGAAATCACCTCAATATACTGCTGCAAAACATAAAGGACCATGTTTCTCCAAAATGGCTAATGATTTTGATCAGGTCTATTTCTTCTTGCCTAGGGATATTTCATAAGGACTGGAGTGAAAGGCAATTGACATTTTGCACAAGTGATGTCCATTCAGTGGGTATCAGTTACATCATTTAGAAATGGAAACACATAAAATCAATGTTATCTTTGGAAAATAAAATTAATTTTCCCCTGGAGGTTAATTGGTTAGAACTTTCTATGCAAGTTTTTTCTATGGTTAATAAACATAATCCTTATCAGTGTTTTAATGCTTCCTGAATTGCTTGTCCATTTTCTTTGGCTGATTATCTCTTTGCATTGCTTGTTGGGAGGTGAGTAGATTTGGTACACTTTTCTCATAGAAAGTCAGTGTTTTTACTTTCATTTCTCAGGTTCTATAAGGGGCTTAAAGTTAGCAGCAGCTGAGAGGTTGGATCTATGGCCTGTCCCTGGCAAAAGAAAAGGAGATTCCCAGATATGGCATACAGTCAGATGTTTATTTTTTTCAACACCTCCTTATTTAATGAGAAAAAATATCTAATTGTTTTTCTTTAAAATAAATTAATCTCATAAATGTAAGTACTGATGCTATATTGTAAACCATTTTTTCTGTGAACACTTAGTAGGCAGAAGCAAGTTTTACAGTTCCTCTCACTACATCCTCTGAAAATTCCTCACATAAATAATTGGATTGTGATATACATCTCACTAGGTAATAGGCATTTTGAAAGAATTTGGCCATTTTTATATTTTAGAATTTTTCTTCTTGTTTAATTTTTAAACAGGACTCTGGTACTGCTAACCTTATATATGTCTGGCAGAATATTTCATTTGTAAGCTCTCCAGAGCAATATTTATCTCCCTATGCACTTTAGAAATGATGCATTTTATGCATTCCCCTGTATTTGAGACATGAATTCTCTGAGTTTGCAGAAGGAAAGAAAGATGTGAGGTGGACATACTGTAAGCTGTCTGGATTTTCCTTGATTCCCATCATTCACAAGACAATTGCTTCGCATATATCCCCAGTCCTTGAAGGGTGGCTGTCAACAATTCAACTACAAAAAATTACTATTTAAGATAGCATTTCAGATATGAGGGAAAAACTCCACTCCAGGGACCCTTGAAACTTAGTGGAGCCTGAGTCCTCTCATTGGGGCCAGACTGCCAGCCAGGATTTGGACAGTCCAATGGTCAAAGTAAGTGTCCAGTTGCCCTGCTACTGGTCTGAACTGGGCTGGGGTCTGACCAGTAAGAAGAATGAGAGGTGTGGGGATGTCACAGAATAACTCTCCATCCTGTGTACCCATCCTTCTTAGTAAACAAATTTTATTATGTCATCCTGAGTGATCCTTCCCCACTGTCAATAACAGAATGAACTCATCACAAAATAAAACATCAATAAAGTAACATTAGTAATGAAACACAATCAATGACCAGACAGATAAAAATTGTATGAGAATAGAAACTGGGTGGGAAAATGAATATTTAAATATTATGTCTATGATCCCCTAGAAATTTGTTTTCTGATAAAAATTTCTTAATTCAGTTTATTTAAATTTTAGTACTACATTTGTTATTCTGCCCCAGTAGCCCATCCATATTAAAGAAGGGATAGATGAGAGTGCTTGCTGTGAACTAGTCTCCATGGGTTGGAATAAAAGTGCTCCTACTTCACACATACCAGTCTGCTAATTACCATCACTTTGAAGAGGATAACACTAAACCTGAGATTTAAGCCTTTCTCAGAATAATGTTGTTCTATGAAGTTATTGGGGTGCTTTTCCTTTCTTAAAAAAAAATCCCTTCTTTGACTTCTTTTTTTAGCACCTCCCTCTTGGTGCTGTATGCCACATATACCTAGGACAATTTGAACTAACTCAAAATGGATTTACCATTATTTCATAGCACAGGGGACAGAATTGTGATAATTTCATCATGATATAAAGTGTTTTAAAATTAATGAAACCACCTGGATTTCAATGCAACTCCTCTGGAACAAAGGCTAATATTTGGGGTGATTCCCATCTGTTTAGAGAATCAGCGGTGCTGACCTCTCTCAAGGATCTTTCTGTAATATTTTCTAGTGAAATGTGAAAAATCTCAACATGTAATTTGAGTTACAAGAAGTGAAACATATCAGATCCAACTACTCTATAGCCATCTGGTTTTTCTTCCTGGACTTAAAAAGGTGCAGTAGTTTTTAGTTAGTTTGGAAAAAGTAAGATGCAATCTTATCTTACTCTGGTAAGTTTGTATGTGTTGTACTATAACATGCAAACATTCCTTGTGTGAAATGGATGGTGGTGATGGTCTTAATGTAAGCTTAATTTATTTGACTGTTAAAGTGGTTTAAAGTCATTCATCTATATTCAGTGCGATTGAAATTGGAAGCAGCTCTAATATTTGACATTTACTTCTCTATGACAGATTTCTATTTAAAAAAAAATCAGTCTATTTCTGTCATTCTAGGTAGACTTACAGCCATGGAGTTTGAATTATAGTGCACTTTTTAGTATGCTTTCTTGACAAGTCCACTCAAAAAATACGTGCAAACATACTGCTGTTTTTAGAAATATCTCTGTATAATTAGGTCATCCTTTCTTGAAGACCCTTTTGCTTAAAAAAAACCTTCTTATTTTACACACTTGTGCACAGATCTATAAATAGGATTATTTGCCTTTGTCTTATTTCTGCTACTTCATGTCAGAATTTATTTAATGGAAAATGGAACTGAACAGGTATTGGTATCAACAAGGTTGAATTCTTTGACATTTTTTTCTAAATATAAGGAGATTATTTTCATGTTCTCCAGATGATCATGTCTCCCATGACCAGAGATATTAGCTAATGAAGAAAAAAGTTTTGGAGCTTTTATCTACAAGTTTCCAAATCAATTTAGCAGATAGACACCTGAAAATGAGAGTTACCTGACAAGTGGTAATGACAGCATTGTGGATGAATGACAGAAACTGAATTGGACATTTATTAATTGAAGCTATTAAGATAAACATTTCCTTAATTGTAAGTCACTCTGGGTGTATTCTAGATCTCTGATATTCTAGATCTTGATAAAGAGAACTTGGTTATTCCAGATCATAAGTCAGATCTGTGGATAGTGAGACCCCAGAGAGCTAAATATCTAGAAATTTTTGAGTTTCATTTTATCAGAAAAAATATTGAGAGACAACTGGAGACAACTGGAATTCAGAGGCGCCATTGTTGACAACATCTATTGTAGATAGCTCTCAAAGTATGTAAAGCCCTTCAAGTCATTAAGTAAAATTTTCAGTTTATTTCAGAAATCATAAAATCCAGATTTTTTTCCTCAAACACTACTCCTCTACTTGGAATCGTGAAGAGACAGCAATTTTAATGTTGATAGAACTGTATATTTCATTTGAGAAAGCACACAGCCCATTACACCTGCACAAGGTGAATGAAATCCTAACTTTTCTATTCTCTAATCTAATATTTATGTTGAACTGTTGAAAAAGGAATAAAACTTGCATAGACATATGTAATAAGAAATCAGAACATTGTAGTCTGAACAGTTTCCTTTTTTTTTCACTGAACTTCTTAGTTTCTCTCACACCTTTGAACAATCATGGAACCTCAGGTGGTTTGTGGTGTGCTTTGACATAATGAGAAATTGGAACCACTGCTGTCCAAAAAGTGAAAAGCTGTGAAGAAGGAGTGAAATATCAAGGGTGTTAGATGCATCACCTTTAAAGAATCCTTTAAACACAAGGCTTACCTTGCCCACATATTGAGTATCTGGACCTGTGTACTCCTCCAGCAAGAAAAATTGATTCCACATCCAACCACGTTTGGTGCGGTGCAGTGTTTTTCCATCATTCTCTGACAATCCTGTTATCCTTTCACTGTGTGAGTGCTTGTTAGTCCTTTTTTGGGATGGCGTCACATGAACCACATAAAACACAGAGCTCCAAAGCAGAACTGTCAGAAAGGAGTGAGTCCTCATCATTTCCAGAGGTGCTGTTAGCCTCCACTACTCTAATAATTCACCAGAACAAATTTTTCAAATGTTATATTCCTCTGGTAAGAAAAACCTAGGGGACAGAGAAAAGTGTTTGTGTAAGTTACAGTAACTTTTTTCCCTAAGGAAACAGGAACACAGTCTAGTGATCACAACAATAACCCATGGGAATGACAAATAACCATGAAAATTACTCAGAGAGTTTTAAGTCAAGTTCTTTAATGTCTTTTTTCATCTTATACTAGTTCACTCACACGGTATATAGACATTAATTTAAAACACAAGTTGAGTAAAATATTTTATCTGAAAGCTTTAGCTACCAGCAGCATCCTGGCACAAGGAAAGAGCTCAAATAAGAAATATTCTGACCTAATCTCTTCCAGCTCAGCCTGATGCTATCCTCCCTCAGTATCTGTTCAAAATTACAAATCTGAATTTTCTTTTACTTTATGATTAATAAATCCTATTTTTCCCCTTTGTTAGGCCCCAATTGTCCAGAGGATCTTCTTCAATTTCTGCAGAAAGGAAGTAATAAAATGAAATTTGTTAAGTATTATTGATGACTTCCACATATTCATTAAACAAGAACAAAAAGTACTTGTTAGACAACTGTGGGTTCATAGGACTCCTGCTGCAGTTAACAAAACTGCATTTGGAAAAGAATTCTCCCTTTGGAATATTTTTCATTTTTCCCTTAATCACATCTGAATGAATAGGAATTTTCATGATATAGAACCTTACTATAATTAGTATTTTTCTGAAATTTACTCTGATGTTTTCTGTGGAAGTTTGTAAGCAACATTTATTAAACCAAATCAATCTCATACTCTTTATATGGCAGTACAACTGAAGTGCCTGATGCCCCAGTCTTCTCCATAAATTTTTTCACGCTAAATCTGGTTTGCTTTAGGATATCTTTAACTGAGCTGTCATTATATATTACAGAAGTCATAGGAAAAAAAAAAAAACAAAACCACCAGCAAAAGTACACTTTCTTTGAGAATCCTTGTTCCTTGACAGTGATAGTAGTGTGAGACCAAAGCATTCAGATATTTTTAAATTTAAAAAATTTATACAAAATTATACCTCTTTCTTCTGCAACACAGTATTATCAACAGCTGTTTTTACCCTGTTGCTTATTTGTTTGGGATTTATATAGAAGATGGAAAGGTATTCTTTTTTGTACAAAAGTTCATTTTGGAAAGAAGATGCTTCCTGTGAAAATTATTAGTCAGTTGAGAACCAAGACTGTTTAATGGAAAACATTCAGTGAATTGTACTCTAAAGGCCTTAATGATTAAATTACTGGAATTGTGCCCTTGTGTGAAATTGTCTTAAAATGATGATATTCTGTATGGACTCAGTGTCTTTACTAGCAATCCTGAAGGAGGATCAAAGTCTAAGCATTTTAGTAACTTCAAAAAGAGTTTTAGCTGAGTAAGAAGTGAAGGCTTGGAATATTTATCCCTTCCTAAGATCATGTTGAAAAACCAAAAGAAAACAACTTTATAGGTGTCATATTTATGCAGAAGATCATGTATATCATGCAGGAAAACTTGTTTTCTTATGCTTTTTATTTTAATTGAAGAATCAAAGCACTTAATAATTAATTTAATTTGCATAAAATCATGATGGTAGACAGATCTTAGCATGCATTCATGAATGTGTTTTCTTTGAATTCTGTTTATTTACGTTGTAATACTCAGTATGTTCCTGTTGCAGACAGAGGGGCAAAGTGCAACTTTCCTGTGGTTAATTTAATACCAGTAATTTTGACATTAACTAGAGAACAAATTTAGTACATGATGATCTTCGCTTGTGATTGAAATTTACTGGATACAGATCAAAAGGAAAAAAACCGTAAAGTCAGCCAATCTTGTATCCATGTTTTAGTTTGATGAGTGGAATTCCTTGTAAAATTAGACTGAAGTAGGTTTTATCTCTAAATAAACCTATTTATTAAGGTAGAGCTAAAGACTTCATTGTTTGTACTTCAAATCCATTCCACTGCATCATCTGAGGCAGATTGAAGGGCCTCCTCATGCTTTTTTAATTAGTTCCTGCTTAAGGTACTGCAGAATGAAAGTAGGTAGCAATAGGAACATTTGGAAATACTTTGGAAATTCTATATTCAGAAGTCAGGCAATCAACTTTGTCCAGTGACTCTTATCAAGTCTCTTATCTCTTCTGGATATATTCTTGCTTGATGTGTTCTCAAATAATGCTCTTTCATAGCTGTATTTGGATTGTAGTTCAAGAATCCTCTTCTATACATTCTGAATGATAATATTCAAATGTTCATATTAATCAAAATTTGGATTTGATTACTTTTGCCTTGATATGAATTATGTGTTGTTATGTAACTATTCTGATAAATATTGTGTTTTTATAAGATTGTGTTATATTCTGATAAGTATTGTGCATTTTAAGGTCATGACTGATGTATTTCTCTAATTTCTTGAACTCTACCATCTTTTCTACAGTAAAACATAACAAACCGTAAACCAAGCAAAAATGAACATAAAATAAATAAAAATAACATGCATATTTGGTGAACTTGTAATGCATAGTGAATTTATAAAGCTACTAAAAATCCTAAAAGTATTTTTCTAAAACTTATAAGCCTTGAAAGACTGCTGTGAAAAAGAAGTTATTAAAAATGTCAAAGAGGTAAAATTTTCAGTTCAAAATGTCCTTATTTCAAAACCTAGACAAAACTAACACTCAGATGGTTTAGTCTGCTTTGATTTTACTCTCCTTTTTTTCAACAGAAAAGGGTAGGTAGCATCAATATATTTTCATTTGGCCTTTTAGAAATGTATGATTGCATGTTCAGTTTGGTGATAATTTAAAATGTAAATAAAATTTCAAGTGCTTCACTTTTGCTATTAAAAACAGCACATCTTTAATTTCCTGAAATTGTCCTCATTCCTTTCTGTCCAAACACTCTTTGCCATACTCATTTAAATGCAGAGGAAGTTTATACTACTCTTTTCTTTGTATTCAGAGATACTTCAAGGTGGGCATTGGTTTATGCATCTTGTTTCATAGTCAGCTGCTCAAGTAGGTCAGGAGTTGCTCTCTGTAGACTCAGAAGGTAGAGTTTAATACTGAAACAAAGGGTCCTGGTATGGTCTTTTCAAAGGAACTCAATGCACCATGCAGGGATATTCTAACCTTACTAGAAGAAATTATATCTTTGCAAACACCAATTTTCCAGAGATCTTTTTCTCAAAGGAATCTAGTTTCCCTCATTTTGTCCCAGCTAAGGAAGAAGTTAGACTGAGATTGCTTTAAACATGTGGTTTTCTGTGTAGGGCTGCCCTCTACTGATTTCCTTGATAATTAGTAGACTCTACTACCTAGTCGAAAGGTAGCATCCTTAATGTCAAAAAGAATGAAGCAAAAACAAACAAACAAAAAAAATGAAGCTATAGCCCATTTTCCCCTGCTTTTTATTTTTGAGATAACTGGACCTTTTATGTGTAAAGAAAGACTTATTATTCTGGGTCATTGTGTCTGCTGAACCTTATGATAAACATCTAATTTTATTTTTCTTCTAAGAGAAGCAAAGATCTTTAGAGAATAATTTATTTCTTTCCAAGCAACCCGATCAATATTCTACGTGCAATCTCTTTGCACTTCATTTCTGCTCCCATCATTTAATCAGTAAAATGTCAACTTCTTGTTCTTGTCAAACAATAGAAAATGGTTTTCTTTCTAGTTATCTTGGTGACTTCTTTTAAGATGGGGAATGCATGTTAAACGTTAATGCCAAATATTTTTGAGAACCTGCTTTTCTCCCCAATTTTTCCAATTAGTGGATCTGAGTGAAGGTAATTTTTTTTTCATTTTTATGGTTTGAGGGATATGTGGTGATAGCATAGAACCATTGCAGTCTCTCCTTGAAGTAAGGGCTTTGTTATCAGAAGCCTATAACAGTTCCAGGTAAATGAATAATCTCTGTATGATAAATATTATTCTCCTGAGCATAGTAACAACTGGAAAAAAATTATCTCTTGAAGTCCTTTTGAATGCAAAATATTCTTTTTAGATTGTTCAGGTGTAGTGTGAAATAAGCCTTTCTGGGATCAATAGCACGGATTTGTTACTGATGATGCCAATTTAAATGTTTCTATAGCAATTGCCATGGCAATGTTTTTAATTAGTGTAGCACAGTCACTCATAAGCATGACACGAAGAAAAGCTAACCTTCGGCAACTTGATAATGTATCCCACATTAGTCTGTTTCATTTTTAACAGTGAAGCAAAATTTGTGTTCTAAAAGAAAAAGATCTGGTGCTAAAATAGCTAAAAATAGCAGAGTTAACTGCAGCAGCAGTGCTTCATATTGCTGCACTCTGATCTCTAAATAAGAAAGATGTAACTAATGTTCAGGATGAGCCAAACAATCTGTAAAACTAAGTATGTATTTTAATTGGATATAACAAATATAAATCTTGTGTAGCCTGCATGCATGGAAGCAGTCTCATTGGCTTTGTCAGCCTTTTTTTGAAGACAAAATACCTGAATGCAGCTTTAACCTACCTAGACTGAGCACTAAGAATGGTGAAGCCGTAGCAACAAAAGGCTGTGCTATGAACAGCACACTGCCACCTACAATACCAAGATTTAGGAAGAGGCTGGATCTGTGCCACTGTAGGTTCACTTTTATCACTTCCCCAACTAATTAAAGACATCCCAGGATGCATACACATGCTTCCCTCTGGCTGCAGCACTCAAATATTCTCTGCAGTCATATTGCAGACATGAATATGGTCTCTGGATGTATGACTTTTCTAAAACAGCATTTTTTTTCTGTCATTCTTCAGAACCAAAATTTTTTTTTCTTCCTTTTTTTTTTCGTATTCATGGATAAAGATGGGGTTTGGGCTAAAGATGAAAAATTTAAAAGTAAACCACCAATGCATATGGACTAAACTTGAGGTAATCAAGAAATTATTTCTAGGAGAGCTGAAGTAGGTTTTGAGGGAACCCTACTGCTTCAGGGCCAGGTTTTTCTACTGATGAACACCCATTCTTTGAGTAAAAGTATTCAGATCCTCTTCAGGCACAGAAACACACACCACACTAAAGAAACACTTTCCCACTCAGCATCTTCCACTGCAAACCTTTCAGAATAGATTTTCAAAACTGTTTTTCCTATTGGGCTGCTTATCTGTTCAGCACTGCATACAGTGAAGAAAAGCTCATTTGAAAATTTTGCCAGGGAACAGATGAAGGCAATTCTTTATTTCTGGGACACCAGTTCAGGTTCCCTGAGCTACATGATTCCAGGAGTCATAATAATAAAAATAATAGTGAATTTGAACTAATAACAATTTGTATTTGAATGTCTGTTGAGTTAATGTCTTTAGGCAAATGAATCTATGATTTGTAGGTGCATTAGGAAAAAGCATTTCTCTTGCTGTGACAAGAGAGAGTTAGCATTTATTTTAGAGTTTTTCTAGACTCTTGGGTATGTACCTTGGAGATACAGGTCCAAATTCACCTCATCATGGTGAGTCACCCTCTCAATAACACTCACAGTGGGCACTCCCACTCCCCTGAGTGGGTGAATACAGCAAGAGAATGTGTTGGTTCATATCTGGACAATCCCCACTGGCAGAATTGTGCAGAGGCAGAGCTGTGATTTAAAGCAATTCTCCCTGGGCAGCAAAAATACCATCTTCCCTTCTCTGGAGCAAGTATCTATTGAGGAGCAGATAAACTGCTTCTAGACTGCTTGTTCTCCAACCATCCTTCCATCAGCTATTAAACAAAGCCTGCGGCACTCTCAACCCATCATGTAAAAGGGTCTCTCAATTCTTAGGAATGGCATTAAATGAAGATAAAAGGGACTTTTACAATATCTGCTTCTGAGGCAGTAGGCCACTGGATTACACATGTAAAATGTGCATTTTCTCATCGGGAAAAAAAAAGACTTTTTTCTCCAATAATGAACATTTTTACAGGATCTCCTTTTCATGAGCATGAGGGGAACAAGGAAATATAGCATTTGTAAACCCTTGAAGCAGGAACTTTTAAAGATATTCCTTTGATCTTTGGTATTGATTTTTCTCCACAGGGAACACATTTCAGTCTTATCCTATAATGAAGTCACATTACAAGTTTTTAAGCCACACCTTATTTACAAATGCAACACATTCATCACATTCATGGTTTTAAAGAATAACCTTTAGAAACATGAGGAAAAATAAGTGCTATCATCAAAGCAAATTTTTTCTCTTTTCCTCCCCTTTAAGAGTTTCATGTTTTGTTGCTCATAACCTGATTGTCTGTACTTTGACATAGATACTCTACAGGTATCAAAATTAAGACATTTATTTTGATGGGAGTTTTGAGGCTGGGGTTTTCTTGTTTGCTTGTTTGTTTGGAATTTTTTCATAAGCAGCATAGCTTTCTATATGCCAGATACAAACCCAAGACATATCTGGAGTCATAGGCCGGTATTTTCCAGACATATTTGTTCTCATTATTCTCTCTGGGTGAAACAGATGAGATTCACCTATGGCAGCACTGTTAATGACAGGATTCACCAGTTCTCCTGATAACTGGAACTACATGCTTTCTCTAAATTTCTTTTTTCTCGCTCTTTCATTATGTATCAGTGTACTCTGGTCACACACCAAGCTCCTAATGAAGTGTTCTGAGATTCCACATCTGGTGCCTCCTATCTCTGCGTATCTCCTGAGCATGCCATGTACCACAATGAGAGCTTGCTAAGCTTCCCGAGTCTACAGCTTGTATAATGGCCCAAGAGGTTGTTACAAGCCAGAATTTCTCAGAATAAAGACATCTTCAAGCTAGTATCTCAAGGCCTTTTAAAAATTTCAATCTTTGCCTTCCTTTTTCTTTTTTTTTTTTTTTTTTTGGCTCATGTACATCTGAGTCATAAGAAATTTTGTTCCTATAGAGAAGGACTTAATTACTGCCTGCAAGGGATTATACATTCACTACTCTGGACTGGAAAAACTGAGTTGTTGACCAATTAAAGGTGGTCAGCAAATTCAGAATGTAATTGTAGCTCATTGTTGCTGCTTCCTTCCCCAGAGAATTGAGCAGCTGCTGAATGCTGTCATTTATTAGAGACCAACCTCCTCTGTGTCCTTCTGCTGTCTCCAACAGGATTACAAAATCTAGAAAAGTCTTATTTCCAGAGCTGAGCAGGACTATTGCAAGCATAGGAATTTGTGCACAGAAATAATGCCTAACCTTAACATATTTTTTTGCTATTAATTTATCTCAGGTAGTCTGAAAAAAGTCTGGTACAGCTGAGGTTTCATTCTATATTTCCACAATAAACACTTCTAAATACCTACAAAGGGCAATTCTCTCGCAAGAGTAATATAGATCTCAGAATATAAATTTTGATAGCTTTCCTTTTTCTTATTTCTAGATCTGAATCTCTTTTTAAAAATTAAAAACATTCTCCCAGCAAGGAGCCAAAAAAAATCTTTTACTCAGATGTCATCTTAATGAAAGACTAATGCGAAATATGAATACATTCAAAATAAATGTAATAAAGTACTGCTTATCTTGTTAGTAATCTGGGAGTACAAATAAGGACATCTTCAACAAGCAGACACTCATGAAAACACCTAAGTGTGGAGAAGTATATAATAGTTTTTCCTCTGTATGTTTTCATAGTCTCCAAGTGTAAGTGTCCCCCTAGATTCTCTTTGCCATGACTTTCTCAAAGTCTTCTTTGAAAGCATGTAAGTGTCTTAGAGAAACAATGTTGTTCAAGGAGACTCATATTTACCAATCTTGTGAAAAGAACAAACATTTATTGTTTGGTTTTGAACATTTTAAGTGACATCTTCATTAGACAATGAGTACAGCCATTGGAAGTCACGGAAAACAGTTCTCCATTCTTTTTGCCACTGCTGAAAGTATTGACTTCAATCAATTTTTCCCTCAGATGTCTTTTTTCCAAGATGGAAAGCTCTGGGGCTGCCTGCTTAATAATTTCTTGTATGGAAGATGTGCCAGAATTTCGATTGCACCTATAGTCCTACTCCAAATCTCCTCTATTTTTTTTTTTTTTTTTTTATATGGCATAGTTTGCTTTTTTATTGACCACACAGCCCTGGGCTAAAATTTTCCCATACTATCTCTTGTCAAATTATGGTGTTATTTCCAATGGTAGTAGTAAGAATTTACTATTTTAAACGTATAGTCAGGATTTTGCTGTGTGCATGATTTCACATAGTTTCATAGGAATTTTATCATGTATCCTTTGGGTGTCCACTTACTGTATTACATAGACTTCAAATGTAGGTATGGCAAACTCCTGTTGCTCTTAGAGATAGAGATTGGATAGCATAGCAAGGCTCAAATCCCTATGACTAAACTTTCTTCTTCTCTCCACTGCCTGAGTCCAAAGCAGGTCTACCATATCCATACCATCTATGAGATTTCATGACGGGAATTTTTTGGAGAATCACAGTTGGTACAAGCTAAAATAATGTTAGGGTCTGTAATTGCATTGAAAAGTTATGGAAAAAGTACATTACAAAGATTCAGAGCTGAAGTATGTTAGTTTAACCATACTCATAAGATTCTTTTGCATACCCACTTGGCTTTGTTATGCTGTGTCATGGTGGCTTATCCCCAGGTGGAAACTAAGCCTCACACAGCCGCTCATTCACCATATGGTAAATTAGGGGGGAGATCCAGAAGTGGAAAGATCATGGGTTGAGAAAAAAAAGCAGTTTAATAGGCAAAACAAAAGCCATACAAGCAAAGAAAAACAAGGAATTCATTCACTGCTTCCTATGGGCAGTCAGGTGCTCAGCCATCTCCATCTCACCACATTTAATGGTTACTTTTGAAGACAAACTGCTTTACACTGGCTGTCCCTTTTTTTCTTTTTCTCTGCCCAGGCTTCTAGCCTGAGCATGATACCATATGATCTGGAATACCCCTTAAGTCAGTTGAGGTCAGCTGTTCCAGCTGTGACCCCTCCCAGCATCTTGTACACCTCCAGCCTGCTCAGTGGTGGGGTGCTGTGAGGAGCAGAAAAGGCCTTGGCCCTGTGTGAGCTCTGCTAAACAGTAATGAAAATGTTTCTGCATCATAAATGCTGTTTCCACCACAAATACAAAACACAGCTGCATACTAGCCAGTATGAAGAAAATTAACTTTATCCCAGCACATGCTGAATGTCACTTATAACATTTTGCACCTTGATATTCAAACTACTTTCAGTTTATTTGTGAGTATGTGCAGTACTGGCTCAAGTACAGATCCCTGTGGAACACTGAAACAGACATTTCAATGTCAAAACTCATTATTTACTTCTTCCTGCCCATTTCTGTCATTTAATCAATGAAATTGATTCATTATTTAAAAAGTACTTTATTATGTATTAATTAAAATAACTTTAATTAAAATGATTTTTATAAAATAAATTACTGGTATATGCTGGGACATACACTTCTAGCTCATTGGTGCTTAAGATCATTTGGTGACTCACCCTGTCAAAAACCTTTTGGAAACAGAACTATATTATATCAAAAAGATCAAAGTTACCCATATGCTTAATGTCACATCAGAGAACTTGAATAGGTCTGTGAGGCAGGACTTTCCTATTGAAGAGCTACACTGACTTTTCCCCAGTACTGTGTGAACAGTTTCACACATTTGAGCCACAGATGTAGTTTCAGTTCTACCAGGAACAAGTTGCAGGCACAGTTTTTTAAAACTTAGTATTGCCTTTGATATCTTGAAACCCTCAAGTAACAAGGAAATTCAAGTGAAAGGTTAGAGAAAATAATGAATATTTCAGCAGTTTCAACAGTGAGATTTTTAGGATTCCTGGTAGTATATGTGAAGTGGCTGCAAACTTGAAATCCCATTGTACTGAAATAAGATCTTCTGCTGAGTCCCTGATCAAATAAATACATAAACAAATAAATAAATAAATAAACAAACCAGTGTGGCATATATCCCTTTAGGGTTTATAACTCCTTTTCCTTTTTTCCTGAAAACTGTGACAAATGAATCACGGAACACTGGGTAGACACAAGCACAGTGCTGATGGGAAAGTTCTTCTTGGAACTTCCCAAAGAAATTTCTAATCATAGCAGTTTTTTAAAATGTTTTCCCATCCTCTGATGAAATGACAGAAAGGGTAGCACACTGATACATAGCTCTCCACATTAGGTATATACTCTTTTTTTGTGAAGCCCTGTTCTGCTATTTGTTCCCTAAGGGTTTATATTTATACTCTCTCTCAAGGGCTAATAGCTTGGATGTGACCCTCTGGTGTTTCAAAGTCCTGCAGAGAAGCCCACCAAGAGCAATGAGCTCAGAGTTTGGTTTCAATGTTCAATTTCATAATGAAAATTTGATTATTTTTTTACCCCAATGAGGTTTTGAGATCTCCTGTAGTATTTCCTGAATTACCCCTCCTCAAATTTGTACAATTAGTGAACACTTTATACGTTTATAAGCATATTTATTTGTTGCTTCCATGACAGGAAATTTCAAAATATTTCAGACTCACCTGGAACTGCATCTAAAGATAGAGAAATATGTCTCCTGCATATGTCTTTAATAATTTAATTGTGCTCTGATGACGATGTAGTTGTTATTGCTTTTACCAATTATTTTGTGGTCTGTTTTGCTATTTTGTTCTTTTATTTCTAGCTACCAGAGAAGGAAATAACTAGTTTATTTCTCTTGAAATCCAAGTCAGCTTTAAAATGGCATAAAATATATTTTCTTTAGTAATACCTGAACCAGATTTGAGAGTTTAATAATCTATGTCTCAGCACAAATTCCCAGAATATTCAGGTTTTCATGTGATTTATTCGGATTAATTCGAAACACATGGAGTACTTTTCATTCAGCATTTCAGAATTGTCTCCTGTATTTTCCTTGTTCTTTTGGTTAAAAGTCAGTGAAAAGCAAAATTAAACTGCATGAAAATGTGTATATGGTTCCAGTTTCAGAGTGAAAAAAGAAATACAATTGTAAAAAGTTGATATATCAAAGCATTTGCTTTATGTTTTTTGCTCTAGCACTTTTGGTCTAGCTTTGCCTGAAATGGCTGTGCATAGCCTGGCTTTAATACTTTTTTGCATAAATTCAAATGACTGTGATTGTCTGCCTTACTTCTTGCATTCCTAAAAAATCGAGGAAAAAGGATTTATGAGGAGACATATCTTTCTTTGGGCTTCATACGGCTAAGACAAGTCATAAATATGCAACTTCATAGAAAACAAATTAACTCAAGCATATAACAGGAAAAAAAAGAGGTGCATGGTTAATCCAGACATAGGGATGTGTCACACTCTGGTTTTTAATCTTTTCTTGGTTTAAATAGGAATAGATACTTCAAGTGAAACACACTTATGTCTTGTAGAAGTGAATTTCTTGCCTCTTTTTATCTTTTTGATTCTGCAATCTTTATTACAGTCAAATTTTGCTGCCCTATTTTAGTAGTATGGCTGGGAGTATGCAGCATCACTTAGTGAAACGGCCTAATTTCTATTTTCAATGAGGCTTGCTAAACTGCCTTGTTTTTCCTAACTCTGAAACACTGTTATTATATGCACTATCCACAGGCAGTTCTTTATAAGAAGGATGTACCTTCATATAAATCTCATTACTTTGGTGTTGATTATAAAATAAACATTTTATAGTAACTGTTACTAATAAATAGAATGAATAATAATGAGCCAGTATGTCAAATGTAATTGTCCTATTGCAGTTCTGGGTGCTGAGAAAACACACTGCAATGCTGTAATAAAAATGAGCATGGTGACATTCTAACCTTAAGTTAGCTGATATAAATCCAGCAAATACTATAATTGTATAGCTCAACATCTTAATGAATGTTAAAGAATGGCCATTTTTAGTAATAGAAGGTGCTAAACAAAACCTGCAAATCCATTAATATGTGCCTAACATCAGTTTTTTTAATAAAGACAGTAAGAAAGCAATAGGAAGGGGTTTTGAATGAAATAAACTCTGCCTTCTAGCTGATACTGCTAAGTCATTGAATAGTGCTACTGAATTTTGCAAAGAATTTTTTTTCAAAAAATTTATTTCCAGTTGTCTCACAGCAGCATACAGGGATACATGAAGACAATTGAACCTGCTATGGACTGTTATGGAATTATGACTAGATATTAATGTAGAAGAATGTTGGTATGCCTGCAATACTTGGGAAAATAAAATCCAAAATACAACAATATCTACAAAGCCAACAACAATTACTAATCTTACTTTAGAAAGGATCTTAAACCACAGAAATTTTACCTCTGTCAGGAGTCACTGTTTTGTGTTGATTGATGCATTTCAATAGTTTTACTTTTTTCCTCACCATTCCCACCTAATAATTAACATTTTCTTTTGTAGGATTTTTTTTTTTTTTTTTTTTTTTAATTCTAAACATGTTACATTTCTTTTTCTTCTTCAGTGGTATGTTAAAAAATTTCCTAAAATCAATGCATATATATCTGTGGATTTTTAACTAGGTTGTATTTACAATGGAAATTCTAAAACAAGAACCCCAAATGATTACTCATTTCATTTTTCACTCACAGTTACAAATGAAGTAATAATAGTGTAAGAGTAAAATTTGTTCCTTTCTGGTCACTTTTTCAGAGGCTACGTTAGATTAAGTACTCTCATCAATCATCTCTTTATAGTTCTCTATTTTGTATTAACAACACTGCTAAAATAAGGAACAATCCATCAGTTTCATGCTCCAGTTTTTATAGGTACTTTATAGACTAATATTTAGCATATTTCAAAAGTAGTCTAACTACAGTGCTATCTTGGAAATGCATGTCTATTTTATAAAATGGACACCTACAATATATTTGCATTTTGCAAGAAACTTCTAAAAGCTTGTTTTCATTTTTTTTTACTTCATTAATCATTTCAAAGCAAGATCTGGGGGAAAACAGTGCCCTGTGGAGATTTTTTTGGTGTTAAGCATATGATGAGTTTTCTTATTGCATACTAGATATCTGTTATCCAAAAGAGGGAGCCATAACATTATACTATATCTTTGCACTTTTTGAGACAGTGAAGCTACATAAATTCCTTCATTCCTTTTTCTTAAAGATGATGCTTAATCTGAGGTGTCTTTTCTTTGTCTGTTTTCTATTAATAAGTATAACCCAGAACTAGATAATAAATGCTGATAATCTTATTGGATCTGAGTGAAATGGTTACACTAAGGACAAATATGCTTTAGCAAACATCCGGTTGTGAAAAAGAATAGGTGGAATAAGTTTGTTCGCTCTTGATTTCATCGACATGCACTTTTAACAATTCTGAGAAAAGAAGGTAGTGTCTTTTTACTTATTTCAAGTCTTTTGAAATGGAATGTGTATATATATATATATATATATATATATATATATATATATATGTAAAATGAAAGTGTCTTACATATTTTCTAAACATACTTTGCATGTCTCTGTAAGAAGTGAGATTGACATAAAATACCACTCTTAATAACTGATGAGACTTCCAGTTATTAAACATTCTCTTAGAGGAACACAACACTTATAAAGGTTGCATATATATATATATATATATTTTTATTTTATTTTATTTTTTTTTTAAATATAGACTAGATTACCTTCATATGTGAAAGGTCAATGGATAAGAATGTATCTGAAAGAGTAGAATGGAAATGCACAGAGTGATCAATGACGTGTACTTTACTTTCAAAATTTCTTTATAGCATTCTCTTGTCATGAGTTTCTTGTACCAATACAGGGATTCCAGCACAGCCTTATAACCCTTTGTGAGGAAGGACTTCTGGTATTCTTAGCATCAGAGGAGTACTGATAGTTGTTTAATCCCTTTCTAATATTTTTTAACTAAAGTATAACTTTATTTTCCTTTTGATTTACAAAGGGGAATCTTTCTTTATGGTTTATCTGTGACTGTATCTCAGTATTTTGTAGCAATGAATTTGGCTGAATCATGTAAATGATGATTTTACAGACCTATATTTGGTCAGTGAGAAAAGACATGCCAAGTTAAAATTCCAGAGACGCAAGTCCAAATACAAATTCTGAGGTTGAAAGCATATATGCAAAGGTATGTCACCCCTTGTATGGAATGTGATTCCTTCTAGTATTTTTCTTCTTATTTCTAAGTAAAATTAAATACCATAGAATAATGTAATTTAAGCCACTATGTCCTTTAGTTTCTTTTTGTTTGTTTGTAGGTCTTTAGTCCTTAGTAAGATGAATGCTGAGTAAAAAAGAAAAGAGGAAGGCAAGTACTGGGAAAGGAAAGAGCAAGTGAGAAGATGAGGAAAGCACTGAGAAGATGAGGAAAAAAGAGGAGAGGATACAAATGCTTGAGAACAGCAAAGGTGCAGGAAAAGAGAATAATTGTTCTTCGGAGAAGTGTATAAACATTCCATTTGTAGCATCTATTTGTTAGATGAAGCATGTCTGTCTGTTATAAACATTTTCCAGTTGCCCAGCTCAAGAAACGTGGATCTGACATTTTCAGAGCTGCAAATTATCAGCAGGTCCATGAATTAAGCTATTTTTATAGATGCTCAGCAATTCTGAAAGCAGTCTGTGTTATACTGGATGTATTGTTTCATTTATTTTAAGATTTTTCTTTGTAATAGCAGTACTTTCTCCATGTATTTCAAGAGCCTCTGCTACTTTCTGTGAAAATTTAAAGATAACATTTGGCTGGGAATAAGCATCATTCACATAAATTGGTATTTACCACAGTGATACCTGATGTCACCTAACAATTTCTACTGCAATAATATATAGGATAAGTTTTAGTAAAACTTCTACGTTATTGAGGTTATGGTAAGCTTAAAAAGTGACTTCACTGCAAAGCAGACAAGTAGGACTGCAGTTTTTCTCTAGAAAAGCAAATGACTGGATAAAGCATGATGAAATAAACTTTCCACCTCAAAATAACTTAGCTGAAAAAAAAACATCCAGGCAGTTACTTCTCCACTCTGGAATTCATTAGACAGTTTTTGCTTATCTCATATCTTCTTATGACAGTCAATCCAGCCTATGATGCACCTTGATGTAACAGCTTGTGACTTGACCTCAAGCTAATTTGCTCCAGCAACATATTTGAACTTGAAAAAATGAGAAGTTATTAATCTTCATCCAGTTATTATTTGTTAAGTATTGTTTGCCATAATTTACTCTCACTACCAGTATTTTTTTTCAAATTTCCCATGAAAGGAAAATTCTTTAGTTCTTATATCTAAAAATTTTAGTCGATCTTTTCAGTTTTACTATTGCTATTTTATGAGTTTTTAATATATTGCCTCCAAATATGCAAACAGATTTCCACTTTGTCATTTCTATTATGACATTAAATATTTTAGTAATTAATATGAAATAATAAAATCACTTCAGTTATTGAATACATTGTATCTAATGCAAAATTAAATACTTCATCTTAAGTTCCGTATTGGAACCTTCTCCCACTTGTGTCATAATGAAAGTGAGTAATCTTGTAGACCAGCTAATTTCATACCATAAAAGATATATATTATTAGCTGTCATAATAAAAGAAATTATGAAAAGAAGTAATCATAAAAGAAATTACGGATTTTACATTAAACATGTTTCTTATCTTGAGCCTTCCCTTTTCATCTTGAATATATAAGAAAATGTTTTTTGTTAACACCAGCCTACATGTGCTGAAATTATAAAAGAAAATATGATGAAAAATATATTATGTATAAAACTTTCCTCATTTGGATGTGATCATTGTGAATCTAAGTAAAATCAAAATGCTTACTCTAGCCATATTTTTATTTTTTGTTTCCCCTGTTAACATTTGAAAATATATTCATGCTTACTTCAAGTTTTTTCAATGAAGTTCTTTTATGTATCATCAGACTTACTTTTAATACTCCACAACCAGGTCAAAAACATTCATACTTTCAATTTATTGTCTTGTTTTAATGATATAAGTCCTCTGTCATAAATGAACTAAGATTAATGTCTGATTCTTATCCAGGTTTTATCTACACCTACACTAAAAATTGGCCTCAGTAAGAATTTCAGTAGTGACTTAATACTTGGAATTCTCAAGTTCTAGTGATTTTTCTATGATATATTAAATTATAATTTTACATTTTCTTTCTGAAAGCCAATGTATTCTACATTTTTCTAACATATTTATTTCCATACATCTCTATTTTAGGTATGCATTTAAACGTTAAGAGCGGCAAGGCACTCTTTATTTCCATTATTTTTTGATTCATCACTTAAACAGGTGGTTCAATAACCATTTAATATTTGTAGGGGTGTTTTGTTGTTTTTCTCTTACCTACATGCACTGCATTTGCTCTGCCCACGTGTCTGTGATGTTGTTCATATTTTTCTCTTTTTCAGTATTTGCAGGACATTTTAGAACTTTCTTCCAAGCAGTCTAAGTCAGTAAAAACATTCTGCTAACTACAATGGCTTGCAGTTGAGTTTCTGTTGCATTTCTATGGTTTCCCCACTTTGCCTCTGTCTCTACTTTTTAATGAAATTTTCTTCAGTTATATATACATTTTTATACCTTCTGAAGTCCTGGCTTCTTCAACATATTAATAATGTATACATTTGATTCTGAATTTTTAAACCAAAGGTTTTAGCCATGTGTCTAATTTGTGTTTGTCTATTGTTCTTGTTATGCAATACTCATGTATAGCAATTGTTTCCATCAATTTTTTTAATTTTAATTAAATAATTTCGTTTTATAAACACTATGTCCAAAATATTGTCTTTATCTCTTTCTAAGTTATATTAAAATTATATTTCAATCTCATTTTGGTAGCTGAACAAGATATACTTTTCCTTTCTTTCCCAGCCTACGCAGAAAGCAGTTGCTCTTATATTATCTGTACTTTCATCTAACTTTATCCTCTGCTGTATCAGAAATCACTATCTGCTGGCATTTTGCAATACTGTTTCATCTGACATTTACCTTGAAAACAACATGGATTTTATTCCATTTGTTTGCTTGAATGCTGATGACTTCTGAGCAGAAGAGAATACATTAAAAAAAATCCAAATAGTTTTGTTCGCATAATATATTCTAATTGGCTTTTTCATTTATTGTTGTCTATCTACCTAAAATTTATTCACATGGACATTATACAAATAATGTGGATTCTCTGCACATACCAATCCCTATGCAGAGACAAGGATGTGAAGAGACTGGGAAGAAAGATTTGTAATACTTTAACATTAGTCCTGACTGCACATCAGTTGACCACTTCCACACTGATGCTATTGCCCAGCTCATGGAGCCTGGTGAGGATCAGGAACTTCAGGCATTCTGAACAAGCTGGAGCTCAGCTGTGCAGTGCATTCTGCCTTTTCTGTCCCTTTGCAGCCCTCAAGTCCTCTGCTTGGCCTTTTCATAACTGTGACAATATTTCCTCCCTTTATAAAGATGGGATCTAAATGTTAGTGATGTCCATGGGAATATTCAGCTAGGCCATGATGAGGTTTCCATCACAACTATGTGCACTTCTGTCATTTACCTGAAGCTTATACTTGATTGCTGAAATAAAACACTTGAAATACTTTGTTGTTAATTACTAGTAATTGGCAATTTCTGAGGGGTACCAAAGGAATAATAATTTGTCTGGTCTCTAATAAAACAACTATATTCTTTCAGATCCATGAGGTAGAACCATATTATTACAAAGAAAATGCATGAGTTGTCGTCATATTATTTGCATAATTTTCTCATGTTCTGGTATTTCTTGTTTCAAGATTTAAATTCAGTACTTTATTCTGAGCTCAATCAAAAAATGTGTTTTTCAAACCAGTGTATATTTTTTTCTGAACAATAAGCTATGTTTGCATTCTCCCATTGTAACAGAAAATTAACAGGACTTCAAATTCAAAAGTAAAATTATTTGATTATTCTTATCAAAGATGTATTCAAAGCCAAAACGTGAACTTAAATAATGCAGGATTATATCCATTCAAGGTTTTGAACTTGTTAATAGCTTCATATTAAAACTAGAAGGGTTCAAATGTCTTGTTTTTAAAACTGTCTGTGCCGTCCTGATTATCCTCATGTCCTTCGGATTTCCTAGTGATATCAAAATCCCAACAAAGTATGAATAAAATATTTTCCACTGCCTGTTCTTTTATAATCTCTCCCTTTTTTTGAAGTCTGTGGTTTAACAAAAACAAGGTTACTTAGGCCACATATCTTTTTTTATAAACCTCTAATCTATTGAAAATGCAGTAGACGCATATGGTTTAAAATTGTTCTTTTTTGTTTACTACAGATTACAGATACTATAAATATTTTCCATCAGGAAAGTGCAATTCTGTATGACAAATTTCAAGCTGTTTGTAATTGGACTATATATTTTTGTGTAGTTCTCTTAGAAACAAGCTCCTGAGAAGTTTGCAGACTTACCCACTTAAACCAGTGTATCCCTAAACATCTAGGTAGGCCTGTGTTGTTCTATTAGAACTAGGTTCAGTGTCTAATATACAAATGATAATTGACTTTCATTTAAGTAACAGGCAGTATTTTCCAATAAGGAGGAATGCAGAAATGTTAACAATACTGCTAGTAGTTATTAGTTGTAATTTTTGCCAAGTATAATTGGGAAGAAATGTGACAGTGGAGTATATAACTCACCTTAATGGCTGCTCTAATAGCACAGCAAGTTATGGATATCCAGTGATATGGGTGCACATACTTAGGCCAGGTAGGATCCTATGCTTAGCCCAATCTTCTTCCTTTTCTGAAGTTCTCCTAATGATGGAGTACCGACATCAGTAATTACTCCTACCCTTCTCACTCTTCCCCCGTTTCAATATCAATAAAATGTTAAGACAAACATGATGGTGACATTAATTCTTTTGGACAACAGGTCATGGAGACTTTCAGTAGGGGGAAGCATCTTTTCTTGTACCTGATAAAACAGTGTGGTCTCCAGAATATAGGGAAAAGTACTTTTTGCTGACAGATCATCCTTTAGTGGAGGGTTCCACCCTCTTTTTCCTCACTTCTTTCAGGTTGAGGATCACTCAGATACCTCTGAACCCTTTACTCTCCTCTCAAATCAACAAATCCCTCTGACACCAAAAAACTCCATAGACCCCCAGCTCAAACCAGCAGAAACACAGAGAGACCAGTTGCTGGTTGTGCAAGAAGGCACTAAAGCTACACCCTAGGGAGAGGTACACAGTATGAAAAGAGATAAATGTTGGAAATCTTATGGTACTGCTGCCAGGTAATAATTTTTGTAACTGACTTCACACATACTAAGTTTTTACTTAATATGGTACTTAATGTGGTACTCCTGCTCACTGCCAGATGAACTCAATGAAATGATAATGTACATGACTCTCACAAGAGCTTCAACTTCAACTTCTTAATTACACTTATTTATGCCCATAGGTACATACATATATATGCACACACACACACACATATAATCTAAGGAAAGCATGTGTTTCTGCATTTAAATATTGCGGGTTTTTTACAGTGATTTTATGGAAATATCTTTTGTATGTAATTTCAAAGGACTGTAGACAGTAAAATGAATGAGTATTGACAAATATTTTTTTAATTCTCATCAAGATAGCCTAGAAGTTTTAATGTCCATTCCTTGCATTAAAGAACATGGCTAGTGAAGTAATATTTAAGATAAATCAATTTCCAGTCTCAACTGTTTAACATACAATATGGCATCATTCAATTTTTTGAGGAAAAAAGTTACAAAACATGCTGTCTTCAAAGATGAACATCATTATATTTCAGGGTAAATAACAATTCTTTTTTTCTGAGTGGGATTGGTGCTGCTGTTTGTCAATAACATCTGGGAAAACAGTTTTACATGAAGGTGGTGACTTTGTCCTATGACTACTTTATATTTGGATCTTAATATCTTCCACTGTCTTTTTTATAAACAGAGAAAGAAATCTTGGATGCTCTGTGGCAATGCTGAAAACCTCATCCTTCCTTCTGTATGCTTTAGAATTAACCACTACAGACTACCTGCGAAAACAAAGAACATGCCTGTTTTCCTTGTCCTTCCTATTCTTCAGATACTTGATAGTGGTCACTGGGATGGAAATTTTTGTTTAAAAGAAGCATACTCGCATCATTTGACCTTTCAATTATCAGGATAAAACCAAACTTCAGGATCAATTAAGTGAAGTAGTAATAAGAGGTCAATTTTCATTTGCATTGTAAAGTGACATTTAAATTAAAGTTAATAGAGGTATTGTTTACCTTGGGGCTGATCATTTAGATGACTATACAGTAAGGATGAAGATTGTAGCAAAACTATTTCAGGTTTCCTGAAACTTTGCTCCTTGAAGTGAGAAACAGAAAGGGAAGCTTAAAACTCCATATTGAAATCATTGCTTAAATTTTCTGAAGGTGTAAATTTCTCAATACTTTTAGTGAAGTACAAAGTGCATGAGTTTTAAAGTGATTCATTGAAAGTTACCAATAAGTCATGCCATGTAATTGTATTAATGCGATTTAGTCAAAAGTTCCTATTTCATGGAATTTTTGCCTCAAAACAAATTCATTGAATGAAGTGGAATTATTTTCTAGAAATCTTGAAAGAATAAATTGAGGCTGATTTGCGGGAGGACCCTGGGAACTGCCAGCCAGCAAGCTTCATCTGTACCTGGTATGAATATAAAACACATCATCCTGCAACATATATTAAAGCATATGGAATACAAGGAGGTGATAGCAAACATGGCTTTACCAAGGGCAAATTCTGCCTGACTGATCTCATGGCCTTCAGTGGTGGACTGACTGCATCAGTGGACAAGGTACCTTTCAATATCATGTACCTGGACTTCTGTCAGGCCTTTGGTATGATCCCCCACAACAGTCATGCTGCCTTATTGGAGGCATACAGGTTTGATAGTTAGACTGTTACACGCATAAGCAATTGGATAGTTGGCCTCATTGGAAGATTTATAGTCAATGGTTGTCTCCAAGTGGAAACCAGTAAAGAATGGTGTGCCTCAAGGGTCTCTACTGGGGCTAATACTATTTAATTTATTTTTAAACTACACAGACAGTGAGAAAGACTGCACACTTAGTAAGCTTGCAGATGACACCAAGCTGTGTGGTGCAGTTGATGCACCCAAGTGAAGCAACACCATCCAGAGTGTCTGGGTGACAGACTTAGAGGTATGTGCCTTTGCAAATCTCATGAAGTTCAACAAGGCCAAGTCCAAAGTGCTGCACCCGGGCTGGGGCAATCCTCATCATTGCAACAGACTGTGGGATTAAGAGACAGAGCAGCTCTGCTGATAAGGACTTTGGGGCACCGGTAAATAAAAAACTCAGTTATGACCTAATGACTTTTAACTGAAAGAGAAGAAGGTTTAGGTTGGATATGAGGAGGAATATTTTAGGTATTGACACTCAAAGGTGTTGAGACATTGGAATAGGTTGCCTAGAGAATTTGTGGATAGTCTATCATTAGAGAAGTTCAAGATCAGGTTGATGGGGCTTTGAGCAACCTGATCTAGGAGAAGGTGCCCCTGCCCATGGCAGGCGGGTCAAACTTTGAAGTTCCTTTCTAACCCAAACCATTCTACGATTCTGAAATGACAGTATAGACAGAGCAGATGTTTTTCTGTTTTTTTCTAATATTTACCACTCTAGGTCTGACGTTATAGAATACAAACTGGAAATTACCTGCAAAGACCTCCTCAACTCATTGCACATAGGAATATTGCTTTAGCTGTTAGTAACTGAAACATATACCTCTGGGAAGCTTACAATGCAAGTATATAAATGACTTTCCTAACGAGGTATTGTGCACATAAAAAAAAACCAATAAAAAGTATTGAAGATCTATATCAGTCATTACATTAGAGCTATATTTACACGGACATATGTAGGTATATATGTAGATATATAGAGATATAAGTAGACCTAGATCCCTAGATCTTTTTATCTAACCTCTCTCTCTAAAATTATATCAAAATAATGGCAAAACTATGTCAACACCGATACAGATATAGATGCATATATACACAAATACATATAAGTTTTCACCACAGGCAATGGAATTCCATGATTTTTAAATTTTTCTACTAAACTCACAGGCTGACTAGCATGAAGTGCTAATTAACTAGAGGTGAAGAAAGTAGAAAATTAATGTGGCTCATTTATTTTTCCATTCTACCACAATGTCCGCTTACTTATGTTGCTCTAAAGTTTGGGAGTTTTTCCAGATTTCAGCTTTCAGTCTGTAAAAATTATTGATTCTGATGCTATTTGTGAAGAGAAGACATAAACTACAACATTCATTTTGGTTCTATTTTTATTGTAGCTACTCACAGTATTGCATTTTAAATTATCTCAAAATAAACAATCCAGAAATATTTATGCTGCTTCAGCTTTGTGAATCTACTCTTCTTGTATAGGAAGTCAGTTTCCTTCTTTCTTTCCTTCCTTCCTTCCTTCCTTCCTTCCTTCCTTCCTTCCTTCCTTCCTTCCTTCCTTCCTTCCTTCCTTCCTTCCTTCCTTCCTTCCTTCCTTCCTTCCTTCCTTCCTTCCTTCCTCCCTCCCTTCCTCCCTCCCTCCCTTCCTCCCTCCCTCCCTCCCTCCCTCCCTTCCTCCCTCCCTTCCTTCCTCCCTCCCTTCCTTCCTCCCTCCCTTCCTTCCTTCCTTCCTTCCTTCCTTCCTTCCTTCCTTCCTTCCTTCCTTCCTTCCTTCCTTCCTTCCTTCCTTCCTTCCTTCCTTCCTTCCTTCCTTCCTTCCTTCCTTCCTTCCTTCCTTCCCTCCCTCCCTCCCTCCCTCCCTCCCTTCGTTTTCTTCCTTCTCCAGAGAACTAGAGATGCTTTCAACCAAGTTGACAAGATTTCCTGTAGTAGCTCTAAGCACAGTCTTTAACAATTACCCTGGGTTACTCAATGCATTCTGCCCTGGTTTTTTATTATTTGGGACTCCCACATGTAAATTTTAGGAAAGTTCTCAGTCAGATGCATAATACATAGCTTCTGTTTCAAACTACCCACGCTTACAGAAAAATATCACTTCATCCTGAGTTTATGTAATTTATCTGCCAGTTTAAAGTAGTGAAAAACTTTTGAAATACAAGCTGAAACATTTTAAGCCATAAGACCAGGAACTTGAATCCTGTACTGGTTAATCCTTAAAACTCATTTTAGTTCTAATCAACAGTCTGACTGTGAATATGTTCTATTCTGAGTATGTTGCACACACAGATCAGTACACAAGCTACACAGGAACCATTTGTTCATATGGAATTGTTAGCAAATCTTCAACTTTATATTCCTTTTAAATCAGTATTTATATATTGCTAGATATTACATAGTATACCTCTTGAATAATCAAGAGAACCATGGTCCTATGTGTGTATATGCAGTTCTCTATTTAATCATATAACAGCTTTGCAAACATAAAGTAGTTAAAAAAACTATTCAGCCTGTAGGCTTTTGGTTTGAGGAATGCTATGAACTGGAGTCTCAACACATTGGAAATGGGAAAAAAAACAGATGGCTTTTGTGTATTTGAGAAGTATATTCTTTGTATCTATAATTTTTTCTGTATCCCATATTTTCTTAACTCTTTGGATCTTTATTGTAGGGATGTGTAAGGAAAATTTACTCTGAAATGTAAATGTGAATTTCCTGAACATAAAATTAAATGGCTCATAAATTATTAGAGTATCATTGTAAGAAACGCTAAATCTTTCATTCAAGCAGTGTTCACATTTATGTTTCTGAATGTGCAACACTGGGCATGTTCCTAAATCATCATCTAATAGATTCAACCTTTCAGTAGGGATGAACATTTTTTTGTTTTTTTGGTCAAAAACTTCAGTCTGTGGTGCAGTCTAGCAACTTCCTAATTCACTCCCCTTTTGAGGTAAATGGTGCTTTTTTTCACCTTTTCTAAATACAATCTTTAGGTAAAGATTCTCAACCAGTGGATTTTTTTGGCCAATGGTAGCTGAGAGCAGCTGTACCAACTTTTTTTTAGTTTCTTGTCTTTAATTGCCTTTAAAAATGATTCTAAGTACATTAAACGTAACTTTTTCTTTCTTTCTTTCTTTTTTTTTCTTTTTTTTTTCTTTTTTCTTTTTTATCTGAAAGTCCTTTTACTTACTGCAGGGATGGTTTGGTACCATAAGTAGATTTTTCAAGAAGACGATAACTGGAAGAGCAGATAGTACCAGAAGTTTGTATTTTATCAAAATATGACAGATGTAATTAAAATATCACAAAATAAATACTTCAAACCTTAGATGCTACTACTACTATTACTACTGCTGAGCAAAGAACAATTACCTTCAGTATTGTTCTATCTCTGTGAAGGAACTGGAAGAGATGAATTAATTTTATTTAGAACACAAGGGATTTTACTTATTATTTTGCTCTAGAAAAGATGCAAATCCAACAACATAGCTGTCTTGAATAAGAAAGAACTCATATATAACACAAATTTAAAATCATTAATAGCAAGATCAAGCTCAATTGCTGGTAATCCATGGATCGCAGATGACAGGAAGGAATGAAGAGACTACATTATTTTTTAGATATAAATAAATTTTTCCTACGAGTCTGAATTGTCATTAGTAATGAAATTACCTTTCATATTTGGGAAGCAAATGTGAGGATTATTGCAAATCTTCCAGGAAATGGGAAAATATTTTCTGTAATTTAATATTTTTATGTTTACTCTGAGGAAAATAGAGTTTTTCTTCTCAGATAAGATCATTATAAGAACACAGATTCTGCATTCATTTTCACTCAGGGTAAGGGAAATGCACAAAAGTAATTTCACTGGCTTCAGTGGGACCAGTCTTATTGCAAAATGTTACTTGTTCTGAATACAGGTTCTGGAATGCAGCACAAACACAAACAGCTCTCTTGACAAATAGTTTAAACATCTACAAGAATTTCCTTTTGAAATGAATATGTTTTTCTGATTTTTTTTTTCCTTTTACTACACAGACAAAAGTTTTTCCATGAGATTATCCACAGCCAGCATCTTTGACTTAAAAATAAGAAGAAAGAACATTTTTACAATAGCTTCCCACTACAAAGTTTAATGTTTAAATCCACTAGTGTGGAAAACAGTAACAAAGAATAATGTAATGTGAAAGTATTGTAACAAACATCAAAGTAAGCAGAAAAGTTCAGCCAGATTGTAGCACTATAAATTTAAGCAAACCCATTGTAATATATTGCTCTGTACAAATATTTTATTAATTTTCTCTAGAATTTGCATGAGTTATGCTTGGGTTTATGTCTCCAGATGCATGTATACATGCATGAAGGTGTATATAAATATAAATATAAATATAAATATAAATATAAATATAAATATAAATATAAATATAAATATAAATATAAATAATATAAATATAAATGTATATTTATGTGAATATATTTATGTATATATATGTATATATATGTATATATATGTTTATGTATATATAATTTTTATATATTGTATATATAAACCACAGTTCTGTTCATAAACTGGGGTTATTTTTATCTCGTAAAATCAGATGTGAGTAGTGCACTGATACCTTCAAATCATACAGAATTTGTAACTCCTGGATTGTAAAATGCTAAATTTCATTTGTTCTGTGCCTTTTTTTGCTTTCATACAGAAACAATGGGATTAACTTCACCCTTATAGCCAACTCAGACCTTTTTTGCTTTGCCTCTTCATCTCCTTAGGAGAAAATATTGAATGATGGAGTACAGAAGAAATAAAATCCAAATATTTTAGGAAAATCTTAAGCTGAGTTTTTTTAGGTTATTATATTTTTAAATTTCCATTATTGAACACTTTTTACACAACTTGATGTTTTATTCAATTCTTTTTTTAGACATGCAGAAGTACAAATTTCAGATTCTGCACCACTGATTATCAATATAATAGATCATATTTTAGAAAGTAATGGCGAAATCTAGTTATTCCTGTATATACTGCCAGGAGGCTTGTATACATCATTAATTGACTTCAACTGATGAATTAAAAATATGCAAATTCAGATAATCTCCTTCTGAGAGCTGTTGTGTAATTTGTTTAAAATGGTGGAAAGGCCTACTGTTTCCATCCCCAAACACGAATGCATTATCCACAATTTTGTATTCTGTATTTCACAGAATCTATTCCTGGGTGTAATTTACAAAGACCATGTTTTGAATCTGTACAAGCGCTCTAGATCTTTCTCGACATACTTATGTACAATGGCAAGAAGCTGTCAGTATTTTTCAGAAAGTGGAATCTTTGAGTACCAACACGTGTGGCCCAAAACAGCAATATCATTACAGGCAGAATTTCCATGAAGGCAGTCTTTCTTTCTCTCAAATACAACCTCTGAGGACAATGCAACCTGAACACCATCTAACATCTAGAAAATTTGTACTTACCTAAACCTCCTTGACATTTGGATATGAGGAAATAATATGAAAACTGTTTTTTATGAGATTGGAAAACAATCCAAAGTGATGTTGTCTGGATGTTGCTATTACTCTTGCTACTTAAAAGTGTGAATTTAATTATAGAAGTTTACATTTTACTAGCAAAGGAATGCATTGGCCATCACTTGAAGCACTCAGTTTTCCAGTTGCAGAAATACATTTTCTGAGAAACATTTGTGGTCATTGATGGTGTTATTAAGTATTCAAGATAAATATATTTTTGTGAACATTGATGTAATCGTACAGAGAAATCAGAGGTCTGAGAGGCCCCATATTACCCCTGGCTCTGACACAGATCTACTCTGTAACTGAGACCAATTCTCTGTGTGGCACTGTGTGTGTATGGGATGACAACAATGCCACCCATGTCCTTTTGTAATCTTCCCAAGATTGCAGAACAGAGATTATAAATAGCATATTTCACTTCCTGACATTTCTATAATAAAATTACATACTGTGTATTAATTTTTTTTCCTAAAACATTTTGAGCCCTCTTCCGAGCTGCAGTATACATCCAGTATTTTTCCTTTTTGCTGAAGCTAGCAAAATTTTCCCAGAAGTAACCAAGCCTCAGTTTCACTAGGATTTTGCACTGCAGACACATAGTATGATTTTATCAAGATCCGCCTCTCCTGTTCAGTCATGCTCATCAAGTAGTCCTCAATGCCACTGGGGTATTTTTTATCATGATCAATCAGTGAAAGTCTGGAAAATAGCTTGCCTTTTAACATTCAGCAATTTCCTATGTGTTTAAAAGGCAAGAAGAGAAATTATTCTGACTGCTTTTGCAAAAATACTTTTTGTTCATTTCCCGTCGCTTTATTTTCCTTCTCCTCCTACCACCTTTAGCAAAATTTTGGATTTATTCCTATAAGTGATTCACTCTTATTAAGAATGCAGTTAGCTTTTACTTGGGCATCTCTATTCATGTTCAAATATTAGTCCTTCTGCAGATAACATTTGCATGTAACACCTGCTGCAAGCCTTAGAAATTCAGAAGGCTTCTGATATGAGTGGGAGATGCATTTTTCTCTAGGCTTTTGCTCCATTTACCTTCTGCAGTTAAATAGCTTTGACTTAATGGAAGAAGCACATATATTTATATATCTGTATTGTCCTATAGTCCAGCCTGTGTGCCCCAGTTTTCTTATATCTCCTGAACAAACTCATCCTCAGTGAAAATTGTCAGTCCTGTTACTCTCTGGCTCTACTTCTCAGACCCTTCTGCCAGTAGATTCCCTGCAACCCATGCTGTACTGATTCAGAAACCATGTACTGATGCCAGAGATAAGCGAATGTCAGAATTAAGTTGTACAGTCCTTTCACCAGCATTATGGGTGATGACATTTAAACTAGTGGATTTCAGTTTTTACATTTTGTTTGGTGGATAGGTCAGGGGATGAAATCATTGTTATTGGCTGATCCCACGATGAGAGGGCGTCTCTGCCAGTGCCATGCTGAGATCAGCATCCTTGTAGAGCAACAGCTGGGTGAGAGGAGAGCACAAATCCCTGTTGCTGTCTGGAGAGGAGGACAGCCTTTTCAGAATGGTCACTTCTGTAGACAAGTGTGAAAATTCTGAAAGCTTCAAGCAATTTTACCATGGACCTGTACAAAGCATATGGCAGAGCTGTTTCACCCCACGTTTTCTCTATAAACTGCATCACTAAACTTCTGTTTGTGCTTAGGTGAGACATATAGGTGAGACATACCAGTTACACACAAAGCATCATATTCTGCATTTATGGCTACAAGACAATCTCTGAAATTAAAAACTCTGCTTAGTTCACACAATAAACATGAAAAATTTGATAGTTGAACTCACTCCATCAAGTTTTAAGACTTGGCAACTATTTTAGGTAAAAAGTAGTATTACTGATACTGTTACATTTCTTCATTTAAAATTAATCTTGTTTACCTAACTTAAAAAAAAGCCCAAACTAAGAATTATTTATTTCACAGACATTTGACTGTATAATATTTTATATTTTTGTTATAGAAAATCACATTCGCTGTAAACATATTTAATTCTCTCTTGAATTTACATTATTACCCAATGAAGTGCAAATGACATGACAATATAATTTATCTGACAGATTGACATATAGATAGCAATATGGCTTTTTTAATAACTAATTTAATTCACTAATACATTTCTTAATAGTCACAGACAAATTATAACACAAGTCTTCTGAGTATTTAATTAGTTCACTCAATTTTTGGAATAAAATTATCATTTCAGGTATGGAGAATGACTTGGAGACAATGATTTTTAAAAATCTGTCATTAGGAATTCCTATCACTATGACCAATATTATTTATTAAACAAACCTTTTGATCTCATCTCCAAAACTAGTGCAAGTATTACACTTGCCTTTTTATCCATATTTATATTTGTCATGAGTAGCTAGTGTGGTACTGAGCAATGAAACATAATCCTGCTATGGTTTCAGTGAAATATTAGTTTTATCACTTTTATCCCTTTAATCACAGCAAGACTCATACATTGGTTGTAAATTTCTCTACAGAAAATGGAAAGTGTTTTAAGAAAATACCATTCTATTTTGTGAATTATGTCTTAAATCTCTGACAAGGTGAGTGGCTGCTGTATGCACATTGCCTTGCAATAGCAAGGGATATCAATTTCCATTTAGTTCATATACATCATTCTTTCTTTGAAGCTCATACAGTGAAATTGAAAGGATGTGACAGCATGTCTCTTGCATGTGAAAAGGCAAAATGTCTTTCAATTGTTTTCTGCTGCTTACTTCAGAATCAAGTGGTCAGTTTGACCTTTTATGCTTTCTGCATTGCTTTCTGTGGGACTCTCTGATTGCATATATTAGACTGACAAGGTAGCTTGGAAGCACTTCTGGAAAGCATCTTTGCACTTTAAGCCTGTTGACTTTGGCTTACTGCTACGGATATCCCTCTTCTCTCAATCTTTATGAACCCTGAGCTGCACTTCCCCATGTAACACTTAGAAAAAAAACCCCACTAATTTTACTACTTTCACTAAAGAAAATTTTTAAAAGCCTTAGTACTTCATTCTTAGAAGGAGCAAAGACCTCCTATTTTTTCATCCTTCTTAACCAGGGTTGTTTTTATTAGATATATTGACAAACACACATACTAAACAAAAAAAGAAAATAAAAAAAGCGGGGGAGGGGGGGGATAGCTTCTATCTGGACAGGTGAAAAATCATCCTGCAGAAGAGTTAGGCTATATTGTTACCCCTATCTGGCAGGAAAAACCAAATGATATCTAGTAGTATTGCCAAAGAGCATATGAATTGCTAATTTTTTAATATGCACAAGTAGTTGTCATATATACAGTATCAGAAGTTTAGATTTCAGCAATTTAGCGGGTTGGATTATTTTTAACTCTGCAAGAGAAATATCCCCAAAGTGTTCTGCTGACACTGCCCCTCCACTCCCCATTCCCTAAAAAGTATCTGTAAGACATCTTCAACATTTTAGTCACTCCTAAGGAAAGCATCAGCCCTTTGGCTGCCGGTGGTTCCCGTGCTGCAGAAAGTTGAAGCACTCACCCAGCTGTCGGTGTGAGCCCAGCTCTGCCCGCTCCGTGCTGCTCCTCTCCTGCCTCCTGCCTCCCGCCAGCTCCCGGGGCTCCAGCGCGGAACGCGCTCGCCTCTCACCAGGGATCCCTCTCCCCCGGCATCACTTTTAAGTCAGGCAGGCAGCGAGAAGAAGCCAAAGGGACTCTCTGTCTGATTGGTTTCCATTCAGCGCCCCTGATTAATAAAAGCGTGGCTCACACGGAGAGGTGTTGCATCCCCTGACGGAGATGCTGCTGCTGATAGAGCCGCAGTGCTCAGCGTGAGCAGGTTTGGGGCTGGGGGACAGCCCGCGCCTTTGCCAGCCAAACAGTGATTTGCAACTGAATGCAGTGGGAGGGTTCAGAGGAGGGCTTTGTTAAGGACCCTCTTATTAACTAAAGCTTTAATACAGAGGCTCATGTTACCAGCTCTGTTTGGTCTGTTTTAACAACAGAGGTAAAGGTATACCCCCTCCCCAACCTGTGAATTATATGGAGAAAAAACAAATTACTCTAAATATCTACACTAGCAACACAGTGTCATTGGTGTGCAATACACAATGGAGAATGCAAAATTATCCTCTAATGCTACTACGGTGACAAATGATTTTAAGGTGAAAGAAAACCAAGTTATGGGAGATTTCCCTGTGTGCTCAATAGGTTTACAGCTCTAGTGTCACTTGCAGCTATTGATAGTGATGGGCTTGTCACTGTACCTGAAAGTGAACATAATACAAAGTTGCAAGGGATGTTTTGGGAATTGTGACTAATAATGTTCAAGTCATTCACAGAAATAAATAGTTTTTCCAGCCACAATAATGAATTTCCTGGTTTCTGATGCAGCCTGTTTGGGTACAAGTAATCACTGCTCACTACTACGACACCAGATGCTAAATATTGCAGACTATTGTGTTCAATATTACAGAAATTTGCTTGACTATTATTTTCAATTAAAGCATAATGGCTTTTACTAAAATAATAAAACTGGAATATCATAAGTTCTGGTTTTTTGCAATTTGTGCTTTTTTTTTTGTGGTTTCCTGGGTGCTTAAGACTATTTGAGTCAAAAACATAAGATAAAAATTGTCAATGGAACTTCTAGAAGCTGGTTGGCATTACTTTCTGTCCTGACAAACCCTGATGATAGCCCTTGTGGGCATCAATAGAATAGCAGGAAATGTTGCAAAGTGTAGTTATATAGTCTTGTGGCATAATTAATTTAGTACCAACATTTTCTCTTAAAAAGATGAATCATGAGGCTAGTTTGTAGTTAAGAAATTTTACTAGGGCTATGCTTTCAGTAGTTGGGATGAAAAAAGATATGGATTTAATCTGATGGTGAAACTGTACTATAACAGAAGGAAGATTTTCATCAAATAACCAAGTGAGAAATCTAAGGGGGTTTTTTTGGCTCTTGTTATTGCTTTAATACTGTCATTGATGAGCTCAACAGATTCATATTCACAACGCACTGTACCTAGTGAGAAACAATTCACTGTTAGATCCCATTTGAAATTTTTGAGGAATTATGCAATTCACAGACACCAGTCGGAGCCTTTCCATTTAATTAAGTGGCAGTTAAATTGGGCTCTGAATGAGCTGGGTTTTTGAATGCTACACATCCATGAAAGCAATATTTGCATATGTGTTACCAACTGCAGAACTCGGTCTAATATGGAAATATCAGAAAGCTAAATACAGACCCAGAACAAAATCAATTAATGTAGTTCAGGTAAAACACATAAAGCAAAGTTCTAATTAGCATCTTCATTCCACAGTGGTTCCACTTCAGCAGTAGAACTATTGGGAAAAATTATTTAGCATAATTTTTGTCCCAGTAATTATGTGGAAGAACAAAAAGAAGAGCTTCTGACAAATGTATATCTCTGATTTCCTAAAGTCCCAGTGCAGATCCTAAAAGGTATTTTCTTAATAGGAAGATGTCTGGATGATAAAAGGGCATGAGTAATGGCTCTACTTTTTTTTTCATTGTGCTGGCTTTTCTTCACTCTTTTGGCTTCTGTTCGAGAACATTGTGGCTATTCTAATCAATATTAGGAGACCATCCAGGTAGGAAGGAATCCCTGAAACTGCAAAGATGAACAAAGTATCTTTTCAAATTATTTTCTTGAGTTTATTCAGTGGCATCTGGGGACCTGGCTCCTGTTTAAAGGTAGGCATAGATCTACTGAATACCAGTCATAGGACACTCAGATAAATGGAAATGGCTCCATTTGATGTTGATGCCATTACAGATTTGTAGTAAAACAAGCAATTTTATTTATATTAGACAGCATAAAGCCTGCTCTATCATATCTATTTCTCATTGTGATTTAAATACAGCACAGTAAGTACTAGAGTGAGGAAATACTGAAATTATGTGCCATACATTTACAGAAAAAAGGAGCATTTCTAATACAAATAGTGTTGCATGATGGGGATAAAAAGTTTTGCAATATACACTGTAAGTGGAATATACATCAAAAGTAGGCCAAAAGGGAAAAAAGTGTAGGTGTGACAGCAAACAGGGAGAGATGGGTGGAAATCTAAGGCTGTGCTCTAACATGCAGAAGGCTACTCCATATAGGGGAGGAATACTAATTTCTCCTTCTGTAAAAGAGTGGGCAGTGGAAAGAGAGATAGAAAAGCAGAAAGTGCACCAAAAGGATAAGGCAGAAATGCTTGTATTGCAAGATAGGCTGTACTTCAGTTTTTATATTTTATGAAGTCTCTTGGAATCAGTTCTCTTTTCACCCCTATTCATCTTTCTTTCTTTACCTTCACAAAGATTTGTCTGCTAGCATCCATGGGAAGCAGGAAGCAGTGATTACATACCTAATCTTCATTGAAATTCAAAACATTTCCTTGTTTCACAGAGGCTAAGATCACTCAGAAGTGCATGGAGTTGGGCTGGTTGCCATGCTAAATCATTCTGAGTTCAGTCATTCTTTCCCATCAGTTTTTCTCTTCCTGACATATTTACACTTAACCTGTTTAAACAGAACTAAGTGCAAATAAAACTTCAGAAGGGGAAAGTAATGATCCATTTTTATCCCTAGATTTTTCCATCTATATGTAGTCAGAATATGATGTCTAGGTCTGCCGGTGGAACTGTTCTCTCATTTCATCTCTTCCCGTACTTCTGATAAGCCAAGGCAGACCCAAATTTTCACAAATATCTGTTCCCACATGTCCTAGGGTATGTAAGGAAAACTTGGCATGCAGTTTGATTGTAAGAAATTTCCTTAATTATGCCACTTCAATATGAGTTTTTTCCATTGTCAGAAATCTTAAATGCATATTTAATCTTTCTCAAATAAGAGAGTGTGTGATGTCAAAAAAGAACAGTGCTGAACAGAATAGAACAATCAAGAAATATATAACTAAATAAAGGCTTCCAGAGATTCACAAGAACAACGCCAACAGTTTTGTTACTTTAGCTCTGCTAATTTTCACCAGAGAATTTAAGATTATGAAGCATAAGAAACTGGATCAAATAATTATCACTAGTTGAGAAACTAATCTTAAAAACATCTGTATTTTTACTTAATGAATTCAGAAGAATGCTATTAGTTTCTTTTCCAGCTTTTCTTCCAGCTTTCTCTCTTTTTTTGTGAAAGACTGTAAATGATCCATTTGTTAAAAATATAATCAAGTGTATGACTTAGAAAGATTGTTGGAATATTACTGTGTGAGTCAACACAGGCAGGCAGCTGGAACAACCACAAAATCACAGCTGAAATACAAAGAGTAAAATTATTTCTTTAACTCACTAACTGAAGGATCCTGAGTCACTTGGACAGAGACATCCAAGTGGGAACAGAGGCACCACTGGGCTCAGTTCATCCTAGTGAGCAGTGGGGCTGTTTGCTCCCATTTATCAAGGGCCTGTAAATGTGCAGTTTGCCACCATGCTGAGGTCTCCTCAGCTTTGATCTTCTCTCTCCCAAGGCAGGGAGCTCAAGCACGTCTGAGTCTTTGAGTCTCTCAAAACACCCACACCTTCTCCACACAGAGATTCTCCTCAAAACAGACAGAAGACAGCAGTAGTTGTAATATGTGAGGTTTCCCACACTGTTGTTCTCTAGGCCTTGGCATTCCCAGTTGCAAGGTCACTTGAGTGAATCTGCCCTCCTCTTCACCATTCTTTTTGCTTTCAACAATTTCTTCCCAACTACTGTTAAATCTGACAAGCATGAGATTTTGGCTGCCCCCAGCCTATGCAATACTATGCAAAGGATAGGACATAAGAGAGAGAATAAGAAATCTTCTATTCCTTTGCCATAATTGAGCCTCTTCCTTTGATAAAATTATACAAGGAACAGCCACTCTGTCTTGTTTGAAGGGGAGTTATATTTCTGTATATAACTCCAAGTTCCAAAAAAAGACCTGAGAGGAGGGAAGGTATGTATGTGGGAAGGAGCTCGTATCAAGACCAAAACATAAGAACAATTAGACATTGTTAAACTCTGAGCTGTTTTAAAAAAAAAAACATGAAGTTAAACATATTTATAAAGCAATCTAGATAATTGGATTAGGCTAAGGTATCTCCAGGGTTATTTGTGTTCCTGATTTGAGAAATACAGTAGTAAAAGCTTTAGTTAAGAATATGTGCAATAGTCAGTTTCATAGCCTAATAAGTATGCTGTCTTTACAGCATTATAAGGTAAATGAAATCCCAAAATTTGATTTTTTTCCCAGCTTTTTAAAAACTCAATAATTTATTTAGATAGTTGGCACAAAATGATTAGCTTTATTTGCCATTCAGATACATATTTACATACACGTACCTCTTCTCCATTTATTCCCATGATAAGTTTATCTCAGTAAGCCAAGATACAAGAATAATATAGTTAACTTGATTTTGTGGGTTAAATATGTTAAAAAAAAAAACCTCTTAGAAATCCCTAGTTGTTTCACATTTATTATCTACTTTTCTTTTTTTTTCCTTTTTCTTTTATTGTCATCCATAAATCAATGTATTGATCACTCCTATCTTGCTTTTTTCCCTCAGTCTGAAGAGATATTGTTTTGAAATATTAAAATTAGATAAATCTGGGTTAAGTTCTGCTGAACTGAAGTTGTAAAATGTCAGGCCAGATTTTATAGCATCAAAGCCTTCATGTTTTCCAATCATTTAATCAGTTTAAAGCTCGTGAAGATTTTGATAGTACATAAACCCAATCTATGTCGAAAAATTGAACTGTTCAGATTTGCTATCAATTTGCCAGAATGACCATAGAAGAATGATTCATTACCTGCACAAAAAGTAAAGTGAAGTATACTAAAGTAAAATTGACAAATATTTGATGGAAGGCACATGAAGAGAAAGTTAAAAAAAAACAACAATGTACATGAAAGTATGAGTGCCAAGCTGAGTTTCCAGTCACATTTCTTTTATAAACTGACTTACTTAGAACTTTATTTTTTATTCTTATATAAACACTTTTTACATGGGTAAATAGTCCTGGTCACAATCTTTAGTACAGATTTTGTTCTTGGAAATACTGGTTCACTGAATGTATTGACAAATCTTGGTTGTTTTTTATTTATTTTCTTTGTCAATGCTTTGGGGGCAAAACTGTAACCATATAATTCCTGCATAAAATGAAATCTTTCAAAATTATTTAAATTGTTTTGATTGACCTGATACAACTAGATATCCTTTGCCTTGTTCTTCAAATATTTTGAAACTGTTATGCTTGGGGATAAGACTTCTCATTTCCCAGAATATTGAAAAATCACATTGAATGGAAATTTTTTTGGCCCTTCTACAGTAATTATACACTTAAGCACAACAGCAATACATTTTTCCAAAGTATTCTTGTGAAACAAATTCACTTAATTTGCAGAGGTGAAATAAAGAAGTTATATATTCTTTTGTAACAATAAATAAAATTAAGACAATAATTTGATTTGGATAACCTAAGTCAAAATTCCACTAAAAAAAAGCAACCTCCTTACCTCCAAATATTAAAAAGCTAAAGCTTCATGAATATTGATGCAAACGTGAAATTCTCCTGGCCAGTACACAGGAGCATACATTCCAGCACAGAGTGAACCTCCATGTGCACTACATACAGAAGAGAAGACCAAATCTACAACAGTGTTTAAGTACCCTCTACAGAAGGCAAGTATATAAACAAAGCATGTAATGCCTCTTAGAAACTGTGCCATTTACATGGCCAAACATAAATCACTCTCTACCTTTCTTGTTACAGAAACATGTCTCTAATGGGCCACAGCAAAGCCCTCACCTTAGATCAGACACCTTGATCTGAAACTGCTCCCAGCTTCATGCAGGTGTAGTCTCACATGGACAAACACACAAACTAATTAACTACCTACCTAACTGTTTCAGGGCAGCAATAGAAATGCTTGTGGTTCAGAAGAGATGTAAGTAAAGTGCTCTGCAGCGTAAATGTCACCTGGTAACTACAGACACAGTGAACATTTCTGAAAATAAAAATAAATATTGTAATATTTGTGACTTGCTAAGGCGCAGTTAGAAACCAGTTTAGCTCCACATGAAATTTCCATCCTTAATTCCATAGCTAGAGTCCTTAGGAGCTTTGTACGTGCACTCAAAAACTGATCAAGACTAACTGCTGACTATTTAACTGTCATTTCTTCATAAGCTTGATGCCTAAATTCTTTGCTCAGAGTGTGTGGCATATGACAGTTGTGAAGAGCTACTGAAAATTGTGGGAGGAGAGTTGTTTTCTTCTAACATTGAAGAAGAAGCTGATTTAAAACAGTAAAAACAGGAGCAGTTCCCTTTTTTCAAAATGAACAAAAGCTCTGTCAGGTGATGTTTTGCCCCTTGATATGACAAGGTAATGGATGAAACCAAAACTGAAAAAATTTGCTTTCATTTTTTTTTAATTAGGGTAAATGTGCAATCATAAATTAGTCTATTAACATTAATCTTAGTCTATTGGTGCATAATGTTCCTAGACCTCTTCTTCATTGCTCTCTGTTTACGGTAGCAAAGCATGCAAAAATACATAATCTTCTCAGCACATGCCATAGTACTTCACCAGTTTGGGAAATATACATTCTTTTTACATAAGGTTATCTAAATGAACTTCTTCACCTTTTGTGTGGCAATATTCAAGTTTCCTTCTGCTATTGTCCTTGGAGCACAACCAGAAGTCTGACTGTGCTGTAATTGGATCTTGAGATTGAATTAATTCCACTTCTTTTACTGGTCCAGAAGTTAGACAGCCACTTGAAGTTATTTCATGGATAATCAGTGGAAGGAGAATGAGGTCTCCAGAGGAAAATCCATCCCAATTTATGATAGCTATTTGAAGAAAATTCAAGTTGCTAAGCAACCTCATCTGGATTTTTTTCTTTCTCTCGCTGACTGTGGAGGGAACCCTGCTGAGAAACTCAACCATAAGCCTAACTTCCCCCTGCTTCTGGTAGGTGAGGTGAATCCTGTCCTCTAGGTCCCAGAATTCTGAAAAGATTGTGATCCATGAATTTAAGGTAATTTCCCCAGACATGTTACTTATGTATGTTCCTAGTCATCATGATAGGGATTTTTCTAATTAAAAATATTTTAGAGTAAAAAAACAATCAAAGCATTGAAACAACAATTGCATGTTTATTCCTCTTGACAATTTTTTTATCATTAGCTATTTTGACCATAATTTTATTCTTTTTTTTTTTTTTTTTTAAGCCACTCCCAACTACCTGAAAAATTCTCTTTCAGTCAACTCTAATAGCACTGCTCTCTGATGGGACAATAGAAGAAAGAGAATTAATAATGCGCTCTCATGTTGACATTTCTATTATTTTATTATGGAAAACCTATGCCCTCTTTTATGGGTCTGTAAACTACAGAGTGCTTGGTTTCCTGGACTATTTCATAAAGCTTTGATTGATTTAACATGATTTATTTTAACTAGTAAGAATATGTGGCTTCAAGTTCCATGGAATCATTTTTCTCTAATATACATGCATTTTTGGCAAATATTAAACAGATGAGCACAATTTTTAAAGGAGATCCCATTGTGGGAGGCTCTGTGTAAGTTGAAGTATTCTTTACAATTATCACAGGCTATACTGGCTAAATTATACTGAACTTTTGAATACTACATGAGATTAATAGAAACCTCATGAGCACATTCAGTGAGTGTGCATACAGCAACAGGTGAGCTCATAAAGGTTAATGTAAAAGTGCTATACATTTTTGTTTACATATTGTCTTTACATGACAATACTTCTCTGCTGTTTTCCAAACACCTTACCTTAAGTGAGGTATGAGGATGGAAAAAAAAAAACAAAAAAAAAAAACAAAAAACAAACAGGAGAGAGAATAGATCACAATAAGAATAAAAAGAAGAGGTAAATGAGAGGAAATTACATTAGATAAATTTATCCAAACATGCAGCCTTATCATCTGGTTATCCTGTTGTCTAATAAAGCATCCAACAATTATTCAGATTCAGAATTTATTCATGTTAGTGAAAAGCAATACACAGTGCTCAAAGAATGTGTTATTTTAAGAGGCATAGAAAAACTCGAGCTTCAAAACATCATCCTGGATTGAATAGGCATCCTCTTCAGATGAAAGCCAGATGGAGTATTAAAGTACTTTGTTTCTGAGTCCTCCCAAATAGCAAAATATTCAAATTGCTTTAGCAGACATACAACATGCAGTTTAGATGCAGCTGGTTTTTTAAACCTCTGCTTGAATAAATATCCAATACTGTGTTGTCACAATCAGCCTTTACTATTACCTGTTTCTATTTTTTGTGGTGAATGGTGGGCTTTTGTAGAACTTGCCAGCATAATATGTTAGATACTTTGAAAGCATGCTGTAAGACTCTCCTTTACATTACTGAGTTTAAGTTTAGGTTGGGAAAAACTTTTCATGGAAAGAGTTGTCAAGCACAGGAATGGCCCAGGAAGCAGATTACTCATCACCCCTGTAGGTATTAATATATATAGATGTAGTGTTTAGGGACATGGTGTAGTTGTGGATTTGACAATGCTGGGTTAATGGTTGGGCTTGATGATCTCAGAGGTCTTTTCCAACCTAAACTATTCTATGATTCCTTTTAACTGTTGAAATAGTCACAGATCTCTTAGTGTGAGTGTAAGGAACGGGAAAGAACAGCGCATACGAAACTGCTGAAATTACTTGTCTCAGTCATATAACAGTTTGGGGAATTTCCCATTGTGTGCTGTGTCTTCCCTAAATGATAATGTGGATTTCAGACCACTTTACAGGAACCTGTTCAAAGCTTAATTTTGCCACATTGTCCTGGTTAATTTGAAGGGAATGTGTACCTTCTGCTTTTTGACACAACAGCAGAACTTTAAAACTTTAATGCATTGCCCACCAGTTGAGCAGCAGGAGTTTTCTCTATGGATATATTTTCTATCTTTATGTTTGATTGTGGGTTTTTTTGATGGAGGGGAGAATGTTGTTAAGGGATTTTTTTTTTTTTTTTTTTTTTTTTTTTGGGCAGTGGTGGTAGGGTTTTGGGGATTTTTTGCTAGTTTTTGTTAGTTTGTTTATTTTTTTTGTTGATGCTGCTGTCTTTTTCCAGTACAATTACAAGTACCACCTGTGCCTAAATGAGTGTTTTTTCCTCATATAATCATACATGATTAGACCACCATCTGCAAAAATGGAGCATACCTTTGACAATGTTGAGCTTCCATGTCTTCTATCTTGTCAGGAGACATCCAGTATTTCCCAGCTCTAACCACTGCATTCTGGTCTCATGACTATTGCACACATTGGTCAGGAAGGTAAAGTAATGAGAAAAGAGTTCCTTTATCTTGCACATTTTGACAAGTTGCAAATCACAGCACTCACATGAATCTATTCAAATCCTGCCAATTTCCCATTTCTTTCTCTATGGGGCCCTTCTGTCTTCAGGAAATATTTATTACTTAATTAAGTGTGGCCAGAAGCATGCACCCACCTAAAGAGCAAAACTCATGAAGTTACTGGAGTTAAAATAAAATACATCCAAAGTCATTATTATGAAAAGATGAAACAGAAAAAAATAACGTAGCATTTCTGACCTTATTTGTGCACATCCCTTTTAAAACTTTGTTTTTAAAAAATAAATAAAAAATAAAATTTAAAATTAAAGCTACATCAGCTGTAGCAGTATGGAAAATTAATAAATTAACAAACTCAAACCAAAAACAAACCATCTTTCTTGAAAGGGTTAAAGTGTAGGAATAAGCAATACAAGCTCCAAGTAATATGTTGCAATAAGTAAGCTGCCAGTAACATTTTTCCTAAATTTTGTTAGCAAATAATTTCTATCTCTTAAAAATAACAGTATAACATTTTCTAATAGCCTTAGTTATTTCTCAAAACTCACTCTGCCTGTAATTTTGATTCTGGATATTGTGGTCAATTATTTTAAGACTTAAAATTATTAAGAATTTTTATTGCTCAATTTTCAGTCCCAATTTTAAAGCTTCATTGCTGTCCAGTTGCTACCAAAAAACCACCTTCATCATATGCATAGAAGTTACAGCATTGTCTTGATAAACTGATGTATTTAGTATATATGGTGTCAACATAGTGATTCTCTTCTGTCCTCTCAAGTCGAGAGCTGAGGGCACTGTAAGAAAGGAAATCTGCAGGTTAGAGGCACTCTTAGTTGGTCAAATAGAAAACAAAGCATTTTTTATGTAGTGGTGTCATTTTACTGTTTTAGCATAAGGTTTGCTGACTTTTCTATTGTAAATATAATTTTCCAAACTTATCTAGTTGTTTATGAAAATGACTCTGAGCAAAACTCGGAGTCTAAGTACTCAACAGAATAAAAGAAATGCCTGTGCTTTAATCTCAGTGCATTCAGCATTCATACAGTGTACCATTAACAATTCTTTTGCCATGAAATGTGCAGATTCAATCACTGACTTGATCTTACTACACTGCCTGTCACAATTCCTCTCCTTACACATTGACCATGAGATTAGCTCAGTTACTCTGAGATTACTCAGTTTCTTGGAGCATGGTCCTAATAACACCAGGTTTGTGTTTGGATCCCTGAGTGGGCCATTCTGTTAAGAGTTTCATTTGATGATTCTTGTGGGTCCTTTCCAACTCAAAATAAATATTCTGTGATTAAAAAAGGAACAGCCACCTTTTTGTTGGTCCCTTCAAACCAGATCCCTGGAGTGATCCTGCCTCAACACTTGCTTTCCTCTTACAGCTCTGCTCTTTTCCTCCTTCATCTGAGAAGGTATGAGGAGAGTTGCACTCTCTTCTCCTGTATCTAAGCCCTAAGAACCACTCTGCTGCTCTTTAGTTTGCAAATGCCTCTTTTACAGCACACAAAAACATTTGTAGGACTGTTAAAATGAGGGCTCATTTGCCCCCAGAATTTCATTTGCATGAGTCTGAAGAGCTTACATTGCATAACTAATTCTCTCCTGCTAAGCTGCAAAACTAGTGCACCCAAAGAGTCCCTCATGACAGGAAAAATGCAATGATTGTTTATCCTTCAGACCTGTGGCCAGAATCAGTATGGGGAGTGGCTTGCAAGGGTCTGCTAGATTTCCCTACTGTAAGTTGCATCCTTTTACAACTACCCTCTGGGATTTTTTCAAGACTCACTTCTTTTTTTTCTAAATTATTTGTCTTATTGTCTTTCAGTTTATATTGCTTCTGCCAAGCTTCTTAAAAGATTAAATTGAATTTTCTCCTCTTTCAAGTTAAGGATGCAGTGAGAGTGAGAAAAGAATTCTATAGTATTCTACATGTCACTGATTAACTTTAAAATCCACAGCGCCATTCATAATCCTAATGAATTTTTTTTTTTTCTTCTTTTTTTTTTTCTTTTTCCTTAAATTCCACCTAGGTGCAATTTATCCCAAGGATAAATACCCTTGTTGGCATTAAGGAGAATATAAATCCTAGGGAAATTAGACCACTGATGAAACTCAGTCTGTAGCAAGCTGCCTAAAACTATTTGTGGTAATGTTGAGCAAAACAAGATCTCCTGGGAAATTTCTCAGTGTGTCAGAAAAAGCATGTGGTCTGTGTGAACTACTGTTCTGGAGACATTAAAGACCTCCAAGATAAATTAATGCAACCCAGACACTATGCCAGACTCTCTGTGATAATTCTGACACATTTCCTTTACCTCAAAGGAGAACCACACTCATTTAGTCAAATGTAATTTCTCCTCTGATTGATAGTTGTTGCATTTAGAGACTAAAAATATCCCAAACCTACAACACTTCAGTTGTTGACATCTTAGCAAAAGCAGCAGGCAGTCATAAAGCCTCAGATTAATAGGGCTTCAGGGCAGATTTGCTTTATTCTGACAGTTTCTGTTTCATGCTGTTGTTTTCCTCTGTTGCCATAAGGTTTGAGTTCATTAATACATTTTTATAAAACAATAAGATTTTAATACACAAAATGTAAATAATAAACACAGGGTAAACAGGAAAAGAACTGCCAACAATTGTCCACATTTTTAATAGAAAATAACATCCTTTTGTTTCTCTTAAACATACTTAAGGAACTCTTTGTTTAAGATTTACTATTAGCATGATTAGTGTTTGCTAATATTGAATATATAGTATAGCTTCTCCCATCTTTCTTGGAATAAATGCAATTTTAGAATTGCAAATCCAAGGATATGAGTTTGGCTTCCAAAAAATGTAGAGTAACAGCAGATTTTTAATAATTAGAAAAGAATTTAATAATACTCCAATTCTTTAAAGTTGTTTGTGTGTGATGTTTCTTAAGTTCAAAAATTGTCTTAAAACACATACCCAGATGCAGAATTCTCATCTATTTACTGGTGAAAAATCAATTTTCCATGACTCTTCTCTGTGTAGATTTGGTAATCTAGTAAATAGAGTTCATGGTGTTAATATTTCTTAATTTGGAATGGGGATTTTTTGGTATCAAAAAATCTTAATTAAAAGCCAGTGAATGATATGAATGAATATTAACAAAGTAAAAAATAATTATTTTAGTATTCAGTAGTGTGGATTTTTGTTGTTGTTGTTGTTGCCTACGCAAGATACAATATGTGAAATTAAACTGGGTATGGACTGAAGGATTAGTTAGCTCTTCATATTTTAGGGATTTTGATTTTTCTGGACTCATTTTAAATGGAGAAATTTTGATATGTCAAAAAAACTCAAAGGACAGGTAAATTGGTTCCTGACAGTTGTACTGATATGATTAAGTTTGTATAGCTTCAGGCTGTAAATTAAGCTATCCTTTCAATTCTTTGAAACTGATGTATGATATTATAAAATATTTTTCAAAGCAGCATGGAAAAATAATAAGTATATTCATACTAAATGAATATGATATATTAAGTATATATTTAAAATTGAACATAAACTCTACATGATGATAGCATTATTTAAGTCTACTGGGTAAGGCATTAAAATAACAGGTTTGTGTTTGACACTGAAAGATTAGCTCATTCTCCTTCTTATACATACTAGTGCTGTCAGTGTGACATTATCGTTGCTTCCCATCTAATTGCTTGTTTCAAGATAATAAAGCTCTCTTCTCATATACAAATATGTTATTAATTATTGCCCTTTTGCACACAAAGCAGTCCTTTAACTCAGCATGAGTTTCAAAAGAGGAAATAATGGATGCTAGTGAAGCTAGACTGAGCAATGTTCTGTGTGATGAGCAAGCATGCAATGCTTTCAGATCTCTCAGTCAGAAAATTCAGAGGCTTTGCAATGTGTGTGTGAGGAGCTTGTCTGTTTTCTTGTGGTGTTTTTTCAATCTTTCAGTACTTCAGCAAATCAGGTGGCACTTTTTTAACAGAATCCAGGGAGACATATGAAGATGAAGATATGTAGTGATGCATGCTACAAGATTCAGCTATTTGGCTTCCAGGAGAACTCCTCTCAAGATGCAAACATTTATAAAAACAAGGAAAGAAAACAAATAACTAATCAAGTCCACAATGTGAATTCAGCAAACACAATGAGCAGAGAGCTGCCAGAAGAGGCCAAATTTCACAATGGGAAAAGAAAGCAGTCCATACACTTCAAGAAGCATTATTTTATTTATGAATTAGTGAAAACTTGATGCTTAGACATCAAAATTTAAAGAGGCAACTTGACACTTGAATATTTGCTGGTTAATGCTTTATCACTTAAGCACATTAGCACTTTGTAGCATCACCATGGACTATAAAGAAAAGTTAGAAACTTGCTCTAATGTTTTGGTGTGTACTGTGACTGCATCATGCAGAGCAGCTCCAGATTCCTTAAAATATCAGTGTTGCTCCCCTTTCCCTCCCAATTGTGATCACATTCTTGCACTAAATCCTTCTTGAAAACATTCCATCTTTTTTTTCCCAGCACTGGAGCACTTCATCTATAATGTTCCTTAAATCAGGAAAGCAAGTCCTGATGAACTGTAATTGCTGAAATGTCAATAACTGATCGAGAGTGCATGAGTTTTGTGATGATGGGAAACTCAGTACCTCTTTGTGGGAGAGAAACAGAAATCTATGTTTCATTTATTTAACTATGCTTGTTCTTTCTTTCTGAAATAAACTAAGTTCATGCATGTTTTCTCTTTTTTATGGTTACATCAGGACAATTGCATGCTGAACAAGGGTGCATCAAGGCTTATGACTGTGTGAGGCGAAAATACACAAAATTCAAGAGGTTTAGTCCCTTGTCCATGGTTTCTTGGCATCCTGATGCTGGTTGGGGTAGTCATGTCTGCCTACAGCTTGGCTGGGTGCTGCAGTGTTCTTCAGAAGTGGATCAGCAGTGCAGTATGTTTATATGAGTTCCAAGGCTCCCCAGACACAGCCAAACTGCTGTAGTGTGGTGAGTGGCACATCTGACTGTGGATTGTGTGTGTCATGTCTATCAGTTCTGCTGAGTGCACAAGAGCTGTGTGTGCAGCAGCTGTGTTAGCACAGTTTCCTAATCATGAGCAAAAACATGGGAGGCTAATTCATTCAAGTGGAGGATATATACTATGCCTTTCTACCAAAAGGACACCCAAATACGTACCTTTTTTTACCATCAAAAAGTAATATAAAATTCGCTTATATTGATGAGAAATTTAAGTCATGAGCCAAACAAAACCTTTTTTTTAATTAAAATTTGAAAATTATATAACATAGTAATACTGCTACTTTTAAAAGATACTTTTTGTTTCCTATATCTTGATTTGTTTTTTTTTTTTTTGTTTGTTTGTTTTTTTAATTAAAACCAAAATAAAAATCAGAATAAGAAGGCAGAAACTTTCCATGGAAATTACTTTTGATTTGAAGTAAATTTTTAATATCTGGCAAACTTAACAGAAAAAAAAAAAAAAAAATCAGTTGTCCACAGCAAGGAGTCTAAACAAACTTAGAATATTTTAAAGATCTTGAATAATATTATATTTAACCTCATAATATTTAAAAGTTGTGGTGGTGTAGCACAGCCAAATATCAATAGTCAACCTCCACATATAAATAAATAAATACCTCGTTTATAGAGATGTTAAATTCCCTAGCATTAGCCTTCAGAAAAAATAAATACCTTGTTTATGGAGATGCCAAATTCTCTAACAGGCTATTAAATGGCATGATGCCTTTGCACTGATGCTGCTCTTCCCTCTGGTCTGACATCCCCACAGGCCACTGTTTGTCAGTGTCATTGACAGATGAATCAAGAGGTAGGAACATGGGACTCTTCTGGCAGTAGAGCCCTGATTAACCCACGACATGAGTGTGTGTTCCCATCTCACTGGCAAACCATTTGTACTTTGCTCCTCTCACAGCATCTGTGACACTGCCTTCAGCAACAATTTCATTAGCCCAGTTACCCTACAATCATGTGGGAAATCAGCTGATGGTTTTTTTTCTATGGGAAACTCAATCTATTTCGCAATAAAATTGCTTGTAACTGGGATGGCATTGCTGAACAAACAGAACTGGATGTGTCTGCAGGAGAACATCTCTTTGTCTAAAATACATATAACATCCCAAATATTAGATAACAGAGGTATCTGTTCCCTTAAAATGTGGTTAAAATGTAAATCACCTTATAAAAGCAATAATGTGCTATCTACATTGAAGAAATACATCTTGTATTTCTAGTGCAGTAATGGAATGTTCAGCCTTGAACTAACAGATAAACTTGAAAATCTAAAATCCCATGTGGAAGCTTTTTAATTTGGTCAGTATTTTCCCCATTATTCTGAGTAAAATAAAAGATCCAGATAATGCAAATAAACCAAAAGTAGTATGTTTTTTTTTAATATTCAGTTTAGCTGGAAGTTTCATAATACTAATACTTAAATTGTGATAAATATTTTATAAAAAAATATTTTCTTCCAGAATGCCTTCAATTTTTATTTCTCTATGATTAAAATATTTTCTTAGGAAATGGGAAGTCCTCAAAGAAATTTGGAAAAGTCAGAAGTGCATATTTATGCTTTCAAAGAAGAAATTATTGCAGTGATATAATTATCAAAAGATCAAGCACTGGACGTTCAGAAAACATAATGCTAAAATTTATATTAAAAGGAATGACACAATAATTACATAGAATTAAAAGATATAATAACAACAATCATTTTGGTGTTAAAATATTTAAGTTGACTCTAAACTAGCAAAACGTTTTTTCCAATGAGGTTAGAAAGGAAAAATTGTAATGAGTGAGTCATGAGAAGACCTGAAAAACATTACATTTAAATGTAGTTATGTATTTTTTTTAACATCACTTTTAATTTTGAAAGTCTTCTGAAGGACAGTTAAACTTTCTGACTGAAATTCTAATTCCACCAGAGCTCAGAACAAATTATATGACTGTTATAAAGCCAAGTTTTTACCTCTCTCTGCTGCAATAACCTCCAATTTTTAAGGATTCGCTAAGATTTCATTCATTTGAATCCCAGTCTGGATTTGGAAGTACATTAAATATAGCCTATTTTTATCTGAAGTGATTTTTCCCTAAATATATATTTTTTTTCCATTCCTTCTGTTTTTTTCTCTGAAGTCAACTGTGTTGACTTCAATGAGTTTAAATGGAAGAAGTTGTGGCTTCTAAAAAAGCTCCTCCAAAACAGGTAAATTTTTGGATGAGGAACTATAAGAGAGAAGTGGGCTACCTTACATATGAGTAACATTTTTAATCTCAAATGTTAGGCTTCTAAGATAAGCTGTTCCTTTGACTTGGTGAGATGACTCAGTTCTGCAAAGTTATATGTAACCTTCACAAACTGATATCCTTGAAGACTTTTTCTCTACCTTATATTTCAAATTCTTAAATAAGATCCATTCATTCTTCAGTAAGAATTTGGTGGGAAACGTTAACAACTTTACATGTTCAGTCACCAGACCAAATTCTAAATGCCAATGGCAGTTTCAATTGTTGTTACTGAGTTGCCTTGTTGAGAAATAATATTTTCTGTATTTCTCACCTACATATTTTCCAGCTGCAAACAGTTGTTGCATATATCATAAAATCTGGTCTTTATATTTTCTACATTTTTTACTACTCCAGTAGCATTAGGATTTGCATCTGAGCATTTTCATTCAGCAGAGACAATCCCTGTGTGTTTTTTCATGCAAATTGTGACTATAAAAAAATAAAATTACTTTGGGACAGTTTACATACCCGGTAGATGAATTTGATGTTTATATGTTTCTGTGTTATTCTGATTATTAAGGATTGCACAAGTTGACAGGTTTCTTTGCCTCTCCTTCCTCATGAGAAGTTAAATCCTGGATTTTGTTGTGTTTTCTTTTACTTTGGGCTATCTACTTAAACACCTGCCTCAGTGTTTTGAATTAAATTCACAATATGCTTCATTCAGACACTGGGACATTAGAAATGCAGCACTGAACTGAACACATCCTGTTATATTGTAGAAGGGAATTTAAAATGTCAGTTTACTCAGTCAGGTGAAAGTAATCCTATTCAGGGAAGCAATTAGAAGGGTTTACAGCTATTAGTTGTCTCAGGTCAGGATGATTGAAGAAAGAATCCTATTTATTTAAATAAGTACGAAGCATTATTATTATTATCTGTACTGCCACAGTTTAAGACTTTATAGACATTTGACAAAACGGCTTTAAAAATTACTCCTCTATGCCAAATTATTTTATATATAGTAGAAAAAAAAATCCTTGCTTGAATAGAAGTTACTTGGCCCTATGTAATTCCAGACTCGTATTTGTTCCTATCTTAACCTACTTTTCCCTCATTTCTTCCTCTTCTGCTTGAGTTCTCTTCAAATTCAAATGTGAGTACAGGACAAAGCTGGCAGCCTGCCTTTTGTACAGCACCCTCTCATAACTGAATGTGTTTCATAGTAGTATTTTCAGCTCATTTCAGCTGCTATTTAGGCAAAGCTGTAATGTTCAACCTGTGGTTGTTTGGGTGACAGTAAATGGCGCCCATCTTTTTGAGAGAAGGGGATAAATACAGGTTGGAAGTATAATAAAAGTCAAGAAAAAGGTGACACAGGAATACTTTCTTCTCTTTAATACAATGCTGAACCTCTTACCTCAGAATAATTCTGGTTTTCACATAACTAAATATATAAAGTTCTGTATTTTTTAGTTCAAAGGAATCAAGATGCAAAACAAAAAAAAAAACAAAAAAAAAAAAAAAACAAAACAAACAAACAAAAAAAAACTCAGTGAAAGCAAAGGTGCTTGTTGCTTTTATCTAAGTTACTAGAGGAAGTTAAAGCCCTGAAGGAGAAAAGGGTTTACTATGACATGTTTACTCAGGTGAAAATTACAAGCTACCTTGTCTTGTCCTCACATTACTTGAACCCTGTAGTGAAGCCACATAGTGCTTGCTGCAAGGCAAGCAGGGAGAAAGTAAGGACACAACAATTCATCACATTATATTTTATTCTGTAAGATATGGAAATAATGATGCAGAGAATAGAAAGCCTGATGGAGGGAAATGAAGAATTTTTTAGGTTAGGCATTTTGAGATGCCTATGCTGTTGCAATTATGTTCAATTCATCCTACAGAGTCTGGCTTTCCCTGTATTAAATAGCTTGGTGAATTTTTCTATTTTTGATCTAAAAGAAGTGACTCTAACAAACTTACTAGCTGTTTTTCCAGCTGATTTTCTTCTAATATCTGTGTCTTGCAAGGAGAATCAAGCATTATATGCTTGTAGAGTTAAAGAATCAGCAAGAAACTCCAATTTAAACAGCTTATCTTGATGATTTCCAACAATCCACATATTAAGTACTTTTTGACCACAGATAGCTTCAGTATTCATATTCTCTTTTTAATTTTTTTTTAATTATTATTATTTTTTTAAATCTATTCCCATTAATCTAATTAGAAACTCAGAAGGCCTTTCCACCTGGAAAAACAACAACAACAGCAACAACAAAAAATAAAATTTAGGAAATAGCAATGACAAGATAGTGTTTTGTACAATTCTTGATCACCATGGCTTGACTGAAAGGAACAGTCCAAGTATATCTACATAAATGGCAAATTTTCTGACCACCAGTTCTGACACCGCCAAGTAACTGTTCATTTTTTGATTAACACCACTTTGGTGAAAAGGTTTCTCTCATTTATATTCAACTATCAACAGAGACAGCTGTTCCAAGAAATAGTAAATGGCAAAGAATAGAAGAATTTTAATTTTCTTAAACTCAACAAGGAGGGCAGAGAGGTCACATATGCCTAGTTCTTACCATGCAGGGAAAGTACTGCAGCTATTGAAACCAACTTCCTAGCAGGTAATAGATGAAAGAAATATTTGTTGAAGAGAGAGAAATATAAAGGGGAGAAGGAAACATTTTTTTAAAATTACACTTAAGTATCATTTTTCTGAATATTCTTCTGTATTGTTTTCCTTCTGAGTTTTCTAGTCTAGTGAAAAAAAAAAAAAAAAAAGAAGGAAATAACTGACAAAGCAAAGGAAACAAAATGTATTATTTTGTATTTTACATCTTTGCTTTATAAAATCTATGAAAATCAGTTAAAACCTTAATATAAGCTTAAAAGAAAAATAATGATTTTGTCCCCTCTATTAAAGGGAGGGGAGGACAAGGAAATCTTTTGGAATTTTCATCTTGTCATGCATTTTTGATCCAATTCCTCTGTAATCAGTAGCAGCCTTCTCTTGACTTCAGTGAAAGCTGAAATATGCCTTGGCCAAATACCTAATTAAGTCCCATTGTACCTGGACTTTGTCCTCCAGCATTTTCACTTTACTTCTTTTCAGCAGCAATGCCACTCTATTAAAATGATCTTAAAGTAAGGGTTTGGTCAGCTATGAAGGCAGAGTCATAAAAGAAGTGGTTGTTACTGAGGGAAATTATTTAATGGGCAGCATTGCCCATCACACAATTTCAAAGACCACCACTCAGAAATTTTGGAACACTTCAAAACTGAATAAATGTATATTTGTATAGAATTAATTAAAACGTGTTTTGAGAAAGACTTTCATTTGATAAATGCTAATTCATCTGATGAGTTACTGTTTTACATGGTTCATGGGTTTTTTTCCCCTTGGTTTGTTTGGGTTTTTTGGGACTTTTTGCATTTATTTCTTGCTGCAATTATCACACCTGATTTATCCATACCTTTCTAATCATCTTATCTTCCCTCTTTTGCCTTTATTTTCTTCTTCTGTCTCAAGCACTTTCTTCCACTGACCTCTTTAATGATAATTCTGTTTTGCTTTTTTTTTAGCCGTCTCATGTCTCTTTACTTATTTTACTTACTATTCTCATTTTCTGTTGACGTCAACATAGTGAATGGCATTCAATTCTATCTGTATATCAAGTCATAAATTTACTAATCTTTCAGTGCTTTCCATGTAATACCTCTGTAATCACTCCTTTGATGGTTGCCTGCATAGCTGAATTCCTGTCTAGGTACTGCAACATCATACCACCTACACTTCCTATTTTTTTCCCTAGGATTTTTATAAAATCCTGCTGCAAAGTTTATTTATATTCTTTTTTACCAAGGCCATAAATTCTTCCTTATTTTCATCTTCTTCCTCAGATTTACCATTCTTTAACCTGCCTAAAAAGATATTACTTTGAAGGGCATCAACCACAGTTTCTCACTCTACTTACCATTCTTTATTCCCTACCAACAATTACCTGGAACTTGTTATAAGATAAAACATTAACTTCCATTGATTTCTGGATAAACATTGAGATAAACAGCTTCCATACTATTTAAGTGCAAGTCCATGTGTTGCATAGTTATTTGTCATAAACAAATTGTTTTCAATTTCTTTTGTTTTCATTTGTCAAAAATTTCTCCAGGAAATTTGATATTATTTAGATGGTTAATGCCAGGGTAGCACATATGTATAATTCCTATCTTATTTTTCTCATACTTCTTGTTTAAAGACTGGAATGCAAGCTCTGTGGTACACAAGTTTTTAATTATTTTACACCAGAGCAGCTCTGCATCCTGTGATGCTGGTTCAGAGCTGTGATATTTAAGTACCAGAATCAATTATAAAGAGTCAACAGAAATAGAAGACTTTTTTTTTTTTTTTTTTTTTTTTTTTTTTTTTTTTTCATTCATTATACTTACCAATATCCTTGATGACCTTCATGGTTGCCAACCTGTTGGGAAGAGGAAACCCAGGGGTTTTAGTTCCTAGAATAAGAACCAAAGAACAGACCTAGTGTATGAGATTACCTTGCACAAATCCTATCACTCTGCTGCAGTATGCATTTATTTTAATCAGTGGGAACTTTTCTCACACTCCAGATTTATACTGCTTCACAGTTTTATCTTTTGAATTCTACATGACAGTGAAGATTATTTGCAAGCATTTTCCTGTCTATCTTCAGAAGGACTGGTTTTCTCTGAAAACCACAACACCTACTAAAAGGTGATACCTTCTGATACACTCCCTTCAGCCCAGGAAACCTCTTTTCCCCTGTTTTTGTTATAATAAAAATGTCTTCTTTCACAAGGGAAGATTTCCAAATATCATTCTAAAAGCCTGGTGATGATGAATATAGTTGTTTAATCTGTACTTGTCATTTGAACAAACACTATTTCTGTGTTAGGTGGTATCAACAAGATCTCTGTATAGCAGAAAACAAATTGTGGATGGAATTTCAGTTATTGTTTTATTAATAAAACTACATATTTAATGATAAACAACCCAAATTACTGCTTCATAGCTGAAGCTGTTAAATGTTAAAATATGAGTTTTGAGACAATTGTCTTCTATGGAACATCTTTGAACTATGGCTCTAAGTAGACATAATGAGATAGTGAATTGCCAAAACTTGTGCAAATCACATCAATGAGCAGCCAAGTAAATCAAAATTAAAACAGGGAAGAATCTTGTCTGGGGAAAAATATATATATATTATTTGAATATTGAGTTTACAGAGGAATAAATTAGCCTTCATTCAGACCAAAAAGCTATCCCATTGGTATGAAACATGGCTAAGATTACCCTGTAACTTCTGTTCATATTGCTAAAACAAATATCAAGGTGTCTTACTAAATTTCGTTGATCTGAAAATATATTAAAAGGATCTGTCACCTTGTGTGGAATCAATAGCCTTGGAAAACATTTGAAAATTATTTTGACTGTTTTGTGAGTTCTTAAAACATCAGTTTGAAAGCAGCATGATTTGACCTATCACTAAGTTTCAGTCTTGTCACTGTGGTCAGGGGTGTGAAGCTTCAGAAAGAATTTGAAACCCAAATCAAGATAAAGAATTAGATGGAAAGTTGTTTTTATTTCACTTCAAATCTACCTAACAGATAGATCTCATGTCAGTACATAATATAAGGCTTATTTTCTCCACCAGTGAAGAGCTTATGACTTTCATTACTTTCATGACATTTCAAAACTTTAAAGTTAAGAACACTTATAAATATATATGTCCTCATGAGACACCCTTTCCAAACTAGAAAATAAATATTTCTCATTTCCAATTCAAATGACCATGAAACTATAAAACATCTCCCTGTCGAGTCTAGTCTTACCTTTGAATGTTAATTCCATTCTCCAGAAGTTTGAAAGAAGTTCATAATAAAGACTTTGATATATTGACTTGTTTTCTATAGTTGAAGTACTTTAAAAATGTCTACAAGATATTGAATTGCAATTCCTATTTTCAGGAAATTATATGGTACTTGAGAGATCAAGATGACAATTTTTCTGACTGTATAGTTGACTGCAACTAATACGTAGACACCTTAGGAAAAACAGAAAAATATTCTCTATGACTATGAAAAAAAATATACCATACCTGAAAAATAAACAATATTTAAAATTATTAAGATCAAGTCAAGCTAACTGCATCATCAAAATATTTGTGCATGGAATGATAACATTTTCTGTTTTGCATATGCATCTTATTTACAGAAACCGAACTTGTTCGGTTCCGGAGTGTGAGGGATTGACCCCAGCTAGTGACTAAGCACCCACCAGCCAATTGTTTACTCCCCATTCCCAGGATGACGGGGAAGAGAATTTGAAGAGCAAATACAAGAAAAAAAATCATGAATTATGTTAAGGGCAGTTTAATAAGTGGATTTAAAAAAAACACCCAAAAACCAAAAGGTGATGCCAATGCAATTACCACCTCTTGCCAGCAATCTGACAGCAACATGTCTCTGAATAATGGTTACTTTGGAAAAACAGCCTCTCTCTCAAGTTTTACAAGTGAGCATGATGTTATATGGTATGGTATACCCCTTTGGCATGTTTGGGTTCATTGTTCAGCTTCTTCTCCTCCTAAGCTCTGGCTGATACACAGCCTGCTTCCTGGGGTGGGCTGCAGAGTGAGAAACTGAGGAGACCTTGAAGCTGTGCAAGCCATGTTCAGCAATAATTAAAACAGTATGCTGACAACCCTCTTTACTCACAAATCTAAAACACAGGACTGTAAAGGTGTTGAAGAAAGTAACTTCCATCCCAACAAGACCCAGTACACAGACCCCTCACAACAAACAAACAAACCTCCCCTAATAAATAAAAAATTAAAATTAATTGTTAAGAGGTAAGGTTCTTTTGTTTGTTTTCTTCTGCTTATAGGATAATGCTGTTATTATGGCCATTAATTCAAGTTAGGAGGAAAGAAGCTACAAGCATTTAGGAAACCTTAAAATATTTCCTAAATAAATGTCATAATACTCTCAAAATAACCTCATGCTAATACAGTCATACAGACATTTCTCCAGAACTAAGCGTTGTCCCAAAAGGGAGATTTGTTCCTTGGGTAAATGTAGTCAGTGTAGTCACTTAGATTTACCTTAAAAATACTACAGAAAAGAATTCAGTTCTGAAACACAGTTGACCCATCCTGCCTTAACAATTTGACAAATAGTCTGACCTTCTGGTGACCAGGTGCTATGACTTCTGGATCACTCTTTAGGAGGTGGAAGAACCTATGTAGAACCACAACCAACTCTTTTGAAAGACATATCTGCTCCCCTTAGAACCTGAGTCCAGTAATGTTTTTCTGCTGAGATGCAGGCTGTCTGTGATGCCAGGAAAATTATATTTCCCTTGACTGAATACACTACCACTGAAACAGATGGATGAAAATGACCATCTTAGAAGAGTACAGAGAAAATTGAAATACAAGCACTACTCTGGGACAGGATGCACTGGTGTAGGGACACAGGCTGGGGACTGCCTGACTGGCAGCAGCTCTGCAGGGAGGGATCTCAGGTCCTTGGCAAACACAAACTGAGAGAAGCCAGCTGTGTGCCCGGGCAGCCTGGAGATATTCACAGGGCCAGAGACAGGGTACTAAAGGAGGAATTATTATCCTCTGCTTGACACTTGTTAGATCCCATCTGAATACTGTGTCTAGTCTAAACTATCAAGTAAAGCATAATACAAAACTATGTATTCTACATCCATAATTCAATATTTGTCTATTGATCCATTAAACTTCTAATTGTCTGTTTGGGAATTTTTATATCTAATGACTTTTTCCCAGCCCTTAAGGAGGCCTCTGAAAGATTTTGGGCATATTAGCAAATGAAGATCTACAGCTCTTTAGGTAAAGTGTACTGATATAATAATTTATTTCTTTGTATGGAAAAACTGCTCATTGTCATCAAAGAAGAGAGATCTAGGATCCTTTCATTCACCACAAATCAGAAAAATAAGAACAAAAACAATGTTTGTAGTGAACCTGGAGCCTGAGATTTTGATCCATTTTTGCAATACATGTAAAAATTCATGCAAAAGAGTCCTTTTGTCATCTCATTAAAAAAGAGTTGTGTTCAGGTGTGTTTGCTATAGGCAGCCAAAGCAGTTTCACTGAAGAGGAATGCATCATTCATTTATATGTGCTAAATTATAGAGGTATTTGGAACATGGGTATCTTCATAAAACCCTTCCATGCTCTGCAGCTCAATGTCTGTGAATATTTTATACAAGTACAAAATAAAACTGTTATTTCCTATTGCCCAACTTCTAAACCACACCCGCTGGTGCTGTGCAATATGTTCTGTCACTACATGAGCACAAGGGAGAAAAGGCAATCTGGATAATTTGGATTTGTCCAGGGTCTGTCATGGTTGTATGAGCATAAGCTCTTGCAGAAGGATAATTGGCTAATTTTGTCTCCTGCTAATTTCTTTCTCCCTTTTTTGTTTCCATGGTAAGGTCAGGCAGACTAGATATCCTTATTAGGTATAGTTGCCTGTTGCTTATTGACCGCAGCGTGCGTCCATTCTGTCTCCTGTTTCCACCTCAATCATTTGTTCCTTCCTGCAGACTAAAATTCCTTTTTTTTTGTGGTCTGTATTCACTGAACGAAGAATGAGAACATTTTCCACTGTTTGTCTCATTATAATTTCATTTGTGTCTGGATAAGTAAGAGTCTGGGCAACCTTCATTCCTCCTTGCTTGATTCAGTCAGAGATGTCTTGTGAGATAGGCTTGTATGAAGATACTAACTGGTTGATAATTTTTTTAAGATAAAGTGTGTTTCATTAAAAAATGTGATCTGTGGAACTCTATTGTCTCAGCAGAACAAAAACCTTTGAAATTTAAAGGACAGACCAAAATATTCTCCTGATTACTTCAAGGCTCCAGGGAGTTGCCAGGGGTGTTTCATAACCCAGAGAAACCTTTTTGTTATTATGTTTGCAGACTCACAATTCTCTTCCAAGGCTCATTTCATCACCTTCCAGAACTGTTATACCTGCCTTTGTTATCTAAGTAGCACTGCAAGGAAACTTATATTTAAAACATCTCAACATTAATTGAGTTCTAAGTTTTGATTATCTTCAGCACAGCACTAAACTCGATATGTCTGGCTCTCTGCCAGATGTTCTGCAAATGATACTGAAGTAGATTTTTAAGGACTAGATATTTATGATAAGAGGCTTTTGCAGGTGTCCAGTTTATTTTTATCTTTTTATACACTTGTAAGACTATTTATTTTCTTCAGCAATGAAGAAGGTGGTTTCATTCATTGTTCTCCCACAGAAAGCCTCTGAATTCATTAATGCCATGTTCATGTTTTTAAACTTTCTGTAGGAAAATTAATTACTTTTTACCTGTATAAACCTGTATAATTTCTTTTGTATCACCCGATTAATAACTAAACTCAAGCAAATGGCATCTCATAATTATTTCATTTCATATTAATAATTGCCTTATTTTTGTAGGGATTTTTATTTTATTCCAATAAATGTCAAAATTTCAAGAGAATTCCTTTATAATGCACTCATAATAACTTCTCATTATAGAACTATTTACATTTATTTAAAATACAAATTCTGACAAATGTTTCTTAACCTCAACACCTGTGACACACCTTCTTTCATTTACCAAAAAATTTTGAAATAAACTAAACACTGACTATCCAGGAATTCATGTATTAACTCCAGTATAGAGTAGATGATAAATGGCATATTTTAGTGATGAGAAAACTGAGGTGCTGCCTACTTGTACTCATTTAAAGTCTTGTAACTCATATTAGGAAAATAAGAGTGTTCAAGTAGATTAAAATTGGCAAATTACAATTTCACTTGCAGATTCCAAGCTACATTTTGTTTTCCCTGGTATTTTAGTGTGTAAAATGGAAGTTAATGTTTTACATTTTAAACTTTCAGACTCAATACTTTGTTCAACACATTGGAGGGGTGAGTGGCACCCAAAAACGGAGAGACAAGCTGTAGCCAGTCTGTGAGAGTGCTTCATTCAGCAAGTAATTAACTTGGAAAAGTCTTTTGGCACAATTTGACTTTTTAGGAAGGAAGGGGGAAAAAATGAAGAAAAATCATCAGGGTGGAAGTACTGTAGCTAATAGCTGTTCAGAAATCTTTAGATGAGACTATGACTTAATTACCATCACTGCTTCCTGTGGTTTTATAATGTATCTTTGTGATTTTAGTTATTTAAATGTAATATGATTTTATCATTACCAAATGACCCAGCTGTGGTTTAAAATAATACTGAATTTCACACATTTCAATCTTTAAAAGGCACATACAACAATTCAAATTTCTCTGTTTTCAGTTACTCAGAGAATTCAACTTTTTTGTTGTTTCTTGAAGCCAGTCTGGTTTTATTGTTATAAATTTCTCACTCTGCTCTGCCTAGCCAGAATTTCAGATGCTAATTTTTTTCCCAGCTTTTTCTTTTGCCTTAAGCTTTTATATCCCACCGCAGAATTAAAGGGAGGAGAAATTATGTACACATTTGTCATACCAAAGAACAATGGAGTTGTTTTGAAATGACTATATGAATTATATATAATATATATAATGTTTGACCCTAAATAAGTTACCTGCAAAAATGATAAGAATACATTTGGAATCATTTTTGGTGTAAAGTGCAAACAGAGGTCCAAGAATAACAGATATCCATAGGTTAACATAAAGAATGGGTTTACTTTTTACTAGGATGTGTATATCTTCCCATATTATTTATTAACACCACTTTATAGAGTTTCTTGCTGTTTATTCTTTGGATTCCTTTTGACCCAAACTTTAATATCTGTAATAACAGGAGTTATTTATAATAATCTCTGTCATAGCCTAAAGTATATTTAGAATTTCTTATTGTAATGAAATTATATCTTGCTATTGCTCTTTGAACAACTAAAAGTCAGTCCTACAAAGAGCTGATCATCCTCTCTTCCCATTTCAACGAACAAAGTAATCAATGGTGCTTCCTGACTTTGAAAGCTGATGTGTAAACCTGGGGAAGTGTAGCTGCTGCCACACACCCCTCTGATGCCCAGTCCCACCTCAGTGATATCTTTTGCAAATTTTTCTACTACAGTTTTAGAAGTATTTAATTCAGCAGCATTTTGAAAATTCAAGTTTGGGATGTTAAAATGGAAATTCATACCAAAATTAAATAAGAACACACTTTGAGGTAATTTGTTGATTTTCATACATAGTTCAACAAAATTCTTCAGTTCATCCTTTATCTTAAGTGACTAGGATATGCAGAGGGCAATAGTGAAATTCTTAACTAAGAACCTTGAGGGCTGAACTAGATTTAGGCTTCTGGTCATTATTTCATACCTTCTGTGCAGAGGCATCAAAGAGGTTTCTTCTATAATGAGATTGGTTTAGGAAGATAATATAGGTAATATGTACAATGGCATGCTTAAAAAACTTCAGCACTTACATCCATACAGTCATGTTCATGTAAATGTGAGTCTTCCTTAAAAATGCTTCCATGTGTTTTTAACGATTTTTCTGAGAGTTAAGATATATAAAATATAATTTGCTTCCAGTTTTGACATCTTATGGAAAAGAAAATGTCCTGGATTGCTTTTGTTAAAAATACCTAAAACCTCACTGAATGGTTGCTGTTACAAAACTCCTTTGATTTTACACTTTTCCTTTCACAGTGTGTGGCTCTGTATTCTATTTCACAGGGCAATGCTCTGTTGAAAGCTGTCACTCCAAGAAGCAGTGTGATAGTTGTCAGTGATATCCAAAGAAGCCTGAATTACATATACATCTTTTTTTTTTTTTTTTTTTTTTTTCAGTATGTCCTTAACACATCAACTTTCCTGGCTGTGGGAGCTCAGTAAAAAGAGAATCAGCATAAGGTGAAGAATATCTCCTGCTGGGTGGCCAAACTGCATGAAATCTCATGCTTCATTAATGGTGCTTCTCATACCAGCTGGCCAATGGATCATGAAAATGAATCAGAAGTATAATGGGGACTTTTTTCCACTTCCAGAAGTCATAAAAAATTATGAACTCCTGCCTCCCACTCTTTCAATACATAATGATTTCACTGCCTTGGCCTAATCCATAACAGAAACATGATATAATGTTTAGAGTTGGGGGAGTGAGGAAAGCACTAGGAACCTGTTTATTTAACATGTTTCTTATTTTGGTGAGATACTTATCCTGTCTGTGCTTCATTTTCTAATGGAAACATGACATTCTATATTATAATACAGAAGTAAAATTCTTCCTACCAAACCCCACCAGAAAGCTTTCATCTCTTCCTAAACTTAAGGCAAGGATTTATCGTGTCTCTCTTCTTGGTTTTCTCATTTAAAGGAAAGGAAAAAGAGGCCTTAGCGAAGCCAGAGTTTTGAAAGTGAATAGTGACTTCCTGAAAATCTGTTTTTTTCTCAATTATTTTCAGGTATATGGAAACTAGGAAATAAAATCCTAAGAAAAAATGCAAGATATTAGTACAAATACAGAAGAAGATAGTACTTCCCTAGATATCTTAAATGTCTATCTCTCCTGCAAACTTTTGCTTGACATTCTTCTCAAGTCAGAGAACTATGCCTCTGCCAGTATCAGTCCAGATTTAAGTAAGTTGTCTTCCAATACTGTCTTTTTCCTAACAGCCAAAATTTGGGATCAGATTGGCTCCACCAGAAAAGAATCATCAGAGAAAGAATGCAACATTTCTTTGTGGCATTGGCTTCTTCTTTTCTCTAACTAATCAACATAGCTATACATACATATCAGCCTCCTCTATCTGTTCCCTCAGTTGTTCAACTGCAGGAATTACACTGTGTTTACTTTCTGATGGCATGGTCTGGACTTTCAGAGAGTAGAAAGTTATACAAAACTAAGGCTTTCAGCATAGTAGTGAATGTGTGCTTAGCCCAAGCACTGCCTGCTAAAGAGCTGGGGGCTGGACTGCACATGGCCATGTGTACTGGCCTGTGAAGAGTTTGCTTTGTGATTGACTATCATTTGAATTTGGTGTGTCATGCATATAGGTGGGAAATAAAATCAGTTCCAACATTCAAGGAATTGAGACATTAAAGAAAAGTTTTGCAGTTTTTGGACAGAGCAGAGGTTGTTTTTATTTTCTGGAAAAATGAGAAAGGAATCAACTAATTATGTTTTAAGCATCAAGAAACTGATTTTTCTTTTTTCTTTTCTCCTAAGTCTTCTTTCAGAGCTCCTTTCTGGTGATCACACTTCAGTCCTACTTAATCCTCTATGCTCTAGTGAATTCAATTTCTGGAGTAGGATTTGGAGTTTCAGATATTACAAGGTTCCCTTGTCTGAAATCAGCAAAGGAAATGTTTGCCACAAAAGAAGAAATAGCTTTCATGCACTTTTCCTTTTCTTAACTTCAGCTATGTATATCTAAAAATTATAAACACTGCATAATCTATGCTATTGTTCTTTTCTCCCCTCCTCTGCTTCCTTAGCTCTAAAAGAAAGGTTATATCTTGTCTACTGAGATTATATGTTTATCAGTCTACATTGTATTTGGATTAACACAGATGTGGCTTTTTTCCTTTGGTTAGAGGAGATGTGCAGCCTGCTGTTTGTTTTGATTCATCCTTTTTCTCTGTTCACTGGAAAGGTCTGAATCTTATCATTTACCTTCCATACTAATGTAACAGCTTTTCAGCCTATTAATCAAATACTTGACTGAACAAGGCGTATTCTTGTCTGTATCTTACATGAAATAAAAAAGCTGCATAACTATGGGCCAAGAATATCTTTCACATTGTTAATTCTTATCAGCAACTACAGATCTTTATAAGACTGAGTTCTGCACTCGGAATCACATACTGGAAATGAAAGCACCGGCTAATGCACTTTTCAGTTTTTACTGTGAATGAAGAAAATAATAGGCAATATACTTCAAAGATTCACGTTGTCAAAGATCAGCAGAAATTTTAATGTCCAGCTGATAAGGAACAGAAAATCTACCTTTTAACTTTGAAATTAACTTGGAGACCTACATCTTCTCTCTGCTTTTTTGTTACTATATTATAAGAAAGAAGCAGTCAAAGAACGAGTCTTTGTAATGGAATAACTCCAGGAATTTCTTTAGCCAGAAGTAACATTTTCAAACGCATTAAATGATTTGGAAAGTATACCAACTTTCATTTACAGATTTAAGGTTAAGTGAAGTTTTAAAAAGTGTTTTAGATACCTGTGAGACTATGAAATTCCCTGAGGCTCAAGGAATTAAATCTTATGAATCTCAATATTCTAATCACTCTTTGGAATGTTTATAAAGAATTTATCTTTTTGTTTTGTGCTAGTATACTTCAGTTATATTTAAAATATTGTTCTACATTGTTCATTATTTCTGAGAATTTTGTTGGGAATTTTTTATTCATTTCCTATCAAATGAAATGAAGAACTTATTTTTAGTTTGTTTTCACAAGTCTGTATTTTCTTTGAAAAAGCACATTAACAGAAAAGTATTACAGATATTTTGCAATTTAAATAGCTGCACGTTTTAGAATACTGAGAGCATTGAGAGCATGAGAAAGTAAATTCTGACTATTATGACACTTCACTGTCAATATCTTGCAGTTCTATATGACCAATGCTTAATTTAAAATTTATTTAAAACTGATTTTGAATACTGAATCAATTGTGCTGTGACAGTCCCTTAAGAAACAGGTTTTTCTGAATATGACACTCTCAAGACTACAATGCTATAATGACATTTCTGACAGTGTTACTTCTACTTATATAAGAAGTTGATTATTTTCATAGTATTACTGTTTTGTGCTGAGACTCTCTCATCACTACTGCCATTCAGTGTGAAGGACACTCCATGGGACTAATTATTACCAAGTTCATTAAATAATGACATTAACAAACAGTAGAATTTAAATATTGATTCTTTACTACATCTCAGAGAATAAATTTTTGTTATAAGGGTTGCTCTTGGTGCTTTCTTGCAGCAATTGGTCCTTGCTGAGTTGTTTCAAAGCAAAGTGCTGATTTCAAACTCTCAAAAATTTCTCTTCCTTTCTGTCAAAATGTGTTAACTTCTAATTTTAATCACACTGCAAAATCATCATGTTTTGATAATTTAGTGAATGAAACCATAAGTATTTATTCTGAACCAGTGAAAATTAGCTTAACTCCACTAACTTCCATGATTTAAATTTCAGACTATCTTCAATTTGGAAAAGTCTAAAAGAATACATTTAAAGTTACATTGCTTGGATCGTATTGGATCATTACTTCCATATAAGGAAAATAACCCCTTGAGAAATTATTAATTTTTCAAACATGTAGAAGATACTGAAATAGATATATTCATAAATTACAAGGTGTTAATTCTAAACAGCCTATGTCTGTGGATAGAGGATTTGATGAAGTGTTGTGATCTCTGAATTATTATGTAATATAATTGCATTGTCCATAAAAGGACAGTACATTCCCAGACTGGAATAATGAGTCTTTAGTTGAGAATATACCTCAAACTTTGATGCGTACCCAATAGCTGGAGAAGCACTATGGACAATAAAAAGCATGCCATAATATTATAGGTTCTTCAGAGACCCAAGTAGTAAACCCAAAATAATGTTACACCAGTAAAATGTGAAAAAAATGTTAACAATACTAAAAAAAAAGTATCTAACAGTAAATAGTAATAATTTCAACTATGTGATATACAGCCTGAGAAAACCCATAGTGTGCCTGGAACTAGTTCAGGCAGATATTTTTTCAACTTAAAGTTTCTGCAAATACCATAGAAATAAAAAATAAACATATATATATATATATGTGAAATGTTTTAGTCAAGTTGGCCCATGCAGTGTAACATGGTCTAAAGTACTCTAGACCACAGAGGAAATTGAACATAGTGTTCAGCATAAAGTATGACACAAAATAATGATTATTTTGGTTGATTATCTTTTTTGCAACATCTCCCACTTTTTATATTATGAACTGGACTTAATAAAGTAAGAATAACTACTACCACATGTTTGATCTTAATTTGTGACATTTGTATTTGCTCTGTTAAGAAGTGCCTTTTTGATTTTTACATTATGTTTTTAGTCTCCTTTATTGTTGTTTCTTTGGGTTTTGTTTTTTGTTTTGGGTTTTTTTTGTCATTCAAATTTTAGACAAGACAGACACTAATAAAATAATTCTATTATTTATCTCTGGCATTGGCATAACTTGGACACCGGTTATTACTACAATCACATTTCCCACACAACCCAGTATAATTCAGTGCATCTTTATACTGTGTCTCTCATGTATTCACATCACAGTGAGAAATACAGAGAGCTGTCACTAAGCATGTCAAGCTGAACGAATGGAGTTTTAATTCTGACTGGAAAACACAGCCAATCCACTGTTCTTGATCTCATACGGAAGGGCATTGCAAAGACATGCAGTAGTTGAACTAGTGGATTCAAGCTGGTTGGGAGGAAGAGGATTGAAGATGAAGAAAGTGTATAATGAGAATAAGCTGTATAAATCTGCAGTGTAGTGGATATAAATTTATATGTCCAAAAATAGGACAAAAAAAGTTTCCAAGGCCAAGTGAGTGAAACAGTTTAAATGCCCAAGTCAAAATTTTGGAATGTTTAGGAAAACCTGGAGAGCAGCTGTTTTTATTAATTAACATCCAGAAGTTAAATAAGGATAAGTGGAACAAAATGTCAAACGAGCTTGTAGCTTTATGGCAAATGATAAAAAATTTACTGATGTGAGAAGATTAAAAACCTCCTCTATTTATAATTTATTACTTGGTGACTCCAGATCTAGTTTTATTTATACCTGCTATTGACATCATTTAAGTAAAACAGAATTTCTTTGCAGCTGTCAAATATACATTTTATATACAAATCCCTAATGTGTAAGTTAATAGAGAATTTGAAAGATTTTCACCACTGTGTTCCTTTTAGGTACTTTATTTTCCTGCAGGATTGCAGAATTCTAGCACAGGCAGCAACAGTCTGTAGCTTCATTTTGAATCACCTGCTTTATGAAGTGCTTTTGTCCAATGGATTAAATTCTGGTCCCATTAAAATTAATGAAAAAATGGACCCTGCCTTCTGAGTGGTACAGATTTTACCAATAATATTCTCAATAGCATACATACATCTGCCTAAATTTAATTCTCTCATTAGCAGTGGATGAACCACTACAGGCTCACTGATAGGCTTCAGATAAACATCATAAAAATTTGGCTGCCTATCCACCTATCCATACTAATTGGCAAATACATAGGAAATCTCTGGAGAATTGACTCTCTCCGGAAATTTCTAGCAATTACTACATCTGTTCAAGAGAGAAGCTATCAGGATTTTGGCAGTAGCATGAAAGTATTTTTCGGAATCTAAAATAATGGATGATATACAAATATTTGATTTAGAAAGAAAATGTAGAGAACACATTTCAAAGGAAAAAATAATCTTTGTATCATTTAGATAGTCAAATATTCTCAATGAATTTCCATGTCTCTGAATTGTTTCCTATCCTAAAAAGTTCTGGGAAAAAGATTTATTTAAAAGTCATAAGCATTGCATTTTTCCATGAATTCAGCATATTCTTTCTTTTTTCTTTGCCCAAGAGGATTAAAACATTATGTATTTAAGTCCATGGGTTAAAAATCAGATTCTATAAGAAATTAATTATCTTTTTTATCAAAGATGTTTTTGTGTTTTACAGCAGGAAGTGGCCCAGAAGATGGTGAATATCTGCAGCCTAAAACTCATAATGCAACCTTTTATGAACAGTTTGGAGGATGTTTATCTAGAACTACATTCTGCAAAGAAATATTAATAACTTCCAAAGTTATAGCCTCTTACAGATTATATGTACATCTAATCCCCTCAAGAAGCAATGAATTTAAATGTGAGCTCTCTTCATATAGGTAAAAAGTGGTCAACACAAGAATAATTTGTCTAGAATATTTTATGATCTCTGTAGTTTGAAGACTGAGACCTGGTTGGACAAGTTTCTGTCAAGAAGATACATGATCCACATCAAACCTGTTTGGTGACAGTGAGATGAGTAGATCACTTCTAGACCAATTTTAAATTATTTTATTAACAAAATTAGTGATAAAGTTGTATGAAATCTCTGATGAATTCTCAGACAAACAGTTCTGACAGTAACTCTCACTGCACTTCAAATGGAGGCCACTCAATATTTCACAGAGATTATGGTTCTGCCTCAAAATTTCCCTTCATATAGGATTAAGGAGCATCAATATTAACTCTTAACAGTAGTCAGATACTGACATAGCAGAGATAAGTACCTGATTTTAATAATTTGTTTGGAAATTTTTGCATGCTGCCCAATTCATTTTACTATATCAGCTTCCAGTTTTTGCAACTATGTACCATATTTACTGCTTTTAAAATCCATCCTAATTTTTAACTACTGTCAATAAAAATGCCTGAAAATATAAATCTTCTTCTGCATGTTAAGCCAACCAATTAAAATCTTAAAGGCAAGTCAGAAAAGTGCAACAAATAGTATTGTCACAACAAAGACAAGAAATACTGAAAATTTTCTGACCTCCAGCCCTCTGACATGAACACCAATGCACGCTGACATGGGCAACAAACAGGAGGAGATGGAAGATATTGTACAGCAAGAAAACTATCATGAATTGTCATCACAGAGACATAATAGAATGACTGCCACAACTGGAGTGCTGCAATGAATGGCTACAAACACTTCAGAAGGTAAGGAAGGACAGGCAGTGGACTTGCCTTGTATGTTAGGGAGGGGTTTGAGTGTCTAGAGCTTAATGATGGCGATGAAAGCCAAGTGTTTTAGGAGTAAGGCCAACAGGGCAGACATCCTGGTGGGAGTCTGTCAAGACTTTATTTATCCAACCAATATACAGAGACAGAAGAAATATTCTGTGAGCTGGGAGAAGTCTCATGACCTTTCATGAGGGACTTCAACTTACCAAATGTCTGCTGGAAGCACATCACAGCAGAGAGGAAACTGTGTAGGAGGTTCCCAGAGTAGGAATTTAGGAGTGTGTGGAAAATAACTTCCTGAGACACCTGGTGAGCTAGCAAACTAGGGAAGGTGTGCCCACTGGACCTGTTTGTGAATGGAGAAGGACTAGTGAGTGATGTGGTAGTTGGAGGCTGTCTTGATAGTTTTTGATTCCTGGGAAATAAGGAAGGGAGTCAGCAGAATTGCTACCCTGGACTTCCAGAATGACAAAAAAAGACTAAGGTACTTAATGACTTATTCTTCTTAGGTTTTAATATTAAGACCAAGTTCTTTTTGAGGTACTCTGAGCTGGAAGACAGGGACAGGGAGCATAGCAAAGGTCCTGTATTCCAAGGGGAAATGGTCAGTGACCTGCCATACCACTTAGCTGTGCACAAGTCTATGGTGCCAGACACAAAGAGTACACTGGTAAGTACTTTTTCCTTAAAATAATAATGAAAAGTTGAAATCTGTCTAACTTAAATTAAAACTGATAAAAATATGTTTTGCTATCATCTCTTCAAAAGCTATGCTAAGATATATTTGAACTAATAAGTTGTACCAGTTTGTAAAATAGTTTTCAGATTACCTCTGAAATTCATGAGACACTGATAGGTTTTCAAAGTGATATTATCCAAAGTACTGACAGCCACAAGTCTCCCACTCTAAAATGAATTGCTGTCTGTGGTTTATGGATTTTTCCTCCTGACAAAAAAATTCTGATTAAGATGTCCATTGACAAAAAATGTGGATGGGAAGAAGTTTGGGTATTGAAAGATTTAGTTGGAGATCAACAGTATTGACTAACCATGTGTTCAGAATACAGAGGTGATTAATCATTCATTGATGTTAATTAAAATATTATCTCTTTTTTTCTCTTTGATGAAATACAGGTTTGGTCAAATACTCCATTAGGCACCAGATCCTGTGCAAGGATTTAAAAGTACTTATCTCTCTTCAAGATTAAGTTGTGTAATTTTAAAGTCAGTGCACAATTTTGATTTTGTGTTCTAGTGGTTTTATACTTTCATTGTCCTGTGATTGAATGAAAAAAAGAAATTCAAGGAAAAGCTGCTGTTTTTCAATTTGTAGATCAATAGAATTGTGATAACTGGCCTCCAAACACTGATTTTAATGATTCATCCTTTTAAATGCATTTAAATCTCTACCATCTTTTAGTAATTGTGCAGTTACTGCATTTATGTTACTGGAATTAGAAATATGAGCTTTGGCAACAGAACTTAAAAAGGGTAGCAACATACCTTTGGAAGAGTAAAAACTTATTCTGGATGAGATGTCCTACCTTCTTGCTGTATTCTTATTTTTCTGTCCAGACCACAGGTCAAATTCTTACATCCTTAGTTTATCCTTGTAAAAATTTTTATTATGTCTCAGATAACTTTTTGAGTCTCCCTGACTTGAGCCTAGGAGCCTTACAGCAATGAGATACCAGAAGAACAAACATTTTAACACAGATACCCCATTCCTCCAGTTTTTGTATTGTTGTTGAGGAACCACAAAGGAACTTTTTACTAAAAGTCTCCCAACTGACCTCTTTTATTTGACTTGCATACACTGCTATTTAAAGAAAAACTTTCTAAGGGATGAACACAAGTACTGTAGTAAATGCCACTTAATTAAAAATACAAGTATATCCTTGCCATAATTAAACTCCTGATTGCTACATCCCAGTTTTTTGAACATTTCTGACTGTCATCATTTGGAACAGAAAAATGGGAATTCAGATCCCTGTATGTTCTGGCCTTTGGCCTGCCTTTGGCCATATGGACAAATGAACTATAGCCCATGAAACAGTCAATTTGTTCCTCCACTACCTGCACTGGAGAAATTTGCCTAAGGAGGTGTGTTCTAGCTGAACATTCCTTCCAGTGGTAATTAACTATTCAGAAACCCCTTCAAAGATAACTGCAGTTAGTTACAAGTTAAAAGCAGCAAATTTGAGGTAAAAGCTACTCTTAAATCCAGCTAGCTCTAAATCAAACAAAATCTAGGCAGACATGAATGGGAGTCTTTATTTTCAATTTTTAAAAATATATATGTTCTATGAAACTCTGGAAAACTAGAATGTTTTTTTTCCCCTCCGATATCTGTAATTTATTTTTATCCTCTCCCTTGTGGATGCCTGGTTTAGATATATTCATATTTATGTGAATTAAGAAAGCTTAAGAAAATAATTTAGCAGCAAATCCTCTACTGGTATAAATTAATAAATTATAGAAGTAGGAGTTACATTTTTTTACATGCGTTATGAATCCAGAGAGATATTTGGAAGAGAACTTTCCCCTTATGCTTATTATCTCAACAAGTTGAGCAAATGTTTCCTTTGATACCACATGAGCAATATTCGAAAGAGAACATTTCATGGAAATTCTATATACTGTGTTGGAGCCTAAAGCTTAAGGCTATGACATTCAACATTGAGTCTTTGCTTGTGTATCGCTCAAGAGGAAGAATAATACAGACACCAAGCCTACTCCTACTGGTCATCTGCCTCTCCAGCTCTGGGGGAGTAAGATGAGAACTGGATTTCTTGATTTGGCAGTGACAGCATATGGCAGCTGCTGTAGAATCATAGTTTTGTGTCTATTATATGATGGACACAAGTGAGGAGCTGGCTTCTACCACTACACCTCTGCATCCAACTGTGTCTGCACTGGAGGAGTCCTCAAGAAAACTTCTGCTGTGTTGACTAGTGAGAAAAGCTGGATATTAGTGAATCAAATATTTACTTTGACAATCTCTGTGACTGCTCACAAGTCAGTGAGTATTTTCCATATGTTTGCTTTGCCTACTGTGTCTAATTATACTGAAAATGGTTTTGTAATAAGACCTGGTGCTTCCTCTATATTGTAACACCTTGTAAATATTTTTCTTTTAAGATGTTTATAGTCTCAATAATTACAGAAAAAAAAAAAAAAAAAAAGACATCTGAATGTATTTTGATGGAAATAGCACAAACCATAAAGACATAAAACATGAGTACACATAAACTCCCAGCACAAAAATGGGAGCTGAAAAGCCTCTGTATCTTTCTTATTGAGATCCAAATAGAACTGTACAACACTACCTCCATCCTCAATACTGAATACACAGCAAAACCAAGGTAGCATTAGTGAACACTGTAGATTTTGAAAGTAACTCTTGCCATCAGAGCCTAGCTAGTTATTCATATTAACAATATAATATAGAAAGAAAGAAGTAAAATATGCTCTTGGCAACAAAAGGATAAAAATCTCTATAGTGCATTTTAATTATTTTTTTAAATGAAATCTGTTATTGAATACAACAAAAGAACGTTCACCATGGCTGATCAAATTAGTTATTTATTGGGGGTTCTTGCTGATGGAATTTTACACAAATTGATTTTTTTTACTAAGTACTGATTTTTAAATAAAGGAAGGAAAAAGTTCATACTGCTTTCCTATCCAAATTAAACAGTTCAGAAATTACTAGATTTTGGAATTGCTTAAAATAACTTGCTTTCATATCACTATCATATGTAAGTAAAATTTTCTGATTCTATTTCCTCTTCATCAGTACCAGTAGAAAATTTTAGTTTATATGAATCCAAATATTCTGTGGCTGAATAAAAGTTAGGCCTGGCCCTAAGGCCAAGTGGCACAGACAGCTTAGCATCTACCTGACTGCTCCTATAACTCTGTTTTAGCCACTTGCTCAATAAATAACTTCAGCTGTGAAACCTCAATGGATCTTGTAGAGCATTCTTGTAGCATTGTACTCATATATCACATGTTTTTGTGGCCTTCTGTTCTTTATATTTTTCATTTCAACTTGTCTGAAATAATTCAAGGATGACTTTTAGTCCTTCAGAATGGTATTTTATAGAATGGACCTGAAAACACCTTTAGAGGATGTTCCTATAAGGAGTATTTTATAAGGGAGGTTGAGAATGATGTTGCAGAGGGATGATGCCAGAAAAGTGCCAGAGGACCATAACATGAAGGAATACAAACCTAGTGCAGTCCTACATACTGACCTTTTGGAGCAAGACCTCCAGACTCTACTCCTTTAATCTTATGGGAGACATTCACAGCTGGCTTTTGGGCAGAACTAAAATGGTAGAAGACAAAAGGTTTGTGTTTAAATTCCTGACTTTGTATACCTCCACAGAGTAGATATGCTTTTTGGGACTTTGGGACTTTGGATTTATGACATAGGGGTTTCAGGGAGACCAGTTGTTTTGGTATAGCAATCACCAGAAGTCACACCTGGATATCAGACTATAAAATAGATATAATACATAATACATGATATACAATAAATAATACATATACATACACACACACATTATATATATATATATATATATATATATATATATATATATATATATACACACATTTCCAGATCTGAAACAGCTATTTATTCCAGGAAACGTGAGGCCCTGTGTGCCACTACTCTTATTTAGCTCTGTGAAGGCTTAGTCAAAATCCCCATTATGGAAAGATATTATAAAATTTACCTTATTGGAAAGACTTTCCAAGAGCTGTGCTGTTTTATTTTCATAGAAACATTATTTATGTTTATTGCAAGATTTTTCAACTCTTATAGTCACAGATAAAGAATAATTTATAATAATTCTACACTGTTGATGCTTACTGTAATAATAATATCTAATAATATAAATCATCTTGTACAGCTCTAAATTACAGGGATTTTACTGCTTGTCCTCTCATCTTTAATTGGATATCTATATATATGAGCATGTAAGATCTTTGATTTTCCCCTGGTATCCCAAAATATGTGTTACAAATTTATTGAAAGCAGCACCAGGTAGGATTAGACAAAGAGCACAAAGAAAGGATGTGCCTTCATTTCACCGTTTGAAAATACAAGGGACCTTTGATGCTTGAAACACGAAATTTAAAAAAAAATTATTAAAAGAAAAATGTGCTTGATGGAATGCAAGAATCAAGGCAAATGTGATTTTCTTGGGTAGCATCAGCTTATTTTCTACTAAACATGTAGTTCCAAGTTCCAGTCAAAATTTCACACAGTGGATGATTCAGTAGGTCTTTAAGATAAATGATTCATAGGTGTGTAATGCCTAAAATTTTCTGAAAAAAAAATCATTTTGTCTCTAAAAATCTAGATTTTCTTGTCTTAAGTGTGGCTGATGAAGCTCCCAAAGGTCTGTATGATTTAACAATATATTAGTAATACACTGAAATTTATCTTATGCTCAAGATTTCCTTTGACTGGGACCATAAAGAGAATTTAGTATATAGAAAGTAATAGACATAAACACTATTGGTTGCAGGGGGATTTGGACTGTCTAAAAATTTTTTGTTGTTCAAGACTCAACAATTTTCATTTTAAACAATATTGTGGCATTTAATAATTGTCTCTAATAGCATTAACAAGAAATTTGTTTGTTTGTTTGTTTTTTTATTAAAAAAATTCCATCATACTTTTAGAATATAAGAGTTTTGTCCCTACCTTGTGAGTTAGGGATAGATATCTGAGACACGTCTTGCCTAGATGAATTTGGATCAATACGTGTACTGATTCTTCACACTAAATGAGACGGATCAAAACTTTTTACAGAATTCTTGTCCATTACCTGAACCAAAAAGAAATGTCTGGTGATGAAGGATGCATTTCTGCTTTCCACATTCTGAAATATAAAAGCAAATTAAAATGTCTTTGCTTATTACTTTTAAATGAAAAAAACAAAAAAAAAAACTTTTCATCCAGAATATGCTTCAGAGAATGAAGTAAATATAATGGTCATAAAGATCATATTAAATCATTTTTATGATGAAAATGTTGACTGATGTGAACAACAACAAAAAAATCAGTTGCAGTAGATTTGCACTGTGAAAGATGTATTTTTACTTAGAAAGAGAATAGCAATGATACTTACTTATCCTAGATCCTCTTACTAATATTATCCAAATCATAAGGGAAATTGCAGAGCACACTGTCATTTGCACACTTTTTCAGAATATGTTGGATTCTAAGAATTGGTAAATCCTATGTCTGAATAGTGCATATTTCTGAAGCAGATTGGATTGTAAGAAAAATTCTGCTCTTCATGTGATGAAAGTGATCATTTGATTGAAGAGAAATATGTTAAGTTTACAGTATGTATTTAATACATTTGTATTTCAGTACACATGTATTTTTACATTAATCATTTTACTATTCCTTGAAATTAAGCACGACCTTGGAAATGGGAAACCATCATATTTTTTAGTGAGTAAGAGTGTTGCAATTTGATAACCTGAGGTAAAAGAAGGATGTACATACCCTGACATCTTCCGGTTCATCCCAGAATTCCTACTATCCCCTGACCTTCCTTAAGCGACCTTGAAGCACCTTACGGGCTTCAGTATTCTGATCCCTAAGTCCCCGTGTCCCTACCCCATTGGCTGGCAGCCAAAACCACTCCCCATCCCCCGTTCCCTGAAGACCAGATTCCCAGAGAGATTCTGTCTCTTTCCAGCCATATCACCGCCAAGGAATAAACAACCTGAAAGAGCCTCTTTGTATCCCTTTTTCATCCATGCAAAAGATACTTTGTCTGATCTTATATTAATTAGGAAAGGACACAGTAGCCTTTGCAGTGAGAAAAGTGCAGGATTCCAAAGCTACGGTATAGATTATTGTATGTCAGTCTTATATATCCTAGCAAAACTCAGTCCAGGAAAGACCTTTCTCAAAACTTGCCTTGTTATCAAGTAAGGTTTCAGTTTTCCATAAATTTATTGGTGAAATATTTTACAGAAACTAGGCTTACTGCAGGATTATGCAATTAAGGTGTCTTAATGGTAAATTAATTAAAAATTAATTTTAATGGTAAATCCAGGTCTTCAGTTATGATATACATCTTCCACTAAAGTTAGAAGAGTACAGCTTTCTACACTAGCTGAAGACTTATTATTCCTCTCACCACCATCCAGATAAAAATACTTATAAGGTTTCATCACTGTCTTATAATAGTGCTAGGAAATGCAGATACTGATCAATCAAAGAAAATCAAGTTATGTCACACATCAGTTGGGGATTCCTGCAACTCACCAATCAGGCCATCTGATAGAAGGAATGATTTTGTTCCACTCACTAGATAGTTGTTTAAGGAAGAGGACATAAGCACCCATAGAGTGAAGGCAAACAACTCTTTTGACTTACCATAATATTTAAAAGCACAGATAAGAATCAAAGATTGTTTCATCAGTCAACTAAAGGCTAACTTCATTATTAAGAGCTGCAGGGAATATTAACTCAATGTCTCCTGTGAATAGTAAAACAAAGGCAAAGGGAGTTTTCGTAAGTATTAAGCAATGTTGTGGAGGGCTTAGTGGAGCTTTTAGGGCTCTGGTTCTTTTTCATATTATACTATATATTGAAGGTATTAGGGCAAGATTGTTTACTCAGCTGTTTTCTCCCCTATGATTCTCTACTTCAACAATGTTCATAAACATCTAAATTATATTCTGAAATTATTATTTCCATTCAGTCAAGGATTTTTGTTTGTTTGTTTTTGTTTTTTTTTTTTTGTCTATCATATTCCCTCCTTTTTATCATGTTCTTTAAATTGTCTGGATTTATTTCTACATTAAGAGAAATACATTGCTCATCTTCTCAACCCTTCATTTCAAAACTTAACTGGCCAGTTTGCTCTGGGGTGTCCAGAAGTAAAAACTAGTTTTTCCTTCTGATTACTGAAGCAGCTTCTTAATATGCTGTGGGAAATAAAAATAAAATAAAAAAAAAAAAAAAAAAAAAAAAAAAAAAACAACTTTAAGGAATCTCTGAGATCCAGATGAAGTATAAATTACCAGTCAAGACTACATGAAAGTATACTCAATAGAAAAAGTGGTAATGGTGGTGCCACTTGTGTGGTAACGTATTTAAGGTAGGGAAAAAACCTGCTGCACAACAGTAGCTGGCAGAGAGGAGTGAGACTATGTGAGGGAAATAACTTACGCAGATACACAGCATGTGAAGAAAGAGGGGCAGGAGGAGCTCCAGGTGTCAGGGACTCCCCTGAAGAATGGGGTGAGGACCAGCCTGAGGCAGCTGTGCCCCTGAAGTCCAAAGGACACCATGGTGAAGAGGGTATTCACATTGAAGCATGTGATGGACTCCATGTTAAAGCACCTTCTGTGCTGGAGCAGGGTCCTGGCAGAACAGATGATTCCATGGACAGTACGATGTACTGTCAGATTCCATGTATGATGAAGCAGTCCATTTCTGGAAGACTTCACCATGTGGAAGAAACCTGTGCAAAAAAAACCAGTTTCTGAAGAGCTCTAGCCTGTTGTAAGGACCCATGTTGAAGAAGTTCATGGAGGACTGCCTCCCACGGAAGGAATTCCACAGTGGAGCATGAGAAAATAGTGATGAGGTAGAGTGACAGAGACAAGCTGAACTGACCGCAGTACTCATTGCCCATCCCTCTGTGCCACTAATAGAAAGTAAGTAAAGAAATTGAAAATGAAGTTGAACCCAGAAAAAAGTAAAAGATGGGTGTTTTAAGATCTCTTTGTTTGAGAAACTAATCTCATTCTGATTTGCTGGGTAGAAGATCAAACTAGTTTTCCCAAATTTAAGTCTGTTTTCCCATGATAATAGCTGATGAACGATCACACTGTCCTTGTGTTAACCCACGAGCTTTTTGTCAGTTTTTTTCTCTCCCACTCCTGTTGAGGAGGAGTGATAGAGCAGCTTGTTGGGTACCTGCCTTCAGCCAAGGTTAATCCACCACCACATCCCCATTTCTAGGTCAAGTCTGCCACTAGAGAGCCTCAGATTTGGAGTCAATGGAAAAGGTTGACGTGAGAAAAAAGTATAAAAGAAAAAAAAGCAAAAAATATGAAGCAAAATAACTTAAGGTTGGAGAAGTGAATATCTCAATTGGTATGCAAATAAACTCTGTGTTAAAAAGCAGGGAAAAAAATGCACACAGTTGGAGACTGAATGCTGAATTCAACATACTAGTTTTAGACTGATATAATGTCTTTTATATGAGCAGTATCCTGCTGACATAAAAGTGCAATAATGAAGGTTAAACCTCAAGCATGAAATTTGACCCTGACAAAAATGTCCCAGAAATTCTATCAGAATGCTTGCAAGAAGTTCTATTTGCAAAAGTATCCAAGTCATTAAGCAGCCCAACCCTATTTGTTCTCAAAGAATTTCAGATTATTTGGTAAGTGACACTAAGTCTCAAACGCTTTAGATTTTTTGAAACCTGTATGACCTATTGCAAGACATTGCAATTAATGATTGGAGTATTCAGATTATTTTCTTCAATGGCAAAAGTACATTTTTAGGCTGAGCTCAGCTGTGCAGTTGAATATTACTTATTTAGAGGAAAAAAAAAAAATAACCTGACTGCAAGTTTAAGTTAATCTGAAAATGATTGATATTTGACCCATCATATAAATCCATTTGATTGGAAGTTGTGTTGGTGTGTCTTTGACATTTACAATTTTAAAAAATCTACTTGTGAAATTACAATGAAAAAATAGATAATTACTGATTTCTACAAATCTATTAATATTTTTTTTGTGTTAAGAAGCACCATTTATACATTATCTTCCAACATTAGACATAAATTTCCATTTGTCTATCTGTCTATATGCTTCATTCTCACAGTTCTCAGCATCCATGTTAAATCTAAACCTTTCTGAGAGCTGAAAGTTGACAGGACTATAAGCTGTGATCTCAGGAATCATTCAGAAATGACTAGTGCAAGACAAAGCATGAGTAGAGCCTAATGCAGCTACCTTTACTCACCAAATTCAAGAAAATTTAATTCTAGAATTTATGGAAAGATAAAACTCTTATTTTTTTATTAATGAATATATTGTGTTCCATGTTTTAAGATTTGTTATTAAATATAAATATGTCTACATTTATACTTACATAGTTGAAAACACTCCAGAATATACTATGATTATATTGTGCCTCCAATAGAAAGGTAAAATAATTTTGATACTTTTGTTTATGATAATTCCTTAGCTGGATTTTAATTTTGGTAACCCAGACTGCCTACAGTGGACTTCCATTTCAATATGATATGTATTTTGCCTGGAAAATATTTACACAGAGTAAATATTTTGACAGATAAATGGAAAAAATCTGTATATTAAATGCACAGGTGAATAGATGAAATAGATAGGATAGGATAGGATCACTGGAATCTGTTGTGATTAAGAAAAGCCCCTATGTGATAACACAAAATATGTTTTACAAGTTTCAAGTTTTCTTTCCTTGCATTTTTCTTTATTTGATTTTTTTGTGTGTGTTTTTGTTTTTTGTTTTTGTTTTTTGTGTTTTTGTTGGGCTTTTTGTTTGTTTTTTGTTTTTTGGTTTGTTTGTTTGTTTTATTTTTTTTAACTTAGCTGCAGCTGTGAAATAATGATCCAGGATATTTGTTTCTAAAAGAAGTCATCCTATTCTACCAAATATTTCACAAGTGCAGACAAAAGTCACAATCCACTGTTATACCTCTTTGCTTGAAGGTACTATCACTTTCACCATAAGAATTAATGTGCAGAGTGATAAAAGTTTTTGATCTTGTGTTTGTTATTTAAGTGCCATGACTTCAGATATTTGAACTGAGTTTTCTAAATGCTTCTCATAAGCTTGGTTACATTAGTACTGCTAAACAGCCTTGAAGGGAAGAACTTGGAGTGTTGGTGGGCAAGAAGTTAAATGTGAGCCAGCAATGTGCACTTGTAGAAAACCCAGAAAGTCAAATGTATTCTGGGCTGCATCAAAAAGAGCATAGCCAGCAAGTTAAGGGAAGTGATTCTGTCCTGTGATGACTGTCTTGTGATATACCACCTGCAGTACTGCTTCCAGCTCTGGGGTCCCCAGCACAGCAAAGAAATGGACTTGTTCAAGTGAGTCCAGAGGAGGGCTGAGAAGATGATTAGAAGGATATAGTACCTCTCCTATGAGGAAAGACTGAGACAGATTGTTCAGCCTGGAAAAGAGAAGGGCCTGGGTCACTGTATGGCATCTTCCAGTACCTGAAGGGAGCCTACAAGAAAGCTGGAGAGGGAGTTTTTACAAGTGCCTGTAGTGGACAGGAGGGAATGGCTTTAAATTTAAAGAAAGCTGGTTTAGAATAGATATTAGAAAGAAATTCTTCACTCTGAGGGTGGTCAGACAGTGGCAGATGTTGCCCAGAGAAGCTGTGGGTACCCAACCCTTGCAACTGTTCAAGATCAAATTGAACTCATCTTTGAGCACTGGTCTGGTGGAAGATGTCCCTGTCCATGGCAGTGGGATTGGAACTAGATAGTAGTCAAAAAGTTCCTACCAAACCAAACCAAACCAAACCAAACCAAACCAAACCAAACCAAACCAAACCAAACCATTAGATAATTACATAATCTCCAAAGCAAACCCATAGTGTATCTACAATGGACCTTCTACTTTGAGTGCTAATCAATTCCTTGCACAACCTGATGTCATCACAATTTTTTTACATGATTTCAAAATATCTCTGATAGCTTTAACTTTTCAGAATTTTTCAACAGGCTATTGATTCCTCTATAAAAATTAATTTTAAGTGTAATTATAAAAAGTCATAAACAAACAGCTATATTTGTTATTTTGCCAATAAAATTCAATATATTTTGCTTTCATTTTGAAATTGCAATTAACTTTTTATAATTGGCACATACTGTAAGTTTCAGTCCAACATAATTTGATGGAACATTATTTCATTACATTTTTAATTAAAATCCACTGGTGTAATCTCAAGGAGAGACTTTACCAAATATCTCTCTTCTGGGACAGAGTTTGATAGAGCTGAGCAGTCAAAAGTTTTCGATATAATTCCAGCATTGTAGTTTTGGTACTTATATCAAAGGAATTCTATTCCTACTTGGGCTAGACTGATGGAATTTGAATTTTGTTTTATTTATTTTTTTTTTTTAAGGGAAAAGGGATCCTTTGATTGCCAAAATTGGATGACTAGGATCTCTACCTAAGCAAAATAACTGAGAAAAAAAGGTTATTCTAAATAACCTATTGAACTCTGCTAGATTGCTAAAGAAAGCAATCTGTGGATTGGTCTGTTGAGAGTACCTGCCAAATGGAAGTGGCAGGATGAGATACAGTATATTCCTACTCAGAGTAATCATCTATTCTATTTTCCTTCAATTTCTTTAAATGGGATTTTGCAGAATGCCTGTCACCACAATATCTTAACAATAGAAAATCAAGCTGATTTCTTGCTGCAGCCCAGTCAGTCTCTGCTCTGCATAGTTCTGAGCTTTGTCCTGGTAAGGAAACAAACATCCACTGTGAAATTCATACAGGAAACTAAGAAAATGTATGCATGATTATTCTCTCTCTGAGTGTGTTTCTGGCCTGCAATTGGTGTGTCTTCCTAATTTCAGAAATCTATTTGTGGTGTTCTTTTCTCCCCTAAAGTAGAAATAGTGTTGCAATGGTGGAAATAGGTGAAAGATCTGAGGGGCAACTGAGCTTGTCAGCTATTTCTGTATAATGTTCTGGTAAGTTTTAACTTAAGATTTTCATTTATCTACTATAAAGAGAGAGAGAAATGAATATACAAACTTGGTTCTCTGAGAGGCAATAGAAAATCTTTATGGGATTTGGAAAAGACAAATATTCTCATATATCTATGGACACTAGAAAATACTACAGAAGTTGAAACACATGAGGTAGTATCTGTCCATCAGATTCCAGTCTAATAGTCACTATCAAGAATTAGGAACCTTGTGTCCCTGCACAGTCTACAGAGACAATTAGTACATGTTTATACAGATGTGCTTGATATAATCTCAGGTACCTTTCCCTGGTAGCATGAGTTATGAGCTTCATCTTGTGGAGTTTTATTTTATTCTTTTTAGCTATCTAATACTTTTTATTTTAAAGGAAATGGAAATATGTCCTGCTAAAATGATTACAAACTTCTATAAACTGAATATATACCCTGAAAAGCGAAAACATGTTTTCAGGAACAGAAATGAGCTACTGTTTTTTTTTTTTTTTCACTTCACCAAATACACCACCTACATTATAAATGTTCTTGCTACAGGTGTGCAGCAGATAAAAACAAGCTGATTGTAGAATGTGGCACTTATATTTTTCTAATTCATCCAGCCAGTGCTGCTCATCTTGCATATTTATTGGAAAATTATGCAGGTTTCTCCTGGCAGGTTAGCTACAGAAGCATTTAGGGGCAAACTGTACCTCCAATTACCCTTCTTCAGTCTTTGGAATTTGCTTGTTTAGCTTTATTGATGAAACAGTGAACAGAATCTGGTCCAATCTCATTATATTTGGCATGAGTGAGGCAAAATTATGAAAAGTTTACACTTAAAGCTAAAAGTTTTATTCACATTCAACTTCTGTTTCAATAGTTTATGTCTGAAATTTTTAGCTGAGAAGTTAAAGCAGGGAGGTAAAATTCTCACCTCACTGAAGAAAATGGCAATAAACACATTGAATAAAACTGGCCAGAGATTACACCTCAACATTTAAGTGTGTTGTTGAACTAATAGTTTGACTTTATTAAGAGAAACAAGAAACAAGTTTTGTATACCAGGGATTTGATGAAAAAGTTTCCAATATTGACTGTCATAAATCAGAGCACAAATTGGGATTTTTAGTCACCTAAAGTTGTTTACCATATGAAAGATCAGGACATCTAAAATGATTGGTTAAATGCTTTATTTTATTTCTCAGAACAATAAGCCTTAGAAGTCCTTTTATTTCTGTATAGTGTAATTGGCACTGCACTAATCAAGCTAAGATAACCAGATCAAAAATAAAATAGAAATAAATTTTAAAAAATGATTAAGAAGGGTCTGAGGCCATTTTCTTTGCCCCCTTAAGGGCTTTGTGGGAGAATGGGATAATTTGCCTATCTTTCTGCATTTTCAAATCAGTAGTGGTGTTTTGAACCGTACATTGATGATCATGTCTTTGAGCAGAATGTTTTATACTTAATTCTTTCATCAGTTTGTTCTAGCTAATTGTGTGTGAGGAGTTTTAGCTTTTGCTTTCAAAGACTTGTCACTGTGTGGGATGACAGCAATGGGGAATAGAAAAGTTCTTTTTTATTTCTCCCAGCACTGAACACTCCTTTGGGCATAGCTGGGATCCGTGATAATCTGATTCTCATTGCACATGACTATGCACTCACGGGGAACTGAAAGATTACAGTCAACCCTACAGGCTGGTTTGCATATTTTCATAAGCTTTCATGATAATGATTTTGTTTTAAAAAGAAAAGGTAATAATAAATTGCTGGCAATTTCACTGCTTCTATCATCTGTGATTTTGCACATGATAATTGATCAGCAGAAAAGCAGCAGAGTCCTTGTTCTCTGCAGTGGATTTTTATACTTTTCCTAATTTGCTATGTTTTCAAATTTTCCTTTCTGTGAGGTATCTTAGGAAACAGGTGGTAAAGCTAGAGAGTAAATGAATCACAGTACTAACAAAGCCCTATACTGGCTTTCTATTTTCTGGTAATACACTTTAATACAGGTCCCATACGTTTAGAAGCAAGGATGAAGCATACTATTACTATTACTAACGATGATAGTTATTAAAAACAGTGTTTATTATTAGTACAATTGTTATTGTTGTTATTATATGTAAGGTTATTTTGTACTGGTGTTGCATGTAGTTCACTTCATTTATCATATGCTGTGAAAGAAATTGGTAACTCAGCCCTTAATGAACTTTGAGACATCAGATTAACAACACAGCTCTCCTGAAGTGTTTGTAACGTACAGCAGATGTTTGTTTCAACATGGTGAATTCATGAGAAGGCTAAAGCTGTCATACAGTTAAACTGCACAGAGAAGACTCAACTTATTAGAGTTATATAAAGCTTCAAAACTGTCAGAAGATGTGCAAGTGTCCATTCATTCATCTGCAAAGAAATTCCTGCTATATGTTTATATATAAACGGATGTTTATCCGTTCTCTGTCTAAAGAGTATGTAATTCTACTGTGTCAAAGTGGATAAAACAAGTGAGAAAACAATCATTGAAAGAACCTTGGGTCTTGTAGGTAAGGCCATCTCCTGAAAGATAGCAAATGCAGATTTCAACCTCTTTGAGCACAAAAAGAATTGTTCTAATCAGCAAGATACAGGGGGGGGGAAGTGAATTGCAGGGCCACAGTACCAATGTGTTTCATCTTGTTTAGAGCCCTATTGGTAGCTTCAAAGACTGGAAAAATTAGTGTGCAGACTATTCCCCATCGGGGTAGCTTTTAAAATTTTTTTTATGAAGAACACCGAAAGTCTGAATTATCTAGTCAGCAGGAGAGACCAAGGGAGAGCTTTAGATGGATTACAGATACTGAAAAGACCCTATTAATTATTTCAATGATGTAAATCACGTACAGAAGAAAAGGAAGAAGTAATCAGATTATAAAGATATCTCATATAAGCCCTCTTCAGCGTCATCCTTCAAGTCAGTATTTCTGATAAAGGCCTTTCAACTGTTGATGGGAAATTCTGAGTCTTGTTCTGTTCTGGAACATCTTGTTGATGACATGGTCCTGCAAACTGTTGTTCTGTTATGCTGCAAACTGCTAGCTGTGGGCTGGACAGAGATATTCTTATCTAAACCTATATCATTGCTTCTCCCTGAATCTTACCTAAGCTAAAATTTCTTTTTTCCACACAAAACTATGAATGAAAACGCAATTTTTAAAGTTCCTTATACAGGAACTTTATACTTTGTTTAAGAACAATATTTGCAGCAAGACAATAGCAGGGAAAGAAAGAGACCAAAGAGTCTCCTTCTTTTAGCTAAGAAATAAATTATCAAATATCAAAAAAGCTCTTTCAAAGAGAAATTCTGCCACTTGAATCTGAGGCTAAAAACATTCTGTGACTCTTTCTTGTGTGTTTGGTATAGGTACAGAATTTTGGACAGATGAGATGTAAAACAAATCGAAATGCTCTTTGCCCAAGAGCTGTATTAAAGGTTATTTATGCTTGCTTTCACCTGCTCCCCTATGACTTTGCTTTTTGTTTCCTTAGTCTGTATTTGTTCCATTTTAATTGCAAGGCAAACACTGCTGTTGTAGTAGGTGTAACTCAATGGGGAACTCTGCAATCTGACAATACAGCTCTGTGGTTTATTGACAGTGGTGTCTCCAGGCACTGGGGGGATCAGCAGCTCCCCTGGGGCAGGTGCCAGCAGTGCAGGGAATGATGGCAGAGCCTGGCATCAGGCAGACAGGAGCAGGGCAGCCCAGGGCTGCACCAGGGCAGCCCAAGCTCAGCTCGTGGCAGAGCCTTGTCCAGGATTTGCTGCTGGGGCCGTGGGCCAGGGATGCCTTGTCCCTGAGCCCTGAGCCCTGGAGGGGAGTGCCCTTTGCAGGACATGCAGGTGTCCTTGTGGGCTGACATGAGGGGATGCTTTCAATTGCCTATGCAGACCTGATTATTGGAGAAAAAAAAGATAAACTGATATTCTGATAATGAAATGTTAAATATGACAGAATCGTCTTACCTTGGTTTTTGGTTGGTTGGATGGTTTTGTTGTGTTTAGACAAAATTTTTACTTGCAAGATACAGATGCAATCCCCTGCTGTTTCCTACTGCATTCAGTGTCATTAAATTATGGATTGATTTGCACTCTGATTGATAGTCCTCTGGTCAGTGTATTCTTCTTAAATTAATTTCACAGTAAAACCTCCACTTACAGTGCTTTTGTTGTTTTACTGATACATTAGTCACTTCTCTAGATTTCCTTTGGCATGGTAGAACTTCCATCACTGCCAGTTTTTATCCTGTTAGATAAAAAACTGCTTGGAAATTTGTATTTATCACAGCTCTTGTCTTGACAGGAGGGTGAGTACATGACCTACCAAGGCTTCTGGTGTTCCACTGTCACAGAATGCTCTGGTTCTGAAGGCAAAGAAAAGGGATACACAGAGTTATGCATGCTCCCTGACACTGTGTCCAAATAGTGATAGAGATAGATAACAAAGATATAGGTTTGGTAAATTACACAGCTCCTCTTCCTATTTATAGGAAAATACATACATTCATGTTTCTTTATTCTGGCTTGCAACTTGTGTTTGGAAAACCAAATTAACCACATATTGAATGGGGCAAATTATCAGTTGCAGTCAGTAAAGTAGATAGAGATTGCACCAGCTGGGAATGTGCCTCAGCATGTTTCAACATTTAACAGAAAAAGCAGCAGTAAGACCTGCAAGTGTTTTTATATGCTGATATGCTTACCCTCTCAGATATTTACATTTTGGGCAAGTAAATTAATTGTCTGGAAAAGACCACTCAAAACACAAACAGCAGGTGCTTCTTCAACTTAGTTTACATTGATTGTTTTCTGCTTCAAGAGTCAGCAACACACAATATTTTACAATTAACCTGTCTTGTCACAATGGGTACTAAGTGAATCTTATTTATGCAGGATGCCAGTGATGTGGGTTTGGAGCTAAGAAAAAAGGACAGACCTGAGTGTCTGTTTCAGATCCCATGCTAAAAAACACATTTGACTGGGCAGTCAAAGCTAGAGGCTGGAAAAGACAAGACAGCTGTCGTTCCAACTGAAGTAAATCAATTTAGATATAAATATGAAGTTAGCACACAGATTTTATTAAACTACTTATAATGGAGTTTACCAGCAGAACGAGGCTTACAGACACCTGTTTGAGATGATAGTTTCAAATTGATTGCTAATTTGTAATTTACATAATGCCAAGAAATGTGTCTAGTTTCTTTGTCTTTGGCTTTCTGGTTTGTTTCTGTTTTTTCCCTAAGGATGATGAGATGCTGCAAATTTGAATCCTGCTTTACTCACTGGTTAAATATTATGATGCAGCATGACTCGATATGTGGGTATCCACACCTATGACTGGACTTCACATGTTCATCCTGTTTCTACATCCCCTTTCATTAGAAAAAAAAGACAATCAAAAAAGTCAAATGACAACTAGAACAGCAGAGGCAAAATAATTATATGAAGTGATGTTTTATTTCTAAAAATGTAAAAATTAAATAAGGCATTTGTTATTATAGGTCTTTGAGAGAACATGCAATACAGAGATCCATTTCAAGAATGTATTTAGACATGTTTTTTCCTTACATGTGTGTTTCTCTTTACTGTCTCACTGAGATACATGCATTTGAAATACAAAAGTGTCTGATTGCATAAAGACATGCACTTTAATGAAGTTCTTAAATTAATGTTTATTATTTTTTTATTCCTCAAAATAATTACTGATAGGGTTCCTGCTTCAAGGTATCCAAAGATGTGTGTAGTGAAGTTTATGATGGTTTTTAACTGATCACTTCAATTTTGACTACTCTATTATTTCCTGTAATGGGAAAGTAAACATCTATAAGTTCATAAGGAGAGACACTCTTCATCCAAGTAATGGAAGTGGTGGTAGACCAATGTCATGCGCTCTTGGAAATATTATTTCAGATGTTTCATCAAAACTTTGACTTAGGTTGCATCAGCATTCTTAAACTTTTCTTAATTCCTCAGCTGTCAAAGATTATACTCAAATATATAACTAAATGAAGAGTTGTTATTAATACTTGTGTTCAAGGTCTTTGTACAACAGCTTGTATTTGACCCTTCCAGATGTACCAACTACAAGAAAATGGAGTGATTCTTCAGGAAGGTGTCATAACAAGTTAAATGAACATTTGTATGGTTGAGAGCCACAGCCAGTTCTGAGAGGGCAATTATTTCCATAGTGTGTCTGTTCATGATTGTTAATGCCCTGTTCATGCTGAAAATGTAACTAGACCACCAAAGGAGCAGTAGATTAATGACATGTTTTGATAGTTTTTACTCAATGTAGGAAAAGTTTGAGATGAATCAAAGACAAAAATACTGAAAATCACTTTGTGTTTGCAGAAGACAGTGTTCAAGACAGCTTTAATGACATGGAAAGAGGAAGAATAAAAATGTCTGTGCACTTTTTGTTCTTTCTTGTTTATTTTGTGTGTAGATTTCCAAAAGTTTACAGCAAGAGATGATATTTTAAAGTTCTGGGGTAGAGACATGGGGAGACATAATTGGATTATTAATTTGGTAATAGGAAGCTGAAAGACACAGGTTAGCTAGCTGATGATTATGAATGCTTGCATTTCAAAGTAACATAAGGAAAATAAGTAAAAAAGGAATTTTCTCTTTTTCCCATTGCCTTGACAGTAAGCCTCAGATGAAGAGAAGCTTGTTCCTGTACTTTCAACCAGATATAAACAAGCAATTAATGCATAGTTACAAGGTAGGAAGGAAGACAGGAAGACAGAAGGAAGGAAAGAAATGCAAGTGGACCTCTGGCACTCTGCCAGAACCAGAGAGATGTTGACTAATTGGAGAAGAGTCATAGAGTACCACTAAAGTTGTTAAGGGCCTGGAAAATATGATACATGAGGAAAGAGAGAGAGATGTGACCTTTTTTTAGGCTGGAGATGAGAAGGATGTGGGGGATCTTGCTGATTTAAACTTCATAGTGGTGAGTTATAGAAAAGTCTCTTCACAGAATAAAAAAACATAGCAAAGAGGCTAAAATCATAAGTTGTGAAAAAGGAAAATCTATCTAGAAAATTCATCAATTTATGCATGAATGATAATAAATAATAGTGAGATAATGAACACTGAAATAGTGTTCATGATGAGAGGGGTAAACACCACATCAAGTTTGTAAAAGAGACTCTGAAAACTCTTGTCTGAAGATTTTCAAAACTGTCCTGGATAAAACCTAAAGGAACCTGATCTAACATTGAACCCCTCTACTTTGAGGAAGGGCTTAAACCAGACAATCTCCACAGAGATATTTTCAAAAAAATTGTACTGTGATTCTACTATTTTCTGTATTCCGAAACCTGTTGGAACTTGGACAATTTTTCAGCTAAATTACTTCTTTATAGTTTTACTGGTTTTGGCGGGCATGAGGTTAATTTTCTTGACAGAAGCTCATAGGGTGCTGTTTGGCATTTGTGACCAAAACAGTGATGATAAGACAGCAATATTTTTGTTGTTGCTGTATAGATCTTACACGGTGTCCAGAACTCTTCTGGCAGTGATTAGGCTGAGAGTACACAAAAGTTTGGGAGGAGGCACAGTGGGGACATCTGACCCTAACTGCCCCAAGGGACACTCCAGACCATATGCCATCTTGCACAGCAATAAAACCTGGGGACAAGAAGTGGGGAGACATTTGGAGTTAGGATGTCTGTCTTCCCAAGAGACCATTACCCATAATGAAGCCCTTTTTCCCTGAGATGGCAGAAGACCTGTCTAATGATGGGAAGTGGTGAATAACTTCCTTGTTTTGCTTTGCTTGCATGCACAACATTTGCTTTTCCCATGAAACTGTCTTTATCTCAACCCACAAGTTTTCTCACTTTTATCGTTATGATTCTCTCCCCCTTCCCATTGCAGGCGGGGGGACTGAGAAAGTGGCTGTGTGGGGCTCAGCTGCCTACCGGGTTAGCCCACAATAATGATACATTTTTACATTTCAGAAAAAAAGCTGCAAAACTTCTACCATCCTTTAGTTTTCGTGTAAAGGAGATCCATGCCTAAGACTGACTTTTTATAGAGCTGTCATTCTGAGCTATAACTACTCATAAGTGTCACTGTTTCCCACATGATAGCTTTCATAATAGCAAAATCATCTTCATGCAGGAGTAAAACACTTACTAACCACTACATTTAATTAGAATAAAATGTAATGTATTAATGTATTTCAATTCTAGAAGTACTGTCCTTTTAGGAAAGACTATTTCAATTATGGAATATATAGTCACCAGGAGTCCACAGTATTTTAACAACGATTTTGCCTATTTTTATTTTGATAAACAGGTTGAACAACTTTGATTCAAAATAATTTAATTATTCTGAAGCACTTCTGAAAACAGAACAATTTCAGTTTAAGTCCTTCGCAGGTTGAATTGGCATTGCTGAAAGCTATTGTAAATAGTAAATTTGCAAAAAATTGTTAAAGTTATTTTCCTCAGCTTCAATATACTACAGTTTATTAGTAAGCCTATTATTTATGCACTCCCGTGGGCCATTTAACATTTGCTTTAGTTAATGAGAATCTTCATCTTAATTAACAATACTAAAAGACCCTTTTCCATCCTTCCCCCACATAACGAATAAGACATTAGGAATATATCCCAGAATAATATAATTTTGGAGTTATTAAAAGCAAAGCCTTTCCATTGCTCTTTTTTTTTTTTATTATCATCAAAGCTCCTTGAAAGACACTTAGTTAAATTTTGTATATCATGCATATCTTAATTAAAAACATGAGCTAATATTAAAAAGCATGGAATGATTCAAAGTCCATGTGAAGGTCTTGTATGAATGATAATGAATTTTTGAGATTTATAGAAATTCAGAATGTTATTTCACAATATTAAGGTCAAAGTTGTAGAAGATATAGTTTCAGAACACCTCTGTGTTACTATCAGGGAGTGTGCATGTAGTACACATGATCATAACCCTTTATTTCAGTTCAGTTGAACCACGTCCTCTGAACAAGATTCTAGTGAAGTGAAAACAGGACTTCAGCTTTCCAGCCAGAAAAACATGGTAACCTTTTGCCCCAAATCAGATCAACCAGAAATCTATTAGATGTATAGAGTCACTTTTATTTAGAGGAACTAAATTGCTTTGGCTGTATTGTGGTACAGAAGAACTAAGTCTTGCAAAATGCATCAGGTCTTCTGCTTTATCTTATGGAAAAAACAAGGAAAAGCTTTCTCTGGTAAATTTTTTCTAGTTTTTGCCTATCAAATGAATAATGTCAGCTTTTGTCCTTCAAACTATGAGCATGAGGTTGTAAGCACAAAGAGTGAAAATCTTGAACTTAAGGTATTGATATTTAAGTCAGGTTATCAGCTTTGAATTATTTTGCAAAGTAATGAATAAATACTAACATTTCCCTCACTAGTCCTCCTCCCTTCATAGAATCATAAAATCATTAAAGTTGGAACTTTGAGTCCAACCTTTGACCCAACACCATCTTGTCAACTAAAACACAGCACCAAGTACGATGCCCAGTCACCTCTTGAGCACCTGAAGGGATGGTGACTCCACCACTCCCTGGGCAATCTGTTTCAATGCTTAACCAACATTTCAGTGAAGAAATTCTTCCCAATGCTCCACCTGAACCTCCCCTGCTGCTGCTTGAGGTCATTTCCCCTTGTCATCTTGGATAATATCCACAGTCCTTTTAACCCCACAAGGAGAGAAAGCAAAAGGTAAGGTCTGCATAGTGATTTGCACGGATGTTTTTTGTTATATGTGCTCCAATACAGGTGTTCTTATATAGACTTCAAAATGTTTTGAGCTTCAGGAGATTTCTTATCTTTTGCACTATTTTCAGACTAACTGTATTGGTTAGCACAATGGCGCAAGAAGAATTCAAAACTTTTGTATCTGCTTGGGCTGGCACTCTGGTCTGCATACCTGAAGAAAGGTCATGAGAACATGCTAGGGTTGCTGAGAAATTCTGTGACCCCAAACAAGAAACTACGACAATGCAGTCTAAAGTCATGTAATGTATTCTCTTGCGTAGTGAATTTCACCTTCTCTGCAATAATCATCCAAATCCCAGTGAAGTCAGGAGTTTAAAATATTGGAAATATGGTACAGCTGGTGAATATTTTTATGGTCATATGATACTATCTTGTAAATGTTTGATACTGAGGGTCATTTTCTGCCATCTAGTACTTCTATTTGGCATTATTTTTAATCACTTGTTTGTCTGTTGGGGCTGGAGAAGACAGTTTGTTTCCATGTCTCCTTGTTGTTTTCCAAAGTAGCTAGACTGAAATAGAGTGTTAGTGTGTGGGATGGATCTCATGTTAAAGGAATTGGATGACAATGAACATTTAAAGAGATGAAGGGGAGACGTGAGTTTTCCTAAACTTGTATTACTTTTACACAGATGTCCTTGGAACACATTTAATCCTGAGACATGCTTAGGGTTACATACATGGTGAGCCTACACTAGGGACTGCATAACAGAGACTCATCAAGAGATGAATCATGAAGGGAAAGAGGTGTAAGATAAAGTAAAGGTAAGTTCAGTTTTTCTAGTTTGGTTGTGTCAGACTTAACAGATCTTCTGTATAAAGTATGTTTGAGTTGTGACCTTTTGTCCTGTCAAAAAATTACAAATAAGTACATTTTGCGTGACAGTTGACATATTGCAACACTATAGAAGAAATGTTGCTGCTGTGTTTGTTCAGGATTTGGTGTGGGAGGAATATTCAGTTTCTAACTTAGGGAATTCTGTATGTAGCAGAAAACCTGCACAGCTTTAGTGTACAACTTAAAAGGCAAGTAAGGAGAAGTGTAAGTTTTTATATATGTTTGTCATAAGATACATGTTTTCAAAAGAAAAATAAGAGATGGGGGGGGGGGAACAAAAATCTGTTAAATGGTTCCTCCATGTAAATTACAGCCATAAATGCTGCTAAACTGTAAAATGAATCAAACTGTTAAATCTGACTGTAATTTTGAAGATTAAAGCATTTACAAGCAGTGATGTGAGAACATTAAATTATATCACAATTTTTTCTATGCACATTTTAAAAGCAAAGTATTAAACTACTCTGATCAGAGACATGATCAGAGAATGATATCAAGGGTGTCTATCACTTACTCCATATGATAAGACTAACAAGGGGTTTTTTTTGGATTTGTATGTGTGATGTAATATGATATAATGGAAAAAAAGTAGTGGAAAACTGAACCTCTGTCCTGTATGACCACAAAAAGTCACATAGAAATATAGAAATCACTACAAATTGTTCAAGCGCAAAAGTTTTTTCCCAGAATTATTTTGAAGAGATAAATTCAAGTCTTTCATTGCAATGCAAACTAAAAAGAGAGATTGATGATGATGAGGATGATAATAACTATAATACAATAGGTACTATTTTGTGATAGGATCAATATCAGACTGCAATATTTTCTCATTTCTTTGGAGTTAATTTAAGAGGATGAAATTTTTGGTGATAAAGTGTAAGAGATGCTGGGTAAATGTGTAAATCTATGAACATTTACAGTGATAACTTTTAGAATGAAGATCCATAGAGGTCGACCTCTTTGCTTTTGCAGAAAAATTATTTTCAAAACATTTTATTGCCTTGTTGCAGTGACTTTTAGGTAGTGTGGCAAATTCCATAACAGACTGCTTAGATTGAATTTTCATTTTTAGTTTGTAATGTCTTAACTACATTACATTTCATCTTCCTTGAGGCATGTGTAGAAAACCTGTAGAAAGAAAAATACTGTTTCATTATTACTTATTCCCTGTCTTCTTAATGATGGCCGCCTGTATCAAAACATTAAGGAGCATCAGTTGTAACACTGAATTTTTTAGGGAGTTTTTTATCTTCTTTTCTGTTTTGTTTTGGGTTTTAGGTGTTGTTTCTATGAGGTTTTGCTTACTGGTTTGTTATTGTTTGGGATATTTTTTTCCTCATGATAGTGCTCTTGAAGAGTGTTGATTGTTCTCTTTCTCCTCTCGAAAAGGTAGGCCCATACTCCAAGTTGTATTCCTGGATGCCAGATGATTGTGTTAGTGCTGTGTCTGACTTCCTGAAAATTTTCATAGGCAAAATACCTCAGTAATCAAGTTATACAGACCCCAGTCTACAGGCGATTTTTTTCTTTTTTTCTGACCTGTCTAGAATCTGCACAGAATAATTTTTATCAATCTCCACCTACTCAAGTAAACATTCTTTTAAGGAAATGAGAGGGCTATTTGGTTAACTGTTACTTTGTCTAGACTTGTAATAAGAGATCCAACTTGAAATCTAGCTCCTATTTTTTTAGTACAAGGTATGCTATTGGGCCTCAGGATTATTATTGCGGATTTCTATCAAAAAGCAATGCAGCAGAGGATGTCATAACTGTAATGTGAAGCAGAAAAACTGATGATAGCTGTGCATACCAAAAAAAAAAAAACCCTCACAGAAACATAAAAAAGACAAATTCACAGTTCATGGTGTTGACAGCTCATTTTTTAAAAAATTCAGTTTGAAAAACCCATAATAAACATCTAGTTGTTATTGCTTGTGTGACAAGAAATTGTCACAATAATGTATGCATTTTTATGGTGTTGCACTTGGAGCTTTTTGGTAGTTCAATAATTTTGTTTCTTTCAAAATTATTGCATAAATACATGAATGAAAATATTTACAGGGCCAAAGCTTGTTTTAGGTTTTACAGTGTAACACTCTTCCATGTGGGGAAGGTGTACCTTATTCTCATGATCATTTGTCTCTTAAAGGAACAGGTCTTTAAAGAACAGTACTCAAGGTAGGGAATGGAAGAATTCAGCATGCTAAATCATGAACAAGGTAAAACTCATTTCCCAAATGGCCCCAGAAGAAAGAGGAAATGTTGTGGAGCAAAGTTGAAACAGTACAGGTGGGCTGGACTAGCTGAAAAAAAAAAAAAAAAAGCAACCAAAAAACAGCAATAACGACAAAAGTGAGTATATACAAATTGAAAGGCTAGGAGTATGCTAGTTATGAACACAAATTCTCTTACATTCACATCTCAGCAAGAGCTCTACGCAGTTAAACCTGTATGCCTAACATGACCCATTTGTTTAAAAGGGTCAAAACTCATTCAAAAGGAAAAAAAAGATGCTAATTGCATTTGAGATTACTTGATTTCAACTTCCAGAATTTAATTATTTTTACTACATTCTCTGATAGTAGAACTACATAGTACACTGTACATTTGTTCTTGAAAAAAAATATTTATGTACAGATATCAAATTGAATCTTCTCTTTCATGAAATAAACACATCAAGATTTCAGAGTACTCCCTGCCAGGGATCTTATTCTCCGTTGATTAGTTACAGTACACGGAATTATTAAACTCTTCAGACTATTGAAATGTTATTTCACCAGGTAGATTAGAAGCCATAAAATTCAACCTCTTTTCACTCTTCTACTACTCCTCGCTGTTTTTTATACCTGTAACCATATATTTTTTTTTCATTTTCTGTTACTGAGGCCTTATGTAGAGCTCTTCCACCATTCAGACCTCATATACTTCAAAGGACAATTGCTTTGTCTTTTGGGACAGTTGCCTTGCCTTTTTTTCCATAAATAATCCAGACTTTGCTAAGTGCAAAAGAAGTCTTGTTTCTCCTAAAAGTCTTGCTCAAGGGGAGATCTTTGCCATTTAGATGTGTTGAAAAGAAACACCAAATGAGCATGTAGGCAAAGAAAGCAGCCTTAAATACCTTGGGAATTATACAATATTTCTGCCTTTCATAACTCTGAAAATGTATTCAAACTACATAGCATTCCAAAAGAAGTTGTGATTAATTAATCAGTTTACTTATCAGTAATCCAAATTTCAGGTTTGGTTTTTTTTTTTTTTTTTTTATAAGCATTAATGAGAAAAATAGTTTCCCATATCTTCAGAAGTAATAGATTCTCATTTGCATTTCACTGAACTGTTAGGATTGTGCCATTAAATTTCAAGTCTTTATACATGGAAACCAGTGTTGATACACACACGCAGACACCTATTTTTCACTCTCTATGCAATTTCCAAAACTGTATATGGAATACTTTCTATTACAAAAAAAGTCACCATTCTCTAGACCTAAAGATTTTTGTCCTGACTTATGCTGCACAAGTAACTTTGTGATCTACTTTCCACTATAATATTCGAATATGTTGTCTACTTTTCTAATAATCAGCAGCCTGGGAAAGTGGTTTGAGTAGCTATATTCTCCAGAATGGAAATCTCCAGAACAATGCCAACTTCAACCATTCTTACCACCCAACTGCCACCCTTTAATCATGTATTGAAGTCCTTATAGTTATCTACATGATAAAAAGTAGGCACCAATCTTTTCTTCAGGTGATGGGGCAAAGATGCAACTGCCTCAAACTCTGAGTTACTAATTGAACTTCTTGTGTATATTCCAGTCTATGGCACTTAAACTGACTCTTGACATTACTTATAATTCTTTATTCTTCAGGAATTTGAATTCTAGTTTTTTTTTCTAGGTGCTTTATGTAATTTTGATCTGTATTTTAATATGCCATAATTTTTTTCTTTTTGTTTTTTTAATCGCTAATATTTTGTAACATTTAACACAAATGTTTATTTATTTACACATTATATATAATTATTCTAGTTAATGATATTTCTCATAGTGAATATTTTTATAAGTCACCTGCGTCAAATTAGGATATAGCAATGTTTTTTTTTTAATACTGTATGTGACTAAAGTAATTTGCAATTAGGAACATATACAGTTTCTAAAAAAAGGACATATAAATACTCAGAAGGCAAATTATGTGTATTTACACCCATTAAAATAAAAGGTGAGTTCTAACAGGTAAAAGAGAGATTTGAAGAGTGAGACAATTGCCAGTCATTAAAATTTAAATAAAAACAATATACTGCCTTCATGAGCAAAGAATTCTTCAATTTATTTTCCCTTGTTTTACTTTTATTTATTTTGTGGATGAAGTAGTATTAAAGATTAATAATTCTGGATTGTAAGGGGAGGATAGTATCTCTGTTTTAGAATTATTTATAAAAACATGTCACATTTTTCCAAATTTAACTAATCAAGCTTCTTTAAAATTAAATTTGGAAGAAAAGGTTTTGATGTAGAAAACTTTTCTTAGATATAGAATAAATGGTCTTTTCTGTATTATAACTCTAAAATATGGCTTGATAATGATTATACTTTTTTTTTTTTTTTTTTTTTTTTTTTTCCTACAACAACATCGATTTACATAATGGATTGCAAAAAACTTTGGGAAAGATATGGCAGGAATTCTGGAAAGGATTTGGAAGAAATGCCTTCACCTGTATCCAGTTCATACACCTTTTTTAAAAAAATAATTATAATCCTAAATATAGTAAATTTATGAAAACTTAGATAATTAAAACTATTTATGTTGGAGGTTTTTTCGCTTGTTTGTTTGGTTGGTTGGTTGGTTGGTTGGTTGGTTGGTTTGGCTTGGCTTGATTTAGTTTGTTCGTTTCTTTTTTTTCTTTTGGGCCTAAACTTCAGAAGAATTGCAGTCTATGGGAGAAGTCCCTGGTAAATATAGGAGACATATAAAAAATATAAATATTATAATCTTTAATTCTATTATTTACATATTTAATTTTACAATTTTGAAAATCAAAATTGACTGCTTAAGCCTAAATCAGATGAAAATCCATTTCTTTAAATGTATATTTCAACTAAATTTGAATAGAAAATCTTTGATAGACTAATGTGAGAAATAAAGTTCTAACACTATGGGTCTGGTCCTGAAACTGCTGAGAAAAGATTACAAATTGCATTAACTACTAATGAGTGTAGAATTTTTTAGATATTTCTTGTAGACACTCATTATTTTACATGATCAACAATATATAAATATAACATAATTAAACCCTTATACTGACATTAGATATCCAAATCTTATAAAATTTGAAATATGATGAAAAATTTGTTGCTTTGATACAAAGTAAAAGATAAGATTTAAGATCTGAGCTCATTTTTAAAGAGCTGATTATTTGCCCTTATAAATGAAAAGCTCTAAGAAGCATTTCTCAAAGGAGGTGTTACTTTCCTTGGAGAGTTTTTGCACCTGATCCCAGTTCTGCTTAAGAGATTCTAAACTTAATAATATTGTAAAACTAAACGAAATATGGATTCTCTTAAATAATTTAAGCTTGCTGCAATTATACAAATTTAATAAGTTTAGTATATAATACCACTGGATAACATAAGATAATAGAATTATAGATTAAATGTCTTTTCAGTTAGGAAAATTGGCAAGGACTGTTTTCTATTCATATGGTATGACTTTTCATTTAGCCTCTACTAAAATTCTATTCTTGTAAGAGACTATGCTTTAAGAATGATTTATTTTATCTTTAGAGTTAATTAATAATTTTTGTTTCTCTATATATAATCTGAAATACAGACTTATCTTTTAGGCATATTTTTACATTAGCTAGCTTACTGAATTTAGAAAAATTTTGTTTTCTCAGTTCCATTTTACTTATTCCTTTATTTTCAGTATGGTTTAATGAACAAAATGTTTTATACAGCACAATTCCCTTTGATTTTCAATATAGAAAGACAAATCAGACCAGAATAATTAGGATTCATTCTGTTGCATAAGAATATAAAGAGAGGATATCCTGACATATCCCAGTGGGCATTGGATGGGCTCAAGATACATAATAAACCATTCTTATTTTCTATAGCCATTACTCTTTTCTTTCTCATATATACCATAATCTCCTTACTTTATGGTTCTTGATCCCATATTAGCCAGATTCTCAAAGAAGTTACTTTGATATCCTGGTTTTCTCATTTCATATATATGTAAGATTCCAAAAAAATCAATATATAGCCGAATTAATAATTTAATCCCAATAGATTGAAGACTCATGGAGGACTGTAACTTAGTGAAAATTAATATTTTCTTCAAAGTATTTGCTTATATAATACGATTTAATATTTGATACAAATAATTTACACTGCTTTTCTCACTGTTGTTGCTGGGCCTACAAGAGGGGAAAGTTTGGGCCTTTCAGAAGTGTTTCCTTTATTAATATTACAGTTTATGGCAAACCCAAGGTTTCTGAAATTTCTATATCACCACTTTTTTACCAGGTTTACTATTAGTCAGGTTGGTATGTTAAAATCCAATGACAACATGTTTTCTGGTGTAACTGTATAACCTCATTTTGTACAGACTCTTAATTCTGTACCAAAGTCAAAAAAGAGCAAAGATGTGTCTTTCAACAGATATGTAATTATGGTAGTCTAGAAATTAAACATAAAATAATTCTATTAAGAAGATATAGATTGTCTCAGCTAAATCGTATCTGTTGAAATGAAATTAAACAGAAAAGACAAAGCAAAAGTGAAACCACTTACATGTCTATTTTCTCATGTGAAAACCTTGTTTCAATTCTATTTACCAAAAAGAAGAGAAAAATTGAGAAGAAGAAAGAAGAAGAAGAAGAAGAAGAAGAAGAAGAAGAAGAAGAAGAAGAAGAAGAAGAAGAAGAAGAAGAAGAAAAAGAAGAAGAAGAAGGGAAACAGCAATTACCGACTTTCTAAACAGTGTGTTCTTTTTCTAATCCAGTAATGAACTTCTATACGGCGACATTTATTACCTTATGCAACACCATATGTTGCATGTAAAGGAAGCTACATTCTATCATCTCTCACACTGAAAGTGAAGAAAAGTTCTGTCGAATCAACAGATCCCAGAGCTGTGACAAACTCCCTGTCTATGTGGGAATGTGTTGGCTGCCCAAATGAATAATTTGAGTAGAATTTTAAGAGCATTTTATAAAGTTTTAAGATAATAAAGTTAGAATAACACACGGGGAAGAGTGCTGTTCCTTTTCTAAGCAGATATGTATTTGACATCTTTGTCTGGAAGATGTATTACTCATCCATCATAGAATATTGTCACAATGATGATATATTAGTGTAATACATTATCAGAACATTATCGTTCCTGTGATGTATTGCTAGATAGAACAGAACTAGATGCTGAGAGTCAGTTATAAAGACTTAGCACCATTTATGGTATTAAAAAGAAAATTAAACACTTTATTTTAAGACTTGCACACTAAAGGGAAACTGTTAAAAGATTATTTTAAAATTTGATTTGCGGTAAAGTACATCCTCAATTTTAGGGATATGAATTCTTGAAGTAAAATCAAGAAAGTGTTTGTGGTCAGGCAGAAGAGCTACTTTCCTTAAGATATTACTTTGTGGCTTGTCAGTGGTAGTGTTCATAAATTGTATCATTAAAACTTAATATTTTGTAAAACTGCCAAATATAACACAGAAGTAACTATTTGCCATTCATTACAGAGTCAGCTTCTAGTATGGCAACAACATGAAAGCTTACTGGCATACAAAAACCAAGAAAAAAATTGTGGGAATTTTTTAACAAATCTGTTTTTTCATGGTCCAGATGCAAATAAAGTTTAATCTTTGCACAAGCTATTGGTCAGATCTTTCAAAATCAGGAGAAATTTCATTCCTCTAGGACCACAGCCTTAATGGAAACACAATCTTGCAATCACTACATTCCCTTGCCACAAAAGTTCTAAGGTGTTCCTTTTGTTATGATTGTTGTTATTCCTCCTAAAGTAAGGAAAAAAAAAAAAAAAAAAAGAGTGACTGAATTGATGAAACAGGGGAAAAAAAACCCAAAACACCAAATTGAGTAAGGCAAAATGTAGAAGTAGAACTTAACCTGAAAAAAATTATAACTGGCCATAAACCACATTACTGTGACCAAATATACATACCAAATCTGATAAGACTGTTCTTAAGACTCTTCTTTACTTATCAGTGAAAATTTTGAGAGCTTTTGCCTTTCTATTTAATCAAAGAATTTTATTAATAAGTCCCAAGAGAATCAATTAAATATAGACTATAAAGTCCTTCCCAACAAAGTTTCTAATTTATATATTTAACTGTAGGGTCATATGAAAAACTTTTCTGTTGAAAGTACAGAGAGACAAAGAAAATAAGAAAAATAAAGAAGATGTCAGAACAACTGGAAAATCTCTGAGCATTCCCATATTAAAGCATCATTTTGAATAGTGCTCTTTTCGTATAAAAATGGTTAACAGAAGGGGAGGGTAAATTAGAATATCTGATTTGTTTAGGTTGCTGGAGAGAGATATGGAAAAGAAAAGAAGTTGGAAGAGTAAAAAAGGACAAAATAAACTTTAAATAATGACTTTTTTCCACCTTTTTTTTCATTTAAAATTGTTTATCAAAAGAAACCATGGAGAGCAGAACTGTGAAACATTAATGATTAGTTCCTACAAAAAAACCCAGTTTATGTTCCCAATATCATAAATCTATTATTTTGTTCTCTACTGACATTTTTATCCCTCTCTTAAATGTATGGAGCTCATGTCCATAGATTCTGTTAAGACCCATGTATAATATATATTATATAATTTTGCCAAAAGATTCTCTGATCTAGTCCTTGATTTTGGTTCATTTAGTTTTGCTTGTCTTTCTGCTGTCCTTTAGATGGTATATTCTGTCAGCATGGGCTGTTTATCTATGCTATGCTTACAGCAGGGCAGCATGATCTTTCACTGCTGCTTGAAGGAACTCTTGAAGCAGCAAGCATGAAGTGCTGGCTTGGGTAAACTGAAAAATACATGGCATGAAATTACCATTTTATTATTACCTTGAGAGCCCAGATTAAAAAAAAAAAAAAAAAAAAAAAAGTTAAAGTGCAAAAAATATAGATGTACAGAATGTGGCTCTTTGCTGGGAGTTTGTACTCTGTATAGAAAAGCATATTTTCAGCATACACTTCACTATACATGCATATTGCAATGTATGCAAAACAGTAAAATCAATGCAAATATATGCAGTTGAAGATAGAGCACATTTTGAAGCTGGCACTGCACTCTTTGTCAATGTCAGTTTTGTGGCAACCTTTGATAGTGCATTGGGATTTCTTTAGTCACTTAGAGGTCAAGATAAACTGCTCCTCTCTTTCAAAACTTACCTTCTGATTGATGGCACTTCAGTGAAAACTGAGCATTAAAAAGACCATGTCTTATATTCCATTCTTAGGGGAAAAGAGGTTCCATAAGAACTTGATAAACTAAGTGCAATAGTATTAAAATTAACCTAGATATTATCAAGAAAATGAAACAATGTCTAGTATCTCAGTACCTGTCTTCATTTCTCATTGGTTGGCTAATAACCAGTCATATGCTGAAAAAAAAGCTGAAATAATTTCATAATAAACTTGAACTATCAGAAGAAGATTCATTCTTAATTAATAGCATTCTCTATCTGCTCTTTTAGCAAATAAATTCTATGTATGAATACAATAAAAATAATTTCTCTCTTCAAAGAGACTGCATTTTTCTTCTTTGGTTGATAGCTGACCTCAGTATATATAGCTACGATGTGCTCACTGAAATGAGTTAGGAATATAACAAGAATATATGTATAATAAAATATTTTGTATCTTATTTGCCATGAGTTAGTAACATGAGCCAGAAACAGCTAGGCCATGTTCTGGAAAACACTCTTTATGACAGAAGTTCTGTAAGTACATCATGTTTTTTTTTAAAAAAAAATCATGTTCATATAGCAACTAAGACATGTAATTAAGATTTTGGGCACTATAAATGTGTTTGCTTTAAAGTATTTCACATGTAGGGATGCACAACAGCCCAAACCCCAAACCACACTGAAATCCTGCCTGTACAACCAGCCCCAATGTGTCAACCTGAGATGTAGGTGTAGCTTTGAATTGTTAGAAGTGAGTGAGTAGTAAGTAATGACTGTTATTTCCAAAATTTCATGAGAGTGCCAAATTTTTAGGTCTGTAAAAAGGCAGATAGAAAACTGTTAGCATTTCAAAACAGAAATGAGCAAGTGCTATTAAATTGAAAAGATGTTGGGAACTACTTGGTGTTTTATAAAGAATTTATTTGTATTCCTACATATGTAAAATATTTGAAAAAACCCTCACCCTAAATTAGTCTAAGGATTTATAGGGTAAACTCGAAAATATATTTCTCTTTACCCTTTAGCACTATGATCTCTTTCCATTTGGCAGGACTGTTCTTCATCTACTTGAACATGAGAAAAATGACAGACTTATAAAAGTAATTAATCATTCGACTGAATTGAAATTTAAATGCATTCATGTAAATTAAGACAGGACTTAAACATTTCTGAGAATAAAGAAGTAAAAATCATGCTGGTAAGCTAAAGTTGTAAGGAAATACGAATTTTGTTAGAGTCATTTGAAAGAGCACCATTAAAGTGACTACTTTCAGAATGAAATGAATAATCACAAATGCTTGAGAGGAAAATATGTATCAATACTGAACTCTTTGAATCATATTTCTACTTTCTACAAGTAAAAATGTCCTGGGTGTTCTTTATCTGATAAATTTTTTTCTTTTTTTACATCATGACTTTTTTTCTCAAGACAAGTCATACAAGGAGACAGCATGAATAAAAAATATGATATGTTTTTTTCTGTTCCTGACTGAATTTAAATGAATTCCCAGGCCTGGAAATTGAATAGCTTTTGTGTGACTTGTAGACTGTAGTTACAAGAGAAACCATAAGGAGCAATAAATACGGAATTTCTTTCTGCCACCATTTAGTTACTCTTTGGAAAAGTCTATCTTAATAACAATAAGAAGCTATTGCCAAATAATAAGAAATTGAAATATTGTTCCAAGTAAAGGTTTGTATTTGATGTTTCTAAGTTTGAAATTTCTTTTCTTAGCAACAGCATCTGAGCAAGGACTAAGACAATCTGAGCACAACATTGGAAAGTCAGAAGCTCACGTTATTTCTTCATAGAAAGCTTTCATAAATTATGTTACCTTAAGAAAATAAGTTTCGGAAGAATAGTCTACTGCTGAAGTAGTTCAATTCAGATGACTGAAAATTTTAGAACACTTTCAAAATAGCTATTAACAATGATGTCACTGTGATAGTCCACCCATGTTCCCCATCCCAGAGGCATCAAAGTGAAGGATGTAGAGGAACACTTTTATGATTAGATACTGAAAAGGAGTTAAAAATCATGTCTGTGTAATACTCCTGGACTCAAGCTATGAGAATTTCACACTTAAGTAAGAAGCTTAAATATGGTATACAGGAATCTAAACCTATAATTACCTACTTGATTACATTCACTCACAGTTCTTTTCTTCCACAGTGTATTATACCCATCCACTCTTCCTCTGAAAGACAATGGGTTGTTGATCTGGATATATTTTTTTTGCCACCTGCAAAAATTGCCAAATGAGTTGCAAAAACTGATATCACTTATTGTAAGACATTAAAATTGCTGCTTATGGCAAACTCCAAACCTTTGTAGACCAACATAAAACAGAAAAAATATTAATTCTTGGTGAATATAAGAATATTGTGTTTGATACAATTATCTTCAAGTAGAGGTTTTGCTGCCTTAAAAAAAAAAAAAAAAAAAAAAAAACACAAACACAAAAAAAAAAAAAAAAACCAAAAACCAAAAAACAAACAAACAAAAAAAACCCCAAATATTTGATGCGTTTAAATTATTTTTATTATGGTTTTTTTTTTTTTTTTTTTTCATTCAATAGAAATTATTTTACCGCAATGGGTGCCAAACAATAATATAAAGATTTTCAGGAAAGTTGTTTGGGACAATGGGGAATACAGAGCTGAGAGAAGTTTTACTCACATATGAGAGAGAGGTGCCAAAGGAGATCTTTTGCTAAAGGAAGGAGTTAACTGAGTTATTCCCTTTCTTTAGATATTTTAGGAAGCATACTAATTCTGGAGTTTTGATTACTTTGCTTTGCTAGCATGAATATATGTATATTTAGTAAACCACTTGTCTTTTCATGTTCCATTCTCTAAAGAAACTCACTCATGAAAATACAGATTGTACATAAAAAGTAACAAAACTGCAAGTACTTTTTGGCCACACTATGCAATTATCCTAAGAAAAGTAAGACTGGCTTATTTATTTTCCTTTCTTGCCCTTTTAAAATACCCTGGAACTTTGCTGTAAAATAAATGGCAGTACTGCTGCAAAATAAAACATTCAAACTTCCAGGCAGATCTCTTTGATGTCAGAATAAGTTTTACTCATTGCCTTTGCTAGGATTAAGAATGCTACTCATGAGAGCTGTAGTGGGATGTTCTATGGAGCATTTTAAAAGGGAGTGTATTTATACATATATTCTCTACCTATCAACATTAAATTTGCCCCACAGTTTGACTGCATCTCTTGCTGGTATCCAGGTGACATGCGATTAACTTTCTGTAACTTTCCTATAAAGCATATATTAGACCCTCAGATGTATACATTTGACCTGCATATTTTAAACAAGTCCATTTCAGTGAAGAAAAGGAGATTTACTTGATGAAAGGTGTAAGATATTTTAATCATTATTATGACATTTATTGTTATAACATGAGATCTGGATACCTTAATGGTGATAACTGTGATCAACAAAAGTGGTTGTTAGTAGAAGAAAAACAAGAGATAGTGTAATACTTCAGATCAGATTCTAGAGACATCTAGAGAAGATTGCTTCAGTAAAAGGAAGCACAAAAGAGAAAATAAAATAATGATTAATGGAATACAGAAATATATACACTTATTAAAACTTCCATTTGCCCAAGTGAATGAACGTGTCTCTTAAAAGATAGATTGCTCAGAGTCCTTTCACATTTCTAGATCATATATGAAACTTATATTTAATCAAAGAAAAAGGGACATAATTACAGACTTTCAATTATCATGTAAAAATTCTATGCAGTCCTACCATTTAGCCAGGCTGAAGAAAGCTACTGTCTCATCACAGGCCAGCTGGTGTGATGCAAAGTTCTATCAGCAGTGTGGAATCACAAATTTTTGCATTATTTGCAAATGCATCTTCTCTAACTGGATTGATTCACAATCAACTGTCTCTTGTTTGCCATACCGTCAACATCACTATTTGTTAATCTGAGTTCAAACTTTATCTCCCAAGATTTCAAGCTTATAAGTAAGCTATTTAAGATAGTCAATGGAAATTCTAGCACATAACACATCAGCGCAAATACCCACAGAAAATCTGAAGGAACCAAAAATCACTTATTTCTTCAAATTTGAGAGAGCTGCCCATATCTATTATTATCAATGACAGTTCTGGCAAGCTCATAATTAACCACCCTTAATATTTCATTATGGATTATCACTCTGGGGAAGTTCTAATTGGACAGTTGTATGAAATATGGCCTGGGTCTTTTCTGCCAAAATAGGAACAAAAAATAGCTAAAATCTAGAAAATACTGCTCTGGATGTGTTTCTTCAATGATACAGCTATGTTTTAAAACAATTTTTCATTTCATAATTGTGATTTTTAATTTTCTGTAGTTTAATGGTGCAAATATTTTGATGAACAAAGTGGACAACAAATACAAAAGTATGAACCTGGAATACCTTTTCCATTCTGCAGATAAGAAATGGCTGAAATGCATTCATTATTTTAACCTACTGAAACATAGGATTCAGAGATGGAATGTCCCAGTGTGTTTCCACCCAGTTTTGAAGGTGATACTATCCTTTATATAGAAACCTAAAAAGATTTTTTTATCTTATTTAAGATTTGCTTAATCTCATATTGAAGGCTTAATTAGAGTTTGTGCTGACCTTCTTCATGGAGAATGAGTTTATCTTTCATGAGCAGTGTTAACACCATGAATCCTTATTTTGAATCTGGATTATTCATACATCAGCTAAAAATGTGATGCTGAACTCCTTAGCTGACTTACAATGACTGCTTATTTTAAATTTTATACTTTCATTGAATTTGAAACTCCTTTTTGTTAAAGAATCTATTAAATCCAAAAAGCCCATGTGACTCTTGTCACGTCAGCCCACATCTTCAATGTTCTTACTGAACTGTTTGTAAATGCTTGAAGAGAGAAAGTGACAATTTGAAATAACATTTACTTTGGAGATTGTTTCAATCTTTGAATGAAATTTAATGTTAAATATATAGTTTCTTCCTCTATGTAATTGAGTAGTAAAATCACTTTAAATGTTTTGCAGAAAAATGTGGCAAATAGGCTTTTTGTATAAGGTTTTTAATTTATGTATAGAAAGAAAATAGGAACATTACAAGCAATATTAAGAAAGCCTTGAAATTTCTGTGCAAACTACCTAATTATTTTCTTCTTCAGCTAAAACATAAAAGATTAGGACATAGGTTCACCTAACATGTTTCTGTAAAGACAGTCTTAATATCGCCTAATAGTAGTCTGCTAAAGAGTAGGGCTTTACTCCAAAGCACCAATTAGCGTCCTTCTACGGTCAAAAAGAGAACTATGTATACATTTTGAGAATAAATCATCTTCTTTAATGGGACAGCCCAAAAGAGATAGCATGAACTACCTTCTAGGATACTAGGATGTTTTAATTTCTCTGACTGTAGAGGTATTTTAGATAATAACATGGATTAGAAGCCAAATTCAAGTCAAAAAAGCAAAAAGATGAGACCTATTCAGACATAACAGTCTGGTAGTTAGTTCTGGATCTATTTTAAAGAACTTTTTTTAAAAGTATTAAGTAATGGTAGCCAAAATGACAAGAGAAAGGCATCTGTTGGACAAAAGTATCTTTTTCATGAGTTTCCTTGATCCTTGACCTACCAAAGAATGTGTTTTCCATCCAAATAAAAAAAAAAAAAAAAAAAAAAAAAAAAAAAAAAAAAAAAAAAAAAAACCCAGAGAATGAGAGTTAATTAATATACTGTGCTATTAAAGTACAGTAAATCAAAGAGAGCACATGTAAAAAAGATTCTGAAAAACACAAGCCTTTAGTGAATTCAATTTTGCAACATTTTTCATATCTGCAGAATTCATTAATATTATAATTTACTCTTTTTCATTTCTTTTTTTTTCCCCCACAAGTAACATGAAAATAGATCATACTAGTTCTAATGGAGACATTATGGTCTGTTGTGTAGATACTCAATTACTGAGTTTTAAATATACAAATTATGTAAATGCCTATTTAGGGAGTATTTACAAAACACATTATTGACTTAGTAAGTCATAACAGCTCCAGTCTGTCAGAGAAATACCTATTTAGATCCTGCTTAAAATGCAAATTATTGGCCCAATAGGGCATAATGGCTTCTTTAGAAGTGCTGCATTCTATCATAGAAATCCATGGTTGGGGACTTGCTGGCTAATGACTTTTGTGTGAAAGCTACCTTGGAAACTGTCCTTAAGTACACAAATTTCCCACATAATAGAACATAATGGCTATTTTTCAACATCTTCTGACTACAGAATAATATTGGGCTCTATTAGGTAGCTGGTTGTCAGATCTCAAACAAAAATGTGCAGATGCCATACAAAGATATCCATTGGCTTCAGATTCCCCTCTAATTTTGTTTGAAACAATATCTGCTAATGTACAGCAGCTATATTTCCAAAAATTATTATTGGTCCCTCATGTGGATTTACAGCACTACTTCTATAATGAAACAACTTTGGTGTTAAGGAATGTTCTGTTGAAAATTGACATGGGCCAATCCTCCAAAAGGGTAATTAGAAATCCTTGTTAAGTAGAAGACTTTGCACAGACTTCAAGAGGAAGTATGTGCAGGCATTACAGAAATGATTGAAAATACACACATCTCCATTACATTTAAATGTTGCTCATTAAATATTAATAGAACTGGGCCAGGCTAGCATGGAATTTCTTCTGTGTAGCAGACAACTCTTTGTACCAAAAAGTTTCAGTGAAGTCAAGAAGCTTTGGAGAGAGCACCAAAGCTTGACTGAGGAGATTGTCAGGAGTTTATACTCCTAGGAAAAAAAAAAGAAAGGCCACCTTTACACCTTGTGTCGGTTTTGAGAGTGTACATTTAATAGAGTGCCCCCACACTAAACAGAGATCTATTATTGAGTGAAATTTCTGAACTACTGAAGGAACTGAAATACCTTCACAACTCTCAGTTTAAGGACTTGGAATCACTTAATAAGAGATGTTGAACAGATTTGTACTTATAGGGACCAATTCCAGTTTTCTACAGTTCTTACATGTACAAACAGTAATATTTTTAACATTGAGAAAATAATTCTTTTGTGAGTACATCCATTGTGTTTGTTAATTCTTTTATATTGCAAAGTTTTTTTCCTGTGTTTTAAGCTTAACAGTGGACAAGTTTAAACACAGTTTCAGAAAAAGGGTAAGAGAATGAGTAACAAATATACTTCTTGACACAATTTCTCAAAACTTATTTTTGAGGATTTTTTCAGAACAATTTAAGACCATTAATCTCATGGAAAAAAGATCTACAAAATCTTAGAGAACTCACTAGATAATATAATTATTAAACAATTTTAGGCTTTCTAAAATTACTTATTGCTTTTTTTAAGTTCTTTTATTCTAAAAGAGCTAAGAAAATTTTTCACTGTGTAATCATTGTATACCCACTTGCTAAAGAATTTTATTAATGTATTGCTGCTCATATTTATAGCACTTTTCATTGCATATTTTCAGCTTAAATAGCATCAATAAACAATTTTGTTGTTCTCCTGGAAATGTGTGTGGCATATAAACAGAGATTCACAGATTTTAAATTACCACAGATTGTGGCTCTCCTATTAATAAAGAAGTGCATAGTTGATAGCAGGAAAAAAATAGCAACACTGTACAATTTGAGAAAACCAGGATATTTTTGAATTCTCCTTAATTCAAACTGAGGTGCTATAAGTTAAATAATGCAAAAGCAACATCTTCTTGTTCCAAATTTTGAAGAATAAATTAGCCTTCTCTTTACAGAAAGATTATTTTAAACAGTTTTAAGTGGAAGTAGATCTTAAAATGTGTATAAATGTAACAGCTGAGGACAACTTATCTATTTTTACTCTAAGCACACCAAAAGTGAAGTGATGCAGAGAGATCATATAATTAGAAAGCAGGTTTATATTGCAAAAGTCCTCCCCATGCAAATTTTGTACTTAGTGAATAGATACCATGCCTTTTATATATATTTTGGGATTGGTCAGTGAGATAAGATAGAGTTTGCTTCTAAAAATATATATCTAGACTTTTTCTGTACTTCTTCAAGATCTCCTGCAGGATCCTGCTTATTTGCTGAGGGTTTTTTTCAGAGCTCTGGAGAGACAGGAATGTACCTCATATCTGCAAATCTCCTCAGAAAGGCAGTTGATTATGTAACCACTGGCCAAATACTTGAATTGGAAATTTTACCTCCAAGTGTGTCAAACATGACAAAAGAGCTAAAGAAAATTAATATATGAGTTCATATATGAAGTTGTAAAAGTCATCATTATGCTAGGAAGAAAAGAATTCCTGTAAACCTCAATATGAGTGACGTAGACCACTAACTACTGCTCTAAAGTGTGCTGTTTCCACAGCATCTGACCTAAGTTAGACTCTTAACTCTGAATTCTCTGTCTATTTGGATGGTGGCAAAAGCAATTAACTCAAAACACAGAACCAGTGGAGGTGTGATTCTGCTTTGCCATTAAACAGGCTGTAGAGAAGGACAGACACACAGAAAGATGTGTGAGAAGAAAACATTCTATGGAGTTTATTTATCTAAGTACACAGTGAGAAAACAACAGACAGCTGTCATATATTAAAAGAAGGATTCCCATACACATCTGGCACGTCCAGCAAGCGATGGGTGCCCCACTTGATTCCCTGAACACCCCACTCCCATGTGGGAGTCAGACCATGTTTCCTGGCTGGGCCCAGCCAGTCTCAGTCAAGTTGATCCCTAAAGCCATTTATTCATGGCACAGTTAGACAGAAACTGTCCAAACTGCTGTCCTTGAGAAGGACCTTGAAAAAAGGAGCCCTGGGCATTTATGCACTCACAGTCTAAGTGCACCACAGTCTTGGGTCTTTCAACTGAGTCCTCAGCTCCTGCCCTGTCCCTTAGTGTCCCCTTCCCTTACAGGGCCACGTGTCCCCAAGTTCATTGTTCTGCAAAGGGTCAGCACCTCATGGCCTCTTGCCTGGGCTCCCATCCAGTGCTCAACCTGCAGCTGCACCCCCTACCTGCACTGAAGGTATTCCTCAACAGCTCCAGCTGGATAAAAATCCTGAGCAACATTGTCTGATCCACAACTGACCATACACTGAGCAGGAAATTGGACAAGAGAAATCACCAGGTCCTTTCCAACCTGAACTACCCAGTGATTGTGTGCATGCAAATAATTGAACAAAATGGTGTCATTTCTCCACTGGAGACTTGGATAGGATAAACCACTAACCACATATCTCTAAGAAGTATTTCAGTTCCAAATATGTGTATTTTGGAAGTAACAGGCAGCAACTTTCATAAAGATTGAAGAAAAAAAATTCTTGTTAATAGGGAATCAAGGAGAAAAGCTTTTGTGCAGTTATTCTTCAACCTAGATTGATAACTGGATACAGATAATGAAATGGTTGTTTAATGAAGGAATCTACTTCAGGACTCTATGTCTCACCAGTAGATGACTAACAAGTGTATGCATTCTAGAACCATTATGTATATGCATACAATAATCTTTGTGCCAAAGTAGTTTTTGTTTTAGGATAGGATGTAGAACAGGACAGTACCCACTGCAGTATCCTGTGCTAGCTGTGGAGCTGGCAGTCAAGCAACCCAGGTTCTTACTGGGTTTTTTCATTGAGCCAAACTGGCACCAAACTATACTTTTTTTTGTTCTTATTTTGTACATTACTTTTTTATGTTTATTTTCATTTTTCTCTAAGTTTTTTCTGAAGCATCAAATCAAATGGTGTTATTTCTCACTAATTCCCTTCATGCTATTACTCTCATCACTCCAGGTTGTTTCTGTTCCCTTTCTGTTTCCTTCTTCATGCCAGCATGATTGTCTTGTCACCAGCTTAAGGGGGAAAATAAAACTTCTAAGATATTTTATCCCCCCTGCTGCTCAGTGGGAGTACTATTAACCTCTGTGTTAATAGCCTAAATAGGATCCTCCCTCCATCAAAGCTGTAGGGTGTGGTTATGTGAATTTCCATTTCTCCTCAAGGGAAAACAAGGAACTTTGATCCAAACTTATATATCAGCTTCCTAACCTTTAGCTTACAAGCAGGCTAAGAGAAAGCAAACAGGTTGCAAAGCTTTACACAAGCAGTTCAAAGGCTTCTTATGTTTCTTCTGTTGAAAGAGCACTCTAAAACGTTAAGATTTTTTGTTAGGATCAGAAAAGCCAGTTTTCAGTTCATACTTCTACCTGATGTGAACCAAAGACAGCTGACATCTAGTATATGTAACATTTAAAGAGATTGCATCAGATCTGGTAGTCAAATAATATATCCTCGAATGACTGTAGCAACTATTTCCTGCCAGGCAGAGAGTGAGGTTGAATTTGCTACAAGCCCTTTCAAAACTAGTTTAAAATTTGGGACGGCAATGGTACAAAACAAGTATGTAGACTTTTTAGCCATCACAGAGCACTCGAGACAAAACAAAATATTAAAAATTTGTTCCTTATTTTATTATAAACAAAGACAGATGTAAAAACATTTGAAAACAAACAAACAAACAACTCCAAAGGTGAAATTTGAAGCATGGTACTTATTCCTTAGTAACTTCTCATCTGAAAGTCCCTTTTTCATAGGGATTAAGTAAAAGGTCAAGGCAGAACCTGTTCTAGAGGAAAAAAAATCAAATTGTTATACGTAAGAGAAATAACTCTACCTATGGATGTTTGCTTTTTAGTGTGATAACAAAGTTTTCTAAATATATTTTATGACCAAGGAAATTCTTCTCTTTTTTAAGAAGCAAAACAAAGAATCAACTAACCAAAAGTCTTGAAAAAAAGGTACCTGCCCAAAAGAGAAAGAAAAAAAAAAAAAAGCCAAAAACACATCCTACATGATGATTGCGGTCACATTGTCACATACTTTTCACAATGGCACATACTTAATTGCACTTCCTCTGCATGGAAAAGGGAATTCAAGTACACACGCAAATACAGTTTTTCTTTTAAGAATCTAGTTTTGATACATATTTTTTATTCAATGAGCATAGTATTTACATTTGAAAAATATAGCCTCAGATGCACTGAGAACCACAGTAACGAATAGATATTTTTAACATGACATCCAAAAATATAGGCAATGGCATGATTTTTCGTAATAGAAAATTTACACAGATAGTATCTTTTCCTTTAGTTGTAACATTTCCTAAGAAATGCTATTTCTGTGTTGTCATTATTAATAACTTTCAAGCACAGGAGCTGGTGAGCTTGAATGTGTCTCTTGATCAGACCTTGTGAATGAAAAAGATTACATATCCTAGTATTAAAAAGTCGCAAACATCCATGTGGGCACAGATCCTTGACTTATGAAGAAGTGGCTGACAAAGCCTACATTCTTCAGAGTTCTCTATGCAAGAAGTTCTCTGCTATATAATTGCAACATGAGAAACATCAGCATGCCAGAAAGTCACTAAAGAATTCATATCTCAAATACATTTATATGTGAACAACAAGTATTCAGCCTTGAAGCACAATGTATAAAAAGTCACTCAAAGATTTTTAGGATCAAGTTCAAAATCAAAAGCCAAGTTTGTGGAAAGATATAGCTCACAAGATACAGTGGACATACAATATTGCTCAATGTACTTGATATAGCTACTTCTTTGGGCCAGTCGCTAATCACATTTTATAAATTTTAGTATTAACTAGAAAGCTGTTGCTTTAAGAACAAAAAAATATAAGTTGATTCTTTAGAGACATAAGGAAGTAACTTTCATTAGAATCTTGGAAGGCCTTGAAATTTTTTTCAGAAAACTTTCCTTGATTTATTTATTTTGTGAAAATAATTGAGCTGAATGCAGCATGAAGTTTCATTAAGTTCATGCACATAGAGAGCCCACTCAGTTTTTCTCTTTATGAAATGACCTCAACCATCTGGGTCGTTACTCTAGGTCACTTTGGTAAATTCATATATATATATATATATATATTTTTTTTTTTTTTTTTTTTTTTTACAGCCTAGAAATAGCACAGAGATGAGAAATTGCTGTTTTCTGCTTCATGTGTACATGGTGAATAAGGTGCAGGCTTTGAAATACTGATGTTTTTGAAAGGATCAGTCCTTCCTAGCCATATCAATGTCAGCTTGCCTCCCTCACACAAGCACTACCGCTTGCTTGTGCAGATGTCAGAGCTGCTTGAGTCCTGTAGGTGCATGCTTTAAAAAAGTGTATGTTAAATAAGATTAATCAAATAGTTGGCAAAATTTCAGACAGCTTCTGTGTAAACATTTCACACCTAAAAGAGGAGATAGTTGTTTTTTTTTAATAAATTAATGGTCTGTAAACACCTTGCTCTCAATTCTGATTTTGCAGCAATTTTATGCTAAAGTAACTCCATTGATTACTGGTGATTTTCACTGATATTATCCTAAAAAGTCCTCAAAAGTCCTCTAAAGTTTAGCTCAAATAAAATAAAACATAAATATTTGCTTAGTTTTATATGTGCTTACTCGTTCGTCTTTCCTCTCACCAACATTCACGTGTCAAGATTAACTTCTAGCTCATACCCTGCAATTTTATGTAATGGTACAGACTTTAAAAGTTCATCTGAGAGTTTTGTCTTTTGTGACACAATAGACTGTGGAGAAAGACAGCTTCCTCTCCTTTTCTGCTCCCCCATGTTTTCCTTTTGTTTTATAGTATCTACTGATGTTTTACTATCTCACAATTTCAACTTTAAAAACTGTCAATTATTTCAACCATTTTAATCATCTTTCTGCAATCTAGATGCCATTTTGAAGGTATGAAAGTATATTAATTTCAAAGTTGTGTCTGTAGCATCAGTGGAGAATCCTGCAAAATTAACCCAATGAAATTAAAAATCTACATGTAGAAGCTGGGGAGAAAACAAAGAAGTCTTCTTTCTATCTCCAGCTTACATACCACAGCCCTGGTCTGTTTAGTGTAAATGCTGAATATTACAGAATCCCCATACAGATGTTAAACTCTTCCAAAAATTGGTAATATTCTAGCAAGTATACTACAGATATTGTCTTTGCATTGTCTTTCATATACCAGAATAGTTAGGAGTAAGGCAGAAAATTGTGTTTTCAGAATAGGAGAGAAAGCTTCCTTATTTGTAGGGTGTTCTGCCCCTCTTTGTGTTCTTGGGTTTACTGCTACTAGCAGCACAACTGAGTATTGCCCACATGGGCATATATTTATGAACTTATATTTCATTCTACCTACTGTCCAAGCTGACCAAGTCTCACAACAATATTGCTCTGACCTAACATTCCAGTTTGCTGTGCTGTTTGATCTGCTTGGCAAAGAAAATGCAGCTCAGAACACAGAAAATCTCTATGCAGCCATTATGCTATATCATTGCAAGTTTATTTCTGGTAAACTCTATTTTAATTTTGTTTTTGTCCTGTTTATTTTCTTTCCTAAAGTGTGCTTCATGAAGGGCTTTTCTACATTAGGATATTCACTAAAGTAATTGCTTAAGCTGCAGCCTAAACAATGTCTTCAACTGTATCCAATCAGTACTATTAGCTTTGCAATGCAATTCCCAATGTGAACACATTTTGTCAAGGACAAGTATCTTTATTTACAATTTAGCTTAATCTGTTTCTACAGCGGATTATGTGCAGCTCAAATTATACTCCTATGTCAATATTTTCTTGTGTGGCTAAAGCTCTGTAGGCAAAAAGTTTTAAATTCATAAAACAAAATTACCATGCAAGGTTCTTCTTCGTCTTGCAGGGATCCCTCTGTTCCTCATGGTCAGTTCAACCCCTATTTATGTTACATATTCACAGACACTTCTGTCAAAATCTGCAGGCTCTGATTTTCAGTTATAGTACACTTACCATGAAAAACTGGAGATCATAAACTTCTATTCACAGCTATCTGGTCTTCTCATATTCAGACTAAGTGTCCAGGTAAAAATAAAGAAAGGAAGAACAGAGGAAACTGACTGTAACTGCAATTGTTCTGTACCACCCTGTCAGTAGTTGATCTGTCTGTATGACCTGTTCATAGCAAATGCTGCCTAATTTTGGAAAGGAATAGCAATTTCCTCCACCCTGGAGTGGTTATATGGAAATTCATATAAACCACATTTTAAATGGAAGAGGTGAGCCCATCACTTTGAGGAGTATTGCCAGGGCTTTGGGAGAGATACCAGCCCTTACTGTCCCTGCTCAAGAGCCTCGAGAACTCCTCTGACTCCTCCAAGAGGAGCCCCATTTCAGCTTGGGCTGCTCCCCACCCCAGTGATGCAGTAGGAGTGCCTGAGTTAAGTCCCTTTCCCCCGCACAGGACTCGGACCTTGGCTGCAGCCAAGTCTCCAGCCCTGTCCTGGTCTCCTGCTGCTTGATGGACCCTGGTAGGTCACTTGCCTTGCCTGGAGCTATTCTAAGACCCCATTATAGCCACAGCTCTATACACTAGGGATAGAGGGACAGTGCCTGCCAGTGAGGGATTCCCTGGGTTCACCCTGGGCTCCTGGCTCCCTGTCTTCTAGGAGCAGCCCGTCCTTAATATGTCCTGGCAATGATTAAATGCATCACGGTTGTAAAGTTCACCATCTCAAACAAAAGGCAAAGTGCAAAGTGTAAAGTAAAAACAAGAAATCAGAAATAAATAGCATTTAGCAGCAAGAAGTAAATCTTCTTACTCAGTGTTGTCCTCAATTCCAGGTTCCACATTGTGTCGATGACACTAATGATCTTAAACTTCAACTACTGTATATGTGCAAATCTGTGGAATGTATCCTGACTTTCTCCTCTTAAAAATTAAAAGCAAACCCCAGAAGATTCGATAGTCTTCCTAGAAATATCTTCTGTATGACTAGCAACATTTTGTGGTATTATGACAACTCTAATGGAAAGAGTTCTGTTTGAACTCTCATGGATATCAGCAGAAGGATTTCCACCAGGGTAGCTATTTGCTGCTAATAGCAATTTATTAAACATGTATTTATATCTATGGGAATTAAATTTAGCTCTAATTACTTACTGTGCTTTAAAGCTATTGCATATTGACTCCTGCAAAGACAGAATTTTCATGTGTTTTAGGCATACAGCTAATTTGGCAACAATTGCAAATACTACTGAGTTTGCATGCACAAACCAATACTTAAATAGCCAGAATTTTACCAATTCAAAATGTGCTTTCTTCTGAATGTTTGAAGCACAGCTCTTCTTCCTGAAATTTCCTTTTTTATATCCTTCTGCTTTTGAACACTGAAAGACATTGTAATATTTTGATTTAACAATAGCTATTTAACATTTGCTTCTGTTGATCTCCTTTTTTTTGACAGTAACTGTTATGACATTTTTATTTTGGAAAATAAGAAGCAGATTCATTTAGAAAATAGTAGATTTAGCATGGTAGTTGGTAAGAAAATGGTTAGTTTTATTTTTGTCTTTCTATGCATTTTAAAGGAGCTGATACCAATGAAAAAAATATTTCAAGTGTTTCCCCAGAGAGGTTGCACTGCTGCTGTCATCTCAGCATAGAAAAAGTTCTTATTTATATAGTGCTTCAGAATAGAAGATCCTCTGCAACATTATCTATATTCAGGATGAGCACTCAGAAGAGCCAAACACGTGGTCTTTTTCAAGCTAACACAGGTACCACAAAAGTTATTGAAGTAAAGTACATAAATACTTAAACTATTTATCAGTTTCTATATTTTTATATGCATTGAGCTTTCTTAAACAAATTATATTATAAATATATGTTTATGTATATAATGTGGTAATAGACATGCAGACTAGAAGCAAAGAAATCATATATATGTACATATAGGTATATTAATACCCTTAGTATTAGCACACAGTCTGCTGTCTACTAAGTTTCATGCTTGTAAGACATCCAGCAAGTGTGAAACTTCAAAGTTCCCTCAGTTTCCCATTCTCTGGCCTGTCTCTGCAAATTATATATGGGCTGTGTCCCTATGGGACATAGGGACCTCTCTGGGGTTCCTTTGCTCCTTCTAGTTTGTGACTCTTTGTTACACATGAATCTCCCCATCAGATTGTGATACTTCAATCCACATATATTTTTGTCCTTACATTACAGAGCATTATCATCCTAGGGACTCAGCAAGCTGCCTTCTTTGTCCTTTTTGCCAGCCTTATCCTCACATTTCTTCTATAAAAGACCAGATATTTCACTGGTTATATTTTAAAGTAACTGTTACTATTAAAAGTAAAAGTAAAAGTATTAAAAGCAAAGGTGGGGAGTATCTGACTCTCTGAGATAGATGTATGACTGTCATTGACCAGAGCCAATTTTTGAACTACAAACTAAATGTATGCAATGAGTGAAAAAGTGAAATCTTTAATAAACAATTAAAATAAACAATTTTCCTCACTGGAATGTCACAGCGTTTTTAAATAATTTTTGCACTTTCAAAATAATTTTCGCACTTTCAAAATAATTTTCAGTTGTCAAAATGGATGCATTTTCTCTTTCCTATTAGATGAAGTAATTTTTATCATTCCTTGTCTTAGGTCAATCCCATCTTGCAAGAAAAGAATAGAATTTTCTTAGCAGTTGTCTAGTAGTAAGTAAAGAGAAAATTTCTGGCTGTTGATTCACCTAGCCACAAAGTTTGTTTCTAATTGATGTAACATAAGATTGTACATCTTTTGTACAAAATAAGCACTTAGAAAAAAAAATAATTGAAAAAATTAATTGTTAATTAGCTGTTCACATGCTACATTGTTGTGTCTCAAATTCTAATGATTATTTAAATTTGTTTCTTCTGGTTGAAATATGCAGTACCTATGACTCTGTAAAGACTCATAAAGTATGTAACAGACACTGACATGCAAAGTCTTAAAGGCATTTTGTTCATTTTACAGTCAGCATAAATCTCTGGGAACTAAATGAAATCATGACAATAAGGTTGCCTGCAGAGAATGCATTCCAAGAAAAGAAACAAATTCCTCACTGCAGTTTGGGAGATCTTTTCATAGTTCCAGCATTACTGATGGGTGTCACAGTGATACCATGGTACTGCAGGGTTGTAAATCACACCAAACAATGCACACTGATATCTCCATGGCATTCTGGTGCTTGTGTTCATGCTGACCTGGACAGTCTACTTTGCCCCCACTGTGTTGTCATCCATTTCACTTTTTTCCCCCTCTCACAGCTATTTACCAAAGCTGCATAGGCACCAAAATGTTTTGCTTTGAATAATGCTTATAGAAACATTTTACAATCAATCCTTAATTCTGGTTTATTGTTCTCTTTCTTTGTGCTGCCCATGTTACTTTACAACAGAATGAAAGCTTTGGTGCTATGGACTTCTTGTCATACCCAAGGAATTCTGAAGAGCGGAAAAAAAAAAAAAAAGAGAAAAAAGAGAAAAAAGAGAAACACAGAAAGAAGAAATGTTTAATAAATTACTAGTTTCCAAAAATATTAGATTTTTTTGAATATTAGTTAAACTTATACTTCTAATTTTGTACAGTAAATTCTTCTTTTCCTTCTTTTTTCTCTCTTTCCTTCTCTTTTCATCAAGTTTAACATTTTTCATGTAACTTTTCAGACGTTTCTCTCTTGAAATCTTTAGATATCTCTTTTCATTTAGGCACTAGCTTCTTAAACAGTAACTTTAGAAAAGCCTGTGTTATAAATATTCTTCTATTACTCCCATTTCCAGTATGCTTTTCTCAAATAAAATTGACAGGCAATTTTTCTTGTTTAAATCTCTCAAAAGACCATATTTATTCTTCATCATATTTTGATATTTTGTAGAGGATGAACACAACTTTCTAGGATTATATAATTTTCTCTTCAGAAAATAAGAATGCTTTTATTACCCTTCATCAGTACACTTTTCAGCATTTGGAAAACTTCACATATTTGCATGTTGATTCAATCTCTGGCATTCTCTGGTGACAATTTACCTAGCACTACAGTATGACATGCTTCCAGGGACTGACTCACTTGGAACAATTCATTCTGGGGATGATTCCTTAGTTTGAAAATTTTACATTTGTTGATGATAACCTTCTCTAAATCAAAAATAATAACAAAACTCCTACACACATTAGCAGAAATACCTGCACTATTGACTATTTCTTACTGCAATTATTTTGAAATATCTGAATCTTAATAGCTGTTTTATTTTTATGTTATTTCCTTTTTATCCTATATTATTTCCTTTTTATCATATTTTGTTTCCTTTTCCTTCTGTATTGGAATAGAATGCCTTAGAAATGCTTAAGAGAATGGTAAGAAGCCCCAGTGTGTAAATGAACATTTGTTCATTCAATATTTCTGTTTTTAATTCATACTGTTTATCCTAATCCCTTCCAAATTATGAAAGAGAAAATGCTCTTACCCAGAGTGCAACAAACTCTGCAGAATCAAATAAAACCGGCCTTTTAAAAATTTTAAAGTGATAAAGTTTAGAAGCTTGCTTTGGAATGTTTCACAGATGCTGTCTGTGCCACACATGTTATTCTGAGATGTGGCCTTATCTGAAATTGGAATATAATGAGACTCATGTATTTCTTAAGCTTTTAGACACCACATATGACCACTCTGTGCTAGGGGCAGAATCAAAACAAATGCCTATCAGAAATTTTATTTTCTAATGTTTCAGTTCTTTTGTTAGAGATAATGCACAGAATTTTCCTCTGCATCTTTCTGTTAGGAAAGGCTGTGATTTTTATAAAATAAAGACTGAATTTACACAGACAAAGAAACAGAATGATGTTTATTGAAAACACGAAAGTGTTGGCTACTGTTGAAGAGGCAGATGTCATTAGATGGACTATTGATAGAAGTGTAGAAATTCTTAAAATACAAGCAAATACATATCCCTTCAAAGGATTTTAAATCTTGTGTGTTAGTCTATTTAGTGTGTATATTTTTCATGGTTTTCTCTATTTATGATAGTGGACAATCATGCCTGCTAAAACCAGCAAACTAAATTTTGTTTTACATTATAGTTATGGGAAAAAACAGGGTTAAAATTATCACATGTGTATAAATATATAAGTTTAACATAGAAAATTTAAGCAATATTTCTCACATATACAACAGTCTATATTTTATGAAATACAAATAATTCATTTATGTGGTAAACTGGATGTGTGTGCATACATAGGATAAAGCTAGAGCCATCTGTATCATGCAGGGAATTCAGTCCCTTATTACTGCAAGGGAAATGGTTTTGCCATTAGACCACAGTATTTGTACTAAACCTATACTATGGAGTTTCCAGATTTGTCTTGCCCTGTCTTGGACTGCAGAGGTTTTCCCTTGTTTTGGCTGTGATAACAGCTGCCTAATAATCAACTTGTTAACACTCACTTTTTTAAACTCTATGACTACCATGTATATTTCAAAGGTCTGACCAACCTCAGTAGCTACTGTAGAACAAGTACTATCCTTTTATGTCAAGTCTGGGAAGGTTAGGGTCCTACCTCCAAGCTGCAAGCTAGCAGCAATCAGCAAACTGCAAGCAGCCAGGAAAGAAGAAAGTATTAAGAAAATGTGTAAATAAAAGCAGAAGCAGACTCTGGTGCAAAGAAGGAAGGGACCACCAGCACCAGCAAGGAGCTGTTCAGAAGAGTTCAGTACTTAAACAACCCACACAGTTCCCTGAAAGAATGAGCACAGCTCCAAGGAAAATGGGCAGAAACTAGAAAGAAGGTTTGTGCACCAGGGTATAAATCATATTATTAATTACATTCTTCCTCATTATTTTAGACTGTGATAACAGTGTTGTAGCCAGACTAATAAAACCTTTTAATTGCATTTTGTCCATACAAACTTTATCTGGACAAAGTTTTAGGTCCATATGCATTCATCTACTTTAGACCATAAAGATTTTTTAGTGTAATACAACTCTCTCATATAACACTTTTTCACAGACTTAAAACTGTTATTTTAAAACTGGTTAGATTTTCTTACCCTATTGCACTTAGAGAGTGGCTGTTCTGAATCTTCTCTTCTGATTTCCAGCCTACTTTCCAGCCTTGTATGTCTTACAGTACCCATCTCAATACACTATTTGCCTGCCAAATTCTGGATGCCCATAGCAGACACCAAGCACTGTTCTTCTCTCAGAGTGCATAGGCACTTTCCTAGATTCAAATTATTCCATTTCCTCCTTAACCCACAGCCCAATTTACTCAAATTCTTCTTTTCAATCAAATTATCTTGATTGTTATTCCCTTGTGTACTTCTAAAAATTGTGCTATCCTCTCTCAACCCCCATAGATATAAAGATTGAAGATTTATCACATGCACACACTCACCATCATTTAGACTCATTTTCCTTCTTAATATGCTACTAGCCTTTTGATACAGGTGCCTCCCCCTGGAAATTATTCCTCTTCAACTTGGATATCTACAGCTGCAAATAACATTTTAATCATACAATTGTGATTGAATTATAAAACTGCCCATGAAACTGTTTATATGTCCTTATTACAGTAGCAAATGGCTGTTTTATTACACTCTCAGAAAGCACCTTCCATTTTTAATGATGGTTGTCTTTTGTAACATTATAATTCTTACAGAAAAATTAAGGAAAAGTGTTCTTTAACTCTATCTGTCTGTAGTTCTGTTTTTTTTTCATGTAAATTTTCCATTCATCATATTACTAATATTAGTCTGCTATTCATCAAGTTCACTTTGTGAAATTTTACAAGGTATGAAGGAAGGAAGCTCTCTACTGTTTCTGATGAAGAGAATAAATTTTAACATTCTATTAAATTTAATGGAACAGTACAAGATAAAAAAGTGCACCTCTAATTTTTTTTTCAGAGATTGCCAGTAGAAGACACTACAGAAAGGAAGCATGTTCTCATAATTCATTGTACAGATTGTCTCTGCTCTGAGAATAGTTTGGATTTAAGAGCAATGAAATGGCTAATTCCTGTTTACACTGTAGCTTTCGACTTCCCCAATGAAGCAAATTTTGTCAAGAGCAAAAGCACTGCTTATGACTTCTATTACACTTTAACAAATAAATGGTGTAGCTTTACTCCCAACTGGGATGCAATTGCTCACACGAGTAGTCCCATTGATCTCAAAGTGTGAGTTATTGCTTTGTAAGAGCAGTGAAAAAACCTCCCAACCTATAAGTGGTGATTAATATCAACAAAGAGCTTTCAATTTAGACAGAAAACAGAATGATAAAATTAGTCATTGCTATTTTATCAAGAGCTTAGAAAATAAAGGGAAGATTGCCAAGTGACTGACAAGTAAAAAGTTATAGGTGAACAACTAGATTTCTTATTCTTATAGGTTTAAAAACCCCAAAACAAATTGTGTCACAGAAGTACTCTTAAAAGGACTTTAAATTCATAATACAGAAACTAAATGTAGGGAAAACATTTTAAAAATAATATATTAATAGCAAATCATGGCATAAGAACAGTATTATTACTTGAAATCAATGTGGACATTTATGAAGACAAAAAAAAAAAAAAACCAATAAAATCATACATGGCTATAAAATAATCATTGTATCATGTATGGACTACTTTGGGCTTCAAGTGTAATTGCTTTTCTCACTAGTTAAGCCTGTCTGAACTGCTGTAACTCACCTGAACTCAACTACCAGAATGGGAATTGTTCATGTTTCAGGATATCAGGGGCCTAGACTGTAATGGAGAAATGGCATTGACATACTCTAGAGATGCTGTTGTAATATCTCAAGAAATTGTTTTCATTATTTCAGGGATGTACCAGTGATTCAGAGAGTTTACAAAGAGTAGCTGTGTGATATTTTTCATGTGTTTATGTTTGCTTTTATTGGTTAGTAGTAGCACTTCCAGCCTGATACACTCATCTGACATTGTCTTCCCCTATGTCTAATAAAAAAATGACTAGCCCATGTACTTTGTGTAGCCCATTTAGATCTGTGAGCATGACCACATAACCCTTTTTATTAAGTGAGACAGTTTTAGTCTATAAAGATAATTTTGCAATTTTTTTTTAAATTTGAATTGAATCTGATTTTTTATGTTTTAGAAAAAAAAAATATTCCTGGAGAATATTTGCATTAGCTGAGATGTAACCAGTCCACACCTTTGAACAATAAAAGGGTTTTTTGATTATGTTGTTGTTGTTGTTGTTGTTGTTGTTGTTGTTGTTGTTGTTGAGCTTTCTTCCACTGTTCCTGTTATAACATGCATAGCCACAGCCATGTTCCTCCTGAAATATCTCAGACCACCATCAGATGGCCTAGAGCATAGACTTACATCACATGAATACTACCCATTTAAAATGTGGTAGCTCATGTTACACGTACCATGGGAGAGAGTATGGACTTCGATAAGCAGCAGAGAAAAGGCTTCACAATATTAAAAAAATCTTTGCCAGGCCATGCAGCCTTAAAAGCACAACACACTTAAGTCATATCCTCAGCAATAAAAGTTCCCTTTCTCTCTGTTTCTCTTTCTATCACAGTCCTCCCACTTTTCCCTCAGAGAAAGAATATTATTGCCTCCTGTGGGCCACTTGAACTGAAGCCTCTCCACACTCAGTTGTAGCTGGGTTCTTCACAGTGGGCCTGTCTATCCTTTCATAAACAGATTTTACTATCCCCCTGTGTTTCCACAGCAGTACCGTTCTTTAACCGTGACTATTTGGTAACTAACCGTGACTATGTTTATTTTTTTTGCCTTATAACGAAAAATGGCAATGATTTATCAATTGTAACTGAGGTGGGGTTTTTTTAGTGGTTGGGATGAGGTCTTTATTTGTTGTTCACTTTAACCCTGTTGTTTCCTTTTAGTATAATTCACAAAATGCTATGATGGTTAAGGTTGGAAGGAGCCACTGGAAGTCTTCCAGCCCCATTTCTCTGGTCAAGCAGGATTCCCTAGAGCATATTATTCAGAACTGTGTCAAGACGGCTTTTGAATATCTCCACTGAGAGAGACTGTTGCACTAAGTTTATAGGAATTTAGCAGAAAATAAAGCCCCATGTATTCCAGCTGATCCATAGAGATCAGAGGGGCTGAGTGTGGCCTGGTTTGATTCCTGATTATACTCAATTCACCACTATAGATCTGGTCATGTTCAAAGAACCTTGCATGAGCACAGATGCACAAATAATGAAATTTATCAACTAGGTCTGACCACATTCAATAAGGACTTGAACAGTTCAGAGTCACGGTTAATACAGTTTATTGAAAAAATAGGAAAGCAAGTTCATGATTGCCCATGATGAATGCTCGAACTACAGCGTTACACGTGTTGCGACGGAAAGTATAGGGAGACATATCTAATAGAAATAACTTTTTAATGGGTTACCCGGGCTGTCAGCCACCAAATCAGCCCTCAGATTGGCCCCGCAGCCCACAGAGGAAGCTCCAGAGAGAACAGCCCTCCCCTGTTTCCGTGCCGTGCTCTTCCTCTCAGACCCCTCTCAGGCAACCTCCCTCCATGCAAAACCAGCACACCGGCTCACAGACAACTCAATGTCCACCACGATCCCAGGTCTTTTTCTGCAGAGCTGCTTTCCAGAACATGCCTTCATCTAGCCTATGTTGCTGTACAGAATTATTCTAACCCAGGTTCAGGACCCTGCAATTGCCTTTGTTGAAGTTCAGATGGTTGAGCTCTGCCCATCTCTCCAACCTCTCAAGGTCCTTCTGAAGGGCTGCACAGCCCTCTGGGGTATCAGCCACTCCTCCCAGCCTTGTGCCATCAACCAGCTTGCTGAGGACAAACCATATAAACCATATGTTCAGTTCAGGAACTGAAGAAATTAATCTGGTACAGCATGAATAGCAGACAAGGAGGGGTGGTATAAAGGAAATCTTATAGACAGAGGGGATGGCTGAAGTTTTAGCAAGCTGTTCTGGAAAATTCTTACCTGTCCTTGCTGGAGCAGAGTTATGTTCATGACTTGTGCATGAACTTGTGTAAATGATGACATTCAAGTTGAGAGAACATATGCCTCTGGTCAGATATACAGGAGTGTGAAATTCTGCAAGGTTGATATGTTTTCAGCTTCATGCTGTTTCCTTACAATGCAATTGCAGTCTGGAGGAATTCTCTGGAGAGGGAGATATTTTTACTTTGCTTGCTAACAACCTAGCAAATGCAGGAGGAAAAATGTTCCTAGACCTTGCAGGGTATGGTAGAGAGAAGACAGCACTGAAGGAAACATGGAAAGAAGCAGGATGTCAGGTAGAAGAGACAGATTACTGAAAGAAGCAAGGATCAGTGACGTGTCTCACAACTGAATGAAATGCAAGATTCCTTGGAAATAGGGGAAACTGTTAATGTTTTCTGGTGAATTTAAAAGCTAAAGGCAGTAGCAAGGATTTACCAGCATGAACACAATAGGCCAGGAAGACTTTTATATAAGTCAATTTTTTCCTTATTTGTCCATCACAGCCACTTTGAATTTTCTCAATGTAGGAAATTAGGAAATTATGAATCTTGATTTTTATTATACTTATTTTTGGAAAGACATCAGACCAGAATACATAGATGCATAAGCCTCAAAATGGGAGCCAGCTTGAGATCTATTACACACATATCAACAGTTAGGTAATTTTTTAGTTTTGTTTATTTTCAGGTTTTTTATTAGGCAGTCAAAGTGAAGTACAGTCAAATCTGATGCAACACAGTTTGTGTTTTCTAGCAATATGTGTTTAAAACACGATTGGACAAAATCTATACAATTTAAATAATGTCTGTAAAATAAATTTATGGAAAATGTTTCATATATAGACCACAAAATACTTTTTAGAGAGGAGATTTAAATGTTGAAATTGTCTCTAAGGAGTCTTGCCATTCAAGCCAATGCAAAAGTTTTCAGCATTTTCTTGTTAACAAAAGTAATATTGTTACTATGGCAACAAAAATACACACACAAAAAGGTATCTCACCACTATTCCTGATGAAATATGCATGTTTAGCTATGAAATATCTCCTTAATCCAAGATAATTTATTAATTTTTGTTTTCATTCAAGCCTGCCAGTTAGCATTCATTTCAAATGGTCATTTATCTCTAAAAGTTCTTCTCTGAAAAATTCCATGCACAGTGTTGTCTTAAATACTTCATTCCAAACAGTGCATGAGATAAAATAGAATCATTACATTTGCAACAAAAGAAAAAGTTTTCAAAACTTACACATTATTCACATATTCATTATGGTTACCATGCATATATTCAGTGATATGTTCTCAAAAAAGAGATAAAAATTTCTTCTGATTCCAAACATTCCAGATTCCACTGTGTTTTGTTGTTTTTTATTTCCTGTTGTGGAGTGGAGGTGGAGTTTTTATTTTGTTTCTGGCTTGTTTTGTAGTTTTTCTTCTGTGTATATAAAACCAATGAACAAAGAACAACTGTTACACCACCTACCTTATTATTCATGAACAGGGAACATTGAAGCAGACTTATGTGGAACAACAAAAACTTTCTTCATTATTCTGGTGAAACTATTTGTGCCCCACAGGAACTTCTTGAGCTTTTGCCACCTGCTTCAAAGCTACTCCATTCAAATGACCTTTATTCTCTGCTGAGTGGCTTCCCATAAGTCAGTAGTCTATTTTTTCTTTAAACAAGTAAAAATCCCTAAGTTTAAGGATCCTTTAGTTATAATGGTGTACCTCAAACTACAGTGACATTTCAGTTTGTACTGGGGAAACCTGCCTAGATTCCTAGCTCTGAGAGAATGACTCAACAATATCTTGTTTTTAATGTATAGTTGACCAAATTATCTCAACTAAAGATTTCTCAGGGGAATGTATCTATGTTGAAAACACGTCTCCTGGATCATAGATATAATCTGTGTCAAAATTAAGTTAACGTCTCCACTTTGGGTTGGAACCTGTTCTTACATGCAGGCTTCTAGGTAGCAGTCTGCTTACTATTCTGTCTTTGTCTTCTGAGCTCAGACTATTTAGAACTTGGTGTCTTCACAGCAATTGTATGTGGTATCTCTGAGTGACACTTCCAGTCCTCAGAGAAGGAGAAATAGCAGAAGGAAGTCAGGGAGGGAGCATCTCTGGAGATCGTGCAAGAAGTCAGAGAAATCATCTCTTCTCTGCCCATCTGTTCATCAGCTAGGGCTCAAGTGTGTAGCTTTGTCACACTGCAGGCTTGCAGTGTTGGGATCCACAATGCATTTGGAGAAAATGCCACTGAAAATGTAGATGAAGAGACGTTATTCTAAGAATAAATTTAAAGCAATGTGGAAGCAGTGAGGAATGATGGAACACTAGAGAAGAAATATCAGCAGGGAAAAAAAAAAAAAAAGTCAGCAATCATTATTCTGAAAAAGAATCTTTAGAGAACATTTTTTAAAGAAAATGAGGATTCTTTTTAGAAAGTCTGGTAATATTAGTCAAAGTTAGAGATATTTCCACTGCTGAGTAATATACTACAGACAAATAAGCCAGGTAATTATGAGAAGCAATTCAGGTGCCTGAAAAATACAAGCAATTTAATGTCACCAGATAATTTTACTTCAGAAACTTCAAACATTCCTATGGAGTATGGATCATAATTTGATTGAATTTACCATTACAAGTGCAGGGCCATATTGAGTACTATTGAACTGATAATCATGATTTTTCAGTTTTAGAATCTTTGTTATAAAGAACCTATACTTAGTTGTATATATTTTCTACTATTTTACATGAGACAGAGGGAGAGAGAGAGCAGATGATAAATAACTGTGATTTTGACAACAGAGTTAGACAAGCCAAAACAGATTTCAAAGAAACATAGTATAAGAACATGAAAATATACTATTTATACTTGAAAAGATCATGATGGAGGAAAAGTTAGAAGCTTCCTGTTTGCCTGATAGAGCCAATGACAGCCATCTCCAAGACAGATGTGCTGCTGGCCGAGGCCGAGTCCATCAGTGACAGTAGCAATGACAGTAGTAACACCTCTGTGACAATATATTTAAGAAGGAAAACAGAGTTATTGTGCAGAAGCAACTGGCAGGCAGAGAAGAGTCAAAGAACTTGAAACAGCTCTGCAGACACCAAGATCGTTGAAGAAGGAGGTGGAAGAGGTGCACTCTGGAGACCAAAGGCATTCCCAATTAGGGAAACCAAACCCTGTTCTATTCCCTGGGTCAACCCTGTGCCCCTCTCCCTGTCCCTCAGTCTCTGGTCAATCCCACCCTGATTCCTTGTTAGCCCTCTGCCCTAACCTCTCCCTGTAACACCCCCATGTTCCCTAGTAATTGGTCTCTGATTTTCTCCCCACCCTGATCATCCCATGTATTTAATTTAGACTCTTACAAAGTACCTAGCCTTTGTTCCCTGAACCCTGGACAATGCACACGCGTGGCTGAAATAAAACATCTCTGTAAAACCCCTGCAAAGACCCTTCCTCCTTTTTTACTTGCTGTCACCCCAACCAACACCAGAAGCAACAGTGCACCAAGCTCTGGAGCAAAGGTTTCTCTGCAGCTTGAGTGAAGGTCACGGTGAGACAGGCTGGCCCCCTGCAGCCCATGAAAGTCCAGAGTGAAGCGGAGATCCTCCTGCAGCCCATGGAGAACCCTACACTAGAGCAAGTGGATGCCTGAAGGAGACTGCAGAAGGCGAGAGGAGCTCACTCCAGAGTGAGTTTTCTGGCAGGACTTATCCTGCAGGAGATACACATTGGAGGAGTTCGTGAGCAGCTGCAGCCGGTGGGAGGTATTCACATTGCAGAAGTTCATGGAAGACTGACTCTAGTGGGAGAGACTCAACATTAGAGCAGAGAAAGGACTCCTCTCCCTGAGGAAGGAAAGGCAGAGACAGTGTGAAATGGCTGACCACAGACACCATTTCTGTCCCTCGGCACCATGGCAGGAAAGGAGGTAAAGAATGAGGAATAAAGTTAAGCCCAGGAAAATGAGCATGCAGTTGCAAAAAGGGCCAAAAGCACCCTGGACAGTATTCACAGGGACACAGCCAGGACACTGAGAGGAAGGATTTTGTTGTTTTTGTGCAGAGGTATCCTTCTGCACAACATTCATGAGATCCTATCTGGATTCTTTGTCCAAATTTTAAGCTTCCTCAGTACAGGCAAAATAATGAGCAAATTCTGGACCATGTCCAGCAGAAAGCTTCCAATAGGTGAGCCTCTCTGTGAAAAGGGGCTGAGGGGCCTGGGCTTGCTCATCCTGGAGGAGAGATCACAGATCCACAATTTTGAAAGGTAGCAGGAATAAATCCTCTGTGTGCTGACATCTGATAGCTCATTTATGCACAGAATTACTGTATAGGTTTACATAATATGACAGTTGAGAAATAGTGTGGATAACACATAGTATTGTGCTTTTGATTGGATGGTTGTGTCCTCTTGATACAGCTCTTTGTTTCATGAGGACTGTTTTTCATAGACCTACTCATTAATGGCCTTTTGTTCCAGCCACAGCAGCTGCCCAGAGGTGCACTGGCAGTGCAGACACAGACTCCAGACAGGCTCCTCATGCTCAGGAGGGCAACAGCTGAGTGTTTCTGCACCCCAATCCTGCCCTATGCCTAACTCTGCTGACAGAAGGCTTTTACACGTGAAGGGTCACAAGTTTAGTCATTAAAATAATGTAGAGGCTCTAAGTTCATTAGGGCAAATACATTGATTTATTGCTATTAACTGGTTCATCTAAGTAAGTAGCTCTGTGACTAAAATCCTTAACATGTATAAACATTCATAGACATAAATATATTTCTTAGTCTCCCAAATATTTTCTTTATATTTAGTATTAAAGTGTTTTAAGCAGGGGGAAAAAAAAAAAAAGTGTATAACTGACATGACAATATTTCTTAGAGTACCTATTTCACTGTTTAAGCAAGATGTACCTAAAGGAAAAAAATCTATTATTTTTGCAGCACATGCAGGTTTAGCAACTCTACCAAATGACCAGCCTAAATAATTGACTGTTAGTTGTAAAATATTGGGAAACAAGTTCTTTTCCTATTTCCTAAATGAGAGTTATTTCATTGTATCTAATTTCTGGTATAGAATCTCTAAAAACATGTCTGTCCTTTCTTTTTCATTTACTGTGCCATTGTTTTATCAGCTCTTTCAACACTGTTTATCCTAACAGAATTCCTCCTATTTCTGCCTTCTGTTGTCCAGACTACTGGATATATAAGGATAAAAACAAAAAAACAAACAAACCCCCACTTTTGTGTTTTGGATTTTTGAATTGCACTAACCATTCATTAATTACACAAATGAAGTCTTGAATTATGTGATCCAACAGCAAAATAAATAAAAAGGAGTGCTATGACTCTTTTTTTTTTTTTTTTTTTTTTTTCTTTTCTTAGTTTTTATCTGGTTAGTTGTGCAATTTTTTTCAGATCCCCTGATTGTTGGATTCCTGATAGCACAGACTGGTTGTTAGAGCCAAAAATCAATCCTTTTCAAACTTCCACAGTTTTTCAGACATGTCTTCTGTTACTCACAAAAAACTCCCTGCAAAACTAGTGTCTAGTAAAAATTGTATGTGAGCAATGTGATAGGTTGACAGTTGCTTAGTTAAGTTATTGGAAAACAGCACAAAACACATAATAGTAATTATCAGCTACTGGACACATCGGTGTGAATAAATTAGTTTCAAACTGCTGTCTAGAACGACTAACACCAGGAATTATCACCTCTTTCACAGCTGTACATCAGGTGCTTCATTCAAATATAATAATCTTTGGCCTTTTTCTTTAATTATTTTTCAGTATGCCTGTTCCTGTTTAACCAACAAACTTAATCTCTAATCTTTCTTTATTGTTCTGCCACACCTTTGAAAATGTTTCCTTTTTTCAAATTGATATTTTCCTTGGTTTCAATTGCTTTTGTCTGTCCTCAGAGATTCTGGGAATTAAAAATGTAAAGAAAATGTAATTTCTCTTCAGGATCTCTTGATTTGATTGATTCGTAAGAGCCCTTGCATCATTAATCTTTTTTTTTTTAATTTCTATTTATTTATTCTGTATGCTGACAAGCATATTATTATGTGTACCTCTACTTCAGAGTCGTTCACCCTTGTCCAATATTAGTCATTTCAAGGAAAAAAAGTAGAAATATCTATTACATGCTTTTTAGTCAGCTTTGATCTCAAGTTTTGAATTCTTGATAGCACAAAATTTCAAGTTTATAAAAAATGTTTTCTGTTTATAATCTGTTTTGGGTTTTTCTGTATCTTTAATTATTGCACTGATAAAATGCCTGATTCCCAAAGAATGACAAGCGTTCCTCTTTGTTAACATTTTTCCCATTGTTAACATTCAGAGCTCTGTTGCCATCAATGAGCCCCACATTCTGTGATTTAGTAGTAGATGCTTTATCATTACAGGAATGCTTGTGAAGTAGGTGTTTGCAGCATTACTTCATTTTATCCCTAGCCTATTTTATTTGTATTTTATCAATGTAAACACATTTCAAATCTTAGCAGGTAGTTTCTTAATATCTTTTTCATTACTAACAACTTTTTCCCTTTTCCTTTCACACTGGTTACTTTGGTTTGTTCACAGTTCTGACATGAGTTCTTGTAGAAAAGTTTGTACTTTTAAACACCTGGATCTCCTAGTCATGTTAGAATTTTATGCCTTCTTTTCCTGAAATGTACTAAAAAGACTAAATAGAATCATACAATTTCAAGTGAAAAACAAAATGAATATACTATTTAGTGCCAAAAATTTTGTTCCTCCACATGCCTCAAAGGTTCTCTACTGACTTCAGCACATTAACTGCCTACAGCTCTGACATACATTGAGGTATAGAGTAATTGCTCTAGTATCCTCTGATCTCACTCAGATTTATGCCTCAGCTGCCTAGAAAATAACAAAACATTTAAAAGATATTCAAAAATACGGATTCTGGAGTACTTTTCCACCAATTAAGATATTTAGGAATAGGAAATTTCTCTTCTCTCTAAAAATATTTTTATTCTTCTATTTCTATTTCTTAGGCTTATCATATTTTTAGGAAAAGAATAATTCTGGAAATAGTTGCTGGATTATAAGAACAAAAAACCCAAAAAATTTGAGTGAACAAAATCGCATTTTATGCTTTTTGTATCTATAGCAGAGACAATCTACACAGCTAGTCTTTAAAACACAATGTTCTGTTGTAATGTATTTTGGGGGGATTATGACAAGTATGAAGGGAAAAAATAAGACAAGCTAACCTGAAACCTAATTATCAAAGGAAGTAAAGAGTTTGTTCCTAGCAGGAAAATGTTAATAATACTGTGGATTAACAGAGTTAAATGCTGCCAAAACTCAAAATTACAGTGCCTATAGAAACACAGGATCATAGAATGGATTGTGTTGGATGGGACCTTAGAGATCATCTAGTTCCCTACCCTCCACCATGAGCAGGGTCACCATCTGTGAGACTGGATTGCTCACAGTCCTGTTCAGCCTGGCCTGGAACACACTTCCAGGGTTGGGGCATCCACAACCTCTGGGCATCCTGCTCCAGTGCCTCAACACCCTTATAGCACAAAATGTTTTCCTAACATTTAATCTAAACCTACTTTCCTTCACTTACAGCCATTCCACCTTGTCCTGTCACTATAAGCCCTTGTAAAAAGGTCCTCTCCAGCCTTAAAGCACATCAGCAGGTTTCTCTGTCAAAGAACCCTAAACACGTTCACCTCCAATGAGTCTTACAGATACAAAACACAAGTATGTTATTCTGCCTCAGATCCTTCCTTGAAATTCTCCACTGTGGCAATGCCTTCAAAATCATTTAGTACAGTCAGGCAGAGGCAGGTTGAGGATATTGTTTAGTTGAAGAATATTTTTTTACAGTCTTTTCTGTGATCTCTATATATCAAACATTCTAAGTGCTTGTATCATCAATCTCTGGCATCTTGTCATGAAGGGAACTGTGAGATATTTATAATAGTTGGGGTACTTTTAGCTTCATATTTGGACCTTTTATCACATGATAATGTTCCAAGACCTACAAATATGTTTTTAGTACATTGTAGTGACAAGAAAATATGTAGCTCTCTACTAGTAATAATAACAAGAGAATATTAGAATTTTAGTCTCACAAATGAAAATCTGACAAAAGTTGTGCAAAACATATGTATGTTTAGCTGAGCACTGGCACTGGATTTGCAAAGACAGTACAGTTTATTTGCCACCATAATGATTAAGTAGAGAAAAGTCAATTATGCTAAGTTTTAAGACTTTATATGTAGACTGAAAATTATAATCTACTAACTGTTTTAAAAGTCAATACATCTTGACTGTTGCTTAAGATAATTTACCTACATGTATTATGAGGTTTTTAACAGTCAAAAAGGCAACTTGAAGCTCAAAGAAATTTTCCCTTTCACTGTTAATATTCCATTTACATCATACTTTCACATTCTTTCTGCTAATTACAGTTGATTGGGATCTGAGAGAATAAAGAGGGAATAAAGGGCCACAGCAGCATTCAGAGTAATTTTAACACTCTATTAGACCAGGAGAGACCACCTTCTTCTGTCTTTACCTTGAGAGAATTGAGTAATTTCGCATTGTTTCCCTACCTTCCCCTTCTTTCTCAAAATTTAGGATAAAAGGTCAGGATTACCTTTGGGAGAAGAGTTGCTGCTATCACCACTGATGGACTAAATAGGCTTGCTAAGATTTAGACAATCCTTACTCTTCCCAGAGAGACCTGCACACTTTTATATTAATGTAATTTCATTTTTCTGCTAAATACCAGAGAGAAAATTTCATCACAAAATCCTTGCAAAGTACAGCTCCAGCAATATCTTTCAGGAAGCTGCAGTCTGACTTGTTAGGAGTCTCAGAGGAAAACAAGATCAATAACTTGTCACAGCAAGAAAGAGCTTACTGTCTGCAGGGTGTTGTAATATAGCATTGTGGATGGGGAAAAAATGGGGAAAAAAAAGCCAAAAAAACCAATGCTGAGTTTTTCCTCTGTGCATTTGGACAGGTTGATATTAAGCTAGTTCAACAGTTTATTTTTGCAATAATTTAACACTCAGATTATTAGTTATAAGTGCAATTTTGCAGCAACATCTTTATGTTTGGGGCTACTTTGCAAAAAAAAGATGTGTAAAAATCCTGCTGCCTTTGATTTTACTCTGTGTTGTGTATAAGCACAAAGAGGCAGTTCCTGAAAAATCTGCTGTGACTACAAAGGAAGACACTGAAAGTGATGACAAGATAAAATTCTATTAGAAATTTTTAAATTAATGCTTTCAACTTTAACCTGACTTTCCCCCTTCTCTATTTCATTGCAAAATGATGAATCTCTTACATTAGGCAACAATGAATATGTAATTCTTTAAAATATGAATTAAACATATTCATATTCAATTCAACATATTGACCTTGGACTCGTATACTTTATTAAGAAATTGAGCAATTAATTCTGTTTTGTTTGGCAATTTATGTTTGAAATGCAAGGCATGTCAAGTTTAATGGCACATTCTACTGATAGGGATTGAAAGCAAATGTCTTCAACTTCTTAATTTAATAATCTGTATAATTATAGATTATTGTCTGATTTCACACTTGTGTTTGTATGGAATGGAGAGGAAATATCTAATTAATTTGTGTTTGCCTCTGAAATACATTATCTTTCTATTCACATATCCTTCAAATAAGCAGCTATATCTATACTGTAAAAGTCCAGAAAATTCAACAGGCCTGGCATCAACCTGAATATTTATGGAAAGTCAGAGAAGAAATATCACAGTAAGTGGTCATTATAGGAGTATTGATCAAAAGAACATTTCAGTTAGGAGGGTTCTGGAAGTAATTTAGTCCAACCTCCCAGTTGAACTAGGTCCTATTAGAGCTCTTTCTTAGGTTGTTGTACAGTTGAGTTTTGTATACATCTCACAGACTCTGTGGACAACTTTGCCAGCATTTAATCAGCCTCCATAGAGGAAAAAAAAAAAAATTATATGTTTAAGAGGAATTTCTCATATTTAGCCTCAGAATCCTAGAATCATTTTAGTCCACTTTGGTAGGGAATCTCTGGATAACTCCAGTTTCACCTCTCTATTGGGAGGGAGGCCATAGGTTAGACTAGCCTTGTCTGGCTGAGTCATTAATATTTTCTACAATAAAAAATCCTTCTCTTCTCTTGGCAGCCCACTGTTCAATTGTCCTCCAAGTTAAGATCTTCTTACTCTTACATACAGATAGTTTTTCCTGAAACAAGTGTTCTTTTGCTCATCATATTACTATACATCTTCAAGAAGACTCTGTTTCAACTTTTCTACACTGCTCCCAAAGGTATCCCTCATTAGAGTCCCTCAGTTTTGTCTCATCTCCAGGATGAACGAACCAGCTCTCTCAGGCCCTGCTCATATGTCAAGTACTCCAAAACCAAACACTCTCATTGGTCATTTGTTGGGCTTACTCCAGTACTTCTATGTCTTTTGTACTGGTAAGCCCAGACCTGAGCACAAAACTCTAGATGTGGTCTCCCAAATGTCTGAGAAAGGTGAGACCACATACATGCACATGCATCACAGTACGCAGCAAGGGCACTTTGCTGACTCTGTATCTGTGTCTACAGATATTTATAAAGATGTATCAATATCTATGGACATATATTTTTGTCTGCTACATTGATAAAAGTCCAGAGTGTGCTTTCAGCAATTTCATGGAGGAACCACATATAGCAAGAGATAGAGAGATGGATGATTAACTGCATTTGCAGATGTCTTCAGAAATCGATAGATCTCTGCAATATAAAGATACTGAAATATTTCTATACTGACCTATTACTGGTTTTTGTGGACAGATACTGGTAAATGACTGAAACTTGGGCATTGTGTTGTTGGTCATAACCCTTGGAACCTGAAAATGTAGTAGAATTTTCAATGCCTTATCATGTCCATATCTCATCTCATTTTACATAAAACCATACCTAAAGACTTTCTAAAGTCAATGACATCTACTGATGTCCTGTTGACTAAGGATCTTGTAATTTATAATAGGAAGCAATCAGGTTGGCCATGTGAGACAGCCCTTTTAAATCCCTTCTATCTGGTTCCCAGGCACACTTTGCTTTCATATACTTAGAAATCAATTCAAAGTGGGTTTTGATAGATACACTTCACAGGGACTGATGAGAGGCTAACAAGATTAGATTCCCTCTTCTCTCCTTGAAGATGGATGTGACTTTTCCAGTCACCAGAAACCTTCCCCAGTCATCATGGCCTTTAAAAGCAGATAGCAGTGTCATCATGGCATCACTCAAATAAGGAGCAGAGAAAATACTAACATCTAGCACTTCTTATATACGTGGAAACAAACAGATTGAGGCAGCCATTGAAAAAAAAGACTTGAGGATACTGGCTGAGACACTTGAGGTTGTTCAGCCTGGACAAGAGAGGACTCCAAGGAGACCTTCTTGAGAGTCTTTCAATATTTAAAGGAGACTTACAAGAAAGATGAGGGCAAATCATATAGCAAGGCCTGTTGAGTTAGGACAAGGGATAATGGTTTTAAACTGAAGAAGGGTTGATTTAGACCAGATATAAGGAACAATTTTTTGCAATGATGGTAGTAAAACACTGGAACAGGTTGCCCAGGGAGGTGCTAGATGCAAGTAGTAAGACTGTAATACACTTTTATACATTAATAACCTGATGGGAATGCTCTTCCTAATGCAACCTAATGCAGGATACTGTTGACCTTCTTTACCATGAAAGCACACTGGTAGATTTTGGATTTTATGTGTTTTGTTTTGTTTGTTTGTTTGTTTGTTTGTTTTTCTTTCTTTCTTTCTTTTTTTTTCTTTTGATTTGTTTTGCTTTTTTTTTTCCAGAATGAGAAAAGATACCATGAGCCTATGGTTGACCGACTATTCGTTAGGGCTCCCAGGTTCTTTTCTGAAAAGTTACTCTTCTACTGGTCCATCCTCAGTGTTTACTGCTACATCAGATTATTTCTTCTCAAGTGCAGATCATGGCATGCTGCCTTGAAGAAGTTTGTTAGGTTCCAGTTGTCCCATTTCTTCAGCTGGTCAAGGACTTTTCGGTACTGATTACAAAACTTTGAGCCTCACAGTTTAGCTAATTTTCAATTCACTTTCCTGTTCAATTATCTGTTCCATACCTCATCAATTTGTCAATGAGGATGTTATCGTAGATGGTTGAAAGCCATACTAAAATCAAGGAAAAAATGTCTGCTGTTCGTTTATTATGTATCAAGCCAATTACCTAATTACAAATGGTCTTTAGTTAAGCATGATTTACCCTTCATAAATTTTTGCTGACTTCTCCAGTCAACTTGCTATCCTTCATATGCCTGGAAATGGTTACCAGGAATATTTCTTCCCTCATCTTTCCAGGGATTAAAATGGTCAGCCTGTAGCTCCCAGGATTTTCTGTCTTAACCTTCTTTGAAGATAGCAGTGGCATGCTATTTTTTCAAGTTCTCACACAGGACAGTGTCTCTATACTCCCTGCAGACCACCTGACCACGTTACCATATCTCGTAGACATCTATATATATTTGACATACATATCTCTTTGTATTTGAGGTGTCAGCAGCTTCTTGCTCAAATGTGCAGACTTCAAGATGGACCATTCTTGAGCTTGGAGGTGATGACCCTTAAAACTCAACCAACTCTTCTGGCCTCGTTTTCTCTCCTGAGTCATATCCAATGGGATTCTTCCAAGCAGATCTCTGAAAAGGCCAAAATCTCTAAAGAAGTCCACAGTTGTGATATTGCTTTTTGCCTTGTTCTTTCCTCTCTAGATCCTGACTCCAGTAGTTCTTGGTCACTGCAGCCAAGGCTGCTCTCAGCCTATACATTCTGAACATTTCTTTTTTGTGAGTATTATATTCAGTAGAGCATCTCCCCTCTTCATCTTTATCACCTGTGTTAGGAAGGTGTCATCAATACATCAGAAACCTCCTGTGTTACTGCTGCCTTGTTACATTGTCCTTCATGCATTTACTGGGGAAGTTCAAGTCCTCCACAAGGACTGGGACCTACAACTGAGAGACTTCTTCCAATTGTATAAAGGTCTCATTCACTTCTTCCCAATCAAGCAGTCTGTAGCATATACTCACAATATTATTGAACATATAACATATTAACATTATTGATCAAATCCTGCATATTTCAGATTCCATTAATAATAAGTCTTTGCAGAAGAATGTTTCAGATTTCATACCAGCTAAAACTGGGCACCATATTGCACCATAGAAGAAGTTGTTCTAATGTCATCAATAACACACTGCTAATAGTCCAGATGTTGACTCTTCATTTCTTCATGAGAAAATAAAATAATAATAATCTACAAGTAATAACGGATGCACTCTGATGTATATTTTAATTGCATGTTCTGTTCAGTAAAATTTTATTTAGACTAATTTTCCAGAGCCTTACTTTTTATAATTGACACTCCTCTCCTACAGAATCTAATTAGATTCCATGTCACTCAGTAAAATTGGAAACTTCATTCAAATGTAAATCACACTAGTTTAGGAATGTACAACCTGAATAATCAGATACGTGCAATAGGATTCTTTTTAAGACAAACAAACTATGTGATATGAAACTTTAATCTGAATGAAAAATTTAAATGTATTTTATAGTTGACTTCACATAAATGAATATATTGCAATTTTTCTTCAGCATGCTTCAGAACATAAGTTTTATGTTCAATTTTTTTTTACTGGTTACACAAAAAAAACCTCCAACTCCTTACAGTGTATTGATTTTTGTTGCATTGTAAATTTATTTGACCATGACTTGTGAAATGGGTAGGAGAAAATTCCTGTTTACGACATATATTAGAATTTATACTAAGCATTTAAACTGAACAAGAGAATTTTGGGACAGACTTAGCTTCTATCTGTCACAGACACGCAAAACAGATTGCCTGCAAATAATTTAGCACTAGATTTCCTGTGATCTTCCTATTAATCCTACTGGATTAATTAGTCTTCTTTACTTGCTTTATTAATGGCATGAATGTAAACACAAAAAAACAAAACCAAACCCAAAATCACTGTACAGAAAATAGCTTGTCAAATATAATTTGAGATAGATGCTAAAGTCTCAATAACATGACAGGTCGCCACCACACAGAAGGTTTATGACAGGTGACCAGAGAAAGTGCAACTACAGAGCAGGAATATGGAGGGAGACAACAGATGAAGGAGAAATATTGTTTTAACCTCATTCTCCATTGCTTTACTTAACATCATGGCTCTAAGCAGTCTCTGAAAAACAGTAACTTGGATTGAGCAGCATCACACACTCACAAATATGATTATTCCTCTTCTATCACACTGCATCAATAGTTTTTGTATGTAATCTTCCCTGCTTCCTATCAGATTCCTGGACAAAATAAAAAACCACAGTGACTTCATGCTTACATGGAATACTAGAATTTTAAATACATATATGGTATAAATAAAAATAACTTGCATAAACAAAGCATAAAGTGGTGTTTTGCAAAATGAATGCTCAAATATATATTATGTGCTAGAAAAATAAATTTTGTCATGTAATTACTTTCTTTTAGTTCTTTTAGTTTTGTAGAATTTCACAATCTCTTTCTTTCCCTTCCTTCACCACTGATATCTTTATTAGTTTTATTGTCAATACGTCAGTAAAAACAACAAAAAAACCCTCTAAAAATCAAATAACCCAATTTAATTTTTATTAGTGATAAAAAATCGGCTCACTGAAACAAAAAAAAAAAAAGGTTTATTTTCTTTTTATATGATTGACTATCTTGAGAAAAACATTTCAGCAAAATATTCAGCCAGGAAGTTACACCTATATTGCTTTTCTACTAGAGAAATAAAATCTTAAAAAAATAATTCAGATATTTTGACTGAGTTTTTTTTTCTTAAAGCTGCCTGAAGAACCTGGTCACTTTTTGTAGATTTAATCAGAACTGAACATTCAGGTTCCTTAGAAATTTTGGAAGTCTTAGACCAAGATAACATGTCTATCTTTCCAAGAATACCTGACAGAAGGGTGCTCAAAAAGGAAGGTCTCTCTCGATATGTAGTACAGCTATTGCAGAAGAGTGAAAAGGACCAATGAAAAGACCTGCAGGCTCATATCATTCATGTGTAGATTTATTATATTGTCTCCTAAAACAGCATCACATCAAAAAGAGGAGAAAAATTGTAGTTGTGCAGGTAGTCAATACAGTTTTTAGGGCAAATGTTCAAGTCTCATAAGGAAGAAAAGCCTTTATTGAATAGTTTAAAACTCTCAGCACAATTCAGGCTGGAAGGAAGCTCAAGAGGTCTCCAGTGTAACCCAAAACAGGGTCAGCTGTGGGGTCAGACTATGTTGCTCAGGGATTTATAGTCTACAGGTGGAGAATGCAGATACTTTTTGGGAAACATGCTTCACAACCTGACTGACTTGAGGTGAAAATGTTTTTCCTAACACACTCTTTGAAACTTCCTTGCTTCAGCTCAAGCCAACTGTTTTCGCAGCATGCAGCACTGAGAACTGGGGCTCTACCATTTTATGATTCCCCTGGCACTGGAGGCTGGGTGGGTTGTTTGGTCTCCCTGAGGTGGTCTCTTCTCCAGGCTGAAAATTCCCCAGGCCCTTTCCTGAAGAGCTGCTCCCAGACAGGCAAAACACTGCACCAGTGTCACAGACAGCACACAGCTCTGCAATTTTTGCATGTTGGCAGAAATGGTGGTTTCTGTCTGTGCATGTCTAGCATACCTAGGTCCTTCTGAATTACAGCTTTGCTATTGAGTGTGTTGTTGGTTACATATTCACACTCTCACATAGTTTGATATAAGTTCCAAACTTGATAAGAGAGAATTCCATCACTTCCTCCAGACTTATGCAATACTCTACTTTTGCTAGCTTCCTGTACATGGCCTTCTTGCCCTCCTCTATAACTTGTTTTCCATGCATTTAACTGTTCACCCCTCTAGACCATAAAGTTCCATCATAGATAGAAGAATAGCATGAGAATTGGTATCAAAAGCATTGCTTAATTTGAGGTAAATTTTATTTACCCATCCATAAAACAAGTAATTTCATCACTGAAGGCAATCAGGATTGTGCAGGGATGACTTAACCCTGGTACCTCTCTGCTGATTTTTCCCAGACATCATCTTCTGTGCCAAGAAATGTGTTTCCAGGGGTCTGAGTCAAAGATTTCCCAAGGCACTGAAGAAAAGCTGACACTCCTGTAGTTAGCCTGCTTGTGCTTTGAGCTTTGAAGATGAGTGAAACACTTGACTTCTTCCAGTTGCTGTAGACCTCCCCTGATTCTCACAGTGCTTCGAAGAAAATACAGAACAGCCATTCAAGGACAACTGTCTGAGGACAAAGGTCTGGGAAATTTTGCTGATTAAATCTGAGGTAAGGAAAATACTGTATACAAAATATCAGTCTTTGCTTTGTCTACTGTGCCTGAATCAGCAAGCCAATTTAACAACAGACATACATTTTCTTAGTTCAGTCTTCTAATACTAATGCACAATAGAAAGTCCTTTTATTGGTTTTAACTTTTTTTTTTTTTTTTTTTTTTTTTTGGCAAGAAAAACCCAAACCTCTGTGTTCAAATCTTCAGCATCATTCTTCCTTGTTAAGTACAGCCAGGGCTGCCACTGATTACCATATCCCCAAACAACTGCTTTCTAGTGACTAGCACAGTCTCCTGTGTGGCAACCCTAGTTGGCTCAGGTGGCTGGATCAAGAAGCAGTTTCTCATACCCTCTAAAAATATCCTTGACTGCTCCTTCCCACCATGTTGCTATTCTAGCAGATGTCATGGAGGTTTAAGACCCTCAACAACCTGAGTTGGTGATCCCAAGATATCTTCAGGTGATCTCAAGTGTGTTTTGGCCTAAATGAGGGTCTGTAACATATCCCCACCATGCTGTTACACTCACTGGCCTCTTTTTCTATCCTGATCCATGAGTTCTCAGCAAGGTCTTTGTCTACCATGTGAAAAGACATCACACATTTTAGGTTTCTTCACACATAGCAAAATCCCCTAATCTTGTCTTCTCTGAATATCTTGCACCTGTCTCTAATTTTACTTAGGCTGTGTGAGCTACCTAACTCTATCTCATTTCTTCCAATATCTAATATATTTTTTTTACTACATACAAATATCTATTTCCTCTTGATACTTCCTCATGTACAGACATTTGTGCACATTCACTTGAAACTGATCATCTTTTGCCTTGTTTCTTCCTTCGTGATGTGTCTCTTGTTGTCAAAAAAAAAAAAATTAAACCCTCATTAAGATTTGTTGTTTCTTTAGCCTTTTCTTTCTACGTGTTTTCAGTAATTTGCAGAACAAAGTACTTGCTGTTTTACATCTTTCTTCCATGCATAAATATGTGCCTACAGGCTTCAAATGTCTATTTCTGAAAACAGTCAACAAACAAAAGCCAGACTTAAAGAAAACAGAAAATGCTAAAAGAATTACCCATGTATTGGAATTTTTATTGGAATCTTACATCCTGTGTAATCTGAAAATGTATGAAACTACATGCCCAAAGGAACCAAAATGTATGGCTTCCATTTGGCTTCAGTGGATATTTCTACCAAGTTCTGCACATTTCCTTGCTTTGTCTATGTTTGTCTTCCCATCTGGATTGACAGAGTGAAAGAGTGACAGAACATGCTGTGGAGAAAAAGAAACAGATTGGAAACACTTTGAACATGAGAAGAGTTTTGTTCCTGCTGAGCATTACTCTCTTGAAGCTGAAGGGCTCTATTCATCAGTCACACATTGGGTCTTTGTGAACAACCAACACTCAGCTCCCTTGGAGCCCAAGTCTGGGCAAACAGCTTGAAGTTTTTCTGCATTACTCTTGTACATCTCAGATCTGAGAATATTGCTTTGACAATAAGCTGATTAATACTGCGGAAGAGGAAATGTTCACAGGGTTGTTTATACAGACTATGTAATCTATCCAGCTGGAACATTGAATTCTAATGAATACAATTAGGAGAAGCTCTACAAATCTTTAGTATTTACAGTAGCAGTACAAAGACAGGCATCTGACTCTGAATTTAATATCTTATATTTAATTTTATAGTAATATCTCTGACAAGGTATTTTTACACTAAAAAGGTGTGTTAGCTCACAGTTCTCCAGAAATTTTCAAGCTAAAAATTATTTTATTGTTGGGTTTTTTGGTTTTTTGAATTGCCTTATCACAGGTATTACTGGCTTCATTGGCTCCTACCCACAAGAGCCTTCTCTAATCAAGTCACATAATAACTTGGGACACCTTGCACTTTGTGGACTGGAATGATATAGTTCACAGAGAATGAAGATAGGTTAAGTATTTTAACATGCATTTTCTCTCTTCTGCTTCTACTAATCTTTGAATTATTATGCAAACTCAATATTTTATTGATAATTAGGAGCTGGAAATGAAAATTGGATTTACATTTAATCCCTACATAAAGAGAGATTAAATTAAAAAGTACTGGGGTCACCTTGTCTGATTGTTTAATGTGCAAAGACCTGAGTTTTCAGGCCTTATTACACACAGAATGTGTTGCAAGATTAGACCACATTAAAGATTAAAGAAAGTACAATTCCATGAAGACATAACCTGTTCAGTCTATTCTTCTTTGGCAATCCTTCAATGAAGACTGCAAATATTTGGTTCTTAGGAAGATAAGAATATTACTCCAATAGAAATTAATACAGTGTGAATTTGAATGCAGGGGAGACTTCAGTACTTAGTAAGGAGTGAGTGCTGGGGAGACACAATCAATGAAGACAACTACAAGACTTTCACATTTCATAGTACAGAAGTAGTGCATAAATATGAAACAGTTTCAGTGCTGGCGTTGGTGTTTTTAAAAACCATTTTGGTATATTGATTTACTTTAATTGTTTTATTAACTATTCATGTAATTAACTATTCATGTAATATTTTCTAATTTATGAACTACATTCATTCACAAGAAAAAAGGCAATCTCAATTCTGCCTGTCAGATTTGCAGAACCATTATTAATTTGATTTAGTTTTGTGAGAAAAAGACCATTTTCTATTTGCTTAATATAGCTGGTTTTGTAGCAACTGTGCTCTAAAAGCTAGGTGGAAAATGGTTAATAGTGTTTGGTGAAAACTGAATACTGGACACTTTTTATTCACAATATAATAACTTTGCTTGCATATATTATAATCCTTTTCTGGATTTCTCAGATGAAGTTGTCATTCCTTATATTTAATGTACTACATGTATATTCATCACCTTTTACCTGCAACATTTATTGTGTCAAGAAGCAAAGGGGAAAAAAAAAAAAAAAAAAAAAAACCATAAGAAAAGGAGTGTGAGTGTCTCAGATTGAGACCTGCATAACATGTTTGGTCACACACAGAAACCATGCTGTACCTCAGGTTTTCCACATTTCCTGTTAGAAAGTGGGAAACATGGCATGTTTCTAAACCTGCCCAGAGCTCAAGTTTCCTGTTACTGACTTACTTAGAAATCCTATCAACCATAACTAATGTAGGACTGACACAACTGGTAAGTTTGGATTTTCAGTCAGAATGGCATTAACTGAAGCTGTTTCCTGAAGGTAAGTATTCAACTTGTCCCTTTCAGTAACAGAGAAATGGTAGGTAGGAAAGGCAAAAAGAATTGTTAAAAATATATTTATGTGGCAGAATGTAAATACATTCCTTGATTCTAAAGAAATCACCTGTGTTTGGGTGCTTATTCATATTTATATTTTTTAGCCAATAACTTTGTTATTTAAAAATTCAGAAGAAATCCTGAGACCACAAATAAAAATATCGCTCTTCTTCCTCTGAGAGAGTATAGTAACAACTGGACAAAATATTTTGTTCTAATTTTTCTTTTGTTTCATTGTTTTCAAGAATTCCAATTCCTCACTGTACAAAATACTGGGCAGGAGAAAGCCTCCAGTACTCTCACTATTTTTGCTAAGTTACTGGAGTCTTCTTACCAATGATCAAGGAAGAAGATCAGACTCCCCTTAGGCTGAACTGGAGCAAACTCATAGATGTCAGCTACTTAAATGAGACTGTTATATGGGCTCTGGAGGCTTAGTCCATCTTGAAAGTACCTATAACTTCTGTGATTTATTAAGAAAATTGCTGCTGCTGTGAATTGCACAGTTTTACCCTACTGCCTGGTGGCAGGAAATTTTGATAGCGAAACAACCATAATGAGGAATTCTGAGGAATTTTGAAAGAAAGTTGCTAACTGTTTCAACTACATGAGATCAGCCTTCCTAATTACTCAGAGAAATTAAATATCATCTACTGAATACAGTGTCTGCTAAGACTAACTGGGAATATTATTAATAAATAATTACAATATACTCTCCATTTTATGAAAGGAATCATGGGAGTATTCTTCTTGTTTGTATGTTTTAATTTACCAAGTATGTAGAATGCAAAAGTCTATGAGAGCTTTTTTGGTGGGTTTTTTTTTTTTTTCTTTTTCTCATCCTTGAGTGAACAGTGCAAACACTATGATTCTGAATAAGTGTGTATAGTCATGCAATCATGGAATATTTTGAGTTTGAAGGGACCCATAAGGATCACTGAGTTCAACTAAGATAAGTGGCCCATACAGGGATTGAACCCATGATCTTGGCATTTTAAGCACCATGCTTTCAATTCCAAATTATGTCTAAAAGGAGATAATAGGTGAAGATTAAATAAGAAGTTAAAAAAATTAAGAATCCAAACCATGATAAGCTTACTTTGATCCTTGCCTAGAACTAGCAAGGAAGGCAATCATACTTTATTGTATTATTAAATACATGTCTTGTACTTTTTCATTTTCCTAATACGACTTCATCATATCGAACATTTTGTCAAAAAAAACCCAGTGTTTCAGGAAAACAAAATGTCTGTGGGGAAAGGAAAGACAGGGGTTTTTTTTGCCATAGATATTGATTAAACATTAGCAGAAAATGACTTCCAAGATTAGGGAAGAAGAAGCAAAATGTCACATTCAACTTCTCACCACCTAAAGATGGAAGAAAAGATACAGAAACCAGAACTGTATTAAATCAAATTCCCAGGATGAGAAGGAACTCCCATTCTGCTCTCTTAGAGAAAACAAATCTGGAAAGACAGATGAGATTTCTTCCTTATGAAGATGATTTATTAACTAGAGAGGCTCATATGGAGAAAAAAACTAGTTAAGTGATGTGTTATGATTCCTTATCCTGGAGACTTAATAGTACTAGAAAAAGTATAGAGGAAGTGTATGTCTCCTCTGTAGACAATTTTAAATCATTTTCCCCAGTTTTGTCAGTAGTAAAAGTGGAAGAAATTTTCTGTCTCAGAACTTCCCACCCCAAACAAGTGGAGAAGTAGGCAAGGTAGAGAACTCTGTTTTGTGAGGGAAAGATGTGTAAATCACCAAGTGTGTATCTCAGAACAGAGGTGGTTTTAATTATTGTTTGTTTTGAGAGCAGACTTCAAATTAATTTGTTTGAACCTTTTTTAAAACAAATATATCATAATGCTATTATGAAATAATGCCAATTAATTATATTAGAATAGGGTTAGAAATAATTCAAGCATGAGGGAATGTATGAATTTGGCATGACAGAATTTATTCTAAGGCTTTTTTCATTGATTTATGGTTGAGAATAGAATAAGAACATTAATAGCAAAAAACTATTCAGAAAAGAGGAAAACACTTGGAAAAGGGTGTTTATGCAAGCAGATAGTGAAAAAAAGTTTGAAATTATCAAACATAACTCCAGGACCAATATATAAGCATATTATGTTGTTATCCACTCAGTCTGTCACTAACAGTTACAGATTAGATATACAAAGAGAACAATCCAATAAAAAAAGATGTATTCTAAACATTTAAATAAAAACATTCACCATGTATAAGAGAAGAGCTTAAACAATTTTTTTCTTTTGCAGTGTGCTTTACTTCCACTTAATCACTTTTGAACATCTGGAAAATTGTATCCTAATATAACTCTCAAATTTTGCATAAATAAAATATATTTTAAGCTGAACTTCCTTTTGTTGATGACAACAACAACAACAACAACAACAACAACAGTAATGGTGGTTCAGGCTGAAAATGCTTATTCTTCTCTTCTAGAGTGCTCTGTCACAAATCATGTTTTTTTATTAAGTACATGTTCCTGAGAATTGACTGAAGAACTATACATCATAACATGTTTTGTCAGAGTGGAATTGTTTCCTTTCGTTACTTTAATACATCTTAAAAAAAAAAAAAAAAAAAAAAAAAAAAGCAAAAAAAAAAGCCTGTAAAACTGTATAAGACTGTAGGCAGACATTCAGCTTAAAAATAATTTGCAAAACTTCAGAATTGTTTCTGCCTGACAAATACAAGAAGGCTACTACTTTGGCTTCATTTATTTTCTTTGCCACACTTCATCCTCCCATTTATGGTCTATTTAAAACTAGATATTTAAGTAAGCCTTTACTAAGGATACTTCAAATCACAATTTCTGGAAGGAATACATTAATATATCTATCAGTGCATACACTGGTTCTTGTTTCTTTCTTCTTTCACCTAAACTGAAGTTCTGTAAATTGACAATTAGAACAGTTGAGCTAGAAAAAGACCATGTCTTCTAAGCAGTATCAGAATCTTCCAACAACTCCACTGAATGGGAATCCTTCCCTGCTTTATCTGTTGCACTGCTTTATAGCCCATGATCTTCAGCTTCAAATACCTAAGACAATACATAGTGTTCTTAAAACATGTGGCCTTATTTTGGTGCTCACATTTTAACTTTTCTAATCTGTAGTCCCTTGTTTGTGGTCACTTTTGTAGGCCATCTGAAATAAAATGCCTGTCAAACATCTGTAACAACCCTGTGTTGTCAGGCTGTACTCCAAGGATAACAAAGAATAATTCTTCACACCATCCTTCCTAGAAACCAGTGCTACTACTGCCATGTCATAGTCTTAGAATTATTTCATTAAAAACTATGCAGTTTATGTAACCTCACTTTTCAGACTCCGAATTTAATGTCTTTGCTCAAATAACTAGCTTTTGACATTTCAAGATTTGCTAATAGCAGCTGAAGAACTAGTGGCTCAAAGTTGTCATTGAATGTTTTCAAGAGAAGATATTTCTTTGTTTTGTATTTAGTTTTTTATTTGTTTGTTTTATCTTAAATAAGCATTTTTAGCTATTTATTATGTATACTCTTATTTTGTTTCTCACTTTAGCCTAGAAGGGGTTTTAAAATTCTTACTTCAAGTTTCAGATAAAAAGCTAGTCCTGAAGCATATATGAAATATATTAATCTCACAGAAACAATTTTTACTCCTTTAAATTTCCAATTTAGTTACATATAAAAGCCTCTAAAATTTCAGAAGTTTATGTCGTAATGGGAATTTTGAGGTAAGAAAGAGTTGTATCTTGCAGGCTTTCAAGGACAACAGCCATGATTTTCTTAAGTCTTTTTGACTGAGAGCCTTAAAACTTGAAAAGTGATCCTTTCTGTACTAGAAAGGAAAGGACTGCATGTGAATGTTTTAATAAAAATATCAACTGTCTACATGATTTGCTAGGGCTGACTAAAAACCTTTGAAATTATGATGGGAAAGATGGATGTGAGGTAACTGTAACATCCCTCACTTACAAACACACAAGCTGACAAACATTCTACCCAGAACAAAGGCCAGGCTTTAGCGGTGCTTTCACAAGCATATTGTTATTGAAACGCCTGTCAGGTTCCCATTCTGCTCTTTAGATGTACTTCCCAGGACCTCTGATGGCTCTCCTGATTAGATTAATAGCACCATAGTGAGAATGTATTTATTTCCATGGGTTTAGAAGCTCCAGTGGTTTGTCTGACAGAAGATACCAATGACTCTCATCCAGCTTACTGAAAGAGTTCAGGCTTGTTTCCATGTCAATAATGTCATTAGTGTTTCAAGATGAAAGTCAGGCTAATCTTTTGGCATTAACTAGGAAGGTGCATAACTAAAACCACTTAGTGAAAAAGATATTTAAATTTGAGAAGTGTTAAATACGTTTTACTTCAAAGCAGTCAACACTGACTGTACAAATACAACTTCTGCAAAGTTTGTCTGAAACTAATAGATCTCCAAGATGCAAGATCTCAAGATCTATGTTAAATATATTTATGCAAAAAGGAAAAGTCGTTATTTAGTCTCAAAAAATGTGGATTCTCCATTGAAAAATTTACCACGGTCACTGTGGTTTTAATTCATATAAATTTTATGGTTTCTTTTTCTTGGTTGGGATTTTTTTCTTTTTGTTACTTTGGAATATTTCCAACTGGAAACATAATGATTTTATCTCCTTCTTAGACTATATCTTTAATTTATCTTAGTTTTTTTTCAGGATTTGGAAAATTACTTAGTTATGCTAAGATTTCCTCCCATTTGACTAAAAATTGTGGATGAAAATCCAATTGAATAAAATGACAGTTAAGAATTTGGCAGTGAACATGGCAAAACAAATAGAGGCAAAATAATAGTTTTATCGTTCTTAAATTTATTTTAATATTTCAGCTTGAAAGCATACATGGGAAAGTAGGCATTAAGTATTTTCCACCCACAAATAAGTAAATCTGTGAAGGGAACCGATTTTTTTTTCCACTGTTCTGTTCCAAAGCATTTCTGTTTTATTGTCCTCTCCCTCTGAATAAGACTATATTTTCTCCTTAGTTTGTAATTTATTCAAAAGCAATCACTCTCTTCTATGTTTGTGCAGTGATCAGCGTGACAAGACCCTGTTTTCAAACTCCATACTACAGAATATCCTGTAAAAAAACAAATGTTTTCTTTCTACCAGTGTTTTTTAAGACTTCACCAGGTGTAAGAAATTTAACCCTGCATCAAGACAGTTGTTTTGCCATGACAGGATAAAAATATGAAGATCAAATATGGTAAGAGCTGCTATACCTGGCTGTCATGTACTGAATGACAGGTAACAATTTCAAAGATTTTTCTGCATTATTTACCTTCTACTGTGTCAACAGCTACTCCATACAGCTTCAGTTCAAATATAATACTGACCATTTGAATTGCTCTTATGTTGGAAAGGCTTTATAACTATTTGTTGAATTCTTTCACCTTATTGATACTGACTTTATTAGAGCCAGAGTTTCACTTTATGTGTGCATACATTTGCATATGTACATTAATGCCCTAATTCCTGAAATTCAGAGGTATCTGGATACTAAAATTTCAACACTGTTACTAATATTGTTTCTGCCACTAATCCACTATTTTACTGAATGTAGGAAAAATTTACTAGCTAAATTTTAAATACCAAATCAATCTAAAATTTGTCATATTTTTTAAACATTGATTAGTATGTAATTGCAAATTTTGTTGGACTAAACACCTTAGTGTGATCTAAATACTCAACTGGTATGAATTTATATACTGTAAGTAGCAAGGTTCAGTCAAACCTAACAGAATAAGAAAAAAACGTGAAAATTACAAAGGTTCTCATGGTTCATCAGACAAAGTGCAATTAGGAAGAACTGCTAGCATTAGTGGCACATTTACCCATGTTGCAGGGGGCCCATCCAAGCCAGAACATTGCCTAGGGGCCTTAAGGTAAAACTTCTTTTTAAATTACAGACTATCTATTAAGGTAAAAAAGGACATCATAACAATGAACAACTCCAGGAGCAAACAGATCCAGAGGGTAAGTGCATAATTCCCTGATTTTACTGAATAGGAAGTGCACAAATGCTGGCTTCAAATTCTTGCTAGTGTATTCTCAGCTGCATTCGTTTTCAACCCAAGTTATCTTCAGTACAGAAAGACTGATAATTTCATAGTTATTCTAACCTGAGGCAATGGTATTGTAGGAGTAGCTACTGACTTATTTTTTGGCAATGTGTTGGAAATGACATTGCTGACAGTGAATGGAAACACTTTTTAGCTGAAATAAATTGGAGTGACTCTTATTCTTACTGAGTATATTAATGGAAGTTACTTGAAGCATGCATTTAGGTGAGCACACAGTTTAATATCAATCATTTCCATTGTCAGAACATGTCATATCCTCACTTTTAGTCCCTTTCTTTGAAGTGTAGTTATTCAGATATCTACTACAACACCACTTTTTTTTTTTTCTTTCTTTATTATTTAAGACAGCTTTTCTTACTTTATCCACCTATGGAAAAGTATTTTGTGCTATTAAGACTTTTTTTTTTATAATGTGAGGCTTTTGTAGATGCATTCTTGAAATCCAAGTTTAAATTAATTTCCACTTTTCAAACTCATAGTTTATGATTCTCAGACGAAGTAAGTAGCACGACATAAAGGTTATACTTAATTTTGCTTATGTGTTTGAGGATTTTTAAAAATTTATTTGCTAGCTATTCCTTTGACTGTAGACCTGGCTCATGCTTAGCAGGAGGGCAAAAAGGCAAAAAAAGGCAAAAAGTTACTCAACGACCATTCTTGCCTGTGATACATTATTTCATTCAAACAGAACTTTAAATGTCACTGACTTCCTAAGAAATTTATTTTTTCTTCTATCTTCAGACTTGGTAATATTATTTTTTTAATAAATAATGCTCTGCTACATTGATTTTCAGCTAAAACATAGTAATGGGATTCTGCGATCCATTTTGAAAATGTAATTTTGTACATTTTCTAGCTCAGGTTTGTTTTGTTTGTTTGTTGGTTTGTTTGTTTGTTTTTTAACTTTAAATCCTTATTAAAAAAACCCAAAACAATAAGATCAACATCCTTATTTATGTGCCTGTCATTTTCAAATGTATTACTACAATATTCTTTCTGCAGGACTAAATTTAAAATGGCTTGTAAGACTTACTTGGTGCAAGGCAAATTCACACCAAGTTCAAGCACCTCTATGAAATGGACATAGTAGCAGGATTGGGTTCCTAAATTGTCAATATAGCCTCTCAGTAATGATTTCAAAGCCTGTTTTATCATACTTCAGCTCATTTTCCACAGCCTCCTACCACATAATAAGCTCTAGACAACGTCTTTAGTAGGAGATGCAGACTCCAGTATCTGGTAGTATCTTTGTAATATTTCATCTAGGAGCATTTTGTTAACACATCTACAGAATTAAATGCACCAAAGTAAAATCTTTTAGACTGTTCCCTATTACCGTGGAAGGTATTACAGGAGGAGGAAACACACAGTCAAAACCATCAGGATACTTGTAAGTATGGAGAAGCATAGCTCCTACACTGGGAACTGTGGAGTCCATCCTCACCAGTAGTATGCAAACCTCGCAGAAAATATTTTTATTTTTCTGGCATTAATGGCATTAATGCACAAAGGTAGTAAAAGAGGTTTAGGACAAAAATACCATGGAACTCAAAGGAGTCCATGAGTTAATTTTTTAGGGTGAATTTATCTTCATGCCATTCTGCAGCATTAATTTCCAGTCACTAGCTGATTGGCTGAATATAAATGTGTTTGGGTAAGTGGAGTCCTGGAGCAGGAGAGAAACTATAGCATGAGACTGTAAATGGGTTATGTTTTGGCTTAGGTATGGATTGGAAGAGGGAGTGAGGAAGAGGCAGGGAGATGAGCATGTGGAGTAAATTGTGTGAAATTGCATAGCTCTGAGATTTGACAGGTTTCCAAGATTCTTGGTAGACAGCCACAAGGCAGAATACCTATGGGAGCTTGAGGCCAGCAATAAATGTAATCTGGACCAACAAGGGTAACAGAGAACTAAATGTCTCTATTTAATCAGCCAACAGGAGCCAACTGTTTATTTGGAACCTTAATTTAAAATATCTTTAAATGTTCCCAATATTCATAGACCAGATTTATTTTATTTTGTGTATGCATTTTAAAGGTTTCCTCTTTTTCTTTCTTTCTTTTTTTTTTTTTTTTTTTAACTTTTATTACTTGGTCACAGTTACAATGAACACCCTGAATGAATCTTCCAATAATTTGTGTAAGTAGGAAGTTTTCTCCACAGCCAGACACGGTGGCATAGAATAAATTCTAAGTCGACCTCAATAATCACTCCATTTTATTTATTTAGGGCTATGCTCACAATATATGAGAATAATCATTTATTTTATTCTCATTCTTTTGGATGCCAGAGTCAGTGAGAGGGATACAGCTTTTCTCACATCACAGAATTTGCACTAGCTTGTTCCATGATTGGATAAATTTTTTGAAATCAAAATTGTCCTCTTCTTCTATACATATTCTTTATATCGGGCTATATTTAGAAAAGAAAAAAAAATAATCAGTATTACACAGTAATGGAAATATATTTTTGTTCATTATAGGATACTTTTATTTCCCAAAAGATTTCTTAAAAAAAGTCTGACAAGTCAGTAAATCTCAAATTTGCTGTTTATAGGTTTCCTTGCTGAAAAAAAAACCCCAAAATCCTTCATTGAATTCATCTGCAATGTTCATCCCTGAAATGTAGCACAACCTTCCATTAGATTTGACATGTAATGTAGAATTACATCTGTTAACATAATGCAGCATGACTGGCAGTGCTCAGCATAAGAGGTCAGAATTGTTAAATCAACCAGAGATTTCATTAAAGGGCCTATTTCAGCAGAACTGAGTGGGGAGGGAAGAATCTGTTTTGAGTTTCTTTTCTGAAGGTTGTCATATCCAGAGGAATGTAACAATCAGACAGAAGGGACATAAGTTTCTTAGAATAACCAAAAAGTGTTTTGACAGAGATGCTTTTTGACACCAATGGACATATAAGGGACAGTCAGCCCTACAATTTAGAGCAGTTTTAACTATGCCTTTGTGTACCATCCATTTTAAAATAATTTCTTGGAGTCAACTTATATATTCTACAATATAATGTTAAATGCAAACTTTCATTTCAACAGAATTTTTTTTTCTTCCAGAGTTGTAATGCAATCTTGTGTCTCTTTGTCAAAGTGAGCAGAAAGCTCCCTCTGGTAAGACAATATTACTCACATGGATAAAGCTTTTTCATCCATTCACTTACAACTTCCCTTCACTTGACAGTGAACTTTTAACTACTGTCATTACAGAGGGTGACTACTGGTATGTATGGCTAGTTTCCAGAGTGTGTGTGAAAGTCCATTTTTGAATAAGTGCAAGAATAGTGGAAGCCTCTGTGGAGCACTTTTCCCCTGGGCAGTCACCATATCTTCCTTGGAGAGAAGAGTGTTCAGGTACCTCAAGCAGAGAAGCAGTGGGAAAGAGAGAACAAGCAAGAGTCAGGAAGAGAGATCAAGGGGCTGAAAGTCTGCAGCTGAGCTGAGAGCAGCTGCATGGGGAAACAGAGAGCAGAAAGCCAGGCTTCACTGAGGAAGAAAGAGAAAATCGGCTGAGACCTGTGCAAAATTTCTTGCAGCTCAAGAAGCTGCTGACAGCCCACTAAACTGATTTCACAGTCCCACCTGCAAAGGTGAGATGACAATGAGTCACAGAGCCGGACCTTTGTTATTTCTCTCTAGTCTACTCTTGTTACTTTGATTTTTCCCTATGTATCTCTCTTGTGTAGCTCTTTTTAAGGAACAGATGAAGCCAAATGCACCTCAAAGCTCTGGCTGACTCAGGGGCCTTTCGCAAAAACCAATATTGCTCCACATTGCCATTCTTTTTATTCTTACATTAGTAACAAAAAATGTCTACATCAATGCAGTGGTAAGACTGTTAGGTTAAATTTAGAAAGATACACTTTCATTCTTGTGATTATTTTGTTGTTTTGTTTTTTATTTTTTTTCCCCTGAAATGCACAGAGCAGGCAGTTTAGCCTTATAAGGTTTAGATTATCTATACAAGTATTTCTGATTTTCAGGTTTTGAATGAAGCTTACAGAACTGAAGTATGTTTGTATTGGAATTTTTTGTTGATACTATGGAATCTTTAACTTCTGTGCTAAATAGGCTTATTATTTCTAATGTTTCAGGATTGAATAAAGAAAATGTGTATAGGAAAGTGTTTATTTTGGGAGGTAATACTGGAATGACAGCTCAAATTGATTAGTACATGAAATTCACCATGTTTCCGAGCACTTCATGATTCTCTTTTGCTACACTTTGAAGTCAGAATCAATAGCTATTATAATTTCATACATGGAACAAAAATAGAAGGTTTAGATTTCCAGAGGTACATAGAACAGTAAATATATTTTGAAAGAAATGCATGGTTTCTCTCTTATTACTTAGGGGGAAATAAAAGGTTTAATTAACAGCATTCACATTGTTGAAAACTTAGAGGTTCTCATGCCACAACAAGTTCACTAAACTTCTGAGTGGAGCAGAATTTGAGACACAACATTTCATATCAACTACCATTTACATCATTTCACTTTCAATACTGTGACATTATGAAGAACCTGACTCTTCCCTTGGCTTGTGTAAAGGTTTTGGTGTCTAACTCTGTGCAGTTACTAAGAGGAACACACAAATGGGTCTTGAGGGAAAAAGCACTGAAAGACATCCCTTTTTTAAGTTTCTTTAATTTCACATGAGAATGTACATATTCTTACTTGCAAGAATATAGAAAAGAAATTGTTGAGCTACAATCCTTACTTGCGTGCAAAGTTTGGAGGAGTTTCTTGCCAGTATAATTCAGTAGATTTGTAACAACAGTAGCATTCTGCTGAAGTTTTCTTCAGTGCCCTTGCTGAGCTGATGCGTCTTGCTGCTGTCACAAGTCTTTGCTTGTCAGTCAAATTGCCTACCATAGTCTGGAATCACTATTTATAGCTGAAGGAGTGTCTAGTGTTTTGCATGAGGTATTACATTAGCACAAATTATTGCTAGCAAGTGGTGACATTCACCTTGGATATGCCACATCATGATGTCATTTGGTACCCAAGGTACATGCAGCCTGTCAGATGAAGTCAGTTAGCATCTGGTGAGCTGAGAAAGGCGGAAATTTCCAAATCTTAATATGCCAAACTAATCTCCGATCAAAATTTAAACAGAAGCAAATTCAGTTTGTTTCCTGACATTCTGAAAAGCTTCATTAATCCTTCATCTCTTCTGCCATATTTTAAATTATGTGTAAAAGCCCCAGACTCTGTTTTAAGTAAGAAATAGTTCAACATTTGAAAAGAACAACTTAAGAGTGTATAAATAAATTAGTGAAGAACATATCAGTTTATGAACATCTAATACAGTGTAGCTTCAGCATACGACTATATATATTTTCTATTCCCAAGGAATATTTTGCTTCTTCTCTCAACTTTCACTAAGGAAGAAAAATAAACAACTAGAGTAGAGTAATATTTTTAAATGCTGCATTGGCAATACTGTGAGGAATGGTATTACCAATGGTATTTGGACCAAGTGCTTATTTGCTCACTGAGTGTAAAGCAGTCAGTAGTTGGATTTCTGATCAATTTTCGTTTAATGTGCATATTTTATTTCTTGTGGTTTTGCTATTTGTTTTAGATATGTTAGGGAAAACCCATTCAGTGTTTGCCTGATACTATTGTAAATACAGTTCAGAAAAATTTCTCTTCAATATTCATTTGGCTTAAAATGGACAAATCTCTCACTGTAAATTATTTTTCAAAACAAGCATTGTGATCTTAAACATTTTGGATAACTTTTTATTACCTGTTATATTTATTTTATTGCACCTATACTTTTAAGTTGTTGATAGAGTCAAAGAAAATATCTGAAGTTCTACAAAAAAAGATAATTAATGTTACTTCAAGCTGTATCTAACAAAGAAAAAAATAAAAATGTGTCTCTGTATCAGTCACTAGCACTAACTGCTTTCCTTTCCTGAGAGCTTTAACAGAGAAACTGAAAAGAATAACCCAGAGATCAAATTGCCTTTTTGTGATTTGAGTTTTCTTCCAAATGAGTCTGCCATGTAAAACCTGAGATACAGGCCAAGACAATGAGTAATCTTATGATGTGGATTGTATCTATTAAATAAAAGTAATTTCTTGCTGCCACTCTAATTTATTTTTTATGCTACAATAAAATTGTTTTAACTGATTCTATGTGTTTTGATTCTTATTTCTCAGACGTAATTTCCTACCGAATATGAAGCTCATCCACTGTAGAAATTATTTCAGTTTTGTATTTTTGATTGGTTGGTCTTGTTTAGATTTCTAAGGACCCCCAAACACTTGCATCCCTTCCACAAAGAAAGATTTTAAAGACACTTGGCTGTCTCTTCAATTTCCTCCTGCTGTTTTCCTAGTACTTAGTTACTATAGTAACTTTTTCCCTTGTACATATATTTAAGTAATTGTCTATTAATATATTAACCACAAAATCATTGATCCAAATTAAGGCTGACACAATGTTTCAACAACAGATGAATGAAAAGTTCATCTGTACAAGTGGGAATTTTTGGAGGCTTGAGAACCTGAAATCCCTCTTTTCCAGAAATCCAAACTTGTTGAGCTGGGATAATGTGTGAAGTGCAATGCAGTAATTAAACTGTACCCGAATGTTACACCTGATGGCTAGAAGATAAAATAAGTGTGCAAAAGCTTTCAAGAGAAAGCATAAGAGTAAAGGAAGGGAGAGGCAGCAAACACTGTGGTATTCACCTTGTGATGGAGAAGTGAAGGTGTTCTCTCAGAAACTGTTTTACAGAGTTCTGAAGTGTCAATGTGTGGATGTGTAGCACTGGACATTGCTGTTCAGTTTCTATAGATTCTAAAACTTACCCTTTTTTACCATAAAGGTAACAAGGACTTATTGACAGCTCCTTAGACAGAGGTACACTTTACCTCTGATGCTCTTATGATCTTTCCAGACCCTCAGCTTTCATGGGAACAAATTTGTTGTCTTTGCTTCCTCTGAAAATTTTTTGGCATCAAATGATTACTTGATTTATCCAGAAGCTCTAATGGATGCTACTATTCTAAATAAGGTGGGAAAGTGTCCTCAGCTACGCACAATCTTTGAAAAAAATGTGTACTTTCCTTTTAATTATAAACCTGTGTCATTATGATGTTAAAATTTTTTTTTTTTTTTGCAATAGCACTGAGACTCTATTTTAACAGAGCTTTGAAATGAGAAAAAGCTTTAGTTTTCATTCATTATAGGAGGCCACACAACTTCATAACTTGGGGGTGCATTATTAAATATGCTTAAATAAAGCACAAACATAATTATCTCAAACAAGGCAATTATTTGAACTGAGAAATGTTAAACCTGATCATGAATAAATGAAACAAATGTCCAGGGCTCTGAAGGCATTACTAGCTCTGTCTGTTTCTTTTCAGTGCCTAAAACTTCTTACAACCCTGCAGTAATACACCCAAGAGAACCACCTGCCCTCGTGTGGCCTGACAAATGAAAAGACAAATATCAATAATTTATATATCACAGTCTTAAAAGCAGAAAATCACTAACAGATATGTGGAAAACTTGGGTGTAGTAAGTTTACAAAGGACTAATCATCAGAAAGATTTGATAAACTGGTCAAAAATGCAGTGTCCTTACACCCTGGATGTATGACAAAAATTTCTCCAGATATTTTGCTTTTTCTTCAGTTCTGCTATCCACTGCAGAAACTTTCTTTGACTTCCTGAGCTACTATTGAGTCTGTGGCCTATTCTGTGCTGCTAAGGAAATCTTTCCACCATCTCTAAGCTCAGCAATGATATCTGCTCTGTGTGATGGATGAGCTTATGGCTCCTTCTCCAGAATATCTGTCCCACTTCACTTCCACAGGCCTTTCTGGTGGTGTATTTCAGCAAAGGATGCTCCATTCTCCTCCAGTAACTCTCCACAAATTCCCTCTTCTAAATCTAACCCACGGGGCTGCATCCCACACTCATGTAATTATTTTCCCCTGAGGCGCAGCCACACTCTTTTAAAATTGTGAACTGACAATGAAGTAAAACAATACAGGTCTACCTTTATAGTCTGTATTGCAATGTGTTTGACAAAAAGGATGTTACTACCAGGTAAGGCAATCTGACTCACACAGAAATAGGTCTTTTTTTATATTTCTAACAAACTCTTTTTCCTATGCCTCTATATCATCAGAGCATTTTCCCATGCTCAGTAGGTCTGATCATTGAAAATCCCCAGAGCTCCTCCCAAGACTATTATTTCAAAACAGCCCAGGAAAGTGGGTGGTGAAACAGCCATCACTACTGCAGCTATACTTCACATTCCTGCATGTGATTCTCTTCTGTAACTGTCCTGAAAATATTTATGCTCTGTACAACATTTATATCTGAAGGAATGCAGGATTTACTATCCAACTTCCTGCTTATATCTCATTACTGAAATAGCTGTTTTATTTAATAGCTTTTTTCTGTCATGCCATTCTTCATTGAGATCTAGAGAGAAGCTTGCACCACCCACCTTCCTCCGTCTACCCTGGTGCACACCACCTGTGAAGTAGCAAGATTTAAGGAAAAAAAACAGGAAAACTGTGTACATTAGGAAGAGTCTGAACTTCAGTAAGACAAATCAGGGGAAAATAAAAAAGTTTGCATTTGTGTTTGTGATTTATTTCTCAGATTTTTATTAATCTCTTACCTCTTTAAGATCTTTAAAGCAAAGGCTTAGATAATGACCTCTCTTTAGGTGGATATCTTCAGCAACAATCTTTTCCTATCTTTTCCATTTTTATTCCCTATTTTCACTCTTTACTTTTCAAGGACTTAGCTTTCTTTTCTGGGGTCTTGACTAAGCATGTACCGAACTTTTTATGATGTAGAATACACTGATCTGGAACAAATTATTGAAATTTGTATGTGGTGACCCTAGCACAAAACTAGTGTATGTATTAAAACCAGACAGATCAGTTTTATAAATGAAATTCAGACCCCTTATCAGACCTAAAAACAAATGTTGAATGTAAGACATTAATTATTGACAATCAATAATAGATTCCTTCCAAAGTTTTGAAGAGTGATGCTTCTAATTAATTTGAAGTCCTACTCTGCCATTATACTGCAAGAGTGGTGAAGCAGATATTTTCCTGTTCAGGTGGAAATTTGAATTTGAAATCTCTACAAGCAGAGAATATTGGTGTCCTGAGTAAATATGAGTCACTGCTGTCATAGGAGCTGTGCTGTGCAATATCATAATGCATATAATTATGGAAAAATCATACTTTCAATTTTTGGAATTAATCCATTTACTCTAAATTTGAGTTTAATGAAATAACCATTCTTACAAAAAATCTCTCTCTTTTTAATGGCCCAGAGACACTGATATAATAAGAAAGAGATTGGATGTAGAGACATTAATGGCATGAACATGACAGGCTAAATGCATCGATAAATTTTACTATAAATATCTAAAGCACAGTAATGCAGATGGTGCTTATTGCAAATGGCTCCTGAAGGGGAGAGTTACTCAGGTTCCTTTTAACAGATCTGTTGTGGCAGGTTAGAATGAGACAATGTGAATGACCAGTGTTCATATAGAGATAGATAGATAGATAGATAGATAGATAGATAGATAGATAGATAGATAGATAGATAGACAGACAGATATGTAGGTTTTATCCTAGAACAATTTGGCTGCAATGGAAAGGAGGTATGTAGACATCATTTTAGTTATTATCTATATTAATGTAACAATATAAAAGTATAAAGATATTACTTAAGAAAATATATAAGGAAAAGTAAAGGATAGGAATAGATAATAGGGAAGAAATGTATCACAACCCATGGATCAAGTGACAAGACTTGATTGTAGCAAATTAGTTGTCCATTGATAGAAGTGGTGGTCTCAGTCTTGATCTGTCTGATGTGGGGAAAGCCCATGAAACATAGACTTCAAGAGGTTAATTTATGTTTAGGTTCAGGTGAGGATGTCCAGGTACCTCCCCTGAAGGAGTTTTTTACTGCCTGATGTAACACTGTGGCTCATGTGCAGTTCTCTGGTGGAAGGCCCTAGAGATGAGTCTGGGGCCACTTCAGGGGTCTTTGATGGTTTATGAACCCTTCTAAGACATGACAGTTGCCTCTCGTGTCAGTTTATTTGATCCAATTCTCATTTCTAAAGAGACTAATACTTTCAGAACTATATGTGAGTGTCCTGGTACTTCCCCAGGGGGTGAAGTTTAAGACTAAGCCAGTTGTGTCAAGGAGGACATTGGCATGATAAAAAGCATTATCCTGCCTCTTCTCTATCTCCTGAGTTCTTTGCTTATCTGGCTAAAAACCTATTTTGTAGCCTCCAGTGGTGGATGGCCACCTCCTCTCCCACTAGGCTGTTCCCTTGCACATCATCAGCAAAGTACTTGATGATTTTGCAAATGGTCTATTGTTTGAGTTATTAACCATTAACATTTCAATGTCTCATAGAGCTCAAATGCAGACAAGCAAGCTGGAAGCTGCTTACTCTGTGAAGGATAGGATGGAAGTGTAGGAAGTACACTCAGAACTTCCTGTTTCTAAGACGAGTTCTTCAGGCACTTCTGCCTATAATTTCCCCTTCTTAGGTTTGGACCCATTCTTTTCTGGACCTGCCAATGAAACAAAATAAAAATAATGAATAATTTTGCCTTTTATAATAGCCATATGTTTTCCAGAAACTCACAGACTGTGAATATTAAAAAAAAAAAAAAAAAAAAAAAATCACTTGTCTGAGAGAGAAGATGGAAAGAATATTTGAAGATGTTATTTGAATTGTTTTTCAATTACTATTACTCAATCAGAGGTACTAGAAACTGAAAATTGCACTGACAAGTTGAGCTTGCACTATCAGTATGTAAAGCTGCATGAGGAAGGGAAAAAGTAATCAGAATAAAACATGCACAAAATTGAAATGACAATCTGATACTGTTAAAAAGATCATTATATTTGATATGGATCATTTGATGAGATACAGGCTGAATTCAGCCCCAGGGTAAGCAAGTGGAATAGACAGAGATTGGGAAAAGAAACAACAGAATCTTTTATTTCCTTCTTATTTTGTAGCAAGAAATAGGACATGCACTGCAGTTACAGCTCTGTATTGAATGCATGGAATATAAGAGAGTAATTTTGTCTCTCCCAAAGACTCAAGAAAGCATGTAACTAACTAAAAATATTTCACATTTCATTTAAACTTCTCACAATATCCAAGTAAAATTTCATACCTAATTTCATTATTCTGCTTGCTATTATTATTATTAAAGTATTTTAGTCTGTCTCAAAATGTTGCCTTAGGAGTTCTGTATTGTGTTTCTTGCCTCTTCATTGGGGTGCTTTGGACAGAAGGCATGTATATCTCATAAAATCTCTTGCAAGGTAATATGTGGAAAAGACTGTTGATGTCTTCATGCAAGAGAGCAGGAAGAGTTTCACGCTATGAAGAGTACAAAATGGTAATGGAATTAATTGAAATTATATAGGCATATATTGTTCTTTCCTCTGCCTTTTTTCCCCACCTGTGACTTGTCCTCTCTGTAGTTCAGATGCACATGGAAAATATCTGGCTATGTGCAACCATTTAGGGAAGGAGTGATATAAACTCACACATTTCTCAATCAGCCACATTTTTTAGTGGAAGAATTGTGGAGCACCTTCACTGTGGATCCGGATTAGGAGATATTACAGAACAAAAAGGCAAAGCATACTTTGCTCTCAATGAGGTTTATTCACCGTTGTCAATTTATTAGTGATCTGAATTAATGTTCAATGCTCCAAAATACCTGAGGAGAGTTGGTTTTAATGAGACCTCCACTGAGTTCCCTCTGTTTTCAAAATTCATAACTCAGCTATTCACCTTAAGGTTTAATCCCATCACCATCTATACACATTTCAGTTTTCAGTTCTCAGTATTGACTGTTCCTATGGAACAGTAGTTTGTAGAATTGTCTCTGCACTTGTCTTGGTTTAAAATAAAATCACAAAAGAATGTTTTAAATATAATATCCTCTGTTTAATCTAGCAGACTGTCGGAATGGTGTTTTGTTTCAAGTGCATTTAAATTGTAAACCCTAGGAGATCACTATTTATTTGAATTCTTTTAGGATTGATTTCAGTGAAGAAAGAGTAATCTCAAACCTCATTCAATAAAGTAATATTTCATTTATACAAGTTACAATATTTCATTTGTACTCACAGAAACATATATATATAGAGAGCTTAGAGAATCTGTAACTATGTAGAGTATTTTATAAACATCAAATTTTGTGCATAGTGCGTATGTTAATTTCTGTTTAAACCTCACAGTCAAAAAGAAACTGAGTGTCTCAGTTCTTGCAAGTTTATGCAAAAATCAAATTTTGTTTCTTTAAATATTTGGAGAAGACTTCTACAGAAAAAAAAAAAAAAAAAAAAAACATAAGAGGTTAGTACAATATGTAGATCTTGCGCATATTTTTCCCAGCCATCGATAAGGGTTCATTTATTAAGTTTCTTTCCACTTAAAGACCTGTGTTCTCTGAAAGAGGTGAGGATGGGGTTTTAGATTCTGTCTAACAGAACAGTGCATGTTCATGCTCAGGCAGCTATCATAAGCTGTCTCTGGCCTATGTCTCTTCTCCAAGACTTCTTAAATCAAAACACAAGTACTCAGCAAAATAAGTATTTTGAATAAAGGTCTTTTTGTTGATGAGTATCAGCAAACATTTACTTTTTGTGAAGTACTACCTTATTTCTCAATATTCATTCCCTCCTAGCACTTCAATTTTTCCCAAGTTCTTCAGACCAAATCCAGTCTGAATACCTACAGAATCAATGCACTTGTTCACTAATACATTCATGTCTGAAGACATTAAAAGAACATTTCAGACAACCAAAATAATGCCATGAAATAGAGCCTGTCCTAAACCTAGTAAACAGGAAGCAGCAACAAAAACTTAAAAATAATTTCAGTCCTTTATTATAGCATTTCCTTTATTTTTCCTGCGTTTGCCAGCCAAGTTTCCTGATGTTGTTCTCTGAATTGAGACTATCACCAATTATTGCTTTCATGAGAACAGGGGAAAGAATGGATTGCCAAAATTAGACTAAAATAATTATCTTTTAACTTCTCCCTCCAGGAAGTTCATTTATTATTTGAACTGATAGAATCAAGGGGGCAGAGAAGTTACTTGCAATGATGGTTTTGAGAAAAAAAATCTTTTGTGTCTGCTTTTAATTTTATTCAAATTATAGAAATCACTTCTTAGCTCAAACATATATATATATATATATATATATATATATATATATATAGTATTTAATTAGTCTTAGAAAACAGGAATTTGTTCACATAGGTTTACTGGAAATATAACCTGGAATTTATGAGAAATTTAGATCAAAATATAAGTTTATAAGTTGACAAAAGCTATTAACATTCTCATTTTTATGGAGAAAAAGAGAGAGGAATGTCTCCAAGTAGCTAATATGTAGTGACTTCTGCAATTTTCAGGTCTGTCTGTGAAACAAACAGTTCTGTTATTCCCTAGATAATTCTTGTCACCTTTGGAGATGAAGATGACATCTTCCTTCTGTTAGGCATCAGATCGATCACCACATCACCCAATATGGATATTTTTTCTTGTTTCGCAATGAAACCAAAAAAATAGTTTTTCAGTAGTCTCTACCAACATCAAAGCAATTTTCCTCAAATAAGATTTTATTTGATCTGTTTGTGATTAGTAGATGAGTAAAAGTGTAGAGAATGTTGGCTATTTTAATGTTGGTGTTATTATGAGAAAGGTTACATTTTCATGATTTGGTGGGTAATTTTATTTTTAATTTTTTATGTCAGTTATGACTTGCCATTATAACTGCACTTCTGGAATTTTCCATTAGTAATGGAAAGAGCTGTTATTAAACAGGCAAACAGTAAAAACCACCTTGTATTTATAGGTTAGATGAATTTCCTCCCCCACGAATGTCTCCACAAATCTAGGCGAGGCCCAAAGAGTAGCAGAATATCTGTTGTTTCTGCAGTTGGACATTTAAATAAAGCAGCAGCAGAAATCTTGTCTTAAATTAGACAAGTTTCTTTTTCTTAAAAATAACGTTGACTGCAATTTATCATGTGTTTCACCAATGAAGTGTAAAACTTTAATGTGTTGCATGATAAGATTGTTTTCTCTTTTGGAACTATCCTTAGGTCATGTTTCATGAAAATTCTACTTCAATCTGAATCTACCAGGATTCCTGTGTAGGAGGTTTTGGGAAACTTGAAAACGTTTCCATAGATACAAAGCAGAGATATTGCAGCAGCATTCAGCCAGGCCGTGCAAGTGTTGAGATATTTTTCATTATTAGCATTGGGCTGTAGAATTGTGCTAAAGTGACTTTTGCCCAGTACTTTATTCCCAGAATATATCCACTGGTATAAAAAAGAACAAAACGGTTCAGCTGGTATCAGTGACATACATGACCTTATGAACTTTAATGACATTTCTAGATAACACTTTAAGGTAAGAGAGTGCATCTGCCTAAGCTCATATTTAGCTACTCTGCCAAACTTTATGTAGTTATCTGCTATGTGTTTTCTATATATATGTTTTAGCATTTTGGATGGCTGAGTTTAATACTGTTCATATTTAGTATGGAGCTACTTGCAGAAAAGAAAACAAGAATAAATCCAAATTTAAGATACCTTTTTTGTAGGAAAATTCCACTTTTTATTTTATTTTCTCTGCCTATTTCTCTTGCTGCCAACAGTTTCACTAAGCTCCATTTTTTCCTGATTTATTTTCACATTTACTGCTTTTCCACTGCCCCTCTATTTCTTACACATACTCCTCTATCCATTCTTTATCTCTATGTAATTTATAACTAGACTGCAGACTATTACCTTTACCTCTGGTATGTCCCTGTGAAGAACATAGGGACTTTCCTGAAATGAAGTACAAAGACTTGGTATTAAAGTTCATAATCATTGTTGTTATTTAATAACTCTGCACTTTTGAGAAAGGGAAAAAAGAAGTTGCTGAGCTCTTCCCCCAGAATTCAATGTTCTCAAGATAAAATGGATAAATGGGATGAGCCCTGGCTGCCAGACCTGCCCTGCCCTATGCAGGGAGCCCCTTACCCTCCTGGTGCCTGACCCCAGTGACCTGCTGTGTCCTGGGGCAGTACTGACATCTGGCTGAACCTAAATAAGGAATGTGCTGTCATTTCCATTTTGCAAGCCAGAGATAGAGTTTTACCTAAGATCAAGTTTCTAATGATATTTTCAAACAGTTAAATTCCAATTAAAATTTTTGAGAATCATGAGTTTCCTTCAAAGCAGTTTCAAGAGTGGATCATTTTAGTTTGTTGGTTGTATTTCCATTTTTTTCCCTGGTATTTCTAGAATTATTAGATTGATATTATCCTGGATTCAACTTTTCTACCCCAACTGTAAAATAAGATTCAAGAGTGGGCTGGAAGAGGAAACACCATCTAGTTCAAATGTAGTTTTTAAGAAAACTGCATGCTGATCATAGGAATTGTTTTTCCTGGGGCCAGAAAATGACTGGTTAAGAGTTAATGTACATAAAAGGGCCACTCTTTGAAATTTTTCATTCAAGAGTATCCTGCAAATGAAAAAGAGCAGTAGAGCACAGCAAGATTAAGACATGGGCCAGTGAACAGAAAGTTGATTATAATGTCAATAATGGAACATTCAGTAATTTTTGTGACCAAATGTCTTCAGTACTCATTAAAAAAAAAAAAAAAAAAAAAAAATCAGTGTGGGAAAAATCATGGAACAATTCACATTGTTTACTTTGCAAAGAGCATATAGTAATGAACATACTGCAATGTGCATGTGTCAGTGAATATTTGCTGTACAGCTTTATGTCTGGAACTCCCTGCCCTGTTTCTGTCAAGTCAGGCAATACTGCCAATATATAAAGTGCCAAAAAAAAGAAATAAAACAGGATTATATGGACAAAATACACACACAGTGATTTTTATATTGATTAACTTGTTGTAACTAACTCCTGAAGTAAAACAGCTGTGCTGAAATTTTTATAGTATGGCAGTTATTTTAATCAGATCAGTAATTAGGAATTTTCACAGCAGGGAAAGATTGGCTTTTAAAATATTTTATATAGGTTTTAAACTCTCTTGGCAAGAGGTATTAGAATTTTGTTCTCTACCTATATATGCTAAGATATAAACCATTATATTTCCTATTGTGTTTTGTGAGTCTGATTATAATTTCTTGTTCTATGTGGCTGTTGCCTTGTCTTTTGCTCTCACTACACTTCAACTAAAGTACATGAAAGAATGTATACCATAAGGAATAGAGGGGTACCAGTGCTTGAGCTGGGATGAAAACTACAGGCAAAAACAAAGCACAGACAAGATTCTTTGAAAATAGACAGTGTGATTTAATGAGGACAAAGATGTCCTTGTCTGAGTAACCAACAAAAATTTCTTTTGCTCAAAGTTTATTTGTTTCTAATTAAACTCTGAAAAGTAAGAAAAATATTGCAAGCAGCAGCATTCTCCGTTTGGAAAAAAAAAAAAAAAAAAAAGAGAAAAGCTCATCCTTTTCAAGCCAGGATTGTGTTTTCAGGGCTGCAGCATGGCAAGGTTTACTCCAAAATTTTTCACTGGTCTTTGTGGAAAGCTGTTCATGTGGTTCCCATCCCTAACTACAATAGAGTTTCTGGTTTAATTACCATGTACCTTCTTCAGGGCATCATTCACAAAGCTTGAACAATGCTTTGTGATGTGATTTTTTGTGTAAGAGCCACAGTTGAACTTTGCTAGGTGTTTTGCACATAAGCACAAAAAAAGAGACATCTGATAACCCAGAAATAACTCAGGCTTTTGCCCTATAAACGTTTAAACCTCTGGATACCACTATCGGTTTTACTTGGAGCAAGTTCTACCTTAAATTAGGTCTATAGATAATCTTTAAATTTTTACACCAGGAAGGTCCTGTGTTATCTCTAGCCTTCATCCAACAGTACCTCTATTTGGACACTATTCTGAATTCAACATGCAACTTTTTAGTAGGTACATTTTTAGATTCTCACTGCAAAAGAGGTAACACACTAATGTTGTCCCTACGTGACAATAGTACTCCCCTGAACACTTAATCCAGAAATGCTAATATGTATTGATTAAAATGTCTTAAACCAAGCCAATTTGTTCTCGTTTACGGAACTTGAAAGTTCAAAGATTTCATCTGAAGGACAGCAGACAATATAATAAATGGGAAAAAATTAATCTTTCTTTTGTTCTGGAAATCTTAACACTTTTACCCCTACAGAGTTCAATAAAATATACAGAGAAACCAACTGAGCTCAAATATCAAGGGGGTGGCATTGACAGACTGAAAGACTACATAGATTTCCCTCTTAGAGAAACAGAATTCTTCTTCTGACTTAATTGTCACTTTTCTAATCTCCAAAGCAGGGGTGAAATGCATTTTTGGGAGATCCTAGCTCTCTGGATGGCTAGTTTAATGAAAACTCTGTACCTGTGCAGTTGCAGTAGCTTCACAAAAAGACAGGACTAGACTCACTTGCTTTGCAAAAGAAGTTTTAAAGATGTTTTGACACTTTAATTAGTAGATTTCTGGATAGGATGTTTTATTCTCTGTCATAAAAAAATATTGGATTTATTGCCCTCATTAACAAGTTTATTGGTTAAATTTGTACCATGATATTAGTATAGATTAGATTCCAGCTTCTGGCTCAGTGTTGGATGTCTACAGGTCTCCTACTTTTCTGGGTCATTGCTAAAGCACATCATGAGAAAGTAAAAAGAAAAAGTGACAAAAAAAGTCCAGTGAACAAACATTTGTACCTTTCCTTGCTAAAAAGCAGCATTACATGTTTTCTTCTTCTGAGGTCAAAGGATGAGATTCTGAAAAGATCAGAATTATTACTTGTTTAATTTTATGTATCCAACTATAGTGAAAATCTATTTGTTCATGTTAACAGGAGTAGACATTTTATAGACAAGTAAATTTCATGGAGCATTGGATATATTTTCAGGCTGAAAATTCCAGTCAACCATGAAATTAAAGAGAAAAAGGTTCCCTTTAAAGGAAAGTTTGACAATTGCAGATTCTATCCACCTCTTCAAATATATTTCCCTAGCAAACTTTTAATCAGTTTTAATAATCTGTTTGATGTCGTATTTGTTGGTATTACTAGTGTAACAAAAGGTATGATAGGAAGACATTTTAAATAATTCTGCTAGCAAGAGTATGTGTGAATTTCACTCTGGAAAGAAGTCAGCCATGCTTCTCTGAGAGTCAACCATCATGCAAGGTTTTAGCAGTGTGTACAATCTGTCAAAATTCAGTAGGAATTAAACTCTTTGAGAGTATTCTTCACAAAGTCTCCTGACTAATATAATACTTCTATTTATGAACAACTTCTAATGCTTGAAGAGGTCCTGAATGTTTACTTAAAGAAATAAGGGAAAAGTTCTGTAAAAATTTCCAAAAAGGACTTTTAAAGTTAGCCACAGAGGTCTGTAGTTCAGACATCTGTGAAGGTCTCTATATTTTTTAATATGGTTACGGCTCCCAAAATATCAATAATTTCAATAGGAACTGGAGCTGATCTTCATACCATTTCCATGTGAGTGGTGCATAATAAGCTACAACTGGTCTATCCAGACCAATTTCCTGACTGCATTTTCTGTTCACTAGAGAGATTGAATAAGATCAACACTCATTCATGGAGCAGAGCCAGATTATCACAGATACACAATCAGGACAAGGCATAGTCTTTATATGAAATTTTTTGTAACTTCTGATAATGCCTGGTTTTGGAACACTTGGAAAGGAATGATTTTCCATTATCTCCAAGGAGAGGAATAAATGGCTTTGAAGTATTTATGTAAGTCCTACAACTCATTGTAATGCCAGCTGTCAGCAGTTCATCTGTTTTCCCTGTCATCATAGCTCTAATCTGTCTGCCGAGAACATAATACAGTCTGGCTCCATATAAGATCTTCAATCGTAGCCTCCCAATGCCAAAGAATAATCAATAAGCCTGGTTAAAAGTTGATAGTAAAACTTCTTCATGAAGAAAAAAATATGCTTTTTAGTTTGATTTTGGCTGTTTTGTGTATTCTCCACACTGAAACAGGAGAACATTTATCACTCATTCTATGTTGCTGTAACTTTTTTATGCTATTAGTTATCTTACTGCAGTCTGTGGTCCTGTAGTGTATTTACTGATGTTTTAGAGTTTCTGACTAGATTATTCTCACATTTCATTTATTAATTTTATGCTCATTTCAATTCATGCTGAAAATAGATCGTAGAACGTCCACATTCTTGCAGGATGGAAGTCATATTCTTATCAAACCTGTTAAATGAGAAATGTGGTTTCCTTTCTTCCTCTATATTGTGAGACTTTGGCGGCCCTAAAAGCCTCTCTGCTTCCCTGCAACTGCCTTTTCAGAGAATTTCCAGTTCTTAAAACAAAAAACAACCACAGTGACATGGCACCCTCCCTGTACTGCATGGTATGTAGTTTGAATTGCTGCTTTTTTCTTACTCCTGTACAGGGCTCCTGAGTACCACTGAAGTACATTTCAGGAAATGATATAATCTATGAACACACATTTGTGGCATTTCGTGCCTGAATGGAGGAATTAATGCAGCATCCAAAATAACTCTGTCATTTTATGTCTTTAAAGAAGAAATGGCTCCAGACTGTTATATTTGGGGAGTGGAACACAGTAATTCCAGTGTGTATAAATGTACATATAGTTCGACTCATGGATGTCTTTGATTACAGCTACTTTGAAATGAAATGCAAGTGAAATGTAAGGCAGTCAAAATGAAGCTGTAGACATTAACAATTCAATATTAATGAAATATTTGTCAAATCCATTGATACTTTTGAGAAATAATAAAGTTTACAAGCAGTAATTTAAAATTGGCAATGTCTTCAAGGCTAGGAAGAATTCAGAGAACATGCTGAAGTTAAAATATCAGAGATAATCTGAAAGTAATTGAACATTTTGTGCAAAACGAGGTTGAAGTATAACATATGGAAAAGATTGTGCTAACATTAATAAAAGGTAAATATATTTCTGAAAATTCTATCTGAAACATTGTGTTATGAAGTTATGGATTTGTAAGTTTTTGGTGAGCCCCACAAGACGCTAACATGGATTACTGGTGACCATAGAAGTCTGTTCTTTGTTATGTTTTTGTCTTTTCAGTGAGTGGTTTTCATGCTTTAGTGTCAAATTTCTGGCCTCTTCAACTCACTGTATATTCTGATTAACTTTGTTACCAAACTGAAGCACCAGCAGGGTAAAGACCACTCTGTAGAGGTGTCAATAGATGGTAGCTTTGATATTTCATTATGAAAAATTGTCTTGTTTTTTTCAGGTGTTTTTTAAAAAGCATGAAATGTATTTGTAATATATAAAGATCAAACATCAAAATCTATTGATATGTGAAGAGTTATTTGGAATTATCTATCTGTTTAAGTGCTATTTATATCCATAGACATTTAACAGGGAACTAAAATAAAAAAGGTAAATATTTTAGAATATTAAAACAAAACAAAAGCATATTCAAAATGTAGTGCTGACTTTTTTGCACCTTAATAATTCTGTAGATATTTCCAGTTTTCTCTCTGTGTCAAACACATCTCATGTAGACATGTCAATTTCAGAACATATTTTTAAAGAAACTAAGGTATCCACATTCTTTAGACAATGCTATTAAGTGACTACCTGAACTTTTAGAATCATAACCATCTTGATGAAAAAGACAGAAGAACTTTGCTACTTAAAGTATTCAATAGAAAAATAACACATTATGCAGTACTATGATTACAGATAAAAAGTGGTTTTCCTCAGATACACAGAACCTCATCTGATTGTAAAGTATTACTGAACTTGGCAATGCTCCACTGAAATAAATCAAATCATACTGATTTATGGTAATTGGGAAGTTGGCGAACAAATTCACTATATAAATTTTCTATACATTATCTAGGTTAATGCCATGCTTCTTAAGTGCAATTTCTTTCTCTTTTGATACTTTCTCCACACTCTAATTAGTTGTATCACAAGCTATAACAATTTAACTGTAATATATAGAGGACAAAATAATTTCAAATATTAAAATTGTAAACCAAATCTGACATATTACACTAATAGTATTACTAGATTTTGATATTAAATAAAAGACAGGATTCCTGCAAATACATGATTTTTTAAAAGATTTCTTAAGTAAGAGCCAGAAGTAATGGAGAAGTTCTCAAAGTAAAGGTAGCAGGTCTCAATATGGTTCATTTACATTAGTACAAAACCACAAAATTTGCTGATTTCTTCCTATTTGATAGCTAAAGTGGTCACCCCACTTCAGTGCATGTTTGTGCATGCTTATTAGAACTGCTGACATTGAATACCAGAGACAGAAAATTAAATTAAAAAGCCCCATTGAGTCAGAACTTAGACTAGGATAAATTAAACTCAAAAAGTCAGTGTACTCTATTCAAAGATCTGTCCCCAAGTTTTTAAATTAACTTACGTGCACTGATCAATTCTCCCATTAATTTATGCATGCTGATCAATTAATTTATGTGCACTTGTCCGTACAGCAGTTGTGTATAGGTTAAAACAAATGGGAAAGACTATTAATTGTTTCCCAAAAGAGGGCTTTGACTTTTCCTTGTGTATACATAACATTCCTAGATCAACCATCCTTGAGAGAAGAGCAATGTCATTTTTGCTCTCTGATTGTCTTTGAGTATCCAAAAGCTAGGCAGGCCCCTGCCTGTTAAAAAGACAACTGTGGTTTGAGTTTAATTAAGCAATTAAATTTTATTCCTCTGTAGTATCTGAAGCTATGAACAGCTGCTGAAACTGATTAAACACTAAGGCAAAGCCTGAGGTGTTTCATCAGTCCAAAAAGTAATTTTATGCCAAGTAAGGAACCAAGTGATAAAGATTATTCCTGTCATTATATAACAAATCATAATATAAAAATAATAAGATGAGTTACTTCCACTTCGAGGTTTTAAAGACTGGACCTAAAGTTTCTTTACTGGACTTTTTAGAGAGACACCAGCACATAAATGTCTGCATTTACTAGTCTCACAGATTCAATGGAACATGGTGACATTTTTTATTCATCAGTCAAACCGAGGGTTCTTTGAGATGCAAAATCAATTTCAGAAAGGGTTATACATTCCATATTTTGTCTTGAACATCAGGCACATCATTCTTGAGGAATAGTAAATCTGAAAAATGCCAGTTGTTCACTGAAATCATAAGTAGAATAATTAATATCAAATAATGCTATGACCAAGCCATGTTCAGAAGAAAAGACTGAAATAATCAATCATGTACCTTACATTGTTCTGCTTCTTCCTAAGCAAAGGTACTCTGTGCAGTCATTAAAGAAAATGCAGCCTCACAATACCCCCCCAAAGCATATATTTCCTTTACAGAGTAAAGTATTTATTCTGCTATTTCGTAATTTGAAAAACTATGGCTGACAAAGCATACATTTTACACCCGTTCATTAAGTGTACCATATCTCTAATACCAGGTCTGCATGTGCTTTTAGCTGAAGCGCTTTATTTTAAATATTGAACAATTCTCAGATTCAGACTGAATCTGAGAAATGCCAGAAATACGTAAAAAATTGGTTATCATATATAATATATATTTTGCACATGAAATTGTATGTTAAATGAAATGATTTGTGTATATGATGAAGTCACAACTTAGGCATTGATTTTTTTCCCCGAAGCAATTCTCATGAGCAGATGGAAAGAATGGAAAACCACTCCAGCTCATGTCTGTGACTGGAATCAAGCAAGGAATACTTTATTTCTCCTTACCGTGGCTGGATGCATTTTTGTTTGCCTCTCAAAGATGTGAGAAATGTCTTTCTTTGCCAAACTGAACAAGTGAGTGAAATAGCTGCGTAGTCCTTGGCTCACATACTTTTGAGTTAGTTTTCATATCATTACCTTTGTCATGTTTTTCAGAGGTATATTCACTCACAAACTAGCTTGTATGCTGCACAGACAGAAGTTAATGTGCTCCCAATCAAGAGCTTGCTTCTTCTTAATCAATTTAATGTAATTAAATACTAACACACACTTTCTTTCACATTATCATCTTTAATTTTGTGCAGCTCTTTGATGTCTAAAAGCTGCTGAACCCAGAAATCAGACAGCTATTTCAAACATATTGTTGTTTATTTTGCTGCAGGCCTAGCAAGATGTCGTGTGCTGTTCAATGTTCAATGATACCTAGAAACATGTTGAAATATTTTTCCCCAGATCAAAAAAATGCAAGTTTCTCTTGGTTTACTGTTCCTGTAGATGTTAATTAGTAAAACTTCTGTGCCCTGTAGTCTAAACTGACTTAAATCTTTGCTCCATTTATGGTAGCATAAGAGTGATAATGTTTTTTTATCTTTGCCAGGATGATTGAATTAAATTAACATGTTCCCTGTTTGATGTCTTAAATAACCTTCTTTTTTTGATGATTCTTAAAATTATTTTCAAAAATTTTTCAGTAAGGCAGGTGCCACTTAAAACTGTGAACCAGCAGAAAAACCCAAAACCAAACAAAACAAAATAAAAATAAAAGCAAACAAACAAGAAACCCACAATAAATAAAACCAAACCTGAAGACCCTTAACAAATTTTACTTACAGAGAATGATTTAAAAAATACTTGAAGCATAGAAGGTAATAGTAATTACAAATTTAATAGTTCCCTCTCATATTTATTATTCTCTACACACTAGCTGGACAAGCTATTTAAGAAGAGTAATTCAGCAGTCTTTTGATTATATGGGTATTATTTAAGTGGCACATTGCTCTAAGAAAGAAGTTTCTTTCATTTACATGAGAAGTAAGGGCAAATACTTGAGTGCCTGTAAAATAATATTGACAATTCAGCTTCAATCATGCTTTAGTGTATTTAAAAAAAAATGGAGAAAGGGAGATGAATTCCCTGTCTCTGTCAAATCGAACCCAGGATTTGATCCGACAGAGAAACAATATCAAATATCTAAGAGTGCTAAGACTGTTAATGCCTTGTGCTCTTTGTTTATACTTTGCTATTTTTCTGGAGTTTTCATCCACAAATAGAAGTTAGAGTATGAAGATGATGCTCACAGAAAATAACTCTGGAGTTCATCCTAAATGTCATTCTCCTACATATTTTGATAATATGTATAGTAATAAATATGTATTGAGAGAAAATAGAAAATAGGTTTTAATTCCCTAAGCGAGGTATAGAATCTACTGAATCACTGAAATTTTGATAGATTAAAAATATACTGACTAGCTCCAAATGTGAATCAACCAAACATCTCCTTGGTCTAAGCTTGTTTTTTTCCTGGATGCTTCTAGCCATTCCATTGTCTTGTCTCCAGCTACTTTCAGTGCACCTATCTCTTGTCTTTCTCTTATCCCAACATTCTCATATTTCTTTTCTGCCTGCTGTTTTTCTCTCCATGCTTTCAATTTGTACATAACACATTAATACCATCATTATTCCTTTCTCATTTTCACAATGAACAAGACCACTTTTTTTTTTTTTTTTTTTTTTTGTGCCAAATGAGGCATGGTGCTATAGCACCAGTGTAAAATAAACATAAAATAATACCTATTAAGTTTAAGCAGTAAATAAACTTCGGGAAAACATCCTGTTTAAAATCTGTAGCACACTGGAAGAGCAGAGAACTACAAAACGCATAAAGGTTTGCCATAATGTGAAAATAAACACTTAGCCTTACAAATCAGTTTTCAATTAATTTTCTTTTATTGACACAATCTAGAAGCAAGAATGTCCTCATGCTTTCAATCTGTACTTTTCTTGCCCAGATGTTTTCCTGTATTTCACTTTGTACAGATTTTTCAGCAAATAAAGAGGAGGAGGATGGCAAATCCTTCTATATAAAACTGATAGATCTTCAGCAGGTCAACTTCAAAAGTGCTGAAGCAAAATGAAGACCATGTTTCTTTCCTTTATATTGATCTAGCTACACTAATGGACTGTTGGCTCTGTACTTTGTAGTTTCACAGGGTTTACTTGAACTTGCTTTCTATCTACAGATAACTGCAGGTTGAGTAGCAAATTACAGTATTTTCCTCAACAATTTTCCATTTTCTGTTACAGGAGAATTTCTCCAAAGTAAATGCTTTCTCTATATTGATAATGATTTCTGGCTTTGCTTCATTTTTCAGGCTAGAAATCACCAAAAAAGAAAAGCATATCACCAAGAGCAGGCCATCAAATTCTTCTGTCACTGTGTGCACATGACAGAGACTTGATTGATGTGATACATCATATCTTTTAATATGAAATCATATACTCCTTTGAATTGTACATCTTTATTAATGGAAATAAAAATTATTATATGCTTACTCTAGCCAACAGAGATTGGCTCTTTTTAAGAAGCTCTTCATTGTTGTCATTTTGTGCACACTTTAATTCAATTATTAACCTACAGAGAATGTATAAAAGGCCAGTTAGTACAACTAGTGAAGTGCTAGATTTTTTAATTAATAGACACTCAAACAGTTGCTTCCTGGGTTTTGTTTCCCATGGAATTATATGCATGCAAATGTTACATTTAATTGCCTGGAGTGAAAGCACAAACCTCTTTTCTTAATTTTAATTAGGAAATATTTCCCCTTTTAGATTACCCTGTGAATTCTTCATTGCAGATAATCAGAAATTATAAATCATTTGTTCTGAGATTTCATTAAAGGGCTTCCTTGTTTACAAATAAACATTTTTACCACACTAAGTCCACGAAATTCCATGTGGGTTTGAAGATGATATTGCACTAGATTCTGTGCAAATGAAGATAAAAATACCTGAGAAATAAATGACTGGAACAGAAGACAGGGTTTAGAAATAATATACAAGCCTATATTTCATGGAAAACAAACACAAAAATGTTACAAATGTGTCAGGGAATTTTTCTTTAAATTTTAATTTTTTTTTTTTTTAAATCTCTTCAATGATCTTCCCAATCAACTCTAATTATGAATTCAGTTTTAGCTGTTTCTCTTCTATGCTGTATTGTTACAAGTTCTTCTCTATGGTCACCTTATGCTAACAGTGATCTTTTTGACAATTATGTGTTTTTTCTTTATTTCCTTGGAAGCACTATTAGAAGAAAGCAACTGTGTTTACACATACAAAAAGTTGCCTGAGCCATTTTTTCTTGAAAAAAATTGTTTTATGTAGAAACATGTGCCATAACCTGCTATGAATCTTGAGGTTTGAAGAAGCATTTTTTACCTGCTGTCTTTGTTGCAGTGTATAAACTTGCAATGCTAAAAGAAAATTAAGCATGTCTTCAGCTTTGAAATTGAAGTATTTCTCCTTTCTGGTGACCACTATGAGGGAAAAGATCACTGTGTCTCACTTTGTATTATTCAAGATGCTTGCTCATCTTTTCAAGTCACATTTGAAATAGAGCCTTAAAAATTCAGTCATAGCAATATTTTCCTGAGATGAAATTACAGATAAAGGTTTTTTTAATTTATTTCCTTGCTACCAAATTCATATTGTTTTGAGTTTCCTTTTGAAAATTACCTTCTTCTTCTTCAAGAAGCTGTATATATAATTGATCATTATATTTATGAGGTACTTACATGTTATATAATGTAAAAATCATAAAGTATAAGCACTGTATAGAGAACTTTGAAATTCATGTGAAACAGAAGAGATAAGAAGGTACACAGATCTAAACCAAGAGTTAGCAAGTGACATGGAAGACATTCATATTACTTTAACAATGTGTTAGAGATAGGTTTTCAGGATAGAAATATAAATAAGCTTCTTAAATGACAGTAGAAATTATTTGAGTAAAAAAGTTTGAAATGATGAGTGTAGGCTGTCTCAGCTACCTCATGACAAGGCTCAAGAAAGACACTTTAAATTCATTTCAAAATTCAGCTTTGTAAAATAATAGTAGTAGTAATAATAACAATAACAATAATAATAATAATAATAATAATAATAACAAGCAAATTTAAAGTCATCCATCATGTCTTCCACAGACAATGTTGGCTAAGATAGGTAGGTGTAATTATGCATTCTAGAACAGCTGCTTGTGACAGACAGTTTGCTCGCAACCCTGCTAAGAGAAAATTACAATTATCGTGCATTTGATCCAAAGGGCTTGTGCTGTTGTTGTGAGGCTTCACAATACAAAAGGGCACTGATTTTATAAAGTGTGCTAGAGGAACAGCTAAAGCCCACCACATGGCATCTCAGCAAGAGGCAGATTTATTAACCTCACACATGTCTCCTGAAGAGACCTTCTGAATGAAAAAGCCAGTTCTCCTGGTTTGGGTCAGATCCAGTGTTCTCCTGGGTTACGGTATTAGCAGATAAAAGGCAGCCAATTTTAGAGTTCCCTCCAGGTAGCTTCTGAATGTGTCAGAAGATAGGGCCAGTGCTCCTTTGCCAACAGCATCAGGATTTTTCTCTTTTCTTTTTTTTTTTTTTTTTTTGGGAGGACCCACTGACTCTAACTCTCAGGGTGAAACAATTCCCACAATTGGTTCCCCATTCTTCTTGGCCTCTCAATGGCTGTTGCATATTTATGGACACCCCAGTAGCTTTTGCTAGGCACCAAAATAATGATGACATTAAATGGTACCCTGAGCAACCCAGATATAGTTTGGCATTTACATTTGTTAAGGAAAAAAAAAAAAAAAAAAAATTCCCTACAGCAAGCAGACTTCTTCTCACTGCTTCTGGAGCAATAAATAAGGAGATGGCTATGGCTTGTGCAGCAGCTAAAGATCAGCATTACCTCTAATTATTGGTGGGAGCATTCAGGCAAATTCCTCACACAGGACACCTGGCTACTGCTCACAACATCTTAGATGCTAGGGGTTTTCATGACAAGTACATCTTTTCTCACTGCTGCCATGGTACTGGAGAGTCTGGGAATTTCTCAGTCCAAACTAGTCCAGAGAGAACAAAGTCCTCACTACTTAGAAGCAAAAGGGTACCTATTGAGCAGTTAGACCAAAGCACTTCCATTATTCCTGTATAAAGTGGTAATAGGTCTGATTTGATGGTAACCCTTAAAAATGTTGAAGTGTAGCCTTTGGTAAAGGACTTTGTAATGGTGCTAAGGTAATGTAATTATCAATGCAAGATGTATATGTATGTATGTATGTATGTATGTACGTATTGCAGCTGCTGACACATTTAGAAAATATTTTTAAAAATCTAAGATATATATCTCTATCACAATCAAGGTGCTTGGGCTTTAAGAAGCAGAATCACTTCAGAACTCTGAAATCAAGAGTCAAGCCATCCCTGCCAAGCACACATGATCATTTGAATAATGCACCCATAATGTCCCTGCCACACTCAGATTGCATTTCCTTCAAACTGTTGTCATCTATATACTTCTCCTGACTTTTTTTCAGATGGAATGGAGTGGACAGCAGTAACCCTCTCCCCTTAGTAGAAGAAAATTCCCTTCTTTAGTCATCATCATTTGTTTCCTGGTTCAGGAGCTGAGCAGTGATGAGAGTGGACAGAAAAGCAGGGTGGAGACAGACGAGAGGGAACTGCATCCAAAAGTTCCAGGGCAACTACCTCCAGATCTGCTAGACTTCTGGAGGGTGCATCTTGCCCTATATTTGTAATGTCCCCATTAACCTAGGTTTATTTAAACGAGTTTATCTTCCATGGATACAGGAAAATTGTTAAGAAAAGGCAGATATGGTGTTTTTCTGACAGAACCAGATGTGCAATGAATGGCACATTTCAGTCATGGCACCATTTTGTACGGCATGTAGCCTGCAAAATATGATGAACCTCAGCTTCTCTGATCAACTCTTTGCCACCTAGATCTTATTACTTCTTGTTGGAGGTCAGCTCAGGTAGGCAACTCTCTTGTACATCCACACCTCTCCCCTCCCTTCTCTGTTCCTACCGCTTTCCTTCACTTCTCTTTTCTTTCTACTCCCTTTCCCTGTTGGCACTGTCCCTCTAAGCCCCAACAGGCAAAGTAAGGCAGTAAGGCTGGTGGCCAAAGTGGAGTCAGGGCTGTGATTCCCAAGGATGACAGGAGGCTCCTCATCCCTCTATTTGCAGAGTCTTAACTTTACAAGCCTCCTAGAGCTTCAGGTGCTGTCATTCTGAAGACTTGTAAAATGAGGTTTCTACTGTTACCTTAAACAAACTGCAGAATCTTGTGAATCCTCTTAACCATTTTGGTTCTGGGCTGAAAAATGCAAGACAGGAAAACTACCTCTTTCTGATACTCATTGCAATATATAACGCATTGTGCCAACACCAGCCTTTAGGAGTCAGCAGACCCTGGGACAGAGGATCTCTCAACAAACCTCTTCAGAACCATTGTGTTTCTAAAAGCTTAATTTGCTGATACTCAAACTTTTTTAGAACAATACTTGAGCTTCTGTAAATAAATTTACATAAGGACAACTGTACAGCATAATATTTTAGAAGCAGAAAAGCGCAAAAGCTTTTTCCAGGAGAATGTTATTATTTCTTACCATTTCTCCTGTGTGAGAAGAAAAATGTTGTCTGTATCCTTGTGTTTAAAAGTGGGGAATTTTCAAGAAAATTCTGGAAAAGAAAAGTAAATTAATTGCCTGAAAACACAGTTCTTTTTAAAAAGTTTCTCTGAAGATCTGTATCATCAATTCAGCCCTACATAACTTCATTCTTGGGGCAGAGGACAGTAGGGCAACCTGATCTCTTGAGGAACAGAGAGCCAAATGCTTCTCTCTTATGCTGATGAATTTACTATACACACATACAAATAGCAAATCCCTTGAGGGACACAACACTGATGGGTAGTTCTGATCAACATGAGGGGGCAAAAAGAATCTGTTATGACTTGGTGTCTGATTTTCATTTCAAGCTGCCAAAGATGCTAGCTTTCTTCTGACTTTGTTCCTCATCTGTCTGAGCTGCATGTACTCTAATGCCCTTTCTATCTTTCTCTCTTTATATGTTAATTTTTTACCAGTTTTTGGGACACAGTACAAACCATATGTGTTAGAAGATTAAATAAATGAGCTACACTTTATGTCAGATCTATTTTATCTATTTTCTCATCAATCACCATGCTGCTCCTTACCTAAAAGCATCCCCCATAGTTTAACAAAAATGGAGACATTTAAGCTAGGTTTCAGCGTGAGCCACCCTGTTTATATTTAGAATGTCTTCACTATGATTAGTCACACAGTCTGGATAGTTATGCAGAAAATGGTAGGAGTAAAATACACAACCAATACTTTTAACATCTTTATGACTCTATGTGGCTATGAAATCTATATCACTCTCAAACTAGTGTGTCATTTAGATATTTCATTAATCATACTTAAATAGTTATTAAAATCCTTCTGATCCTTTCTGAATTCTCTGAGGTGTATCTATGGTTTTCATTAGGTAGTTACAGTATATCCAATAAACAGCATCCTGTAAATTCAAGGAAATGTCACTACTTATTAAAACAAAAACATAACAAAGAACCTTAAATTAATTACATGAAGAGACATTCCAGGAGTCAGTCAATAGCTGAAAATCTAGGGATGAGTCAGGAGTACTAATCAGTTTTGTCACATACTCTGTGCCCTGTCAGACAACTGGACTTCCCCTTGCACATAAAGAAGAAGTAGCACAGAAGTAGCAGTCCACAGTGACTGAAGTACACTGTTATTTCAGTGTTCCTGTTAAAGCAGTATTACCTGCCTCAAGCATCCTGCTTTTTTGAGTTATTTGGTCTACTTTAATAACAGATTATTAGTAAGATAAATGAGCTAAATTTGTCCCTCATTTCTGTGCTTTTGTCATCATCACTGAGCGGCTCCCTTAGGGTCTTAGTGACAACAGAATACTACTAGATATTAACTTGATTTTTGCTGAGGAATTCCTGTACAAGAATTAAGCAGCTCACAAACATGCCAGTATGAAGAATCTATCTCACGACAACAGGACCACCTGCTCTTATCAGATGGGTTTCGATGGAAACTCATTTATTTTGAATTCAAACCACTAAAGGTCTGTATAAGTTAAAATATCCAGAGTATCTTATCAAAAACCAGAAGATGCCATTCCAAACTCATTTATCATGTGGAAAAGTATTCCCCAATCGTCCTAATATTTATCAGTGAGCCTGACAAGTTTATAGCTTTCTTCAACCACCTACAATCTTGCATATTTGTTTATTACCAAGTATTTTTTTGGCAGATAAATCTCTTTGGGAATACTTATATGCTGACACCTAGTGGCTTTAAATCAAATGCTGTTTGTGGATAGGCAGTGATGTATCACTTCAAATCCAGTCCAATTCTTGGAAGTAGATTGTATTCTATGTATTTATTTTTTTATTCCTTATTTTATTTTAAATGAATGGTCACCTGTTTGAGTCAGAATATTGAACTGATGTATGTATTAAATTACTATTTGTTGATGTCAGTAATGCCTACAATAAGGATAAAATCATTCAGATGAATTTTTAAATTCAGAATTTGAAAATATGTTTATGTGCCTCAGTCGTGTTTTTTTTCCCAGTCTATATTTTAGCGTTGAAGAGTCCTGTTCAGTTGGGAGGAGCTCTTCAAAAGAGCAGGGAATATCTTCCTATGCAGTAATCAATAATTTGCAACCATAAAAAAGTAACATTGTTCCTGTCTGAGGGAGACCGTTTCCTTCCATTTAAGATGAAAGGAAAAGTATCGTTTGACTCATTGAATGGGGAAATGTGTTGGCTTGACATATATCCTGGAAAGAAATATTCACTTGAGCCTGTGGAAGTTAAGAGCTTGGGGGTTTTTGATTTTTTTCCAGTGTGAACTTCATTCTAAAAGCTAAGATTATATAAGCTCCCTCAATTGTAATGAAGGTTTGCCATAGATAATAAAGTGAGAAGAAAACCAAAGCAAAGTAATGTTTTAAATGTTTGCATGCAGGCTGACTCAGGCAGAAGGGACAAGCAGCTTATATTGTCAAGGGAGACTGTATTCTGGAACTCTAATTGGTTTATTATATTTGTCTTACTGTTGGTTTAATGGCCAAAATAATTACTAGATGCATGGAAGAAAGCATAATAAAATATATTTATTAGTTAAGAACCACAATATCATTGTGAATTAGATAATATTTGAAGTATTTTGCTAATATTGTCTGGTACTACAGAGAAACAACATAATGATCACAATATTTGTAACTTTAAAAGATTGTTTTCCTTAACTACCTCTTAAAATCTTATGCAGATTATTTAATACTTTATTAGATTTTTAGGGCAATGTAAATATTACGTGTTTTCTGTTTGTGTCTGAGTTTAAAATAAGCTCAGAATGAATTATTTTATTATAATAATACAGATGTAGTGTGTTCATTCTATATGAGCACTTTTGAATACTTTGATTAAGACTCAGAACAGGCAGCTGCTCTTCAAAAACTGACTTACCCTCACAGACTCAACTGTTTTTCCCTGAACACTGTAAACATTTTGTTTCAACTCTGTGTTAACATATTTCCAAAGGTTTGGTATCTAAATTAATGTTTGAGTTTCGTTGGTTGGTTTGTTGTTTTCTTTCAACTTTTAATTTTTATTTTTTTTTTCTTTTAAAAAAATACATAGTCTCAAGTCTCATTGGCTGGAGCTGCTGAGAGGCATGGGTTTGTATTTCAGAAAAATAGATGTTCACACCTTCACAATTTATCTTGCATTTCCATGATGAATTATATTTATATTGAACAACAGTATTTTAGTTACAGTTTTACTTCTTTTTGACAGAACATCATGAAGAAAGGTTAATGGGTAGTTCTTTTTTGCTCATCAGTATCATGTTTGATCACTGAGGAAACATAGACTTTTTACCCATGTTATTCCAGTGATGATCTGGTGGTAGAAAGCAAACTCAAGAGCAGAAGTTGAACAAACTAACAAACTAAAAACAACAACAACAACAAAAACAAACCCCAGATATTCCTTTTGGCTATAGAGGAAAAATAATAATTTTCTTGAACATAAAATCATACACTGGTTTTGGTTGCAAGAGATCTTAAATATCATTTAGTTCCAGCCCCTCTGTCATGGGCAGGGACACTCTCCACTAGGCATAATAAATAAATAAATTTACCTGATATGCAAATACACAGTAAAAATGGAAAACAAGTTTCCACAGAGCCCCATCTGACCTGGCATTGAACACATCCATGGATGGACCATCCACTACATCTTTGGGCAATCTGTTCCAGTGTATCACCACACTCACAGTAAATAATTTCTTCCTAATGCTTAATTTAAAACTGCCCTCTTCTTGTTTAAAGCCATTCTTCCTTTGCCTATCACTGCGTACCCTTGTAAAAAGTCTCACTTGTGGCAAAACAAAATTTCTGTCAAGGTTACACGCTGAGGCTCTTCACAGACAATTAAAACCAGTTGAAATATATAGCAGCTTTCCTTGACTTACTTACACTCATCCTTTTTTGAGCTGAAATTACTGTATGAGTCTTTTCTTCACTTTTTTAAAAGATATTTTAAGTGTTTTGAAATCAAATAAAAAATCAGAATCTAAAAACATCTCATTTTAGAATAAATATTTTTTCCTATACACACTGAAACCTCACAAGAGAAGAAAGAAATGTTCCTTAAGCATCTACTATATGGCATTTCTTTTCATAAAAACTTCTTTAGAAGAATAGATTAGATTTTAAATCTAGATTTTGTATATTTTGGGGATTTTTCAATGAAAATAAAACTTCCATATGCAAACAATTCACCTTGGTAATTTTAAATGAAAATCAGAAAATACACTAATCCACAACACAGAGAAGATGATTGTAAAATTTATTTATTTATTTATTTATTCATTTATTTCCTGGCATGACCATCATGGTCTTCATAAGAAGAAAAAAAGAAATCAGCCTCCTTTTCCTCCACAAATCTGGTGGAAAATCATATAATATGCTTTTGTTCTAAAGAAGGCAGAGAGTCCATGATACTCACCCAGACATTAGATGGAGGAACTATAATTTATAAGATGGACATTTCTTCCTTTTATGCTTGTATCCAGTCTCCTCCTTTTTCTTGTCTTCATTTCTTACTGTTCTTGATTTGTCACTACTGCTTTTGAACCAATCCCTACCTTGTCCTAACTTCGCATGTGACCACATTAAAAATGGATTTGAATTTTCTGCAGAGAAAAAAATATGCTATTTTGCTATTCCTGGAGAATTTTTCATCCCTATCAGCACCTGCAAAACTTTCTCCTTTTGTGATACAGTACACTCCATCAATTTTCCAAGCAGCTAATGAATTTCCACTTAGTGTCTTTCATCATTACTTTACTCACCTCCTATGTCTAAAAGTCCATCCTTAGGAATTGTCTTTTCCTTTTTAACTCAAATAATGCTTTACTGTGAAGTATCAGTAAAATATTAAAGTTGTATTTAAAATAATGGAACTGATTTTCCAATTCAAAATTTATCAGAGGTTCTAGTGTAAAAAAATTTGTTTCCACAAGTTCAAAATTATAAGCATTCTGTATTCTTCATCATTTTTGAGTCTGCACTTAAAATATTAAGTACCTAGTTAAGTAATTCTATGAGCTCTCTAATTTGCACTTTATCTTTTTCTTCTTGTTTCATTTTAATTTTTGAACATCATATTTTCAGGTGTGGGATGGGATTGACTGAAGCCAGTTTCAGTATCTCTTCTATCAACACATTCCTCGAATGTTGTTCAGAATGTTTTCCTAACTTCAGTGGTTTCATAATTCTGTTTTACTAAATCTGTCCCTCCCTAATGTGAGGGTGTGTTTATGTTTGTATATGTATAAAATTACATTAGATAAATAGCCCCTCATGCTCTATACTGCCCGAAATGTATCTAGGGCAACCTTTACCAAACCTTTCAAAGCCAAAAGAAATTGTTTCCTAGGTAACAGGAGCCATGTAAAATCTCACAGAACAACTGTCTTTTCTACTCAAATTTCATTCTTCTTGGTGCTGGAAAAATGGTTTTCTATTTCACTATCTGACTCAAAATAGGTGAATTATGGTGGGGGAGTATTACTACATCTGAACACCCCAGGCAGACAAAAAAAGCCCTGGCAATCTATCAAAGTATTTGACCCTTTTCTAGTTAATAGGGATTAGTATCTTACCAGCAGAGCATACAATATCATCAGACCTCTTAATAAAATCTTTGTCAGTCAGTAACATTATTTAAGCTTGAAAAATCCATCTAGGTATAGCAAGAACTCACACAGCGTGAAATGACAATGCATTACTGACACTGAAGCTCCATTGTCACCCTTAGGCTTCCTCATCAGCCAAAATTCATAATTCATAAAACATAGTAATATAAAGGGGCAATGTGTCTGAGTGCTTGAGAAAATTACTGTCAACCTCTAGTTTATAAATTCTTAAAATTATACATTTTCTTGATTGGTTGGACTCTTTCAAAATACAAGTTATTTTTTTTTTTCCTTTTTTTTTCCTTCCTTCTCTTTAAACTTCTACTAATATGCAATTGTGTTATGACTAATAAAAATAAGGTTAACCAAGCAGTATTTATATATGCTATGCTGTCTCTGTGGTGCTATATCTTGACTCCTATGGTACCCCATCTTCTCTTTTTATTATTGTCCTCTGATGTAAAGTATTTCCGTTTAAATTTTAGAGTTTAAAAGCAGTTCTATTAAGACAACAAAATGCATTGCTAAATAAATTTCTGATGAATTTCCATTTCACATGTGAAGTAAAAATATCTCAATAAAGTTATTGATATTTTTTGTCTGAAACATAGTGCTTCAGCAAAGAAATATGTTTCAAGCTTTTTATATATGCTGGATAAAAGCCAGAATAATTAGGTTTTATGGATTTTTCTGCAGGCATCATCATTATATTTGTTATTTGTTCAGCCAAGTCTACCATTTTGCTAAATGCATTTCATTTATTATTGTGAAAGTAAAAAATGAAATGTGTCATACACTTCATTCTAAGTCTGGAATACATAAGCTATTCCTTAAACAAATAAGGTGTTTCGCTGACACAAACACTTCATTTTGCTTATAATGATGTAAATTCCAATGGTTATGTCACAGATTTATAGACAGGTGCCTTCTGTTCACAAGCAGGTAGTTCTTGATATGCAATGATGCTCAGGAAAACACTAATTTTCCTGTTAGCAAGCATGTTATCTCTGTGAATAGTTTTGGGACTGTATGACTTCTTAACTGGGGAGGTCAGAACTAAGCTTTCAAACATTGCCTTGGCCATAGGCTTGAATCCAAAGCCTATTAATTTCCAGTAAACCTGAATTATACCAAATCAGAGTCCTCAGCTTTGATATTATGTACAAAATTAATAAGAATTTTTTACAATAGAGTTATCAAATAATGATTAAACTGGTAGGTTTCTACAGATGTATACAATCTATTTAGAATTAGATTTTGAGCATTACAGAAAGAGAGCAATTGACATAACTTTTTGCTCATGACCATTATGATGACATATTGTCTTTATTTCTACCTGATATGTTATAGAGGTACTTGCAAGCTGTAGCTGAAGACTTTTTTATAGGGGTGATATTTCAGCATTAACAGATGACTTCTCCCTAAAAAATTTACTCAAGCCTTATCCTTCTGCTGGCATGAATGTGTTACACAGCTTGGGGAAAAGGTATCATAGCCCTTGATACTGACAGAATTATTTCCATTAGAGACTAATTGCTTTAAATAATTAATGCTTTTGCATAGACAACATTCAGTAAACTATTTTAAATTTTTGAAATCATCATTAAACCATGAGATTCTTCATATTACAACAGCCAAAATTAAAACTCTTTGGTCAATATCCAGGTTGAAAATGTTTCGGTGAAATTATGGAGAAAATATCCATAAAGGAAATTTCAGTGAATTTACTTTTGGAACATTTCTAGCCAGAGTTCAGACCAACTAATCCATTTGTCCATTTTTGGTATTGTTTAGATACCTGTCGTCTTGTCCTCCAAGGCTCAAAGCAATAAAATACAGATGTAGCACTCATTGAAACATGAGTGATGCCCTTCCCTGGGACATAGTTCAGACTGGAAAGTAACTATAAGGACTTGTCTGAATCTTTATGAAGTGCATTCTTGAATTCCAGACATTTGATGGAGATGGTCATGTTCCACATAATGATTGTGAAGTAAATGCTAGATTTGTCTTCCAAGATGAGTGAGGTTGTAAGGCTTTTTGCAGGTTTTCTTGGTTGTCAGTGGAGACAAATAGGTCTTATAAAATCAGACTATTAGGACTTGCAAAATGTTCAGAATTTGCAACTCCTTTGGAGTTAAAATTCATTTAATCAGAGGTAAATATCAAAAAGAAAATTAGAGAAAAAATTGAGTTAAATTGAAAATGGAGAACTTAAAAAAAAAAGTCTAACTTCTATGGAAAAATCATTCAGAAACTAAATTAGTGCACAACTTTTATAAGAGCAGGTTAGTATTTGTTTTTAATGTGCAGAAGTAGGTTGAATCACCTAAGAATGTATCTCTATTTATTGAAGTATTCAATAGTACTCATGTCACAAAACAAAGCATACTAAGCAAATTAATGTCATTGATGTTTTCCTCTGGAGTTTTTTTCCTTAGTCTTGATTTAATTCACAAGGATCATTCACATTTTGTGGAAAAGGGATGTAAAAATCTCTTTCAAACTTCACTGGATCTTGATTAAGGTATTTGTAATATAACTTTCTTTGTAGAATCAATAGGTTGAACCTTTGAACCCTTTATTTTGAGGGATATCCATATTTATTCTACTAAAATATTATAAAATACTTAGCATATACATTGGGATTACTAGGAAAGGAGGAGATGTGTGCTATGTTATATTCCATCATGAAACTAAGGCAAGTTCAGGGCTCCCATCCCAAGAAACATTCTTGAATCTCTCTTTATAGACATAACCAGGGAAAGAATAGCTTTTCAAGAAATTATTTAGAGCATCTAATTTGGTCCCTTGCTGTGAATTGCCTTTGCCAGTTGCCTCTTCACTGCATGCCTGCAAAAGTTTGGAGACTATCTTGTTAATTTAGGTGTATGAGCTATTTTGCCTAAGGCTGTATTGGAAATATGGCACTGGGAACAAGGTTGACCATGCAGACATAAAATAGTTTGTCTAGAGTTGCTTGTGCTCAGTATCCTGAATGTCATTGCTGCTAAGTGAGCTAGAGTTTGTTAAAACACAGAAGGTTGCAACAGTTCACACACATGGTAGTATCTGGGGCTTGGATGTATTTTATTTATTATTATTATTATTATTATTATTACTACTACTACTACTACTTTTGCAGTTCATCAGTAAAAGTAAAGATAAAAGAATGAAAATTATTGTCATTTGTGATTTTTGTAACATCTTTGCATAACTATAAACAGTTTACACATAAACTAAATCTTTGGCCAAGTTCAAAATTTTGAGTTACCAGAAATTAGAAATAACTAAGTGCATAAATATCAGAATTTTGTATATTCTGCAAAAACACAAAAAGAGGTTCAAAATACAACCTCCTTTTAATTCTGAACCTTTCATAAATGATGCATTTCTTATGCTGTCTTATAAAAGTTGCCATACCTTTTTGTAAGTTAAAAGTAGGAATGTTGTTGTGATATTGTTTACAAAGAATAAGACACTTGATGCTTTTGTTCCAAAGTAGATTTTCAAGTCTACTATACTGATACCTTCAGCAGCACTTGACATATGTTCAGAGAAAATACTTGGTGACAGGAAATTCTGGCTCTGAGTATCAAAACAGACACAACTGTGTTTCTAGTCACCGAAAAATGTAAAGGTTCTTACCTTGCAGTTTATGGTCTGCTGTCAAGCAATAATTCTTTACTGACAGAAACACAGTTCTCTGTAGATCATTCCTCACCCTCTGCAGATGTCAGTTTCTTCAATCCTGTCTTCTTTCCACTGTTTTCTTCCCTGTTTGCTTTTTTTTAACTTCTGAATGTAATCACAGATGTAAAACACTATGATTCTCATAATCTAATAGGTTCAAACTGTAATCACTGTGCCTAAGCGCCTAGTTGCAGACTAAATTCTCTTTATTATCCATTTTATTTTTTTCACAATCAAGATAATTTGTTTGCTATGCTTGAAATAACATTATTTAAGATCAATTAACATTTAATACTTTCATATAATACATTACACAATGTGCATATGCACCTACATCAAAGTGAGGTAAGGAATGTTCTAGGAGGAATAGAAGTGTCAAACAATGCCAATAGAAAATAGACATGATGCCAAAACTTTTCAGGCACCTAATGTTCATAGGGACCTCTGTGATCAACACTAAAATAAAACATCACACAGGAATAGCATTCAACCCATTATTTCTTAGATAAAGCAAGAATCAGATCACCACCACTGGCATGCTACAACAAAAGATTGCATAGTTGAAATCTCCTTTTTACTGATAATGTGATCAATGTTTTCCACAAAAGGTGCTTTAAGACATACAAATTAGGAGTCAAAGTGTATTGTGAAATGATTTCTAATAGAAAAAGCTGCAAATAATGAACAAGTAGCTTGCTGTATTAAGTAAGTTATCTGTATAATGAGCTAAGCATTTATATAATCATAGAATCACAAGAAGGGTAGGAAGGGACCTTAAAGATTATCTAGATCCAACCCCTCTGTCATTGGCAGGGACACCTTCCACAGGACCAGGTTGGTGAGAGCCCAATCTAACGTGACCTTGAACACTACTAGGAATGGGGCATCCACAGCTTCTCTGGGCAATCTGTTCCAATGCATCACCACTCCCATAATTAAGAATTTCTTTCTTATATCTTATATAAAACTACTGTCTTTCAGTTTAAAGCCTTGTCCTATTGCAGCACGCCCTTTTGAAAAGTCCCTCTCCATCTTTCTTGCAGCCTTCTTTAGGTACCAGAGAGTGCTGTAAGGTCTCTCCAGAGACTTCTTTTCTTCAGGCTGAACAACCCAGCCTGTCTTTACAGGAGAGATGCTCCATCCTTCTTAATGACATTCATCTGGACCCACTCCAATAGGTGCACACACCTCTTGTCTTGGGGGTCCCAGAGTTGTATTCAGTACCCCAGGCAGGGTCTCACAAAATTGTAGTACAGCAGTAGAATCAGAACTGCTGGCCATCCTTTGATGTAGCCCAGGATAGGCTTTCTGGGATGCAAGTGTGAACTTACATGCCAAGTTTCTCATCTTCCAACACTCCCAAGTCCTTCTCCTCAGGAATGCTTTTGATCTTATCTCCATACAGACTGAATTTGTGCTTGAGATTGCCCTGACTGATGTGCAGGACCTTACACTTGGACTTGTTGAACTTCATAAAGTTTGTACAGGTCCATATCTCAAGCCTGTCAAGGTCTCTCTGGATGGCACCCCTTCCATTCAGTGTCAACTGTCCCATACAGCTTGGTGCAATAAGCAAACTTGATTATTTAATGATTCTTGAATGCAATGGCTATCCTGGGAGTAACTAAATATAGAGAAAATTGATGGGACAAAATCTCAGGTCAACATCCAATAAAAGAGAATTATTCCTGAGCAGTGATCTATCTGGAAGGACATCAAAAGACAAACCTATGCAGTTAGAATAATCTATTTTTATCAGATAGAAAAAATGATAAGCTACTCTATTCAGGGATCTGAGCCAGAGAAGTTTAAAAAAAATCTACTTAAAAATGCACTGTAAGTTTCTGGTAGGCCTATTTAAAAACAACAAGTACAGAATTCAGAACCTAATATTCCTGAAAAGTCAAAACAATTCTGAGTCTAAATCTTAAATTTTTGTGCCTCACATACATCTAAATAGTCACTATTTATTTACAAAAAAAAAAAAAAAAAAAAAAAATCTGGATATCTGGTGCATGAGATTTTTTTCAAGCTCTTTTAATTATCACTTGGCCTTAACTCTAATTAAAATAATGCTTCAGATAAACATATCAAACATACCTCCTCTTATAGAGATGATATGAACTAAAACACCAGATACAATATAGATTTAAATTAGATTTTCTAACATAATGTTTCAAGTATCACAGGTTTTGGAATGCCTTTCCTCAGCAAGTAATGTGCTTGAAAACCCTGAGGTACCATCCACCAAACTGAAATATGAGGAGGCTGGGAGCAGGTGAACTGCAGAGCATCATTCTGTTATATAAATCTCAGACCTCAGGAACTCCAATGGAGTTGTGAAATATGTTTCATTACTAATATTGTCTTAAAAGTTTCTGTATGAAATCCACCTAAAACCAAAACAAATTTACAGGAAGTCCTACAAACTGCATTTCAAATACAGGGGATATAGAAAAGCGTCTTTCTTTCTCCTATTTGAAGTAATTTTATAACAATCCTATAGCTTAACTCAAACTGAGGACAGACTTTATTGTGATTGCATATTCCCACAATACCTTCCAGGGAATGGTCATTTTAACTAGGAGAAAGCTAAACAAGTCTTTGCTCTTTTGTTGCCCTACAAGATTGGGTGCCTTTGAACATTTTTTGTTTGCTTGTCCCGTGACCCTTTTGAAGTGGCAGAACTATAAAAGTTGACTGAGTTTTCTTACACAGGAAATGCACTTTTTATATGAGTAGTGTGCTGCTCATTGATCTATGCTCCTTGGGCCTCACAGCAACTGGGTCACACACGTCCACAGCATCAATGCAATTCCAACCAGCGAAGACTGGTTACTTAGACAAATGTTACTTACAAAAGCCCAAATCTTGTTCAATTAAGGAAAAAATGCAACTCTAACTGAACAGAAGGTTATTAGCTGTTATTTGTCTGCTTTGGGAATTCTTTTCTACTCCTGAACTAGCTTTCAGAATATATAGCAAAATGCAGTTCTGGTTATTTATAGCTTCTCAAAATTATTCACCCTACTGACTATGAGCTCATTTTTTTGTTTACTGTGGAAAAATGAAAAAAAAAAAAAAATCACCCACAAACATTTATCTCATAGAAAATACATGCTGAATTATGATTGCATCTTTTTTTTCCCTGGACTATTTCCACTTATTTCAGTGGAGTTTCCCCAGGTTTTTTCCCTGAATATTCAGTACACCTGTCTGAAGTCTGTGTTGAATTTGTAATCCTGTTAATATTTTTAAAAAGTTTCAGAGCAACAAATAGTGAAAGTCTGAGGTTTTGTGTCTGTACATGCAACAGGGTAAAAAAAAAGTAAAATATCTTTTAATTAGCAGGAAGTGTTGGATTTTCTGGTTCTAATCTTATAAATCAACTGACTTGAAAACTATGTTGGAGAGGTCCCCTTAAAATCCCAAATATTCTTTGCATTCATATTTTTCTGAGACAAATATAAATCCAGAGATTCTGAGGGGGTGTTCCTTGTAGCCTTCAGAAGGCTCCTTTGCTCCTCTGAATAATGATGTAGTCTTCAAGTCTTGGTTTCCACTTAAAACAAAGAATAACTTTCCCTTTGAGGACTGAGGGGAAAAGAAAAATAATTAAATTTAGAACATATACATTTCTGCATCTTGGCAAATTTAAACCAAATTTGATTTTAGGTCTGTTTATTATTACTTCCAACACACTTGTTTTTCTGTCTAAATACAAAAACCCAGCATAATTTAGGACTCTAATGTATTCTGAAGCATATGAAATAATTTTTCCAAATGCCAACAGCTTTCAATTCTACAGATCTCTATTTGTAAGATGAATTATTTTTCTTTATTTTTCAAATGCAGTCTCAGCACCTGCCCCTTCAGAAAAAGCTAAAGTGTCATCAAGTTCACTATTAAACTTTAAATATCCCCAAAAACTTTTTTTTTTTTTTTTTTTTTTTTTTTAAAGATGTCTTGCTTTTTGCATTGAGGTTTTATCCGCAGAGAGCCTGCCTGAAACTGGCTCAGTTCCTACACCTAACCATTTAAATAGAAGAATAGAAACACATGAAGCAGGAAAAGGGAGACTGAGACTGTTCAGCTTGGAGAAAAAAGAGGTTCAGGGGATTATCATCAATGTCTACAAGTACCTGAAGGGAAGGTATGAAGAAAAGGGAGTTGGGTCTTCTCAGTGATGCCTAGTGACAGGACTAGGGGTAATGAGACAAACTGAGGTGCAGGAGGTTCCCTCTGAGCAACAGGAAACACTTTTTCACTGTGAGAATGACTGAGCCTCCCAAAGAGGTTGTCAAGTGTCCATACTTGGAGATATTCAAAAGCTGTATGGTCATGGCCCTGGGCACCTGCTCCATGTAACCTTGGCTGAGCAGGGCAGTTGGTCCAGACGGCCTCCAGAGGAGATGGAGAGCCCTTTAGGCACTGTGAACCTGAAATCACAGTGCCACTGGGCCAATCTGGGGCATCCAAGAGGATAAGGTATCTGACATTTCAGAGCTTCTATATGACATTGCAGTGCTAAGTATCTATTTTAAGTTATAGTTTACTCTAGAAGTCTGTAAAGTACATTATGTCACCTTCAACTGAAGCAAACTATACAGTGTGCAGAATGAACAGATTTAAGCCCTAAGAGGAATTTCAGAAAACACGTTACCTGGTAGCAGGAAAAGTCTAGGAGCTCAGAACAAATATAATCAGGATCTGCTGAGTCTAGAAAGGGTAAACAAGAAACACTAATTTTTTTTTTTTTTTTTTCAGTCTCCTTAACTTTACCTAGCTTCTGCTCCCCAGTGCTCAGTGGTCATGGAATAAAAATGAACTCCTGATCATGCTTGCTATACCTAGAAAGAACGATGGAGGAAAGAGAAGTACATCAGATATATGAAATGAAAATCTAGACTCTACTGGTATTTGAAAACTTACTCAAAAATAATGCCACCTGTAAAGTCTACCTGTTACTCTTTCACTGGATTCTAACTTTATTTGCCAAACCTCACAGCAAATAGTGACTTAGGAAAAGTCTACCAGAACCTTCAATCTTTTTAGGCTTCTGCATAACAGACACTATGCCACTGCCTAAAACTTAAAATGTTGTTTAAAGAACTAACAATTGTTCCCCCTAGTAGACTGTAATTTGATTTTTGAGTCAATTTTAAACACGTCTTGATTTGCATTGGGCTAGGCAGGCTTCTAAGGTGATTGTTTTGCCCAATCTCATTTTCAAAGGAGTCATGCTGACTGTCTGGCTTTTCATCTGTCTCAAGCCTTTGCCAAAAGCATAAGGAAAGTGAAATAACTTGAAATTATTCAGATAAGACAGGTTGACTGGTTACTTGCACTTTGTGATTTTTTAATGCTAAATTTTGTGCTGATTACTGTACAAGATTGCTAAGGAGGAAGATCTACAGGCCAAATAAGTCCTTCATTACAATTACAGCAATTCTTTGTAGATTTGTTTTTCAGAGTGTTCTAATGGCTAAAACAAGCTTTCAGAACCTGACTCAGTGTGTGAAGTAGTCAAGCATCTTTTTTCTTCTCTCTACCAGTGAAATCAGTGGGAATCTCAGGTGTCTGGCACTCTTCAGGATGAAGAGTATACCTTGTCAAACTGAGGACTTGAGGCCACCCCAATGGTGCATCACAAGATATCCCTGGTGCTAAGCAAGCCTCATATTAAAGGTGTGAATGGTTATTACATCTGTGGTAAAGACCTGACTGAGTGCCCTACAGTGGCTCACACTTTATGAAGCTTTTAACTTGAGAATATTGTTAAACTGTTGGCAGTATTTTAAAACCTACAGTGTCATCAGCACTTTATCTGTTCTTATGTGCCAGAAAGTTAAAATCTCATTACAGTCTGGTGCTACATGCACTCTGAAAATATTGCCACAACACTAGAATAAGAGGGAAGTAAGATCAAGGAATTCAGTGCTGATTCTTGGGAAAACAGAGGCAGTTTGTGTAGTAATTAACTGCATTTTCAGGCGTTTGAGTCTGAACAGTGATTCAACATACTCAAATTTGATAAAATTTTTACAACTTTCTTCTATTTGTTTTGGATTCCTGGAATAGACTCCTGGGACACCAGCAATCTGGGAAATATCCCATGTGAGCAGCATGTTTGGACAGATATTGGAAAGAATCTAGATGCATACATAATAATGTAAATGTCCTCCTACCTTATTGTGAATCGTTCTTACACACACACAAGCATACACACCAGCCAGGACTGTATAATTCTTCATTCCTCCAAACAGAACAGCTGAAATCTGCAGAATCAATATATGCTTATTTCCCCCATTCTTTCCTCCTGAAACCATGAAAGGTTCTCTGTCTATTACCTATTCAGAACAGTGCTCTTAAAATCACAGACTACAGAGAGAAGGGGTTTAGAAATGTTAAATTCAAATAGTTCTCAATGCTTCTACATTAGAATTCTTTATTTCTTGACTATTGGCGTTTCACTAATACCATATGGAAGTTCATTATGACTAAATTTGAGTTATTAAAGAAAGATGCTACAAGTTAGAGATGCTTGGAAATAAGAGTTTATTGCCAAGTGATTTCTCTCATAAATGAACATCTGGTATCAAAAAGTCAAAGTTCAAATGAGTGGGAGGATTATCTTAATTCAGTGAGTTTAAGTGTTGGCATTTCCAATGGTATGCTATGACAGACCTTGCTGTACAAAAGAAAAATTAGGAATAATAATGCTCCAGGTGCAAATGCCTGACAGTTTATATTTGCAAGAATCTCACACAAATATCTTAACAGACAATATTTTATTTAAGTAAAACTACTAGCAACAGAGGCAGGACTAAATTTTTCTTTTAATCTGCCTCTACAGTGACAGTTAAATAAATGCTTTATTTTATTTTAGAATAAAATTAATTTCTTCAATGAACTGCTGGAAGCTGCAACATGTGCAAATCATTGCTGTATTTGTAGTCCGATGGCACTTGCCTCCTGCTCCAAGCTGAGACAGCTGTTACACTTGTAAAGGTGTTTACTATTGTATCTGCAGTGCTCCCATGCTTTCAGTGGGGCAGGGGTTTAGACTAAAAGTTCTGACATCCTACTAATGTCTTACCCTTTGTACTGAAGTGCAGTATACAAAGTACCACAGTGGCAACAGAAAACACCCAGTTTCACTCCATACCCTCGAAGAATTGGAAATACATTTCATATGAAAATGACTTGGATATGGGACACGAGGATTGATGTGGTGTAGAAGCCCAGAAGATAAGGGACTGATGTGTACATCTCAAACACCAATAGGTGGATAGCCATGGAGCCAGCCTGGGTTTATTGCTGAGACAACACTGCAAGAGAGAACAGAATGTGGCTGAAGAAGGGGAGCTACACAGAGATAAGGAAGCATATTTCTGGGACAAACATCCTTGTTCTGGCTCCTGGAGATATGCACTACACAGTACAGCACAAGGGCAGGAGTGAGGTCAAGCAGTGGCCATGGACTGTTGACCAAAGGCTGATGCAGTAGAGGGGGATTAAGATTGTCAAAAACCCCTGAAGCCCTCAATCCATTTCAGAAAATTTTAGAGGAATAAATTGTGCATGATATCTAATTTGCATAGAAAATGAGAAACTTAGGTCCTGGGTAGGGAAAGCTGGTCTACAAAAAGGTATCCTCATGAAACTTGGGCAGAACCCCCAAGATTGTGTAGACCCCACCATCTGGATTGACACTGGAGCCAGAAGTGGTGATCCTTTTTTCTTCACTTCTTCCTCTCTGCCTTTTTTTAATCTGTCTCACCCTATTCCTTATTCCAAATCTACTGTAATTTAGTTTATACTGCAGGATAAGAGACTGATTTATACCAATTTCCATGCCAACTGTATAATTTCCTTACAAAGTATTGTAAGTTTTTATAGACCCACTCCTTTTTGACCACAGGCATCTACATATCTTGGGTGCTGCTTTCCCTTTAAGGGTGGGGAACCATATATGTCTGGTCAGCCTCATTCACTGCAAAACCTTAAAATAGGATTCTCTGAAGTCCAGATAAAAGTTTTTCTACTTTCTCAACAAGCTGACTTTATTTCATTTTCTAATTTTCATTTTTAGCTCAGATATGCATACTCTGAAACACTATTCTTTGTTCTTACACACTTATGAAAATTCACAAGTTGATTTGTTTTCTTCCTTCTCCTTACCCAGCTTCTTCTATAAAATGTTGAGCCAGTAGAAATGTGTATTTTGTCATAGACATCCAGTTCAATACTTCTGAAAAGAAATTGTGAGTTAAAATATTCACTATCAAGGCTCTGAGCTGTTAGAATGCAATAACCATCCTGAGAGGCAAGAAAGGAGAGGAAAATACTGCTTGTCCCATCACAGCATTTTAATAACATTTTCAGTAAGTCTACAACTCCTTCCTCAGTAAAGATCTGAGTTACATATTTACTTAATAGCTGGGAATTTTGTAGTTGGCTGGTAGGATCTAAGAAGCAGTCATGATACTAGAAAGTCTTTGTTTCCTTCTTTGGCAAGCTGATGTGAACAATTGTTTTCTCATAAAAGGATTAGAAGGATTAACTTAGTGACCAAAGATCAAGTTCCATCTCAAAACAACTGGACAAAAATAGTTAAATTAAACTTGCAAACTAGGGTAAGTAGTACCCTGTTAGTTCTAGAAGAATAAACCACATCACTGTATGTCCCTGAGGTCTGTCAATGGCGAGAGATAATGGAATCTGAAAATACTCCAAAGACCTCCTAGCCTGAAAGATTAAGAGATAAATTTTGGCGTCACTACTTTTCTGTCTGAATTCTTCTCTTTTCCAGAATTTCTATTCCCATTACACCTGCAGATGAGGCCTGAGCATTCCACTGGAAGCCAGAATATTTTGCTGATAGTAGACATCTAAAAAACCAAAAGGAATTGATGGAAAATAGAAGAAAATTGCCATCCCTACCTCTTTCTGCTTTGTCTTCAGCATAAATATTCCATCCTTTCAAATGTCTAGAGTGTGATTTATTTGACTTAACAAAATTTATAAACATATTCCCTGGGTTTTCACCCTAAACTGGGTCATATTAAAACTGGCAAACTGTAAATGGGCAAGAATCGTGTCTGTAATCCTGGTTTTGCAGTAGTGAATCTGGGCACAGACTTTTTCTATTCAAAATTATTACCACCAGTTTTTACACCCATAAACTAGATTTATGAGGCATAGTTCCAAAGGTTAAAAGTCCTACTTCTACTTTAAACATGCTGCTGTTTTTAATTTTCTGTTGCAATGGTTATTTATATATAAAATAGATGTATTTACATGCCATGTATTTCATGCCTCCACAGTAAGTTATAAATGTAGGAGGAATAGAGGAGAAATAGAAAACTAAACAAATCATATTAAATGCTGTCTGAACAATGTTTAATGTTGCACATCTTATATTCCATCCACAAAGAACACAGCTGATGGTTTTGCATTATTATTTTTTTTTAGACAAAGAAGAAAGTTTTCTGTTAGTAATATGGTTAAATGTTGGCCTCTGAGTTTCACTGAATGGCAATAAGACCTGGCAAGGCTACACATTACCCTTCATCTTATTCCTCTGTACAGTGTTCACTAAAAACCAACAGTAATCAGAAAGTGCTTTCTATCCAGTGCCAATTTAATGACTGGACATGTAGATTTCAGGATATTTGGCTTTAGTGGCCTTTAAGGTCAACAATCTTCAAAAAAGAGTGACCTGATTGGTCTAAAGATAGGGAGAGATCAGGTTGTTCTATGGTTGTGCTTCTTTCTTTCTTTCTTTCTTTTTTTTTTTTTTTTTTTTTTTTTTTTTTTTAATGAGCACAGGAAAGGGTGCTGATAATTAGACAGTGAATTCATTCTTGTATTCTTGCTGCAATTGTTATATCATAAGACTGATTAAACCCATTGCAAGAATGAATGCTAAGCACAGTTGAAAAACTTGACAATCTCAGTTAATCTCATCAACAGATACTTTTTGCCACTATTTCAGATATAGTGTTAATGATTATTAATAACATTAATTTTATCTATCCTGATACTTCTGGAACCCATTGATTTTTCCTGACCAACTACTTTATACTAAGGGCAGCTGAGTAAGCACAGAAGAGATAGATTGTGAAATTCCACTTAGACATGCAACCCTTTGGCAGTGAAATGTTTTAGACTGAAAGTGTGAGACTATATACAGATATGCTATGATGAATGTATATGCTTGATTTTGCTGGCCTTGAAGGACCTCTAAGACCTTCACAGTACTGTGCTTCACCAGGATGATTAAGGAAGAAAAAAAAATAAAACAACACATACCCATTTACCATAAATCTCTTAATGAGTTATAAATAATCTCAGCTCAAGATACTATAAAGGACTACTTAGCATTTTGCTTATGATTTTACATAATTCATCTAAATATAGTCAATTGCAGAGCAGATTTATTTTTGTTGTGGGTGACATTTTCAGATGGTAGCTTGATCACTTTGTTTCATAATGATATCCCACATATCTATTTTGGTGTATCTGTAGAACTTGAAACAAGCTACCTTTTCTATTCTTGTATTTCAAAGCTTCTGGTATCTCTTCTGTTTCTGACTGTATAATGATATTGTATGTTTAGATATATCTATATCTATACAGATATACATATGCAGACACATATATAGCAAATACACATATAGAACATTATTAGCTTGATCCTTATGTAAAACAGTTTTCAGGGTTAACAACACCAGTACTCAGATGGGCTAATCTTTCAACAATGTGGGCAGATGACCTCTTTTCATACCCAATCATATGATCATGTCCTAAATATAAATGTTCATTTAGGTCCACCCTTGCTCAGCAAATCCTTTAAGAAGGTCCTTAAAGTTAACCAGTGTATTACTGGACTGAGACCTTTAGCAGCAGATGATGCCAAGTTTGTAATTCCTAAGAGTTCTACCACTACAGAGACAGATTCACTAAAAAAAGAAGAAAGACTCAGAGAAGGTATGGGGGATGTGTCACCATAACCAATTTTTAAGGTCAAGAGAAATAATTGTGATTACTTTCCTCCCACTTATTTTGAGTCTCAGCTGAACATTTGTTGGATAATATTCAAAAGATGTTTCATAACAGTTGCCACAAAATTGAATTGAAAGGGCTATTCAGTAAAGGACACGAGATGTTCCTTGGGAGATCATCTCTTGGTGTTACTTAAAGGACACAGTAAGGTACATTGTATTGTAAAGACATAAATATCCTCATTTATTACCCTAAAATGTCAATATTATGTTCTTTAATACAGTTTCTTAAAGGTATGAGGTATATGTAATAGCACTGTCTCTCATGTCTCATCCTTCTTTTTTTTTGTTTCAGACTAATCTCTTGGACCCACTAAACACTTTCAAGCAAATTTAAATAAAACCTACAAGTCTCAATATATACTTCGTGAAAATAGGCAGATAGAGCAAAGAGAGACTCTAACATTCCAGAGAAAGAAATTCTACAGGACTCTGGTTCTTACCAGATGTCAGAACATCCACAAAAACGTTCATCACAACTAAGCCTCGTTGCCTCTGAACTTCTCCATTAATTTTTGCTGTTCATGAAAGGTGTTTTTTTAAAAGTACCAGGGCTGCTTCTGTTGCATGTTTGAGATTCTTACATGTAAAACTATTAAAAATTTTATCCAGTGTGTTGGGTCATATCATGCAAGATGCCAAGCCCAACCACCACCATTGATGACTTCTTGCTGATCCACATATTTCATTTATCCTTGTATTAAGATCTTGGCTCCTAGGGGTCCATTTTTCTTTCAATGGCATAGTAGACATAAATACATATATCCTCTAGACATTGTCTCAGTATAAAAGGTATAAATCTTTTCTTTTTGGGTATCTGTAAGTGCACAGCTATTAGTCTGAAAACAGAAACCTACTAAAGCCTCATTAAGAAACTCAAGTCAAATATTCCGCTGGAAGAGTACTCTATCATAAAATCTTACTGATTCTGTTCCTATGGCATCATTGCTGGCAAAGGTTATGTCTCCTGTCTTATTCACACCAATTCTACTGGGTTACATGATTACAGAAGTAATATCTTTTTAGTCAATAAGTCTGAACTGTGAAAAGTTAAGAGATGCATTTGAGGGTCAAGAATTAAACTTTTTTTCCCCTCCCATTATCTACCATATGTACTGCATATAAAGATATAAAAATGATGCACAGAAATTAACACAAAAGGAGCTAATTCTGTTCTCAGAATTTTGTCTGCTAAATGAGGAAAGAAAAGCCTGGTAGGGACAAGAACAGAGAGAAAAATATTTCCAGAAATAGTTAAGCTAAAATAACTGATTTTTTTTTTCCCCATAAGGAATTTTTTCCAAGCCATCCTTTACCTAATACTTTGATTTCTCTTCTTACATACTTTACATATTTTGCTGGGTAAAAGTAGTCATTTGCTGTAGCTTGTTTGGCTGCACCCCTGTTCTGACTGGGCAGCAGACAGCTAATTCACAGTATGGCTTTACAAGGTGACCAGGTTTAGGCACTGGATTCTACTTGACTTCTCCAGTCTGCAAAATTAATTTAGACCTCTACATTTCACTCACCTGTCAGTTTTCATAAGCAGGATAGGGCTTCACATTTCTCTGTCTTCACATTTTTCTGTCAAGTCCTGTTGAGATTGAGAAATACGTTCAAAAGTACCTGTCATCCGTGACAGATGAAGACAGGCCACAGTCACCTAAGTCGCATTTCATGCATAAACTGAACTTCAACAGAGAACACATTAGCTGAAACAGAAATATTTTGTGTTCCACTTTTGCACAGTGAACGCATTTGCCAGTGCTATGATGCAATATATGACCAATCACGCAAACTATAAAGTCACATAGGGTTGAATTTTACTTGCAAAGAACACTGTGATGTGAAAATTAAACTACATATTGGAATACTGAGTATTCCAAACAGTAAATTAAGCTTTTTAGCACTTGGGAATAATAAATAACTACATCATGCATCTGAATATAATCCCTCTTATATCAATAGGAATTCTTTCTTCTTTAAATAGAGGAAATAGTCTAAATAGTCTAAATAGTCTAAATAGAGGCAGAAATAGTCTCAGACACAAAAATTCGACTGATATTAACAATAACCAGTATTACTAATAAAACAATTATTAGCAATTATTATTGCTTATCATCAATTTAGATGGAATTTTATTAGAATTCTCATCTGTCATGAGGTTTCATCAAAAACAATAATTTTTTCACATTTTTAAACTTAACATGGCTCTGCTCTGTGTCAAAATCAAATACAACTTAACAGGGAAAACTTTATGTCGCATAATACATTGTTTTATATCATCTAAGACACTATCATCATTTGGCAGAGAGAGAAAGCCTATTTACTTGAAGATTATAATTACTACAGCTATCCTCTGGGCAGAATAGGAAAACCTAAGGGAATGCAGGTGTTATTTCTGTATGAATTTTGTATCTTAGATATAGTGTAGAACTTTTAATAACAAAAACATAATTCAAACTATGTGAGAGAAGATTAAACTGTGACTCAAAGTTGGCAGAGCTGTTCCTGTTCTTCATGCAGCCATGATGGGAATAGAGGTGTTGTCAGTAGCATTAAATCCTAAGTGTCACACAGGGAATCTCAGCCCCAGAGTTTGCAGGTGTGACCATAATTTTATTTGAGCAAAAATCTTCTTTAGAACAGACATTTTCTGTCTGATAAATGTTTCAGACTTGTAATCTTATCTTCTGACTCTAGCTTGCCACCCTGATCCTGGGTGTTAACTTTTGACACTGGAGTTTCTTCCCACTCCTAGTTCCTGACCTTATTCATTAGGCAAGACCATCTAATCCTTGTCCTCCTTATGTCTGTTGTAAACACTGAAATTTCTGTAATCCTCAACACAGTGTTGTGTGATTTCTGTGGCTTTTTTTTTTTTTTTATGATGGAAACCTAATTTCAGGTTAAAGGTAAAACCAGAGTTTTAAAAACAATTTTGTTATATTCTCAAATTATACAATTGCACTGGCTAAAGTATAATTCAATATGGACTTTTCAATAAGAAATACTAGAAATATTTAAATTTAAATGCTAACATATATTAGTTTTGTTTAGGTATTTCTCAGCATCCATTCACCACAGAGGGGAAAAACTTCTGGAATTTTGAAGACAATTATAAAGCAAAAGTTTCGATTCTGACTAGGTCATAAATAATGTTTGATCAAGTGATTTCACTGGATGAAAGATACCTTTCAGTAGTGCAGGTATAGCTATTTTTGCTCCAATTTTATCATCTTTCTGAGAAGGGATTCATGCCAGAAAATATTAATAAAATAAGGCTTATCAGGAGTAGCTTTTGGGCCATTTGTCATTTCAGTCCCTAGCTTAGGGGGATGTCAGTGACAGACAATGGGGAGGGGAGGAATGGTTTATGTTGCCCATAAGTACCACTACAGGTGATTACATTTATTACTAGAACTAAGGTTTTGTATTAAAAGATAGCTTTACATTTGAAGTTGTGAAAAACAGGTGTTCTTAACCCTCTTTCCTTTCACCCTTGCCCTTTTCAAGAAAGGAATTAAATGGGATTTAACCTGAATGATCAAGTTAAAAATGGCCAAATCACAAAAAGGGGATGCATTACAAGTTGTAGAATACCACAGATCTAATTAGTAAGGTGGTAGTGGCTTAAGCACACACTTCTGTCTCTGAATGTGCATGGGGTGCCTCAATAGACTGTTTTATATACGAAGGGGGCAGATTCATGTAGAGTTTCTTGCAAATGGAAGAACTGTGTATTTTTAAATTATTTTTTGTTACCTTTCTTCTTTTCAGGTGGCTTTGTGATAATAAATAAGAAAGGTCTGCACACAAACTATAGTAATTTGGCCTCTTAAATCATATTTTAAAAAAAACAGATTTGGGAATCTAAATCTAATACATGTTACAAAGCAGTGTGCAGCTGTTCTTAAATCCATTTTGTTTCTAGATTTTCCAAGGTATTAAGGCATCTAAAAATGCTAGGGTGGGGGGGGGGGGAGGTATTCAGTGTTTGATTTGTATCCATCTCATGGGATTTAGTGTCTAATGTTTATGTATTCTTTCCAGTCTTAACTTCCACGAAATTTTGATTCCACATAACTGAGTCATCCAGTGCTTTGTAATAATCTATCCAGTTTGGGGAAAGGGGGTAGGGTATGTGGAGGGTGTTATATGCTGTATGCAATTAAACTTGGAATTTAACACAACCATTATTTGACATAATTAGATTTTCCAGTAACCATGAATTAGCTGTCAGTAGGTCATGTTACACTGAATGTTTTAAAATAAATGTACTCTAGCATTTTATTGGCTATAATGTAACCATATTTATGCGCCTATCAGTGTTTTCATTATGAACCATATTTTGGAAAATGGAGTTTATTTAAGCAGTATCTCTACTGTTTTAAATTTTGTCAGGCTGAAAGCTGGTATAGAAGCTAGATGAGAAATATTTCACAACATAATCATGGCCCCAAAGGAATTGAAACAAGCAAACAAGACATACACCTAAGTTCCTAAAGGGCATCTGTTAAAAGCAAAACCTAAGAACTCCAAGTGAATGAAGCAAGTTTTTTGTGTTTGGTTGTTTTGTTGGTTTTTTTCTGCTCATGTAACTTAATAAATGTGCAGAATAATCAGCTGGGAGGTGAGCAAGGTTTAAAAGAAAAACCAAAATTAGATTATCTGAGGCAGAGGGAGAATATATTACAGAACAGAGCTTCTCCTGTTCCTCAGAAACCTTACGTCTATTAAATAATCTAAAATCTATGTAGTCAGCACTTTATGAGCATGTAGAATCAAAGTGGAAAATTCATAAAGTAGTCACATAGGAAAAGTGACATATAAATTTTGTTGCAAATATATCTTCAAGGATTTGTGGAGTCATTTAATAACCACTGATGTAATAATAACTCTTGCATGAGAAGTCCAGTTTTAAACTTCAGAGGTCATACTTAAGCAGCATCTTTAGCCATTTGTTCTGGAAGAGAAGATTCCCAGCGTATGCATGATGGAAACAAAACCAGCTAAAATTATGAAAGATGCTTTTCCATAGTCTTGCTGCAAAACAGATCAATGGAAAGTAAGTAGAGAGTCTTGAAAAGTAAGTAGGCAGTTGATTTATATTCATCCACGAATGGGATTAAGCTTCCATTATTAGTAAATGAGGTATTTCCACCTTCAGCTCCATATCCACCTTCAATACCATTTCCAAAACATATAACACTAGCTCAAGCTAACCTACAATAGCCCTAAAGATCAGTACAGTACTGAAGACTGTTACAGATTGGAACATTGCAGACATCCCATCAGAGCAGGTGCTGACAGAGTGGTGAATTAGTAAGATACGTAGAGAACTAATGGTAAATTATTTCATCATATGGTATGAAATCTACCAAAAAACCAGAAGGCTAAAATAGATGGTATGAATATGTCCAAGAAAGATTTTCAGTATGAAAATATTAGCAGAAAAAGGCCCTGACAGAATAGGTGTAAATGATGGGGCAATATGAAAGAAAGACAGAGAAAAGGTACAAGATTACAGAAAGTAGTTTTGTGGATGGGTTTTATTTTAAAAAAAGAATTTCACATTCAATTGAGACAACAAAATTACTGTGAAGGAGCATAGTACTGGCGACAAAAAAAAAAAAAATACCTTGAGCAACAGTATGTATATTTTTGTCATAGCATATGTTTGACTTGTCACTTTAAATTTATTTTTAAAAAAGTTGCTCTTGCTCCTTACTGTACTTGGTTTATCCTGGCAAAGTTTTGGGGGATGCAGGGGTAGATTCTGTGCAAAGATACCAGAAGCTGCCCTTGGACAGATTCCCCATAAGTGACATTCACCTCAGAGCTGAACATGATGATCCTTGTGTATCTCTTCCAGCTGGGGATATTCTGTGATTCCATGAAATAGCCAGTCCCAGCAGGATTCAAGACAGCCTTGTCTCTGGCCGGGGACATTGTTAGCATCTTTCTGATACCATATTCAACAGCAGCTGGGAGAGTGAAAATGTGGGAGAGGTAGAGCCCTGCAGACACCAAGGTCAGTGCAGAAGAAGAAGGAGGAGGTTCTGCAGCCACCAGAGCTGAGATTCTTCTGCAGCCCATGGTGAAGATGTGGTGAGGCAGCTGTGCACCTTCAGCCCAAGGAGGACCGTGATGGTGCCGAGACCCACCTGCAGCCTGGTGGAGGATCCCATGCCAGAGTAGGTGGGTGTTCCCTGAGGAAAGCAATAGCTCACAGACAGGTCTCAATGGAGTAGGTTTTCTGCCAGGACCCATGCTGGGACAGCCCATTCCTTAAAGGACAATACTCTATAAAAAGACCCACACTGGAGCACTTCTTGAAAACCTGAAAATTGTAGGAAGAACCCACACTGGAGTTCATGGAGAACTGTCTCACAAGAGTGGAATGCCATGCTGGAGTGCTGGAGCAGGGGAAGAGTGTGGGGAGGAAGGAGCAGCAGAAGCACAGCATTGTGAACTGTCACCACCATTCCCTATCCTTGTTTGAGTGGTTTGAGCCATTTAAAGAATCATCATCGAAGGTGTTAGCAAAAAACAGGTTTTAACATTAATTTGTGAAAGTGTGATTTCAGCAGAGTTCTGTGGAAAGGTTCACTCTATAGCTTGCTACATAGATAAAGCCATATAAAAACAATCTGAGAAGAGGTAATGGTGAATTTATATTGGATCTACATGGAGAAGGGGATGCAAAAGGGTCAGAGTGCAGAGTCACCCCTTTTATTACACAGTGATTCAGTGTAGTCAGGCAACTTCACAGCCAAACACAATTACACAGACCTCCATGTAAGCTGCATTTTTTCACCTTTCTGCCTTTGGTTTGCCCACATGTGCTTTATAACCCGCTGCAAGCCAGTCCCTTTCAGAGCCTCAGCCATCACAAAGGACAAGAGCCAACAGATGCTGTGCTGACTCACCTGCTTCTGCACAAATCAGGTAATCACTGATGGCAACCAGGTCCTCCTACTGTTCCTTCTCTGTGCCTTGCCTTTCTGAACTGAGGCCATAATGACATTGCACCTAGTAAAGGGAGCTTGCATGAATCTACATCACCAGCCCACACCAGATAAGAGCTTCCTTAGACGTCCTAACAAGATTCAGTCTACTTCATTGCATAGTGTACAAATATCATCCAGGGAAAGGAGAAATGTTGTAGCATTCTGTGGTGGTTATGTGTTAGTGAAATGACATCCTGATATTGGTCTCATACTTTTACTTTGGTAATAACTGACCTTGGAAGTGCTGGCTTGCTACCTAAAGGAGCTGAACATCAATACATCTGCACTGGATTATGGATTATGAAGTTGAGTATGACAGATTGCAATCTAGCCACTGTATCAAACAATATAGTCATTCCACAATGTGCTGTGATCAATTTGATAAAAATGCATAAATGCAGTCCAAGTAGACTAAATTCCCATTTATGTGTGATCAGAAAATATCCATATCTGATATTCCTCATGTCTGACTGAAATAAAGCTGGTAGATTCTAGAAAGAAAGGTTTGACAAATGGTGAAGTCAAGAATAAATTAGTTCAGTCATCCAGAGAACAGACAGGGAGAAAACTTTCTTGAGAAGAATCAGGTAACTTTGTTGTGCTTTTGTGGCTTGTTTAATAGCTAATATCTTTTTGTTTGTGGCTCTAACACTCATGACCAAATTGGATTATTCACTGCTCACCCACTATTTACTTGTTAACATTCATAAGTCTGGATAGGATGTCCTGTAAGTTTTGTTGTTGTTGTTGTTTCTGAATGAAAGAAACTTTCTTAAGTAGGAAAAATGAGAGCAGGAAGACATGGCTAAACTGTAAGAATTAATATATATTAAGGAAAATTATTTGCAGTTTTTCAGTAATTAAAAAAATCCACCACTGCTACTCAGTAGAGGAAAAAGAAATTGTTCAGCTTCAGCCTAATATAAATTCCCATATTTTTAAATGTCACCTCCTGAATCATATGAATGACACTTCTTCAATCATAGAGGGAACATCTACAAAGAATGTTAAGGTCCTTGAATGCATCCAGAGGAGGGCAACAAAGCTGGTGAAAAGGGTAGAAGGAATATCCTTTGCGGAGTGGCTGAGGACTTTGGGCTGGTCCTGTTTTGAGAAAAGGAGGCTGAAGGGTGACCTCGTTGCTCTCTACAGCTTCCAGGGGAGAGGCAGGGGATGGGGAGGTGAGGAAGACATCTTCTCCCTAATACCTTGTGATGAGAATCTTATGTCAGAATTATTCAAAGATGCAAGGAGAGTTTCAGACTTGACATTAGGAAGTACTTCTTTACAGAAAAGGTAGTCAAACACTGGAACAGGCTTCCTAGAGAAATGATTAGTGTTACATAACAGTCAGTTTTTAAGAGGCATTTGGAATATTATAATAATTAAGACTGGAAAAGACCTCTAACATCATCAAGTCTGATAGTCAACCCAGCCAAGTCCACCAAACTCTGTCCCTAGGTGCCACATCTACCTCCCAGGATAGTGACACAATCCCTTACCCTAACAGCCTGTTTCAGTGCTTGAAAATCCTTTTGATGAAGAAATTATTCCTAGTATCCAATCTAAACTTTCCCTGATGTTACTTGAAGCCATTTCCTTTTGTCCTGTCAACTGTTAGCTGGAAGAAGAGGCTGACTCCCACCTGGCTATAATCTCTTTCAGGTAGCTGTAGAGTGGCAAGGTCCCTTCTGAGACTCCTTTTCTCCAAACAACCCCTCTCCTCATAAAACCTTTGCTCCAAACCCTTCATCAGCTCAGTTGCCCTTCTCTGGACATGCTCCAGCACCTCAATGTCCCTCTTGTCATGAGGAGCCAGAACAGAACACTATACTCAACTGGTGACCTCACCAGTGCTGAGTACAGGAGAGTGACCACTGGCCTGGTCCTGCTGGCTACACTATTGCTGATTCAGGCCAGGATATCACTGCCCTTCTTGTCCACCTGGGCACATGCTGGCTCATGTTCAGCCAGCTGTCGACCAGCACTTCCAGACCCTTTGCTGCTGCAATGTTTCAAGATTGAAAGGTGGGCATTAAGTGGGTATTCCATTTGCCATAGGAGCCCCAAGATAATGGGATTACTGAGCAGGTTAAAGCTTGATTAAAAGGCGTGCTGATGTCTTCTCACCCAGTTGGGACACATACAGCTCTCACTAGCAATTCTTATCATTAATAACCAGTAGAGAAGTTATGAGAGCTCCAAAATTAGAGAATTCTGCTCTGAAAAACCACCGACGTTGATGACTACATATGCAATGAAAAGAATCAGTTTCCACTACAGATACACATAAGCTGACCTGTCAGGCTGAAGAGTCTTTCTATTGGTGTTGAGCCCATGACCCCAGCAAAACCTAGGGGTTCACATGCTTGGGAGGTCCTAGATGGAAATGGAAGACACTGCATCAGCATCTTGTGGAAAATACTGGATTTCTAACACAACAGCCCAGTCCTGAGGGACTGAGACCCATCTGTACAGTCACTTACAAGGTAGTGGAGAACTGGGAAATTGTCATTCATACTGGGGACACCAATGATCAGCCCAGATCAGACATGGATGGCAGTGTAGGGGCAAAAATGAGGATGGGATTCATGGGAATGATGAATCTAACATCATGGTAATGGTTTGTTCACCCATCCCTAAGTCGGCTGAGGATTCATTGCCAACTTTTGTACAGGATGTCAGCATGTTTTGAATTAACTCAAAACTCAGCTGGACACAGTCCTGGTCAACCTGCTGTAGCTGAGACTGTTTGGGCAGGGGTTGCACAAGACAATTTTCAGAGTCTCCGTTCAACCTGAACTACTATGTGGTTCTAAGCAACCAAAGCTATAAATATATGAAGATATAAAGTTTATCTGTAGGTAGATATAGAATTGTTACAAAGGCAATGTTGAAAATTATTAATTTAACCTTTTCAGCCTCCCAGGACAGCAGGGTGGGGAAATCTTGCATCTGTTTACAGTAGAACTGTTTCATTTACAATTAAATTACCAAGGATAGCACTGGAAGCAAATTACCGTGAACAACCATTCTGGATTCATTTGTGAAGGTGTCTGCCAGACTGTGAATGTTCAGTTACCAGAAGTTAGTCTTGTGGAACCCAATAATGTCTACTAGCATCATATTTCCTTCTAATCAAACATATGCATGGCATCCTTCCAGGCAGTTTATTAATGACTCCTGACAATATACACTGACAATATGCATTGAGGCTGACTTGTATTAGAAGAGAAAGAGGGAAAAAAAAAAATTAAAAACCTGTATCTAATCCATGGACCTCACTCTGTTGAAGTGGCATCCTATTAAAAAAAAAAAAAACCATAATGAAGTGATAATTTATTTGTGCCAAGATGTTGACTTCATAGATTTTTCCTGAATAGTTTCTAAGTATTCTGCCCATCACATTTCATCTAGGGTAATCAAACTAAAGAGAAAATTTGGGTAGAGTTTTTTATTCTCACTGTGCTGTCTTAATAAATTGTCTAAAACCTGTATCATGCATTGCCAAGCCTTGGAAGAAAAAAAAAAAAAAAAACTTACACTTGCCTTCAGAAATGGAGAGAGGGTTTCTCCATAGTATAAACCCTTTTAGCTGTTTAGATGTAGTTCTCTAGCTTATATAAAGCAATTGAACTAATTAGCACTCTCTGTAGTAGGGTATTTGGGATTACCCTTGGAGTTCAGATTTCTAAAAGTCTTTGTTTTACTGAAAAGTCTTTGAAGTAGCTTTAGACCAGCGAGCTTTTGTGATTTAGCTTTGGCCAACAGTCAGACTTTCATCCATCTGTTCAACTACCCACCCCACATCCAGCCTCTAAGGGATGGGGTGGGAAACAAGAAAGAACAGGACTTAGAAAGCTTGTGGTTTGAGATAAAGACAGGGAGATGCCTTACCAGTTCCCATTACCAGCAAAACAGATTCAACTTCTGGAAAATTCATTTACTATCAATTAAGAGAAAGTTGCATGGTGAGCGGCGAAAGCAAATATGAAAAAAATTGTCTTCTACCTCCGCAGGCACCCCGCCCTTGCTGCTGCCTTTTCTTCAACTTCACTCCTTCATTCCTGAGCCGTGCAAGAGGAATGAGGTATGGGGGGCTGTGGTCAGTCCATAGCAGCTTCTCTCTGCTATTTCTTCCTTCTCACACTTTTCCCTGCTCCATCCCGGACCATTCCCGGTGCCCGCAGGGAAAGCCGTGTCCCGCCGGGTCTCTGCTGCCCGCAGGGAAAGCCGTGTCCCGCCGGGTCTCTGGGTGCCCAGGGCCATCCCTGCCGGGTCTCTGTGCCCCGTCCCTGCTCCCGCTGTCCCCTCGGGGCTCGCAGGGCTGTTTCTCGCTCGGTTCCCCTGGCTCAGCCCTGGCTGCCGGGCAGCGTTTGCCCTCCCTTGCCCAGGCTTTCCCCGGGGCTGAGGGGCTCAGCCCTGCCCTGCGCTGGGGCCGCTGCAGCCGCTGGCACCGCCCGGGGCCGGGCCGGGCAGAGCCGGTACCGACCCGGTACTGACCCGGTACTGCCCCGGCACTGCCCCGGTGCTGACCCGGTACCGACCCGGTACTGCCCCGGTACTGCCCCGGTACTGCCCCGGTACCGACCCGGTACTGACCTGGTACAGCCCTGGTACTGCCCCGGTACTGACCCGGTACTGACCCGGTACAGCCCCGGTACTGCCCCGGTACTGACCCGGTACTGCCCCGGTACTGCCCCGGTACTGACCCGGTACTGACCCGGTACTGCCCCGGTACTGACCCGGTACTGCCCCGGTACTGCCCCGGTACAGCCGGCCCCCGGTACTGCCCCGGTACAGCCCCGGTACTGACCCGGTACTGCCCCGCTACTGCCCCGGTACTGACCCGGTACTGCCCTGGTACTGACCCGGTACTGAGCCGGTACTGAGCCGGTACTGCCCTGGTACTGCCCTGGTACTGACCCGGTACAGCCCCGGTACAGCCCCGGTACACCCCCGGTACTGCCCCGGTACTGACCCGGTACAGCCCCGGTACAGCCCCGGTACTGACCCGGTACTGAGCCGGTACTGACCCGGTACTGACCGGTACTGCCCCGGTACAGCCGCGGTACTGACCCGGTACTGCCCCGGTACAGCCCCGGTACTGACCCGGTACTGCCATCACCACCGAGACCCCTCGGCCCATACAGGACACTCTCCTGAAAGCGTTGGTTTTGGTTTGTGCTCCCATGGATAGCTGTAGGTACATGGAGGATTGCGCAGCTGTCAATGCCTGTACTGTACTAAACCTCTTCCAGCAGAGCTAAAAACCTGCTCCTGTTCCATAAAGCTTACAAGATTATTCTAGCATAGGTGCAGATAAAAAAGGAGAGGAAACAGGATAGCTGGGGTTTATTTATGTAGCATCATTTTGTGTATACTTTGATTATACCTTTGCCTGGATTTCTTTGGGTTTTGGTTTCTCTAGTTGAGCAACAGCTTTCTCTGAAATGAATGGGATGAGATAGTTCTAACAGGATTGAACCTTGTTTGCTTTTTTTTTTTTTTTTTTTTTATGTCTAAATTGTATTTTAGATATCTTGTTAGGAAAAATAAGATTATTCTGAAAAGAGGCCTATTTTTTTTTCATTTGAGTGCATTTGGGTAGACCTTTACCAGCTTTAAATTACACCATCCCAGACCAGAGCCCTGATCTTTAAATGAAGTGCTTATAAAAATTTAAAGTGCTCTTTTAGTTTTAAACCAATGTATGCTGAGATGCCCAGAAGCCTGATCACTGCCAAATTTCACTTCCAATAAATTTAAATTGCTTTGTGCAAGACAGAGTGATTCAGAATTATTGGAGTGCTTTAAATTCCATACCGAAGTGTCCATAAAATTTGAAGTCCTTCAATAATTTGAAATCACTCTACATGTTGTACTGCAATTTGAGCCTATTTGAAAACAAAAGCCCAAGCTTTAATTTGCAATGATAAGCAACATTAGAAAATTGTTGTTAAGGATTTACAAGAAACACTCCCTGGAAAATGGATGAGTCACCACCCCGGAGGTCTTTTAAAAGACATGTAGATGTGACTCTTAGCAACTTGGTCTAGTCATGGATTTGGAAGTTCTGATTTGCATTTGGACTTGATGATCTTAAAGGTCTTTTCCAACCTAAACAATTACAGGATTCTACAGATTCTACATTGTTTCTCAGTGACTTAACTGGGAAAAAAAAAAAAAAAAAAAAAAAAGTCAAACAAAATGAGACAGTATGAAAAAAAAATTATGTTTCTTTTTAAGACAATAGAATAGTAGCATCATTATTTTGAGAGAGGGATATGTGGAGTGTGAAATTAAGAAAGTTGGTGAATGTTATAATTATTCACCTCTGTGACAACTATAAATAATATAGATGACTGCTCTTCAGCTGACAACAAGCTAGGTACTGAGCATGAACACAGGAGATATGTTGAGGCAACACATCCAGATGCCATCTGAACTGTGTTACATGACAATGAAACCAAATTCTACTCATAATGACATCAGTGTGCATTTAGAGGAGCTTTTCTCACTTTGGGATTTGCTTTTGAAAACACTTAATAATCTTAGAAGATGATGTGTGCCTTGCAGGTATCTGCACAGGATTCTATCCTGTCTTGTCTTATGCTTCTTGAACAGATTCTAGTTACCTAAGGAACCAGGAAATTATAATAATTTAAAAAAAAGTTACAGTGGCACAGCATTAATGTTTTGGCATATCATATCTGTTCTATCTCGCACTGTCAACACTTTCCAAAAGCATACATTTAGGTTAGCCTAATTCAAGGGAATTTCAAAAGGCAGTGTTTATTTTTGAAGAGAAAAACTGTTGATTATTTGCATTAATATTCTATTAGACATAAAACCCTTGTGACTTTGTTCTGAAATTGAGATTTTCTTCAGTCAAAAAGGTAGAAAAATCTATTGAATGGATAAAAAAAAAAGAATTAGATCAAATAGAATTAAAATTTCATTTTTATGAAAAACAGTAGACAAAACTACTGCAGTCATTTTAGTCTGTTGAGGAGGCTTATTTTAACATCCAAAATGAGGCAGGTCAATCTTTACATTCTAATCTACTCCCATGTAATATGTTTATTATTTCTTTGTGTACCATGCAAAACACTTTAATATACTAAATGACAGTTGTCAGTTTAACCTCAGAGAATTCATTTATAAGCAAAAAATAATGTAAAATTTTCACTATAAATGTAACAGAAATACATTTTACCTACTTGGGACCACACCACACACCTGAGGAAAAATTCCGGATTTTTTTGCAACCGTGGAAGCAATGTTGCATAGGCAAAATTAAAACATCATTAGAAAAAGGAAAATGAGCATCCTTTAAGAGAAACAGGTAAAATACTTTTATTATATGTAAAAATTTAATGAGCACTTTTGAGTGTTGCACTTGGGCAAATGTCAGTTCTGTTACACCAATCGAGGTTAAAGGAACAGTTATTTTTGGCTAGAGAAGGCTAAGAATGTTCTCTTGCCCCTGCCCTACTTTAAGGCTAGGTGTTCTGCTACTGAGATGACAATTGTCTTTGTCATAAATTTAAGGGACAGCAAGCCTTGTTCCATCACAAATACAGTTTATTTCATTTGTTGACAACCTCAGCAATTATTTGTACCTAGGCTAAGAGACTGAATTTCTGAGATAATACACAGCCAGGCAAGAGACAAATTACAGACAGCTCTTGGCAGTGTAGAGCCATCTATGACCCTTGCTTCTTCCTTTTCCTCCCTCATGCCTTCACAGGTGTGATGCACAAAGTCCTGAACTAGATACAAGGATGCTCCCAGGTAAGTAAAATCACTGGTATTTTTTTCAAAGCTGTCACTGCTACTGAGAGAAATGTCAGTTAACTGTGCCCTTTCTTTTGTTCCAGAGTAAATTTTCTACAACTAGTGAACAGTCTACTGGCCTTTGTTGTTCAAAACTGCCTCTGAACAGTTCTATTTAATGAAAGAGAGAAGAAAATTCAGTGTTGCCTAAGAGTGAATAAAGATAACTAAATACACTAAAACTTCTTCTTTTTTTTTTTTTAATATTTTGCTTAGAAGAGAGATCGCATTTATTCCTTCCTGCATAAAAATTGACTGTGACAGGCAGCTAAGTAACACACAGCTGCTTTCTGACACCCTCACAAAAATGGAATTACATTTAATAAACTTTTAAACTGTCTGCTTTAAAGTCAATAAAAGAGTGATATTTTCCTGAACTATACAACACGTTTTCCTGAAACAAAAAAGGAGCCTGAAAAATTCATTGCACAACATTTCAGACAAGTCCATATAAATATAGGGCTTTAAAAAAGTTGGACAGGGGAGTGAATAAAAAAGCAACAAACATCAAAGTCATGGAATGGCATCAAAAATTAGTTATTCCCACAGATTTTGGATAGAACGGAGGGATCATCTTACTGGACAAAAGGAGACCATGGAGAAAGGTCAGAGGAAGGACAAGCTGATTTAAAAATTTTTGGGGAGGACTATGATAGTGTCTTACATCTTCCCATGATTACCTGCTGTAAGATACTGCTGAGGAAAAGTCTTAGACTAGATATGCTACTGTTGGCCCCACTCTAACATCATCACCAGTCTTGTGTGTCTTTTGTCAGCTTTAGTAATTTGTGTCTTCAAGATGCTTTATTTTTTAAATGGACTTAATTTTCAGAAACTGATCTTAGAAGGAAAGCTCCAGCTTAAGCTTGTTATAAAAGAGGTTTTTCTAAGGACTGTTTGTTCAAATGCTGGAATTTGTTAAAAGTAAGGATAGGAATTAGCCTGTTTATAGTTTTGTTGGAATTATTCTTAAACCTGACATTTTGGTGGAATTATACTTAGACCTGACATTTTAGTGAACCACACTCACAACAGATTATATCTTCTGTTATCCAAAAATGTCTCAGTGGCTCAATTCCTAGCAGCTATCTCCCTGCTTGACTAAGCAATAATTTTATAGTTACTGCAGGTCATACCAGGCTAAAAGCAGTCATTTAGGCTTTCCATCACTGAATAAGGATATATGTTCTTGCAACACTTTATCTGTTCTGTCTAAAACGGTAGTTAAACTTTGTATAACCTTAAAGTTTCAGATAACTCTAATTATAGGATTTTTTTTTGTACAATGGGTGAGAGTTTTATATTGAAAATGCAAAAGTATGATTCATGTGATGGCTGCAAATAGCACCACTTGTTGCTAGGTGAAAATCTACATTGGCAGGAGTGAGAACAAAAAGTTGAGGCATGGCCAAGAGTGAGTGTTACTTCTGAAATAATCTACAGAGAAAAAATAGCTGAGATTAAATGGAAAAGTGGATAATTTCAAACCAACTTCTAATTTGTTGTTTTCTTTTGGGGGAGTGTAGGGGGAGTGTGATTCTTGGTTTGTTCTTTTTAAACAAGCATAATGACTTTTGTAGACAAAACAAATGTATCTGTCTCTTATCTGGTCAAAAACACCAGGAACAGCAACACAAGGTAAATCATTGGAAATAGATAAGAGGAAATTAGTAAAGAGATTGTGAAAAAAGTATCCAATTAAAGGAGAACAGCTTTGACATTAATTTCAGCAGTGGGTAGATAATCGGATTTTTTTTTTTTTTTGTATTTAAGTAGTAAATAAAATTTTCAGAAGTGTTGTGACACAAATAACAAATTATGGGTATTCTTAACAGGGAGAATGTTAAAATAACATTAAAAAATGTCTGCTTTCTGAAAACTAGAGTAATCAAAATAAATTTTAAAGCTGAGAGCAGAAGATACTATGTTGTAGATCAATGTAATTACAGAGACCAGTGTTAATCTAAGAAGTTTACCAGCGGAAATGGCCAAAGAAGAAAGAGTTTTGCAGTTCATTGCTGAATGATTTGAAGTGCCAATATATTATAGCTGATAATAACATCCTTTCTCAATAGAGAGAAATACTAGTACAATTGAATATAGGTTAATAAAACATCCTCTGAAATGCTGTGCATAATTCTGACCACTGACTATAAAAGAATTAGAATTCAAACCAAAACATGTACAGGATGAATCAGGAATTTGAGCAGCTTATCATAGTGACAGTGACTAGAAGATTATTATTTCTTTTAGAGGATAAAATTGTTCTTTATGTCCCTATTCAGGGGTAAAATATCATGGAACTTGAAAATTTACTTTACTAAAATACTATATTAACCCAAGAATATCCATATGCCAAAGTAATCTTCTTTCTGTGATTAAGATTAATTCTTCTTTTTTTTTTTTTTTTTTACTAATCTATGGAAACTCTTAAATATTTTATTGTGCTAGAGCAATACGAAATCTATAATTATCAATAGTCAAACTCTATAGTTTTACTTACTATCTTTTATTTGTTAACACTACATTAACTCATAATGTGTTATTAACATGGTTTTGAGATTAAAGTTCTAAAATTGAAGAATAGTACATAAAATGCATACAAGGAAATATTTAAAATATTTTTCTTTCTTACAAGTTATTTTTACATAAGTCAGTGCAAAATTTCTAAGACAATTTTCTTTCACCGTAAAGTATGTTTTTTAATTCACAAAACATTTTTAGTTTCTCAGTATAGACACAATTTTATTTAAAAATAAAGTCACAGGAGAATTTCAATAAAATAAAGATATTCTGCTTTTACTATATTGAAAGAATACTTTCCAGCTGTCATTCTTAAATTTATGTTCAACAATTTAAGTTTATCAAATAAGAATTTTTTTCCCATTTTTTGCTTTTAAAACAGTCTCCGCTCCTCTCTACACATTTTTTGCATTCCCATGTCTTGAGAAGGTACTGAGAAAACTAGAAAGGAACTAAGAGAACACAAGCAAATTCAGGGAATTACACATGGCTATCAGTAGGAAAATTGAAAGTAACAGGCTTGAGAATGAAAATAGAACTAAAAAGGAAAGGTAAAATGAAAGTGATCAGTGAAGCTCTCTGATTTTGAGTATTTCAAATTGGACTAAACTGTTCATTTGGGTTCTTATAGTCTAGTATTCTGTTTCTACAATAAAGTGGACATTTAGGAATGTGGTAAGTAGGTGGAAATTTGAGGGGAAACTGAATACATATGTTTGTATAATATAATGGCATCTCCAATTTTAATTTTGGCTTTTATCTATTGAATATATTGGAAACATTTCCACAAAATTTAATAGAACAGAATGACAAAATTCTGAATTTCACTGACACACAATTATGATTTGCTTACTGTCACTTTGGAAATTTTAGGATTTTTATCTAACTGGTAAAATCATAGGAAATTCAGTGGTTTTGATTTCAGTGAAACTTAGTTGAACTTATTTCAGACAGCATAGCAACATAAAAGGGTGGATTTTCAAGGAAGATCACTAATGAAGGCATCCTAGTCTAGTAAGTATTGATTTATTCCATAGCCCATAGAATTTTCTCATCGGCCTGTTACAGAGTCATAGAATCATTAAGGCTGGAAAAGACCTTTAAGATCATAGAATGCACTTGTTAACCCATCACTGTCATGTCCACCACCAAACCACCTCCCCAGCTGACACATCCCCAGATTTTTTGACCACTTCAGAGGGTGGTAATTCTACCACCTCTTTTGGCAGCCTGTTCCAGTGCCTGACCACCCTTTCCATGAAGAATTTTTTCCAAATATCCAGTCTAAACTTCCCTTGCCACAACTTGAAACCATTTCCTCTTGTCCTGTTTTTCGTTACTTAGGAGAAGACACCAACTCCCACCTCATTACAACTGTTTTCACTGTTTTAGAGTGATGTGGTGTCCTATTGGCCTCCTTTTCTCCAGCTAGACAACCCCAGCTCCCTCAGCCACTTCTCAGACCTGTGCTCCAGATCTTGCACAGCTTTGTTGCCCTTCTATGGTTTGCTCCAGCACCTCAATGTCTTTCTTGTAGTGAGGGGCCCAGTAGGAAACACAGGTTGAAGGTGTGGCCTCACTTGGTCCAAGTACGGGGGGATGATGATGGTCTCGGTCCTGCTGAGCACATTATTTTTGTCATAAGCCAGGATGCCATTGGCCTTCTTGGCCACCTGGGCACACGCTGGCTCATGTTCAGTTGGATGTCAACCAGCACCCCAGGTCCTTTTCTATCAGGTAGCTTTCCAGCCACTGCCCCCAGCCTGTAGTTCTAAATGGGGTTTTATAGCCAAAGTGTAGGATGAGGCATTTTGTTAAACCTCATGCTATTGGCTTTGCCCCATAAATCCAGCCTGTTCAAATTCCTTTACTGTCTTGCTGCCCTCCAGCAGATCAACATTCCCACCCTACATGACATCAAATCTAAACTTACTGAGGGTGCTCTTGATCCCCTCATCCAGATCATAGATAAAGATTTTAGAGAAAACTGGCCTCAGTGCTGAGTCCTGGGGAAAGCCAGTCATGACCAACTGGAGGTAGCACCATCCATCACTGCTCTTTGGAGTTGGCCATCCAGGCCATTTTTAACCCATTGAAGAATACACACAACCAAGATGTGAATGGCTAGTTTCTGCAAGAGAATGTTGTGGAACACAATCAAAAACTTTACTAAGATCTGAACAGACAGCATTCACAACCTTGTAAGGTCATCTCGTCATAGGAGACCAGGTTAGTCAAGTAGGACTTGCTTTGTACAAACCCATGCTGGCTGGGCCTGATATCCTGGTTGTTCTGCACATGATGTGTGATCATACTCAAGATGATCTGCTCCATTATCTTTGCCAGCACAGAGGGCAGGCTGAACAGCCTGCAGTTCCCTGGATTCTACTTCTGGTTCTTCTTGTAGATGAGTATAACATTTCCTAACCTCCAGACTCTGTGACCTTCCCAGTTAACCAGGACTGATGAAAAATTAAGGAGAGGGTCTTGGTGAGCTCTTCTCCCAGCTCCCTCAGTACTCTTGGCTCCTCATCTCTGTCTTTCAGCCATGGTGCCTGGGTACCCTGAGGACAGGTCAGTCTTGCTACTAAGTCAAAGAAGGTATTAGGTCCCTCAACCTTTTCTGCATCCTTTGCGACTCTATTTTCCCCTGCATCCAATAAAGCATGTACATTACGTTCTCCTGAACCCTCCTGTGGTTAATATTTTTAAAAACATTTGTGTTGTCTCTTATGGCAGTAGCCAGATGAAACTCTAGTTGAGCTTTTGCCCTTCAAATTTTCTCTGCATAATCTCATGACATCCTTGCAGTCCTCCTGAGTGGGCTGCTCATTCTTCCAAATCTCATAAAATCTCACTTTTTCCTGAATTCCAGACACAACTCTCTCTTCAACAAGGCGAGGCTTCTTTCTTCCCTGTGCCTCTTAGTTTGGCATATGGGGACAGTCTGATCCTGATTTTTATCCCCTTCTCCTTCAAATCTAGTGTAAGGCTCTCACTATAAAAGTGTAAAATTATCTCTGCTAAGTCCTGAGTAAAGATCTTTTTCCCCTTTGAGACAGCGTACCCCATCTGTTGCCAACAGTCGTGATTTTGCCTAAACCAACATGTGACCAAACCCCAAAATTCAAACACTGGTATCATTAGAAATGCATGTGTCTAACACATCAGGAGAAACGATTGGTTGTTTCAACATTAAGACAACTGGTGGCAGAAAATTAAATATCTGTCATGCTGCTTGCTTTGAAAGCTAAATATGAATCACTGGTATTGAAGAATACTTTCACTGCCTGTAAATTGTTTCACTTTGCTGTCTGGATGGAATAATACCCCAGTCAAGTACAGACTGGAAGATGTGCAGCTGGCAAGCCACGCTGCTGAAAGGGACCTGGGAGTGCGGGCTGGTAGCAGCTCAGTATCAGTCAAGAGTGTGTGCCCTGGAAGTCCTGAAGGTGACTCATGTCCTGGGATGCATGGGAACACATCACCAGCCCATCAAAAGAGCAGATTATCCTGCAGTGTTGGTGTGGTCTCTCCTTCAATACTTAGGAAGGATATGAATGTGTCCAGAGGAGGGCAACCAAGCTGATGAAAGGGATGCAAGGAATCCACTGCTGACAAGTGGATGAGAACTTTAGGCTTGTCTGTTTTGGAGAAAAGGAGGATGGAGGGAGACCTCCTTGCCCTCTACAGTCATCTGAGGAGGCATGAGAGAGAGAAGTGTACTGATGTATTCTCCCTGTTATGCAGTGACAGGGTGCATGTGAATAGTTCAAAGCTGCATTAGAGGAGGTCTTAGTTATTAGGAAATGTTTCTTTACCAAGAAGGTGGTCAAACACCAAAACAAGTTTCCTAGAGAGGTGGTTGATGCCCCATAACTGACAGTGCTTAAGAGGTATTTGGAGAATGGTCCTAAACATATACTTTAGCTTTTTGTCAGCTCTGAAGTGGTCATGCAGTTGGACTAGATGATTGTTGCATGTTCCTTCCAACTGAACTATTCTATTCTATTCTATTCTATTCTATTCTATTCTATTCTATTCTATTCTATTCTATTCTATTCATTTTTCTTACCCTGCCTGGGCTCAGGGGCAGATAATTGTGAAGAATCTTATTTTCCATTCTAATGTAAGATACAGATAGAGCAGAGAAGGAAATCCACCTGGATGGTGGCCTGCAGTATGGCAGTCATCAACAAATGCTGCTTTTTAGCACTGGGTAGCATAGTCCCACACATCTGAGAAAGATGCCTGATGCCATGGCTCTGTTTTGTTTTGTTTGAATGGATTGGAAGAGAAGTTTCTTTATTGTTAGCTCTCCGTGGAAAACATAAGAAATGAAAGTTATCATCTGAGAGAGAGCAAGAACAGCATAAGATTGCAATGGCCTTTTTGTTTCTGCTCCTGGTTAAAACAGAAAAAAAACCCAACCCAAACTAACAGCAACAACAGCAACAAAAATAGATTATTTTCTTACCAAAACTTGACAGGACAGGTAAAGAAGACTCATATGTTTAGCAGAAAAGCCAACAAAGAAAATCAATCTCACTACCTATTTCCAACTGCTAATAATGATTTTACTTTGGTTTTGATACTCAGGTGTGAGGTTTAGCAAGTATTAATGTATCAAATATGAATACTTGGATGATGGATTAGTAGATATGTCATCATTGATCTCAAATTAATGTTCAGTTTTATAACTTTATATACATAAGCTAAGGGGGAGCTGATGATTTCTTTTTATTTACCATAATCTACCTTCTGTGCATGTACAGAAAATGAGGGAAAGAGAATTCAAACACTGTTTTGCTTGGGTGTTAGGTAACATTTTTGCATACTGCTGGAACTATATTTCTTGCAATTGTCTATTGCAATTGAAATTTCCGTCTTCAGCCTTGAATCAAGAAATACATATTTGCATCTTATTGACATAATATGCTTTGAAGTATTTGGCATAGAAACTTAATGCACTTCTGCCACTACTTCACATCAAATAATCCTCAAAATTTATTTACACACCCATTAATTTAATTTAAAAATATTTTTAATAGAAAAGATGTTGTTTGAAAGACAAAGTTTGCAGTGCTGGAATTTTCAGTTTGCAGATTATTTAAAAAGGTAATATTCAATCTTTTCACAATACAATTTAAAGAATGATTTCAAAATGTTATGAAACATTACAGGGAAGGGTGACTTCAAAACTCAATGATTTTTTTTTCCCCTGATTATTAATGGGTTATTGCAAAGCAGCCCCTCCAAAAAGGACCTTTAAAAATTACTTGCTGTCATCAATACTTCATTTTCCACATATTATTAAACTAAATTGCATTGTATGAATGAGAAAGAAAGATATGACTGTAATTCATTGTCATAATTCTATGTCAAAGTTCCAAAGTTCCATTAAGAAACAATTCTGTCTTCCCTGTCCTCTTTACTTATCTGTCAGAACACTTCCATTGGAATTACAGTCTTACTATGAACCTTTCAGCGTGTTTTACAGAACATTTGACTGTTCTGTATTTATTAGTGCACCAAAAGAAACTGGAAAAGACATGTTGTCTTGCTTCTTCTTGGCCTGACAGTCCTTGTAAATATTGCATTTTATTCAATGGTCTTTAAGTAGTGCACACAACGTTAGTCACTGAACTTGAGCCTAAAAGCACCAAAGTTCAGCTGCTTTATCACAGCATGGATTCTTTTTTTTTTTTTTTCATAGCCACCTCCCCTCTTCATATCAGTATGTAATGACCCTAAACTAGCAGAACACCCAACCTGACAGGATTTTTGAGATAGTGCTGTGGTATTAGTTCTTACATCACTCATCTTGTCGGCAGCGAGCGTCAGAATCATGACCAAAATGTGACAGAGATCAAGAACAGGGAGCAGGGAAAAGCTCTCCTGTGCCGTGATGGCAGTCAGCTTCTGCAATGGTCCCCTGAGGTGTTCAACACATGGCACAGCTGGAGGTATCCTCAGTCTATTGTAAATTACAGCAGATGTCTAAACCAGCATGTGTCCCATCCACAATTATCTAGAGGAGGGTTCTGTCTAAAATAGACGGAATCTCTATTTTTACTGATTCATACCTGGGACCTAAAGCAAATATTACCTCCTTTTTAAGTTTGCTGTTATAATTACTATGCATTTGTATACCTGAACAAAAATAGAAATGGTCAGAAGAGGAAATTGTTATATGTTTCAGCTGGAAATAGAAAAAAAAAAATTGTAAAAATGAAGCAGGAAAAAAATTTCAGTGGGAAAACTCTAAACATTCATCAGTTTGGGACCAGACTGCGTTCATGTTGCAGCACTGTCTGTATATGAAAAAAACTTCTGCCGAATTTCTTTTCCTGAATTAAGCCAAATGCTTTTAATATAGACAAAGTGTAGAAAAATGTCAACCACTTTGTTTCACAGAAGCAACAATCAGAATACCTGCCATTGCAATGCAGCACCAGACATGCTGTTGCCCAGTAACACGGGACAGGAGAAGGTGTCTGAGAGCTGGTGATATATGTCAGCCACTGCAACATCAGTTGGCAAAGCTGTACTACATTTTAGAGGAACAAATAACAGGCAAAAGCTTTTTCAGTGCCTCCTACAGGAAAAGTAAAATTTTTAAAGCATTTAAGACTAAATTTTAGTTGAAGTGTATACTAAGCTATTAAAGGGCATGAAGACTATAGTCAATGTAATATATGCATTTTTCAGAAGGAGAAAAACAAACTGAAAAGAAGGAAATAAAGATCTGGGACTTTGCTGCAGAACTTCCTCTCCTCTGGCAGGGCTTACCTGATAACAAGCTAAGGCAAAACAGAGCAAACACTTCTTACAGCAGACCTCTCTTAACCTTTATCGGGACCACAAAAACATGAATGCCCTTAAGAAAACGATTAAGCAAGCATGTGAAAGGAGTTAAAGCTGTTTTATATGGCTAGCCAATTACCCTTTCACAGCCATCATTTTCTGGCCATATATTAGAACTTGGTGAACTCCTTGAAATAAATTGTGAGTTATGTTTTAGCAGAAACCTGTCTTCCATCCAAAAATACTTATTTGATATAAAAAGACTCAAAAGCGTCCTCTAGTCTTGCAACACTGGAAGCAGCCACAGATAGATGATTAAGCTGTAGGGAAAGACTGAGAGTTGATGCTGAT